>CAMPFS010000001.1:8708748-9342564 GCA_946814055.1 Caenorhabditis sp. 36 PRJEB53466
AAGTGCGGTAGAGCGCACTTGCATCTTTCCTCTTCTAATTCTAATTTCCATTTTTACGACTTTTCAAACAGAAAACCAGCATGACTCAAAAAACATCAGAAACAGTGAAAAATTAATTAATGTTCGTTTTCCAGCTCGAAAAATGCTCCAAGTCGTCGTGATCTTCTCGCAAAGTCACGTCAATTTTCGACTAGCCGAATTCGAGGCGATTTGCTCGATTTTTGCAATAAAAGTGGTGCAAAAAGAGCCGATTAACACGACTGTAAGCTCTAGAAAATGTGCAAACACTCAGAGCTCAAAAAATTGTTTCAGGACCACATTTTCGTGCTTTTCTTTGAAAACGAGCGCCAAGTGCGTCAATTGTTGAGCCGCGCGATTCTTGTCAAATTCGCCGTCCAATTATCGATTGAAGCGGTCACCTACACCGAATTGTATGCGAAAATGCACAGCGAGCCGAGAATAATTGAAAATTTCAATAAAATCGACGAAAGTTTCGCTCTCCGATTTTTTGCAATCGGCCGCAAGAAAAAGTTGGATAGTCTGGAGAGAATTCGGGTAAAAATATCAGTTTTAGGCCTAAAAAGTGCTAACACTTTTTTCAGACGTTTCTAGACCATGTTCCGATAAAAAATGCGCCAATTTCGTTGAGTGCGCCCAAAAATGAGTTGTATTTGGTGGAAGAGTACGAGAATCCGGATGACGAACAGCCGAAACGAGTGTTCTTCGGAAAATTGATCGGCGAAGGTCGGGTCGGACTCAAAACTAGGTACAATTTGAAGGATCGGTGCTACATTGGCAATACGACTATGGATCCCGAACTTTCTTTCATTCAGGTAGGCCGAATTGCAAAAAAACTGTGTCCACAAAAAAGATACGAAATCAGATGGGAAAAGTAGAGAAAAAGCCAGCATTATCAGAGTTTAGTATTTCATCGAAGCTTTTTTTTGTACCGAAATGTGTCAGTGTTGCTTCCAACACAAAAAACAGCAAAATTGGAACATTTGTCAATGTTTTTCTTGGTAAAATGGTTCTTTTAACGAATCTTCCCATACATTTTCCTAATGCAAATTTTGACGACTTTTTTGAAAAAGTTTTTAAAAAAATCGATAATTTGCAGGCGAATCTGGCGATGATAACCGCCGGAAACGTGGCGCTGGACCCGTTCGTGGGCACGGGCGGCCTGATTCTGCCGGCCGCCGAATTCGGAGCCTTCGTGGCCGGCACGGAGATCAACTACCAGACGGCGCGGGCGAAAGGACGATCTTCGCGACAGGGAGTCGGCGAACGGCTCGAATCCGAGAGCATTCGCGCCAACTTTGAGCAGTACGGCACTCTGGTCAGTTTTTGGGGGATTTTGTATGAGACAAATTGTGTTTTTAGCACCGACTATTGTCGATCATGATCGCCGACTCGAGTAAACATCTCATCTGGAGCGCCAACGCGAAATTCGACGTCATCGTCGCCGATCGTTAGTCTTAAAAAGCTGTATAACACTTGAAATGTATTGTGTTTCAGCGCCGTACGGAGTGCGAGAAAAAGCGCGGAAAACTGTGAAGAACAAGGAAATGAAGGAGGATTCCGAAGACGTGTAAGCCATTTTTCAAAACTTTCAAAAATCAAACGTTACTTTCCAATTTTGCAGTGTCCGATACCAAAAAAAAGAGGAATACGACCTGGAGAAGGCGTATTGCGACCTCCTGACACTGGCCGCCCGGATTCTGGTCCCAAATGGACGCGCTTCTTTCTGGTACCCAGTCATTCTCGAAAAGTAGGCATTTTTATCGATTTTCTAGACAAAGACCTCTAAAATTGTCATTTTGCAGATACTGCTCGGAAAATCTGCCACGTCATCCAGCGATGGAGCTCGTCTCGAACTGCGAACAGCAACTGACGCGCAAAACGAGCCGCCGACTGCTCACCTACCGAAAACTGAGAAATCCGGAGGAGAACGAGGAGGGCGCCATCATCGAATGCGGCGGAGTCAGCCACTACCGGACCGTCTTGTTCTCGCCCAAACATTGATATTTTGTCCATCTTTTTGTTGAACTCTTTGTTTCTCGTTGGCTATTATGTTAAAATTACTGAAAATCTTGTAGAAATTTTTTCCGACATCACATATGGCGCCTCCAAAACCACCTCTTTTTTGATCAGCCAAAATCTGATTATCCGCAGCATTTTTCCCGATGATGCCCTAATGCAGAATCGACAATTTTCGAGGCAATAACATTTCATAATCTTTTGCGGCCGCACACGAACAAGACGCTCGACATGCGCATTTTGGACTCTATCGAATTATATGCAAACCGTGTCATTGTGTGCATTTTTGCGTGACGGTGAACATGGCGCGGTGTTTGCGCACTCTCGTAAAGTCGTGTCATTTTCGAAATTTTCGCTTGTTGTCCACCCGTTTTTTGCCGTTTTCCATCGAATTTTCGAATTTTTGATGGTGAAAATCGGTTCTCCAACGTCGATTTTCATCATATTTCGTCAATTCTACACTGATCTTAAATTTTTTCGCTGAAAAATCGTCAAAAATCGATAATCGCTCGCTTCATCTCGTTTTTCAGCAAAAACCTTGCAATTCGGGTCGTTAAATGTCATCAATACACTACAAATTCCGCGCGGAACTCGACTACAAGACGCTGCAGTTCGACGGGCTGCACATTCGCGGCGAGCAGCTCGTGCGCGAGATCTGCTCCAAGGAGAATCTGAAATTGGAGTTGTTCGAGCTGCAATTGCAGAATGCGCACACGAAGAAGATGTATAGCGACGAGGAGCTGATTCCCCGCAACTCGTCGATCATTGTGCAGCGATTCCCGCGGAAGGATGCAGCAAAGGTGCAAAAAGTACAGTGAGTTGGTCGAAAATTCACCAGTTTCCCTATAAATTCGATAATTTCTGTCATTTCCAGAGCCGGCGTCAACTCGGGAATGGTGACGCACGCGGAAGGCGCCTCGTCAAGCCTGGATCCAGTCAATCAACTCTCGCAGGTGGGAATTTGCGGAAAATCGGATAAAGTGCTAATTTTGTTATTTGTAGGCCGAATTCGATGGTCTCGATGAAGCGGAGCGTCTGAATCTGATCCGAGATCAGTCGACGAGAGCTTTCGATCCCTCAAAGTGAGTTTTTTAGCATTTTCGCTCAAACTTCTTCAAAAAACGCCGAATTTTTGCAGTTTCCGCCGTCGCCCGCAAGGAGGGATCATGACGGGACCGCCGCCACCGACGTACACGTGCAACCGCTGCTATCAACCGGGTCACTGGTACAAAAACTGTCCGATGGTAATTCTCGCCGCCGCCGCAGCCGCCCACTCTTTTTCTGTCTCCGGCCGGTTTCCGTGCATTTTCTCATTTTCCTGTATATCTTGTGCGTGTCTCTCCCAGATAAAACTCCAATTTTCAATTTTCTAGCAATTTTGTTCGATAATTTCTAATCGCAATTTTATAGGATCGCCGAAAAGTGCAGAGTTTGGAAAATTTCAAAAAAGAAATCATGTTCAGAGGGATTTAATGCAATTTTCAGCTCAACACAAAACGAACGACGGGAATACCATCGCAAGAGCTCATGGAGACGACGGCCGACGATCCGGCGGCGATGCTTCACCCAAGCGGAAAGTACGTCGTGCCGATCATGCACTGGAAGGCGCGTCAGGAGACACTTCAGAGAAAGGTACTTTTTCTACAATGTTTCCTGATTTTTAGAGAGTTTTCCCCGATTTTCCGTTAGTTTAAGAGCCTCACTAATCGTGCCCAGTTCTTCCAGCAGAATCTCGACGAAGGAGGATCCGCCTCCCCTGCGCAAGCGGAACGGAAAGTACCGCCGGAGCTTCTCTGTCCGATCTGCCACAGTCTCTTCAAGGAGGCGGTCGTCACGTCGTGCTGTGGCAGTTCATACTGTGCCGAATGCATCCAGGACCGCATTATGGATCCGGACAGTCGCAAGTGCCCCGGAAACGATTGCGGCAATACGGAGGTAGGGCTTTTTTTTAGACAGTTCACTTTCAAAAATGTGCAAATTTGCAGATCTCCATCGAAAGCCTGATCCCGAATAAGACTTTGCGTGAAGGCGCAGCCGCGTGGATCACCTCTAGTGCGCCAGGCGCCCAATTGGTCCCTTCGGCCGCCGAACCGGAACAGATCCGCATTCGAATCGGCCTCAAAGCACCCGCATCGGCACCGAATCTCTCCGGCATCTCCCCCGGCACGTCCCTCGTACCCCAGCAACCGCCAAATGTCTTGCAACCCGTCCACTCTGCCGTTCTCCAGCAGGTAGTCTATTTTTTCTAAAACGTTTGCATTTCTGCTACTACCCGAGTCGATGCGATTCTTTTGTGATTTCGCAACGGTTTTCTAACTATTTCTTCAATTTTCAGCCAGTCCAGCAACAAGTGGCTCTCCCGCCCTCCCACACAATCCAACCGGCCATTCCGGGATTCCCGGCGACCTCGCAGCCGGCCGTCAGCTCTTCCATCGGTCTGCAAATGATGCAGGACGTGAGCCTGCCACCGCCCGGAATTCCAGGGCTCTCCGCCTACGGACAGACTCTTCCCGGCATACCAGGACTCATGCCCGCCTACGGGTACGGATTTGTTGAAAAGCCCGTGACAGCTATGACAATCGGCCCAAGTTTCAGAATCCCCGTGTTCCCGGCATCGGGCTTCCCGCCGGCGGTCTCTTCGGTGCCGCTCGCCTCTTCCGCCTCTTCGGGATTCGACGAGTGGAATGCGTTCCTGCGCAACAAGGATAAGTACGACAAACGGAGAGACGCGAGGGATCGGGAGCGGGAGAAAGACCGCACGAGACGGAAGGAACGCCGAGACTCGCGCGGAAGACGCAGACGGTAAGCAGATGGGGGAAAAGAACCGAATTCATCGCGCTAATTTTCCGAACACACTACAGAGACTCGTCCACATCGTCCTCCGCATCGTCTTCATCGTCTTCTGGCGAAGAGGAGCGTCGTCGTCGCGAAAAACGGCGCGAAAAGGAAAAGAAGAGCAGGAGAAGTGTGGAGAAGGAGCGAAGTTCGACGCGGCGATCCGATGACCGGAGAGATCATCGGGAGCGCGAGACGTACCGAGAATCGTCGTCGAGAAGAGCGAAAGAGTCGACGAAACTCGCCGCTTCTTCTGCTTCTTCTTCGTCGCGACGAGACGGCGGAGCAGAGCGGAGAGAAGAGGCGAGACGCAGAGACCAGAGAAAGAAAGAAGACGACAGGAAGAAGGACCGTACTCGAGAGCCAGAGCCAGAAGAACTGGAGGACGATATCCAAGAGAGGTGATTTTGATGAAAAATTGGGAAATGTGATGATTTTTGTTTAATTTGGCTCATTTTGCCGATTTTTACCCATCTTGCTGTGAAAACTAGCTGAAAATCCATAAACTGTCAACAAATTGATTTTTCAGCAAGCACAAGGACGTGGAGTCGAAAGACGAGGACGAAATCGATGGAATAATCGCCGAGTACGGAAATGTGCAAGTGAAAGAGGAAGAAGATGCTGGAGAAGGAGAAACGACTGAAAAAGTGGAGAAAGGAGAAGAAGAAGTGAAGCGAGTGGATGTGGAGACGAAGAAGGAGGAGGAGACACTGGTCGAGATGAAGGACGCCGCTGAAGAGGTACTTTTTGCAATTTTTGGAGATTTTTAGAACATTTTGTGCAGTCTCAGGAGCCGACGGCCGACGAGGAGCCAATCGAGACGGAGCCGAGTGCCCCGAGAGCCCCCGCGAGCCAGACGTTGGAGACGAGCGAGGCGGAGGTGGCGGAAACGAGAACCGAGCCCGAAGAAGACCAGGAAGAAGAAGAAGAGGAAACGGAAACGGACCGGAAGGAGGACGAAGCGAGCGGGAACGATGAGAAGATGGCGGAGTCGTCGGGCGGCGAGGAGGATCGCAAAAAGAAGCACAAGAAGAGCAAGAAGGCGAAGAAGAACAAGAAGAAGGGCGAGGAAGACGAAGTGGAAATGGAGGAGGAGGAAAAGCACAAGAAGAAGCACAAGAAGCACAAGAAGGAGAAGAAGGCAAAGAAGGAGCGGATGCGCGAGGAGCTTGACGCTGCGGAGGAGGCCGACGAGCGCAAGGATCGGGGACGGCGCGAGGAGGAGCGCAAGCGGAAGAGGGACTCGCGCGAACGCGACTACGACTCGGATGTACGGTTTTTGTTTTTTATTTTAGAAAAAGTTGAATGATTTTGGAATTTTTGTACTTTCTAGGCGCTCTAAACAAAAATTGGTGGATTTGAAACAATTTTAAGCACAAATTAGGAACAAATGCCTAAATCGGCACTCGAATAAGTGAAACAGAAGTTGCAGAGTGCGCCGAAGCCAAAATCGCGTCGATCCGACGATCATCAGCGAAAAGACGGCGAGAAGGAGCGCGAGAAGGATCGGAAGACGTACCGAGAAGAGAAGGAGAGAGAAGAGCGCAAAAAACGAGACGAGGAACGTGAGAAGGATCGGAGACGCCGTGAGAGACCGGAAAAGCCGGCGAGAGTCGATAAATCCGCGGAGAAGTCGAATAAGAAGCAGCCGGAGGTGAAGACGCGTCGATCGGTGCACGAACGCCTTCAAAAGGCCGACGACGTTGTCAAAAGTGCCAGCACTCTGACACGGAAACCAGTCTCGTTCACCGTCAATGCGAGCAAGTCTGCGCGCGTCCGTCGCGTCTCGTCGAGCTCTTCCACAAAAGAGCAGGAAGAGGAGGAGGTGGGCGTTCCGATGAATTTTCATCCGTTTCTCAACAAAAATCATTTCAGCGCTCTAAACATCGCCGCAAAAAGGAGGAGACGGATGTGGAGAGCAGCGCAGAAAAGGAAAAGGCCAAGGTGATTATTTTTTTCAAAATTTAGAACATTTTTGACCGTTTTTTTGCAGAAATCCTCGTCTCGTTCGTCTGCCGCCGCCGCTGCCGTCTCGTCATCGTCATCGTCTGGAGAGTTGAGCAGCTCGTCGAAGCACAAGAATATCAAGATTAAATTTGATTTGTAGAGAATAACCTTCTATTTTTCACGTGTTTTTCATCTGTAACCACCCCAAAAAATTGTTCTTTTTTTTAAAAATTTTTTAAACCATCACCCAAATCGATTTTTCCCTTTGAAAATGCTGAAAATTCCACAATTCCACCTTTTCCCCAATTTTTTCTCGAAAATTTTTTCTAAATTCGAGTTTTATTATCATTTTTTTTGTCCCCCTCGTCGTATCTGTGTTTTTGTGTGGAAAATATAAATTTTTAAAGATTACAAATTCCCGCACGATCGTCCCTCTTCGTGTATCGATTTTCGGTTTCATTCTCGCCGCGAATTCAAATATTTCAATTGATTTTACCGAGAACCAATTCTGGAGATAAATCTCTGGAATTGGAAGTGTCTAATGTTTGGAGATTGGAAAAATCCGGAAAAATAGTTTTTCTGCGGATTTTCTGCGGATTTAACACAGTCTCCACAGCTTACATTAAGGGCGTGGCTACCCGCCAAATGGCTTTTACACGAATTGAGCACTTTTGCACTGGTTTTTGCGCTCGAAACACGTTTTAACTCGCTAGGCAATGATCTTATACTTCGATCAGATTTTCCGTCCGAATAATGTCGTCCCATTTGATCTCTGAAGCTCGGAACGCGCTCTTGCGGCAGCTCCAGCTTTTGCTTCTTGCCCTTCTACTCCACTTCCACTTCTTCTTGTGCTTCTTTTTGCGATCCTCTCTCTCCGTCTTCTTCAATTTACCCTCTACTTCGTTTTGCGAGACGAATGAAAATGGGTGTACAAGAAATGCAAATTCGCCGCTCCTTGGCGCGGAGCCTGTGGCAAGCGCAATTGCCGCCCTTTTGCAGTTTCGAAGCCATCAGCAATTATCCCGCCGTTTCTAGAAGCAAACTGCCGAAAATTACGAGAGAATTGGTGCATTTCGCTCGAACAACTGCAAAGCGTCAAACAGACCAATTGTTACGCTGTTGCGCGTTAATTTTCAAATTCGCGCCAAAATGCCGCTTTGTAAGCGCTGGAGACTCTCGAGAAGCAAGAATATATCCATTTTTCCTACTTTTCGCACACTGAACATCTGCGTTTGCAGATGGACGTGCACTTTGAGCGGGACGACGCCGATTGCACGCTTGGCGTCAAAAAAGCAAGCGAAGGGTGCTATGTGCTCAAAGACGCGGTAAGCACTTCTCATTGTTCATCAATTTTCGAGCTAATGTTCTTTAGGTACTTGTCGAGTACAAAGTGAACGGACAATTGGCCGGCAAAATCAAGGCGCCGGTGGAGGGAGTGGTGACGTACGCGCAGGGCCTCGATCCCAAAGTCGCCCTGAGCAAGGTAGGCTCTATTTGAAGGTTTTAGCGAATGTTTCCGAAAAACTACGCTTTTCAGGGCCAATTGATCGCAAGAATCGCCGACTGCACGCACGCGATCGTCATCAAGGATATGTGCGCGACGTGCGGCAAGGATTTGAGGGAACGCGGCGGACGAGCGGGACAGCGGACCGAACAGTCGACGGCGAACGTCTCGATGATCCACCACGTGCCGGAGCTGATCGTCTCCGACTCGCTGGCTCAAGAGCTCGGATCGGCGGACGAGTCGAATCTGATCAACACGCGCAAACTGGTGCTGTTGGTCGATTTGGACCAGACGATCATTCACACCTCGGACAGACCCATGACCGTCGACACTGACAAGGTAGGCCGCAGAAAAAAATTCAGGAAAACGGGAGGAATTTTGCAGCACAAGGACATTACAAAGTACACGCTGCACCAACGACTGTACACGACGAAACTGCGCCCGCACACGACCGAATTTCTGCACAAAATGGCGCAAATGTACGAGATGCACATTGTGACGTACGGACAACGACAGTACGCCCATCAGATCGCCAAGATATTGGATCCGGACGAGCGTATCTTCGGACATCGCATCCTCTCGCGTGATGAACTCTTCTCGGCCCAGCACAAGACTCGCAATCTCAAGGTTCGCCGCTTTTTTCGCCGTTGTTCTACGTGGAAATGCATTTGCAGGCGCTGTTCCCGTGCGGCGACAACCTCGTCGTGATAATCGACGATCGGGCGGACGTCTGGCAGTACTCGGACGCGCTCATTCAGATCAAACCGTACCGCTTCTTCCGCGAAGTCGGCGACATTAACGCGCCGAAGGGAGCCGATCGGAAAGAGCATCGGATGCCGTCGGAGATTGAAGACGACGCGCACGAGGACCGCGTTCTTGAGGAGATCGAGCGGGTGCTCACGAACATTCACGACAAGTACTACGAGAAGTACGATCTGCGGCCGCACAACGACTCTGTCCCTCTTCTTGACGTCAAGGTATGCATAGGGCATGACACTGCAGAAACGTACCTTTACCTTGTTCCGTATCAACCTCGATGAAATGCATTTCTGCACTGTGTCAAACTATTCCAATCCATTTGCAGGAAGTGATAAAAGCGGAGCGGAGAAAAGTTCTCGACGGCTGTGTCATCTGCTTCTCTGGAATAGTTCCGCAGGGCCAGAAGCTGGAGCACACGGACATTTACCGACTCTGTCAGCAGTTCGGCGCTTCGATTGTTCCCGATGTCACGGAGGAGGTGACGCACGTCGTCGCCGCTCGATACGGAACACAGTTAGTCTTTTAATTGTACGAAAATCCACGATGGCTGACTGAAACATTTGCAGAAAGGTGCATCAGGCGGTGCGTCTGGAGAAGCACGTCGTCAATGTGCAGTGGGTGTTCGCGTGCGTCGAGAAGTGGATAAAAGCGGACGAGAAGGTGCACGAGGTGACGAAAGACTCGACGCCGCCGGAGGGCCGACCGCAAGGATCCAAGTACGTCAACGTCGATCTGGGCAACGATTTGGCCAATATGGACACGATCGGCAAAGCCCAGATGGCCGAGATGAATGCGGAAATCGACGAGGCAATGTCGGACGAGGTTTTTTTTAGCGATTTTTCTTCAATTTCTCACAAATAGTCCGCCGTTTTGCCAGGAAGAAGACGAAGATGAGAACGAGGAGGAGGACGGCGACGACGGCGACGACGACGACGAGGAAGAAGAGGAAAACGGAAAGAAAAGCGAGGAGAGTGCGGAAAACGAGCCGAAACCCGAGGAGAAACGTGGCAAGAAGCGAGCGCATTGTCCGGAGGAGGAGTGGGAGAGCGACAAGGAGGAGGTACGCTTTCAATGCGATTTTAGAATTTTTTTTGGAATTTTCCAAATTTTTTGTTGAGTATTTTTCTTTGAAACATGCGAATTTATTGCAGGAAGAAGACGATGAGGACCCGCCACTTTCCTACAAGGCGCTTCTGTCGAGATCGCGGAAGGAGGGACGAATTGTGCCGGAAGAGGACGAACAGGACGTGTTCGACGTCGACGATGAGGTAGAAATTGAGAGAAATTGATTTCTAAAGCATTTTTCCGCCAATTTCAATGCCTTTTTGCAGAAAGGCCACGTGTCGGTGACGGGCAACGACGAGGACGGCGAAAAAGAAGAAGAAGAAGACGTCGAGGACGAGGAGAAGGATGAGGACGAGCAAGAGACGGACGACGACGACGAATTCGAGGACATGGCCGCTCTGGTGGAGAGACAAATCAGCGAGACGGCCGACGATCGCGCCAATGACAACGAACCTCTCTAATTCTGCCTTTTTCCGATTTTTTGCGAGTTTTCTGGCCCTATTATCGCTCTCATCACGTTTTCACGATTTATCTGCAATTTTTGACGATTTTATTGGGTCAATTTGGCTTGGCAGCCAAAAAATGATAGCCCCCCATTGCTTTGTGGATACTCTCGGAACTATCTCCATTTTTTTTTGCTGTACAATATTACCTCGCGGAATTTCGAATTTCACTTGTTTTTCTCTCTTGGCTCATTTATTCGTAATTTATCGATTGTTTCTATTCATCATCACACGCATTGACTTGTTTAATTTCAAATCACACACACACACACACACACGCCCATCTGAAAATGGATTCATTTTTTGTGCGCCCTATTTTTTGAAAACGCGGCGATTGTCCACGTTTTCTTCAGAGTCCACGCTCATGATAAATTTCGATTTCAGCTCCATTTTTATATTTTTCTTCTCGGTTTTGGAAATATCAATTTTATCAGAATGCCGTTTAATTCGGAAGTAAGCCTTTTTCTTTTTTAAACAATCGGATGGTAAGTGCGCTCTATTGAGAATTGAATGAAATCGATCGATGCAATTGTCATAAACAGCTTCTCCTATTACACACCTTTTGCCCATTTTCCCATTTCACTTTCACAATTGACTGACTGACTGACTTTGTCACTTTGTACAAATATGCATTTTTGTAGGCATTGGTCTCAAATCGAGCTTAACCTTGTCAATTTCAACAAACCTAGGTAGGATAGCTCGCGAATGGACAGAAAAACCATATGGTGCATCGAGTGGACTCTTTTAAAACGAGTCCGCTGTTCCTCGACAAAACCAAAGTTCTCCGAGACAAGTCCATGTCGAGCAAGTCGTGAGCGTGTGCCAATTTGACGGAAAGACTTCCGATTTCCTAGAGTGGACGGTTTTGAATGAGTAAAACTGGAAAAAAGAGCAAAGAATGGCGCAGTGCCGATGTTTCAACAATTTCAACGATTTCTAGACAAAACCCTTGAAATTTGAGTTTTTGTTTCAATTGTCAAACCAATGACCTGTTCTGTTCTCGTCACTATTCAAACATACTAGTAATTGTTTATTTTCCTTTTCCCCTTTTCATAGAATGTCCACACAAACATTTGTTTAGCCAATTCTCAACGGAGCGCACTTGCATTCCCCATTCCACTTTCCAGTTTCCTTCCGCGTTTCATCGATTTTGGCAGCAATTTTCTTGCAGTTCGAGTCGTATTTGAAAGCGAGAATGGATTTCAATCGAGACGCCGGCAACGAGACGATCAGCCAGATTCAGCTGAACATTCAGAATCTCAACCAGCAAGGTTTGTGACGTTCGTGCATTTTTCACTGTTTTGAGAGCTTTTTTTTGCTGTTTTCTCGAAGCACTTTGACAATTTTTGTCAATTTGCAGTAATCCAACTCGAATCGTTCATCTCGCATTTGTCGGATAGCAGCGATGCGGGACAACGAGAGCGAGAGCTCTTCAATCGGGTAATTTTTGCGTTTAGCCTTTCGAAAATGCATTTTTTTTGTTGTTGTTGCAGAAAGCGCAAGATGCTCACGATCTGTTGAAAGAGACGAACACGCTGATGCGGAAGCTCGTGTTGATGAGCAATTCCGACGTGAGCGCTCGTTTTCGCTGATTTTTGTGGTCAATTATCAACAAAAAAACACTTGTTTTGCAGAAGAACCTTCTCGGAATGCGCGAAAAGCTGCAAAACGAGTACATTGGCGTGGTCAATCGACTCCAAGCGTCGCAAAGACGGGCGGCGCAGACGGAGCGAGCGGGAATTTCGGCGCTCGAGCAGGATGCGGCGGCGCACGAGCAGGAGCTCTACGGCGACGGCTACGGAGACGCGCCGCAGCAGCAGCAGCAGATGCGGCTGAACGCGCAAAAACACGGAAATCTGACGGAGATCAAGGAGCGACAGCAGGCACTTCAGCAACTCGAGCAAGACGTCGGCGAGGTCAATGCGGTACGCATTGTTTCGAATGTGTTTTCCCCCCAATTTTCAACTTTCAGATCTTCGCCGAACTCGCCAAAATCGTTCACGAACAGGCGGAGACGGTCGACTCGATCGAGGCGAACGTGGAGCACGCGCAGATTTACGTCGAGCAGGTACAATTCCAGCGAATGCTTTTTAACAGCAATTAGCGTCCAGCTATACCTCGGCCCATGAATTCGTGCCTCGTTTCTTGAAAAAAAACGCTCTTTCTTTTATTCGAAGTGTTGCACGGTTGCGAAATGTTGGATTTCAATATGTACGGTTGCGAAAACGAGGCGAGCCAAATGTTCTCGTTCGTTTAAAATATCCAATGTGAAGAGACGACCTTCAATTTATCCGATTTGTTTGCAGGGCGCGCAAAACGTGCAACAGGCGGTCTACTACAATCAGAAGGCACGTCAAAAGAAGCTGCTTCTCCTCTGCTTCTTCATCATTCTCATCTTTATCGTCGGATTGACCGTCTACCTGGCAAAGTAGACGCCCAATTTCCATACTCATCCCGCCCCCCCCCACCGAAAAATGTTCAGTGTTTGTTTGTGAATAAGTGCCCTCCTCGAGCTTTTCCGCTTTTTTTTTCATGTATTTTTTGCTCTTTTCTGTACGAAAATCTATTACAAGACTTCATGCTCACTTTTTTCCCCTATTTCTGCATTCTCTCGTCAAATGCGATGTTTGGCGCGCGCGCGCGCGCGCCCATGACGTGTCGCCTCTCCGTTCTGGATCATTTGACCGCTCGGAACTGACTGGCGATCATGAAAACAAAGCAAAAAAAGAAATTCGATGCAAATGCGATTAGGTCTGAAACCAACCGGCTGGAATTTTCAATTTTTCGCAGCCGCCGCCGCCGCCGCCGCCGAAAAAAAAACGCTCGATTGACGCACTTCCACAGTCGCCGTATAAAACGTCTGGTTTTAGCCGAAATTCCTCTTTTTTCCCCCCCGCTCAAATGGCCGATAGTATCATTGATTTCGTGCTCGTCGCCCTCATTTTAGCCGTCCTCGCCGTCGCCACACTCGTTTTACTGTTAATGGTACGGTTTTTGTGAAAAAATGGCAATTTGACGCAATTTCGGTGTTTGTACGGACATTTTTCGAGCGATTTTCGCTATTTTGGAGTTGTACATACGGCAGCTCACAATTTGCTCAGAAATCCGTCCGAAATCGGGTGTTTTTTGGGCCGAAAACGGTGAAAATTGTGAGCTACCGTATCCCGCCTCAAATTTAAAGGCGCAGCACACATCGAAAAGTTTCCGCCGCACATTCCGGCGAATGCGGCGAAACAAAACAGTGTCTAAAAACGTCGAAAAACCGAAACAGCCACCGAAACACGACATTCGTGATTACAGTACTCGACACGAGTGCGCCGTCCGTTCCAAAAGTGTCTCGGCAGGGCGGCGACGAAAACCGAGGACCTGGAGACGGGAATCGCACCGAAACGGACCACAATTCGAGTGGTCAAGTCGCTGCCCAACCAATTGCCGTCCGCGCAACCGAAAACGCCGACCGCATTTGTGAAACCGCCCGTCAGGCGGTCAGTTATCGATTTTTTTTTTCCCAGAAATTTTCAAAATTTTTTTTAATTTAGAGTGCTCACAAACCCGCCGCCGGACGACATTTCGAGCATTCCGTCGTCGAAATTCCTGTTCATTTACCCGAAAAAACCGAATTTTCAGGTCAGTTTCGCGGGTACGGTAGGCGCCAAAGTTTGCGCGTAAAATACGACGCATGCGCCGCCGATTATCGATTTTTGCAGTGCGAACAGTCGACGTTGCATAGTGGATCCACGAAAAGTTCGTATTTGCCGAATCGAAGGAATTCGCGGTGAGGAAAATGCAATTTTGCAGCCGAATACGGGTTCTATGTATTATGTGTGTGTAAAAATGAAATAAATATTGTTAATATCTCGACTGCGAACTTCTGCCTCGATAGGATTGATCGTCAATATCATCCGGAAGCTCGTCCTCGCCAATCTCCTCGTAATCCTTCTCCAGTGCCGCCATATCCTCGCGGGCCTCCGAGAATTCGCCCTCCTCCATACCTGAAACCATGATTTTCGAATTTTTCGTTCAATTTGACGAGGTTAGACACCCATCATGCCCTAGTTTGGACCCAAAACGTTTTTTGACCAACCATGTACGTAAAAAATTTTTTGCTCAAAACTCGGGCATGATGGGTGTCAAACCGCGTCAAATTGAACGGAGATTTCAAATTGCCGCTGACCAACCTTCTCCGACGTACCAGTGCACGAATGCACGTTTCGCGTACATCAGGTCGAATTTGTGGTCGAGACGCGCCCACGCTTCCGCAATCGCAGTAGTGTTACTGAAATTGGGTTAGTGTGCTAGAAGTTGAGGTTGGGGTGCCGACCTGATCATGCAAACACTGCGTGTCTGCTTTCCCAAATCTCCGCCGGGCACCACCGTCGGCGGCTGGTAGTTGATGCCGACTTTGAAGCCAGTGGGACACCTGAAACGAATACGGTAGGTTCGTCCGTCGGATCCGGCGCCTACGTACCACTCGACAAACTGCACCGTCCGCTTCGTCTTGACCGACGCGATCGCCGAGTTGATGTCCTTCGGCACGACGTCTCCGCGATACAGTAGGCACACGGCCATGTACTTGCCACGTCGCGGATCGCATTTGACCATCTGATAGCCGGGTTCGAAGCACGCGTGCGTCATGTCCGCCACCGTGTTCTGCTCGTGAGACGCCCGTTCTGCCGAGACGAGCGGCGCGTAGGTGACGAGCGGAAAGTGGATTCGTGGGTACGGTACCTGCAAATTGAGCGGGGAAAATGCGCGCGTTCCAGTATGCGGTTTTGCAGAAAATCAAAGGTTTGTGAGGATTCTGGGCAGCAGCAAAACATGTGTTTTTAAAAAAAAACCCCGCACTTTTCATTTTCCGCTTTCTTGACCGTTTTCAGACAGAATTGGTTTTGAGAATGATAAATCACGTAAATACAAGCATTTTGAGGGCTCGAACCGCGAAAATTACCGAAAAACAACTGAAATTCACGCACACGGTCTCTAGAGCTGACAATATGGGCGTGGCCTTGGCGGCCAAATGGCGTTTTCATGAATTGAGCACGTTTTTTCTGATTTTTGTGGTCAGAGGCGATGAAAAATGATTGTTCGACATGAAAACACACTAATTCTCACAGAATTAATGACGTTTTTTTTCGCAGAATTTTTCGCGGATTTCGCGGATTTTCGCGGATTTCGCGGAATTTTTCGCGGATTTCGCGCATTTTTCGAGGATTTCGCGGTTTTGGCGCATTTTTCGCGGATTTCGCGGACATTTTTCGCGGATTTCGCGGATTTTTCGCGGATTTCGCGGATGTCGCGGATTTTCGCGGATTTTTCGCGGATTTCGCAGACTCTTGCGCTTAAAAAATTCGTAATAGCCTATAAAATCAGTCTATCGAGAGACAAATGAGAATATATCGATTTTTCGTGGCTAATCTAGCAAAAAACACAAATTTTGCGCTGTTAAAATTTGAATTTCGCGCCAATGTATCGAGACCGTGCGTGGTAACAACAACAAGTTTGCGCGTACAATATAATGCCTACAGACGGCGACGCACCAAATTAGTCTGAAACTCGGTGAGGTCGACGTTGAGCGCGCCCTCGAAACGGAGAGAAGCAGTGATAGAGCTGATGATTTGCGCGACGAGTCGGTTCAGATTTGTGTACGTTGGTCTGAAAGCGGTGGAAAAAAACGTTGTGTGCTAGAACGTGCTCGTACCTGGCGAGATCCAAATTGCGTCGGCAAATATCGTAGATCGCCTCGTTGTCGACCATGAACGTGCAGTCCGAGTGCTCGAGCGTGGTGTGCGTCATCAGAATCGAATTGTACGGCTCGACCATCGAAGTGGAGACCTGCGGCGCCGGGTAGATTGCAAACTCGAGCTTCGGCTTCTTTCCGTACTCGGTGGAGAGTCGCTCCATCAGCAGCGAGAGAAATCCGCTGCCCGTGCCGCCGCCGAACGAGTGGAAGATCACAAAGCCCTGCAGTCCGTTGCAGTTCTCCGCCAGTCGCTTCACACGATCCATCACCACCTTAACAATGCTTTTTTCGCAAAGTCGGAATTTTTGCGTGGAATCCCAAAGACATTTGGGAAATTTTAAGCCAAAAACCGAGTGTGTAGGATTTTTTTGAAAAAAATGTTACAATTTTTTTCAAAGTTTTTTTGAAAAAAATGCTCAAATTTTTTTTAAAAGTAAATTTTTTTCAAATTTTGTACAATTTTTTTACCCACAATTTTCAATCGATTCCGGTTATCTTAGGCCGAAAAATGGAGTCGATATGATTTTTTTTAGAAAAAAAGTTACAATTTTTTTCAAAGTTGAGAAAAATGGGTTCTTGCGTTTTTTTCTGTAAAAATGCTCAAATTTTTTTAAAAGCAAATTTTTTTCAAATTTTTTTGTAAAAATTTTTTTACCTACATTTTTTTCAATCGATTCCGGTTATTTTAGGCCAAAAAAATGAAGTCGATATGATTTTTTAGAAAAAAGTTACAATTTTTCAAAGTTGAGAAAATGGTTTTTTTGCGTTTTTTTGAAAAAATGCTCACATTTTTTAAAATAAATTTTTTTCAAATTTTGTACAATTTTTTTACCCACATTTTTTTCAATTGATTCCGATTATTTTAGGCGAAAAATGGTGGGTCGATGTGATTTTTTAGAAAAAAGTTATGCTTTTTTTTTGAAAAATGCTTCAAACTCACATCGATCATTTCCCTTCCGATTGTGTAGCGCCCACGCGCGTAGCAATTCGCCGCGTCCTCTTTACCGGACAATAGTTGTTCGGGATGGAAGAGACTACGGTAGGTGCCGGTACGCACCTCGTCTGCAAATGAAGCGATTACGGTAGTTTGGAGTGGTTTTCTGCGTGAAAAGTATCGACACCTTGTGCTCAAATTGATGTATCTCGGCTGCCGGGGGAGATATCAAAAAGTTGACAACTGATAAAATGTGCACAATGTCTTTGTGAACATTTTTCTAGTTGACAACTTTTTGATGTCTCTACCGGCAACTGAGATATATCGAGGTTTGCCAATCTGCTACAGTATTCACAGGATCCGCTGTGTAGGTACGCAATATACCGTAAGATCAGTGACTACCGTACTCACCAACTACAGTAGGCTCGAGATCGACGAACAGACAGCGCGGCACGTACTTGGCGCCGGCCGTTTCGGCGAAAAACGTGTTGATCGTCTCGGTCTCCTCGTCGTACGTGTCATCGTCGACGTGGTAGCCGTCCGGCTGGATTCCGTGCTCCAAACAAAACAGTTCCCAGCACGCGTTGCCGATTTGCACGCCCGCCTGGCCCACGTGGATCGAGATCACTTCGCGCTGAAATCCCGAAATATTTGGTCGACTTTGAAAGCGCCTAGGGCTGACAACTTTTGAGTGCGCTATCTTCCCACCAGACTTGAGCGGAAGAATTTTTATATCTTTTTTAGAAAATTTTTTCATGCAATGTGATCAACTGACGAAATGTATAGCAAAGTGTGCTCTGCTCATAAAAAAATAATTGCAAATTTAGCTTTTCATACAAAAAAGTTATTCGAGTTTTTCCCGTGAAAAAGGGGGCTAACGGAAGACGGAAGGAATAACTTTTTTGTATGAAAAGCTAAATTTACAATTATTTTTCGATGAGCAGAGCACACTTTGCTATACATTTCGTCAGTTGATCACAATCCATGAAAAAATTTTCTAAAAAAGATAAAAAAAAACTCTGCTTCACCCCTAGTACTCGATTTTTGTTCTAGTTGACCGTATTTCGCTGTAGCTATGTCTAAAGCGGGGCTCTAAAATTTGGGCTCAACTTTGAAATGTTTACCGAGAAAAGCGCTAGAGTAGTTGCCAGTTTTGGCGCCTACAATTTTGTCGAAAAGCAACTCACACTTCCTTTATATTGTGGCATCGCACACGAATTGTCGGAATAGTAAAGTGAAGAATGGGCTCGTCGGCTTCTCGACAAAATTTGTGTGTGTGTGTGTGCTCCGCGGAGCTATGGAGACGCATTCAGGATGAAACATTAATGTGACTCCGCTTCGCCATTGTCATGGCGAACAATGACCGATTTGAAGGCGCGGAGGGAGGAAAAGTTGTATAGATGAGCAAGGTGCAGAAGCGAGTTAAAGTTGAACGTACCGCCCGTTTTCTGCTTTGCTTGCCTCCATCCTCATCCTCCGGCCTGGCCTGGCTTGGCCTGGTTGCAAAGATCCGTGGTGGCCTACCATCCTTTGTTTCGTTTGTCGCTGGAAGATGAGAGACATCATGAGAATAGAATAGAATAGAGCAACTCACATTTCCGATTCCAGTAAGACAGAGAATTCAAAGATAAAACGTGCTCGAAAAAACACAGATTATTCAGAATCGTTTATTAGTTGTCAAGAAAAATGAAAAATGTTCGAGTTGGAGAGAGAGAACCAGAGTTGAGCGGAAGAGTTTTTATATTTTTTAGAAAATTTTTTCATGAAATGTGATCAACTGACGAAATGTATAGCAAAGTGTGCTCTGCTCATAGAAAAATAATTGTAAATTTAGCTGTTCATACAAAAAAGATAAATTTACAATTTTTTGAATAGTTTTACACAGAGAAAGCTATAGGAACAGGACAATAGTGAACAAATCCAAAAAAAATCATAACTTCGATTGCTATTCTTCGGAGGGAGCGAGTCGGAACACTCGAAGGAACACCCGAGCTCTCAATTTTTTTCCCATCTTTTCCAGAGTTGAGCGGAAATGGAATTTTGAAATGCGGAAGACGGAAGAAATTTTTTTACGGAACACGGAAAACGGAAAACGGAAGAAAATTTTTTACGGAACACGGAAAACGGAAGACGGAAGAAAATTTTTTTTTACGGAACACGGAAAACGGAAGACGGAAGACGGAAGACGGAACAAAAAAATCGTCACTACAGAACCTTTTTCTCTTGTTTTTTTTTTTGAAAAAAATAACGAAAGCAACAAAAATTTTGGATCTGGGTCACTGCCCGTGGAAATTCGCGTTCTTCGGGACTAGTAAATGGCTTCTGAAAAGCTATTACTCTTTTACGGTAAAAAGAATTTTTCCCGGAAGACGGAAGACGGAATTCCGCTCAACACTGATCTTTTCCCCTTGCAACGTTCAGTTCGGCCCTCTACAATACCTGCCAGTGAATCCAATTTCCGCCAAATGTTCAACGCTTTTTATTACAAACAAATGTATTACTATTATCAAAAAAAAAAAAACAATTCGAAAAACGAGTCAATCTTTCTTGATGTAGTTGCCCACTGCGGCCAAACTCTTCCACCTCATTTTCTCGACCTCCTCGTACTTTTCCGTCAAAAATCGATCGATTTCCGGTTTCGAAACGATGAGCGACGGGTCGAAATCCCACTTGGAAAACTGACATTCGTCCGGTTTCAGAGGCGCTAAAAACGGGTTTCTCCATGTGAAACTGCCGAGCAGTCTGCAAATGCATTTGTTGCAAAGTTCTGGAAAAGACGTCTCCAGAGCTGACAATATGGGCATGGCCTCGGCGGCCAAATGGCGTTTTTATGAATTGAGCAAGCTTTTTTCTGATTTTTGTCGTCAACGGCGATGAAAAATGATTGTTCGACATGAAAACACACTAATTCTCACAGAATTAATGACGTTTTGGCGCATTTTTCGCGGATTTCGCTTTTTCGCCTTCGCCGCACTTCTCATTTTGCGCTTTCTTGACCGTTTTCCGAAAGAATTGGTTTTGAGAATGATAAATCACGTAAATACAAGCATTTTGAGCGCTCGAACCGCGAAAATTACCGAAAAGCAACTGAAATTCACGCAGTTTTCGCTAAAAACCTTCAAACGGATAAATGTTATTTGCGACTTGACCAAATTTAACGCTCTTGCGCTTAAGAAATTCGTAATGGCCTATACAATCGGTCTATCGAGAGACAAATGAGAAATTATCGATTTTTCGTGGCTAATCTGGCGAAAAACACAAATTTTGCTGTTAAAATTTGAATTTCGCGCCAATGTATCGCTCTATTGTAAGCTCTGAGGAGACCGTGGGATGGCCTACATATTGGAGAGCATTCCGTGGCCAAAAGTGGATTTTTGAGCATCTCGGAGCCCGCGGAGCATAAAATCCCTTTCCTGGCTCCACGTCGAATCCGTCAGCCAGATGTCGCGAACCCAGGCGGTGCCCTGAAAATAAACGTAGATTTTCGACAAAAAACCTGCGAAACGCTTTTTTTTTCTCATTTTTCATTGCCGACCTTTTTGAGAATGCGCATCCGGTCAAACTCGTGATCCTCTCCGATGACCGAACGAACGCACGCCTCGAAAGTGTACAAAGCGGCGCGCGTCGCGGAAGACCCTTCCAGAATCTTTCCACAATTCGCAACCTCTTCGGCAAACTGCGGATAGAACGTCTTCTGGATGAGCATCTGAAAAAAAAGAGTCAGTACTATGACGATGGCCCGGTCTCCCACGGCGCGAATGATTTCAATGGGGCGCACTTGCAACAGGCGGGCTGTGTCGATTTACGCGGCGGCCGATTAATTAATTTTCAACGGGAGGCCGCGTTCTTTCCATGTTTTCTGTACAATACACCAATTTTTTGCAAGCTTGGAACCTGGATTCGAATAATTAGAGCACTAGCTACGTTTTGGTAACAGAAATCTCGCATATCGTTGAGAATTAGCCGACTAATTTCGATTTGAAGGTTTTGGCCTGGATTTTGATGTTTTTCGAATAGTTTTCGAAACCTGCTCAAGAAAACTAACCGCCGAAACCTGAATTTTGTGAAGAAAGATTCAGCGAACATTTTTATCGTTCGTTGGGCTCATGAAATGCAAAATGAGCTGAAATATAAAGGTTTGAAGTTTTGACGAAATGCGAAAACGACGCTAAAAACATGAAAAACTCTAAATTCTGTAACGAACGGTTTCCAATCAGTAAAATATTGTTTTCTAGACGTTTTTCAAGTCAAAAAGAAAGAAATAAAGGTCGTAAACTCGAGTTGAACTGCATTTTTAGACGTGCAAATTTTCAAAAGTTACAACGACACTCCGCAATTTACGAGCGCACTGTGTTTAGCATTAGCGCCCCCTGGGAGACCCTCAAAAGATTGTGGAGCCG
Source organism: Caenorhabditis sp. 36 PRJEB53466 (assembly GCA_946814055.1). Taxonomy (NCBI): domain Eukaryota; kingdom Metazoa; phylum Nematoda; class Chromadorea; order Rhabditida; family Rhabditidae; genus Caenorhabditis; species Caenorhabditis sp. 36 PRJEB53466. Next base: position 8,730,473 of record CAMPFS010000001.1, read on the forward strand.
ACTAGGGCACCGGTCCTAGTTCCATTTTTGGGTATCAGTGTCACGGGGCACTTACATGCAACGCGACGTTGTCATCGCTGAAAACGGGCAATTTCGTCTCGAACTCGGCCAATTTCATCAGAAAATCGCGTGCCCAGAATGTGTTTTTGACGATATACGAACCTGGAGACGGGGCGACGCTTTCATTGATTCTAAACAAAAACAGAAAAAGCGCTTGCTTACCCGTGGCAATTTCCCAATTGATAAACTTGTCGTACATGGTCAAATCGTAGTTGTTGTCGATGAACTCTTCGAGACGACTGCAAACATTGAACAATTTCAGGGAAATTTCGGAATGCGACTAACATTTTCGGATTAACGACAGCCGAATCGACGTCGAGCAAGAGTATCCAGTCGCTTTCACGCAGCAAGTGACCGATTATGCAGTGACGACGGAAAACGCTCTGAAACCAGAGTAGAGCGGAAGAACTCAACATGGAAGAATTTTTATCTTTTTTAGAAAATTTTTTCATGAAATGTGATCAACTGACGAAATGTATAGCAAAGTGTGCTCTGCTTATAGAAAAATAATTGTAAATTTATCGTTTCATACAAAAAAGTTATTCCTTCCGTCTTCCGTTAGCCCCCTTTTTCACGGGAACAACTCGCATAACTTTTTTGTATGAAACGCTAAATTTACAATTATTTTTCGATGAGCAGAGCACACTTTGCTGAACATTTCGTTAGTTGATCACATTTCATGAAAAAATTTTCTAAAAAAGATACAAATTCTTGCGTGTTCTTTCGTTGAGTTCATCCGTCTGAAACACAACAAAGGAATGCTCACATTTTCCTGTTGACAAAGGTGTCGATACTCGGAGTGCTCGACCAACTCGAGCCGATATTTTTGCACTTGCGCATAGCACCGCACCGAGTTCAGCGCCGTGCTGTACTCTTTTTCGGCGGCCGCCACGTCCGACACTATTATCACGATGGTTATGTCGAGTTTACGGGCGGCACGCGTACGAGCCACCGAAAATTGGTCCGTCGGTTCGGTCTTCTGCCAAATAACGTTTTAATTTTTTGGACTCAAACACTTGAAACGACGAGACGAACCGATGGAAAAGTGTGCAGCACGTCCATTTGTTGGCATAGAACGAGCACGAAGAGGAGGAGGAGGAGAAGCGTCAAAACCGAGGACGTGTTTCGAAAATACAACTGTTTGAGTGTCTTTACAGAACAATGAAGCATGATTTCGAATAAATCGGCCAGCTAAAGCGGAAGAGCGATGCGACCGCGCGTACACTCGAACTTCTGATCCGTCCCACAGATGGTGTGGGCAGGTAGAAGAAGCAGAAGGAGGAGAACGTGTTTGTGTTGAATGATCCGAGTCGGCGATCCGACAGATAGTACGAAGTTTTCAGGCAAGATGCACCATAGTCAGAGTCCCGCTAGCCGAGGCATACCAATGATTAACCCAACTTTCTTCAAAATAAATCTTTTTCCACTGAAACGTCAATTTTTCAATTTCTGTCCGCTCGCGCTTCGCTTCTCCGCTAGATTGTGTTTTGTGTGCGTGATGGCAAAACTAGAAACACATTTCCACTGTCGACCGTTTCCTGTGATTTTATCCGCGATTCCGAACCGAATCATGCATCGGCATCTGATGGATCGGGAGAGAGAGAGAGAGATGAGTATCTTCGGTTGGGGGTTTCACATACGAGGAGAAAAAAGAAGCGGCTAGCAGAATAGAATAGTCAGCCCGAGAAACGGCGAGAGCTCCACTGTCTCGCCAACAATCGAGCTAATGCTAAATTGAGCGCCGCGTCAAAACGGAGTGTCGTTGATGAAAACAAAAGCGAGTCTCTGAAATTTTTGGATTTTTTTTGCCGAAAACCCCGAAATTTCATGCGAAAATGAGAAAAATGAGGTGAAACAGAGAATTTCCGAATTGTTAATGACAGCGCCACGGCGACGAAAAACGTAGAAAGGGGCGTGGCCTAGCGTGCACGGTTTATCACCATTTTTCCCACGAAATTCGAACTTTAACCCCATTTTTCATGTTTTTCGTGAAAAATTACCCAAATTATGTACGATTTCGACAATATAAGTGCATAACTTTTGTTAAACTAATCATCGCGCACTTTTTGAGCTTAAAACGAGCCGGTTTCATTCAGAAATGAGTTAATTGAGTCGATTTTCAAGTTTTGTGCTGAAAATGCGCGAATTTCAGTCATTCGCCGATACTTTTTGCCGTTTCAGCGCTTAAAATACTTGTATTAACGTGCTTAATCACTTCCGACACTCTCTTCGTCTCAAAACTATCCAGATCGGCCGGTATGAAAATTCCGAAATTGCGGCGGCGATTGGCCGCGGAGAGCATATTTATTGCGAAGTATGCCAAAAACGTCTCAAACGCGGCGTTTTCACGAAAATTTCAATGTTTTCTCTTTTTAATGTCTTCTTTCGTTGATATCAAACACAAAAATATCGGAAAAGTGCTGGAATTGCGGCAATTTTTCTACACTTTTGGTCGCCGCGCGCCGCGTTAAAATGGAGTGTCGTTGAAAACAAAAGCAGGTCTCTGAAATTTCTGGATTTTTTTGCCGAAACCCCCGAAATTTCATCCGAAAATGAGAAAAATGAGGTGAAACAGAGAATTTCCGAATTGTTAATGACAGCTGTAACCTGAAATGGGCGTTTTGCCCACAAGAAAGCGCGCATTATTACACTTTTCGGCGAATTTCAGTCCGGATCCTCAAGAACTGAAATTTCTCAGTCATTTTTGCATTTTATGCGCCGTCTCTTGGCTCAAAACGACCGCCTTTGTCTGCTGAACAATCGTGAGGCAACTGTTTTCTCGAAACTTCCGAAAGTTCGCGTTTTTTCAAGCCAAATTTTAAAAACGAAATTACTCTTCGAATTTACCCTTTTTTTCACACTTTTTTTTCGTGAGGCAAAAGTTTTGAATGGAAAAGTGTGCATAATCCCAAAAACTTGGGAAAAACATCGTTTTCAGTTGAAAAACAGTGTTCCGTAAATCGACACTGAGAGCCGCACGCAAAAAAGCGCGCGAAAAACACAGTCCGATAAAGGTTCTCATTGTTTGTTTCAGGTTTAAAAAAAAAGTACAATAATTGCAAATACAATAATTTAATTTATCACCAACGGAAAGCACTATACACGGACAAACTACATTTTAAAAAACCCGTAGAACCAAACCGTAGAATTATACGCAAAGTGAACTGAATTTAAAGTTAAAGGCACTTTTTACAAATGGCATGTTGTTGTGGAAGATGGTCCCGACATGGGCAAAGGCGGACGATTTGAGTGGAAGTGGTCCTCGATGCACAACTGAAAAGCGACGGCGAAAGTTGGACGGTGCAGTTGAACGGAGCCAGCGGCGATGAGGAGGAGGTGATCGACGAGCACGAGAATTCTCTGAATTACATTTTGCTTTAACACCGATTCTTGCGTCGACACGTACCTCGTCAAAATCGAACTATTGTTGATGATCGGGAAGTAGGACGGTTCGCAGAGCAGATTCTTTTTGCGGCACGTCATCTCGCACGATTCCTTCGAGTTTGACGTCTTGAGGAGCTGAAAGTGATGGCCTAGAAAACCGAAAATAAGCGCCGCGGTTACCGTCATCTGGTCGACGGGCGGCCAACGCTTTCGCATCGCCTGCCGATCGCAAAGTTCCTGTTTCTCGAGGAGAACGGCCACTCGAAGCAGCATTCCGGCCGGCGAGAACTCGAACGGCACGAGTGGCGGCGGCTGAAAGCGCCGGTTGCGAAATGTCGGTCGTGGTTGCAAAGTGTCGTCACCTACTTTCAGGTTGATCGCTTTGCGGATCGCCTCCTCCAGTTCCTGCTCGTTTTCAATGTCGACCGTGATCACGTGCGGTTCGCCGATCATCTCCATGTACGGATTTTGACTTGTCCACTGCAAATGGGTGAAAATAGGAAAAGTTAGGCCACCAAAGAGGAAGCTAGTCCTGTAGGTCACGGCCAGGGTTTCTAGGTCATCAACGAAAAAGCTAGGCCATTAAATTGGACCAAAGGCGCGGCTTTTGCAACGTTCACCAAACGTTTGATCCTCAGTCTGTGCATTTTTGCACGCCGATGTTCCTCTGCGTACAGTGCATTTTATGTTACGCGCAAAGTTCATTTTTTTTAGTTGTTGGTGAATTTTCTCCAAATATTCATCTCTTTAAAGCGTTTTTCTCCACTTTCTACCTCGTTTACACCTTTTTACAGATTCCAGGTGAAGTAATACGCGAAGAAAAGTCGATGCGATGAAAAGAAACGCGTAAGTGAGTGAAAGTAAGGTTTTATTCAGAAAATGCACGATTTCTCGAAAAACGTGACTAGATTTTCTAATCTTTTGGTTAAAAAACTTTACTTACATTTCTGAGAATGTTTTCGAACCAAAAAGAAGTAGAGTGACAGCTCGGTTTCGCGGAAAAATCGATAGTTTGCCGGAAAACAGTGAAATTTCATTGAAATTTTTTTCTTTTGCTTCTACGAACTGTCACTCTACTTTTTTTTTATTCGAAAACATTCACAGTCATGTTAGTGAACTATTTAAATCAAAAGATTAGAAGATCTAGAGACGTTTTTCGAGAAATCGTATATTTTCTGAATAAAACATTACTTCCATTTACTTACGCGTTTCTTTTCATCGCATCGACTTCTCTTCGCGTATTACTTTATCTGGAATCTGTAAAAAGGTCTAATTGAGGTAGAAAGTGGAGAAAAACGCTTTAAAGAGATGAATATTTGGAGAAAATTCATCAGCAACTAAAAAAAAAGAACTTTGCGCGTAACATAAAATGCACTGTACGCAGAGCCACACCGACGCGCAAAAATGCATACCATTTGGCTGCGTATGTTGCGAAAGCCGCGCCGTGAACACGTGGGTTTCTAGGCCATTTGCGTGCACAACGGACTTTTTCGAGTATCTAACTAAGTAAGACGTCATTTAGGGTTTCGCGGCCACCGACCTCTCTCAACGTCGGCTTTTCCGCAAGAAACTTGTAGTTCTTTCTGGATTTCGGCTCTCGAAACCGGGCATTAATAAAAACGGCGCCGTGCGCGATGGCCTCCATCGGCGCGGGTCCCTCGAGCGGAAATCCGAGCCCGAAGAAGATGGTCGTGCGATCGAGCAGCTCGGCGATTTGCCGCGAATTCAAAAATCCGTGATTGATGACGTCGGCGAGCGCGCGACTCGTGTTTCCCTCGTTTCGGTTGATGTCGGCGACGGTCGCGTGCACTGCCACGTGTCTTTTCAGCACTTGCATGGGCTTCTCGGCCTCGGCCCACATGTACTGCTCTTTTCCGTACACGAGAGCACTCGGCTGACCCTTTTGCTCTTTTGTAACATTCGCAATTCCTTCGGTGTCGACGACGAAACCCAGGAAGGTGTTGTCGTCAGAGTGCGGATAGAAAGTCCAGTGTTGTCGGAGGTCTAGACCGTGTCCGCCCCACGGATTTCGGGCCGAAATCGGGCCCGAAAGCCGTTTCTTGTTCTGTAGAAAATAGGCCTTCGAGGTGAACTCGGCGTGCGTTCCGAACGAATCCAGGAGTCGCATTCGACACCTGAAATTTTTATTTTCAGTTTTTTAGGCGTTTCTGCTAGGCTCCCAATACCGATTGGCGGCCAAGAACTGTCGATGATGTTGTCGCAAAATGTTGAGACCCATAATATCGGTGAAAATAATGTCCAAGTGTTGGCGCGTTCCGTTCACAAACTGACACGGTCCGCGGCTCTGGTACTTCCAAACTATTCTGCAAGTCGGGGACTAGTTTCTTTTTTTCCCCAATGGCCTAGGATCCGACACGTACATACCTTCTCAAGTCGTCTTTATCGCTCGAAACCTCCAAACGATGACCGATAATCGATAGCGACGCGAGAAGATCGGACCATTGAAGAAGTTCGCCTAGCGGCCCGCCGTGGTCGGATTTCTTCGCCAAATTGAGTTTTTGTTCATTCGCCAGGAAGCCGATGAATACTAGGACCTGAAAAAAGTGCGGTAGAGCGCGCGGCGCGATGGCCTACAAAATTACATTCAGCTTTCTGCGGTCCGTCATCGTTTCGCGGAACTTTTCCACAACTTCACGTGCTCCTTCCTTCCACTTGTTCCACAATCTCGTGATTCTCGTCTTCATATAGTGCGGCACACTGTCCAGAATCGGCAAAAGACGTCGAATGCTCGGGCTCATCTGGAAGCTTTTCGACATTTTCCCGAAAACAAGTCCAGAGCTGACAATGAGCGCAATTGCGCCCCCGCCCAATAGAGCGATACATTGGCGCGAAATTCAAATTTTAACAGCGCAAGATTTGTGTTTTTCGCCAGATTAGCCACGAAAAATCGATAATTTAGACCGATTGTATAGGCCATTACGAATTTTTAAAGAAAAATCGATAATTTAGACCGATTGTATAGGCTATCACGAATTTTTAAAGAAAAATCGATAAGAGCGATACATTGGTGCGAAATTCAAATTTTAACAGCAAAATTTGTGTTTTTCGCCCGATTAGCCACGAAAAATCGATAATTTCTCATTTTTCTCTCGATGGACCAATTGTATAGGCTATTAAAAATTTTTTAAGCGCAAGAGCGTTAAATTTGGTCAAGTCGCAAATCACATTTATCCGTTTGAAGGTTTTTGGCTAAAACTGCGTGAATTTCAGTTGCTTTTCGGTAATTTTCGCGGTTCGAGCGCTCAAAATGCTTGTATTTACGTGATTTATCATTCTCAAAACCAATTCTGTCGGAAAACGGTCAAGAAAGCGCAAAATGAGAAGTGCGGCGAAGGCGAAAAAGCGAAATCCGCGAAATCCGCGAAAAATGCGCCAAACGTCATTAATTCTGTGAGAATTAGTGTGTTTTCACGTCGAACATGCATTTTTCATCGCCGTTGACGACAAAAATCAGAGAAAACGTGCTCAATTCATGAAAACGCCATTTGGCCGCCGAGGCCACGCCCATATGAAGTCTACAAGTCGGCGGTACCTTGGCCACACTCCTCCCGATCCGTTTCGCGTCCATCGGCGGACAATAACGTTCGACGTGCGACAGATAGAATCGAAAAGAGCACTCGGAGCCGTCGACTCGATTGTCCGCGTAGCATTTGTGAGTTCTGGAATTAGACGGATTGTTAAAGTTCATTGAAAATTGTTTTTTTTTTCTCAAAAACCCACTTCCATCCACTGCGTATCCAGTTCATCTTGTTCGCACAGTCCGGATAGTCGATTTCGCAATTTTTCGGAAATGCCAGACATTCTCAAAATCCCATTTTTAGGCCTATTTTGACTTGGACCGCCTTTACCGTCCTCTGAAAATTTCCTGAAATCGAACGCTGCTTTTTGCTCGTGAGACTCGCGCACTTCATCCGTTCGGAAGCCGATTCGAGCCGACAATTCGGGAAAGTCGTGCTGAAAATTAAATTTTCACTCTCTCTCTCTCTCAAAAACTCACTCGATTCTCACTGGCGATCGTCAGATAAAAAAAGCCCAACGGGGTGATGAAGGCGGAGAAAATGAATAGAAGAGCCAGGAATCGGCGACGTCTTCGCATTCACAGATCGAATTACCTGAAATCTTTCTTGCGTCTCTGTCTTCTCATCACGACAGACGGAAATGTATTGCGCGGTCTTCGAACCCGCGACGCTTCGCTCCGCGTTCGCAAGTGATAACCACTCGATCACCGGGCGCGAACGAGAAGCGGCTGCTGTTCGCGTTGACATACAAGCGGAGCAGGCTTGTAAAATTAGCAATTTTCTAGAGAAAAAAAAAGAGATTCTAAAGATAACATTTTGGATGTTTAAAGTGAGTAAGAAGGGAACAAAATACACAGCATATATCAGAGTTGAGCGGAAATGGAATTTTGAAATCCGTAAGACGGCAGACGGCAGACGGAAGATAATTTTTTTTACGGAACACGGAAAACGGAAGACGGAAGAAAATTTTTCTCGCGGAAGACGGAAAAACATTTTTTTACGGAACACGGAAAACGGAAGACGGAAGAAAATTTTTTGCGGAACACGGAAAACGGAAGACGGAAGAAAATTTTTTTTACGGAACACGGAAAACGGAAGACGGAAGAAAATTTTTCTCACGGAAGACGGCAGACGGAAGACGGAACAAAAAAATCGTCAATGCAGAACCTTTTTTTCCGGGTTTTTTTTTAAATAACTAAAGCAACAAAAATTTTGGATCTGGGTCGAAAAGTTAAATTTACAATTATTTTTCTATGAGCACAGTTCACTTTGCTATACATTTCGTCAGTTGATCACATTCCATGAAAAAATTTTCTAAAAAATATAAAAATTCTTTCGTTGAGTTCTTCCGCTCAACTCTGCAGTGAGGTTCGCGAATACGGCCGAAAAGTGTATATGTATACAAAAAGTTTGTTTATAAAACAAAGAATGGAAGCACTTGTAAAAACGTCGAGAGCAATGCAATGCAATTTTGCAATGTTGAGGAACAAAAAAAAAAAAAGAGGAGAGAATTAGATGGAGAAAAGACGGCGAAAAAGGATGTGCAATTCGATTGAATTTCTAATTCCCAAAGGTATTATTGGGTCTCTCTCTCTCTCTCTCTCTCTTTCTTTCGCTGTCTATTTGTATTACGGATGGATTGTTCAGTGCAATTGTTTACTTTTTTCGACTTGCTACGTATCCAAATCATCATTTGTGACCAGTAGTAAAGTAAACTTGAAAATGTGAAAAGTATCGATATGGAGAAGTGAGTCAGAAGGCAACAATATTCACAAATACGTGTTGTTCTTCGGTTTGCACAGGTGGCCAACACAAAATAATCAAGTTATTGTTAAGAGAGAGAGAGAGAGAGAGAAGAAGAAGAAGAAGAAGAAGAAGAAGAAGAAGAAGAAGCAGGAGAGGAAGGGCACAACAGCTGACACGTTGATTTATGAACGGAGCACATCGGAGGAATAGAGGGGACTGGTCGAGGGTAGAACGCGACAATACCATCAGCTTGTGCGTTTAGAGCAGAAGAAAAATCAGTGGCCGATGCACCATACAAATCAGCGGCCGATGCACCATACAAATCAGCGGCCGATGCACCATACAAATCAGCGGCCGATGCACCATACTATGATGAGAGGAACTTCCAACTTGAACGAAAATGTTGACTCTGTGAAGGAAGATTCATAAGCGAGATTCATAAGCGAAGTATGCCCGTAGATGCACCATGTGTAAAATAAGAAGAAGAAGAAGAAGAAGAAGAACTCTCTCTCTCTCTTTCTTTCTTTCTCTCTTTCGCTCACCTCACTTCCTCTCTCCCTCTTTTTCTCCTTCTTTCCTTCTTGTTTGGCGCAAATGAGATGACTCCGGGGGGCAAAAAGCGTTTCCCTTTTTTTCTTCTCTTGATAGCAAGGGGGGAAACAAACAAAGCTAATGAGCGGAGAGAAAAAGTTGCGAATAAAGTTGCGAAAAGGGGGCGGTTTTCTACGTTTCTATGGAGACGCGCGAAATTGAAAAGAGAGAGAGAGACTTGGGCGGCGGAAAGGAAACGCCGACGCATGGTGCATCGACCGGCGAGAAGCGCGAGAATTTGATGGGATTATACTAGGATTAGGCGCGCTTATCTTCGTCGCTTTTCATGGTGCATCATCGAAAAGTGGAATAGAAGACCATCGTCGCCAAATTTCTGATGCACCATGGGGAAACGAGTAAAAATGCGCGGGCTTTTTCTCGGGCGCATTTACAATGCAAATGTGTTCCTCTTCCTCTTCTTTGCGCACTTTTCTTCTTTCTAAAGGCTCCCCCTCATAAATCGTGGGCGTTTCGCATGCGTAATGACCACTTTCTGAGGCGTTATGGCGGTGCACACGGTGGCCTAGGATCCGACAAACCGATGGCCTAAGATGCAACAGGTCTGTGGCCTAGAATCTGAAAATCTAGTGGCCTAGGATCCGACAAACTGATGGCCTAAGATGCAACAGGTCTGTGGCCTAGAATCTGAAAATCTAGTGGCCTAGGATCCGACAAACCGATGGCCTAAGATGCAACAGGTCTGTGGCCTAGAATCCGAGAAGTACATGGCCTAGAATCTGAAAATCTAGTGGCCTAGGATCCGACAAACCGATGGCCTAAGATGCAACAGGTCTGTGGCCTAGAATCTGAAAATCTAGTGGCCTAGGATCCGACAAACCGATGGCCTAAGATGCAACAGGTCTGTGGCCTAGAATCCGAGAAGTACATGGCCTAGAATCTGAAAATCTAGTGGCCTAGGATCCGACAAACTGATGGCCTAGTACCGAACGCCTTTAGCGGCCTATTTTTAGGATTCTAGGCCACGGCCTAACTTTCCAAATGCTTCTCGAATAGACAAGAGAAAAACCAGTATTACAGCCGAACAATTTATAATCACAGATCCTTCGCTTTCAGTTCCTCAACTTGTACTCGACGTCGATCAACTTGGCGATGGTGTTCAACTGAACGTTGGACGTTCCCTCGTAGATCTCGCCGATCATCGCGTCGCGATAGAACTTCTCGACCGGAAACTCTTTGGTGAATCCGACGCCGCCGAGCCATTTCACACATTGAGCGGACGTCGAGGTGGCTACCTGCAAGCACTTGAATATCCGATGAAAAAAACCAATATATTTGAGCTGGCTGTGGAGCTATCCAAAATGTGTCAACTGATAAAATGTGGTGCACAATATCTTAATGCCGCGTCCAAAGTCTCGAAAAACCCCGCAAATCTCGCTGATTTTGCAGTCCAAAGTCGGCAGAAATTTGCGGGAAATTCGGGGTGCGCACAGCTGAACGAGTGTTACCGTACACTATAAAACTACGGTATTTTTTGAAAAATTACGCAAGAAATTTGAAAAATTGCAAATATTCTCGAGAAATTTAAATTTTTTTTTTTAAATACCGTTGAAAATTCAGCCAAGAAATTTTTCAAATTTTTTTCAAATTTTCAACGGTATTTTTTTTAAATTTAAATTTTCTCAAGAATATTTGAAAATTTTCAAATTTCTTGGGTAAATTCTCAACGGTATTTTTTGAAAAAAATTAAATTTCTCGAGAATATTTGAAATTTTTCAAATTTCTTGCGTAAATTTTCAAAAAATACCGTAGTTTTATGGTGTACGGTAACACTCGTTCAGCTGTGCGCACCCCGGATTTCCCGCAAATTTCTGCCGACTTTGAACTGCAAAATCCGCGAGATTTGCGGGGGTTTCCGAGACTTTGGACGCGACATTAAGGCAGTCGAGATAGATCGATTTGAATAAACGATACGTACCTGAGACGCGTACAGCTTCGCCATTGCGGCCTCTCGCACGTACGGCAATCCGTTCTCTTTCATCCGCGCGGCGTTGTAGACCAAAAGACGGGCGGCCTCGATTTCAGTGCGAACTTGAGCGATCTGGTGTTGCATTCCCTGAAACGCCACATTTTACACGAGGTCGATGTCTTTCGGTCGACCTCAGGTCGACATCTTTAATACCTGAAAGTCGATGAGCCGCGAGCCGAACTGCTCCCTCTGTTGCAAGTACGGAATCGTCTGATCGAAACATCCCTGCGCCAGTCCGATCATTTGAGCGCCAATCGCGATGCGCCCCGCGTTGAGACACTCGATCGCGTACTTGTAGCCTAGAATACTACTTTTTTTTGCGGTTCGCGTCAGTCATCAACAAAGCGCCACGGCGGCCAAAAACGTAGAAAGGGGCGTGGCCTAGCTTGAAATTCGAAATTCGAAATTTAACTCCATTTCTCACATGTTTTTCGTCAAAAAATTCCCAAATTTTGAATTTTTGGCCGATTTCGACGATGTAATTGCATAACTTCACCGCTCCTGCCCCTTGAGAAAAGCCCGCGAAGTTCAAATGGGGCCCCGCCCCTTCAGAGTTCAATTCTTGAAAGTAGCGCGCGCAGTTTTTGCTCTGAACACCGAATTCTTGAAAATTAAAGCAGAATATTATTTTTTTGTTATCAAAACCTATTCTGTCGCCTTATTGGATCTTCTTTTCAGAAAAAATACACTAAAAGCCGACAACGAATTATTTTTTCACTTGTTTTTTCACTGTCGAACTGAAAAGCAAAATGCGTGCGGCACCGTTGCGAAAACTGCGCGCGCTACTTGCAAGAATTGAACGCTGAAGGGGCGGCGCACCATTTGAACTTCGCGGGCTTTTCTCAGGGGGCAGGAGCGGTGAAATGATGATAATTGCATAGCTTTTGTTAAACAAATCATCGCGCACTTTTTGAGCTTAAAACGAGCAGGTTTCATTCAGAAATGAATCAATTTAATCGATTTTCAAGTTTTTTGCTGAAAATGCGTTAATTTCAGTCATTCGCCGACACTTTTTGCCGTTTCAGGGCTTAAAATACTTGTATTAACGTGCCTCATCACTTCCGACACTCACTTCGTCTCAAAACTATCCAGATCGGCCGGTATGAAAATTCCGAATTGCGAAATATGCCAAAAACGTCTCAAACGCGGCGTTTTCACGAAAATTTCAATGTTTTCTCTCTTTAATGTCTCTTCTTTCGTCGATATCAAACACACAAAAATATCGGAAAAGTGCTGGAATTGCGGCAATTTTCAGAAAACGCGTCTCAGATTAGGCCACGCCCCTTTCTACACTTTTGGTCGCCGCGCGCCGCGTTAAAACGGAGTGTCGTTGATGAAAACAAAAGCGAGTCGCTGAAATTTCTGGATTTTTTCTCCGAAAACCCCGAAATTTCTTCCGAAAATGAGAAAAATAAGGTGAAACAGAGAATTTCCGAATTGTTAATGACAGCGCGCCACGGCGACCAAAAACGTAGAAAGGGGCGTGGCCTAGCTTGCACGGTTTATCACCATTTTCGAAATTTAACCCCATTTTTCACATTTTTTTCGTCAAAAATCAGAAATGAATCAATTGAATCGATTTTCAAGTTTTTTGCTGAAAATTCCGAATTGCGAAATATGCCAAAAACGTCTCAAACGCGGCGTTTTCACGAAAATTTCAATGTTTTCTCTCTTTAATGTCTCTTCTTTCGTCGATATCAAACACAAAAATATCGGAAAAGTGCTGGAATTGCGGCGTCTCAGATTAGGCCACGCCCCCGCCCTTTTCTACACTTTTGTGAAGCGTACCTTTTCCATACTCGCCAAGTATGGCCGATCGATGCACTCGGACATTGTCAAAGTGCACCGCACACGTGGACGAGGCCCGAATGCCCAACTTGTCCTCCTCTTTGCCCACACTCAATCCCTCGGCGCGTCTTTCCACCAGAAAACACGTGATGCCTTTGTGGCGGCGCGCGGGGTCCGCGTTCGCAAACACGACAAACAGTTGCGCGTCGCCAGAGTTGGTGATCCACATTTTCGAGCCGGTGATCCGAAAGTATTCCGGATCCTCATCCCGCCGAGCCACAGTTTTCAGCGAAAACGCGTCGGAGCCGGCGCCCGCCTCCGAAATGCAAAAAGAGGCGAGCGAATCGGAGCAGAGACGCGGCAGCCATTTGCGTTTTTGCTCCTCGTCGCCGTGATCGACGAGCATCGCGACGGGCAGTGTGTTGTGGATGCCGACCATCGCCGACACGGACGGGTCCGTCTTGGCGAGCTCTTCGATCACGAGCATCGCGTCGAAGAACGAGGAGCCCGAGCCGCCGTACTCTTCGGCAACGTGGAGGCCCATTAGCTGCAAGAAAAAAAAAGTGATTTGTAGACAGAAGAATTTTTATCTTTTTTAGAAAATTTTTTCATGAAATGTGCACAACTGACGAAATGTATAGCAAAGTGAACTGTGCTCATAGAAAAATAATTGCAAATTTAGCGTTTCATACAAAAAAGTTATTCGAGTTGTTCCGTGAAAATGTTCTTCCGTCTTCCGTACTCGAATAACTTTTTTGTATGAAAAGCTAAATTTACAATTATTTTTCTATGAGCAGAGCACACTTTGCTACACATTTCGTCAGTTGATCACATTCCATGAAAAAATTTTCAAAAAAAGATAAAAATTCTTCCGCTCAACTCTGCAGGACGGTAAACGCTGTAATAGAACGGCACCCGATTCAAACCGATGTATCTCAGTTGGCGGTGGAGATATCAAAAAATCGTCAACTAATAAAATGTGCACAATGTCTTTGTGAACAAATTTTCAGTTGACAACTTTTTGATATCTCCAACAACAGTCGAGTTATATCGCTTTAAATAAACGGTATTTTGGAGTGCCTTTCTACCAGTCGATCTTTGAGTTTTCAAGAGCTTTTTCAGTTAGAACCAACGTCAAATCATGACGCTCACCCCGTTCTCAAACGCTCCTCGCGTCACAATCGGATCCATTCTCGAGTTTCTGTCCATCTCCCTCACCAGCGGCTTCACCACGTTTTGCGAGAACTTTCGAACTGAAATTGTGATGAAAATGTCGAAAAATGTGCGGAAAAATCAGTTTGCGTACCGGTATCCACGAAGAATGACTCGCTTTCGGATAGTAAATTGACGGGCGGCGGCGGCGGCGGTGGAGTCGACGAAGCATCAGAAGATCGGACGGTCGGAGCCGAAGCCGTCGGAGTACTGTAGGGTCGGGCTGCGCGGAGCACAAATCTAGAAGTTGTTGACATTTTTCCAGTTTATAGACCTTTTAGAAACGGTGCCTTTTATAGTAAGAGTACGGTAGAAGACCCTCTCCGACACTCCGCCCACTCTTCTCTCACTGATCACTGATCACGTTTTGGTCATAGTCACGGTGTACTATTTGATCGATTCGACAATATTCCACGTTTTTGTGAGATTACTGTACCGACAGTAATCGTAACTTTTAGATATTGTGTCCACATGGTGCATGCGCCAAATTCCTTCATTTGTTCTTCGAAATTCCACCGTTTCCCATGATATTTATGTGATCCATATGGTGCATCGACCACGTGTTGTCTCTTTATCTTTTCATGTTCTTCTTATCACCAATGTTCTTCAGACCTCCCTCCCCCAAATTGTGGTGTGTCTCAGATCGGATTGTGAACTTTGATCATTTCGGGGACCACAGGGGTTCTAGGCCACGGACTAATTTGGGTTTCTAGGCCACCTACTCGAAAACCTAGGCCACGGAGACACAGAGGTTCTAGGCCACGGACTAATTCGGGTTTCTAGGCCAGAATGTCGTCTGCTCATTTCGGGTTTCTAGGCCACCAATCCGGGATCTTAGAATGCGTCATTTCCGTCTTCTTCGTCTGCATTTGACACTTTTCCCCCCGCTAAAACAATAGATTTTCTAGTTTCATTTCCACAACAAAAACCGCTTTCATTTCCCGTTTTTTTTTCGCAAACAAATCTGGAAACACTGAAAAATTGATGGTAGCGTAACGACCGGAAATTGGGATCCGATAGCGGATTCTAGGCCACCAACGGGAAAACCTAGGCCACCGAGGGAATATTGGGCCAGCAAGGGGAATCCTAGGCCACAAAAGGTTTTCCGGACCACCAATGGGAATCCCAGGCCATACTTTGTCGGATCCTAGGCCACCGAGGGAAAATTGGGCCAACAAGGGGAATCCTAGGCTATACTTTGTCGGATCCTAGGCCACCTAGGGAAAATTGGGCCAACAAGGGGAATCCTAGGCCATACTTTGTCGGATCCTAGGCCACCTAGGGAGAATTGGGCCAGCAAGGGGAATCCTAGGCCACAGAGGGTTTTCTGGACCACCAAGGGGAATCCCAGGCCATACTTTGTCGGATCCTAGGCCACCTAGGGAGAATTGGGCCAGCAAGGGGAATCCTAGGCCACAGAGGGTTTTCTGGACCACCAAGGGGAATCCCAGGCCATACTTTGTCGGATCCTAGGCCACCTAGGGAGAATTGGGCCAGCAAGGGGAATCCTAGGCCACAGAGGGTTTTCTGGACCACCAAGGGGAATCCTAGGCCATACTTTGTCGGATTCTAGGCCATCGAGGGAAAGTTGGGCCAGCAAGGGGAATCCTAGGCCATACTTTGTCGGATCCTAGGCCACCGCCTGTGTTTTGTGTTCTAAACCCAATATATATAAATGATATATTTTGCATGTTTATTTTCTGTCCCTCCGCAAAACCACTACTATGCCCGCTCATCGTCTTCCGGCCGACAAAAAGGAGGAGAGGAGCCTTTTCGGAAAAGAAATAATTTATTTCTCCTCTTTTTCTTCTTGCTCTTCATCGAGTGTGTGTGTTCGTTTTTAAAGGACCCCCCAACCCGCTGCGAAAAATAGTAAATGACAAACAGCACGCGGCCGGGCGCGCAGACGGGCAAAACGAAGAAAAGTGAGGACAAATTGAGGGGTTTTATGATGATTTGGCACTCAAATTCCCCCGTTTTTATGGGGCTTTTGATGTGTGGACTACTGTACTTTTATTGATGGTCTAGCATTCGAAATTTGTCGGATCCTAGGCCACAAAAAGGGGGCGTGGCCTAGGGTCCTCTTCTTCTTCTTCTTCTTCTTCTTCTTCTCTTTCTTTTCATTCCCGATTTGTTGTCCCACCTCTTGTGCCCTTTTCGCCATTTTATTTTTTCGGAACCACCCCCTATCATCGTCCTTCTCCTTCTCATTTCTCATCCATTCCGTGTTTGGGTGCCCCGAGGGGCCACGAGATTTCGGTGAGATTCGCGAGCTCATCGAGCCGCCCATTTTGCGAGTATTCGTGTGGCCTAGGAAGCGTTCGTGTCGGATTCTAGGCCACCAACAAGTGAGTGGCCTAGACACTTCTAGTGTCGGATCCTAGGCCACCCAACTATTCTGTCCATTCGACACCAAACTCCTCAACGTTTCTATGGTGGCCTAGGAATTCCGGGTCGGTTCCTAGGCCACCCAACCACTTTTAAATGTTGCCCCGGTGGCCTAGAAACCTCTCTTTGAGATCCTAGGAACAAAAAAGAGTATAGACTTTTTTTTTCGAAAAGAGGGAAAGATTAAAAATTGGAAATGAATAGGTATCGGATTTCCGAAAAGTTTGAAATTGGCAAGGAAGTTTCTCGTGAAGATTATCCCCTTTTCATCCTCTTTTCCGGTTCGCGGAAATAAAGAAAAGACTTTTAGAATGGAAATGAGGAGCCATAGAGTTCGAATTTGGAGTGGGATGGCCTAGGGATCCGACGGGATTTCTAGGCCACCAGTTTGTCGGATTCTAGGCCATACAATTGTTAGATTCGACGCCATCCAGTTGTCGATTTCTAGGCCGTCCAGTTGTCGGATCCTAGGCCAGCAATTTGTCGGATCCTAGGCCAGCAACTTGTCGATTCCTAGGCCGCCAACTTGTCGGATCCTAGGCCAGCAATTTGTCGATTCCTAGGCCGCCAACTTGTAGATTTCTAGGCCAGCAATTTGTCGATTCCTAGACCGTCCAGTTGTCGATTTCTAGACCGCCAACTTGTCGTATCCTAGACCGCCAACTTGTCGATTTCTAGGCCGCCAACTTGTCGGATCCTAGGCCAGAAATTTGTCGATTCCTAGGCCATTTAGTTGTCGGATCCTAGGCCGCCAATTTGTCGGATCCTAAGCCATACAATTGCTAGATTCGACGTCATCCAGTTGTCGGATCCTAGGCCAACAATTTGTCGATTCCTAGGCCATTCAGTTGTCGGATCCTAGGCCAGCAACTTGTCGATTCCTAGGCCATCCAATTGTCGGATCCTAGGCCAGCAATTTATCGGTTCCTAGGCCATCCAATTGTCGGATCCTAGGCCAGCAATTTGTCGATTCCTAGGCCAGTGCAAAAAAGTGACGTGGCATTTGAATGTATCACCTGACTACACTATATGTTTCATCATTGCCCCCTTACATAATTCATATATACATCCTGCACAAATATTTGTCCGAATTCTATTTCCTTTTTGCGCCTCACACTGAATGAAACCCGACTCATTTCCTACTCGGTTCTCTCGTTTTTCCAAGTTTTCTCACCGCAAAAAAAGAGAGAGAAAGAGAAAAAGACACTTGAAAATCGGCGCCGAGCATGATGGTGATGATGATCGTGCGAAAAACTAATGGGCGGTGGTGTGGGGTGTGGATGGAATATTCTAGAGAATCAATCATTAAATGCCACCAATTGCAGACCTCTTCCCCCCCAAATGCCACGTCATCACTGGCGACGACGATGAGTCGGACGGCGGACGTCGTGCTTCTTCTTGTCGCAGCAGCACTATTTCGAGGTGAGCGCGCGCGCGCGAGTTGTCAATGGGGCGCGCTTGCATCCACCGTCGACTCGCAGTTTCTTTTTTCGATTGAAAACCGGAATTCTTTGGTTTTTCTCTTAATAAACACTCAAATCGTGTTCTTGGCGAACCGTAGGGCGATTTTCTGAGTTAAAAGCATCGATTTAAGCGCGAAACGAAGCAGATTCGTTCAGAATTGACCAAATTGAGGGATTTTGTCGAAAACTATTGAAAAAAACCGGAGTTTTAACGATTATTTGCGAATCTTTGCCGGCATTCGAACCGTCCAGTCAACAAGCAGTTTATTGCGCATCTTTTAAGCGCTGAACCGTCGAAAAATATGCAGAATTGAGATAAAAGGAAAAAATTCTGTAATTTTCACATAAAACGTTTCGAAATTGATGACGAAGCAGTTAAAATTGCATTTTTTATTCATTTCTAATCATTTTCACAAGTTTTGACACTGATTGGTTCTGAAAAGATGGGGATAATGCAAAAAAGAAGGGAAAATTGAAATGAGAAACTCTTCTACAACGACGCTCCGAAATTACGCGTTACGCGCCTTGTTTAGCGCACGTGAATTGCGTGCCAAGGGAATTTTTTATTGGAAGGGGCTGGCTGGGGTTGTTCCGTGACGATTAGTATGTACGTGTGAGTTTTTACAAGAACGACAGAGAGTGAAAAGGCTTGCTCTGCTCACTCACAAACCAATTGCAAACACGTGGCCTTGCCAAGCCAGACAAAAGGATGCATTTGGGGTCTGCTGAGCGCTGCGAATATTCTCACACTTTGCACCCCGCGCGCGCACACGTTATTGAGACTTCCAAATGTCTCCTTCGCTTTCCCGCATTTCTCCGCGCATTTTCCAGGGGCCTAGAATCGCTGAATTTCTTCAGCTTTTCTAGACTTTTCCACAGCGTCTGGAGCCCTGAAATTGAGCCAAACGGGGGAAAAAAGTGTCGGGCGGCTCGTCGCTCGCTTCTTCCTTTTTTCTCACTTGCGCTTCACTTGTTTCGTCTCTGTCGTCCGTATTTGGTTAGTTGAGTGGCGCAGAATCTCGGGGTGGATGGATAATAGCACGCATTTTCAGAGGCTTGTCTCAATTTTCTCCGTGTCCGGAGTCTGTGCGCGTTTTTTTTGTTGCAAATTTCAACTCAAACTCTACCCCCCTCCCCTTTCTTTGTTTCTTTGACCGTCTTTTTTTCGAAGGCGTCGAAGTGGAAGCGTTTCGGTCGATGCACCATGTTGTCGGACGAAAAAAGGTTGGCGCGTGAGAATTCTGTTCCCTTTTGCACATTTTCAATCAATCAACATTCATCCTCATCCCGCATTTTCGCCTTTCGGCTCAAATTCTCTTTTCGCATCATATTTTTCTAGGCGGATAGTAGCAGAAACGTTTTATAAGAGCGTTAACTTGTGAACGAGAAAAGCAATCAAAAAATGGTCAACTACAAAGTTGAAGCTATACTTTTGCTCTACAAGTTTGTAGTTGATCGATTTTTGATATCTCCACTCGTTCGCGGGTTACGGTAGCTTCGAGGCGGCTTGACTCAAAATCATCCCATAACCTATCAAAAAAATGAGAAAGCTCATGATCATGTGCTCTCGGTCGGCTCTTTTCGAGGGGTCTCCGCCGAATGGGTCCCCCGAGGGGTCTAAAAAGGAAAAGAGCCACCCCCCTTCCAACACATTATCAATCTCAATGTTTAATCTTGCTCGCGGAGCCCGTCCTTCCTTCCGAAAAGACCTTTTAGTTGAGAACAAGCTTCTAGCAAAACACTTACCGCATTTTTCCAAAATTTTGTTCTCGGCGCAATCTAAGTGTTCATCTTTTCCGAGAAGCGCTACGGTAGGGCCGAAATGAAGGCGTCGAGAACGAGAAAATGGTTAAAAAATTTTTTTAACCATTTTCAAAAATGTTTTAATTTTTTTGTGAAATTTTTTTGTGTCTGTTTGAATTGTCTCCTATTGCCTCATACACTGGTGAAATGCCGCCTCTCAAAAATGCCAAACGGCCGTGCAGTTGAAGTTGTGGCCGTGGCCTAGCGCCAATGGCCTAGAAATACGCGCTTCTCGGCCATTTCATTTTTTCCGCTTTTTTACCGGTTTTTTTCCCAAAAATTAACAGTTTCTCCCATTTTTCAGTTGATTGCAATTTGTTCGGCACTTTCTTATTTTTTCACTGCTAAAAAAATTGTTTTCATTCAGTCGATACGAAGTCGCGAGTTTTTCGATTTTATTATCGCGAAAAAGCGCGGTAAAAAAGCGGAAAAAATAAAATGGCCGAGAAGCGCATATTTCTAGGTCATTTGCGCTAGGCCCCACGGCCACAACTTCAACTGCATTTTTGAGAGGCAGCATTTCACCAGTGTACTCAAAAAAAATTTCACAAAAAAATTAAAAAAAAAATTTTCGGGTTCCCTGGTCCTTTAAATTAATCTCTTCTTCTCGCGTAAACATGTCATTTTTCCCATTTCTCATTTCATTTCGCCCCTCCCCAAAATCGTTGCCTCTATTTCATTCTCGCTCCATCTTTCGGCAAAAAAGGTTCTTCAGATGACACTTATTTCCGCCGTTTTATTCGCATTTTTGGTAGTTGCGCAGGAGTGTAACAATATCAAAGGTAATCTGGGCGGTAAAACGGGTCGAAAAACTTGGGTCATCGGGTCAAACGGTACAGTAAGTGATGATCTTACAGTAATCTGGACGGGTGATCACGAGCGTCGATTGTACTCGAAACTGGCGGAGAACTACAATAAACTGGCGCGGCCGGTGCGCAACGAGAGTGAGGCCGTGCAAGTGCACCTCGGAATGGACTATCAACAGATTCTGGATATTGTGAGTTCACTTGTTTCGCTTTTCCCCCCAATTTTCGCAAGTTGCCAGGACGAGAAACATCAGATAATGCACTCGAATGTGTGGTTGCGAATGTCGTGGGTCGATCACTACTTGACGTGGGATCCGACCGAGTTTGGCAACATTCGAGAGGTCCGGCTGCCGATCAATAACATTTGGAAGCCCGATGTGCTGCTCTACAACAGTGTCGATCAGCAGTTCGACAGCACGTGGCCCGTCAACGCCGTCGTCTTGTAGTGAGTGGTGAACACGCAAGAATTTTTATCTTTTTTAGAAAATGTTTTCATGAAATGTGATCAACTGACTAAATGTATAGCAAAATAAACTCTGCTCATTGAAAAATAATTGTAAATTTAGCTTTTCATACAAAAAAGTTATCCGTTCCGTCTTCCGTTAGCCCCCTTTTTCACGGAACAACTCGAATAACTTTTTTGTATGAAAAGCTAAATTTACAATTATTTTTCTATGAGCACAGTTCACTTTGCTATACATTTCGTCAGTTGTGCACATTCCATGAAAAAAATTTCTAAAAATTAGAAAAATTCTTGAGCATTGAAAAGAGCACCGCTTTCAGCACGGGCAACGTGACGTGGATCCCTCCCGCAATCATCCGTTCGAGTTGCGCCATCGACATCGCCTACTTCCCGTTCGACACGCAACATTGCACCATGAAATTCGGCTCCTGGACCTACTCGGGCTTCTTCACCGACCTCGTCAACACGACAATATCGCCGGCCACGTACAAACCGAACGGCGAGTGGGAATTGCTCGCACTCCAGTCACGGCGCTCCATTTTCTTCTACGAATGCTGTCCCGAGCCGTACTACGACGTCACCTTCACCGTTTCGATTCGACGCCGCACACTCTACTACGGATTCAATCTGCTGCTGCCGTGTATGCTCATTTCGTCGCTCGCCCTGCTAAGCTTCACGTTGCCCGCCGATTGTGGAGAGAAGCTGAATTTGGGTGAGTCGGGAATTAGCTTTACAACATATTTTTAAAATAAACTTAAAAGTGGAGCACTTATTTTCCCAAAGTGCCGAATTACGAAAAAAAATTCCCCGATTTTAAAGATTTTTTTTCAAAAAAGTTCATGGTACCGGCGAAATGGAAGAGCTGGCCTAGATTTTTCTAGTCCCCGGATGGAATTCCCTTTTCTTCCGATTTTTTTTCCGTTTTCGTGCAAATTTCCTAAATTTTCAATCGTTTTTTCACGTGACGCTAAAGAAATCGATAATCTGAAACTTTCAAAATTCAGTAAAATTTAGACAAAATTCAGAAGTTCAGAAAAAATCAGCCACATTTTTGTAAAACCGAAACTGGGAAGTTTTGGATTTTTCGCATTACTTTGAAAAATCGGACTTTCTGTACATAACTCGCAAACATTAATTAAGACTCAAGAAATGATTGAGCGATCTCTTTCTATCAGACTTGCAACGGGCCGGGCCGGGCCGGGCCGGGCCAAAATTGGAAATTTTCCGGCCCGGCCCGGGAGGATGCACCTAAAAAAATTCAAAGCGAACTAGAACTTCGAAACGAACATAATTTTATAGACTTAAAATTTTATAGACTTAAAAAAAGGCAATGTTATAGCATAAAAAAACCTGTTAAAAAAATAGAAATTGCTGTTTAGTCGCAAAAATTTTCACAAAAAAATTACGAAAAATTTTCTCAAGAGTGGGCGGGGCCGGGCCGGGGCGGGCCAAAACCGGGCCGGGCCGGCCCGGGATTTGGCAAGTCTGCTTTCTATTTACTTTTCAGCGCACAATCCGAAGATTGAGCGAAAAACCCGGAAAAACAACCAAAAAAATTTTTCAGATTATCGATTTCTTTGGCGTCACGGCACAGAAAAAAACATTAATTTTTTTTTAATATTGTAAATAAGTGTGTTTAGTGAAAAAACGATTGAAAATAAAAGAAATTTGCACGAAAACGGAAAAAAATCCAAAGAAAGGGGAATTCCATCCGGGGACTAGAAAAATCTAGGCCAGCTCTTCCATCTATTTTTCCCCTATTTTCAGGAGTCACAATCTTCATGTCCCTTTGCGTCTTCATGATAATGGTGGCCGAGGCGATGCCGCAGACCAGCGATGCGCTTCCGCTGATCCGTAAGCTCGCGTTTTTTTTTGTTATTTTCGCGAAATTCTACACCACTTGCAGAAATCTACTTCTCGTGCATAATGTTCCAAGTGGGCGCGTCGGTCGTCGCCACCGTAATCGCCCTCAACTTTCATCATCGCTCGCCGGAACAGTACAAACCGATGAACAAATTTGTGGGCGCTTCTAGAAGTTATTGACGGAAAAAAGTGATTTTGCAGTTGAGAACGTTGCTGCTCAGCTGGTTGCCCACACTTTTGGGCATGGAGCGGCCCGATGTGTTGGAGATGTCCGTGCACGGAGCACACTACGCGTCGGCAAACAAAAAGTAGGCGTTTTTTCGCCATTTTCCACTCTTAAGCACTGTCTCGCCAACAATCGAGCTAATGCTAAATTGAGCGCCGCGTTAAAACGGAGTGTCGTTGATGAAAACAAAAGCGAGTCTCTGAAATTTCTGGATTTTTTCTCCGAAAACCCCGAAATTTCATCCGAAAATGAGAAAAATGAGGTGAAACAGAGAATTTCCGAATTGTTAATGACAGCTGTGACCTTAAGTTAGCGTTTTGCCCACAAGAAAGCGCGCATTATTACACTTTTCGGCGAATTTCGGTCCGGATCCTCAAAAACTGAACTTTCTCAGTCATTTTTGCATATTATGCGCTGCCTCTTGGCTCAAAATGACCGCCTTTGTCTGCTGAATAAACGTGGGGCAATTGTTTACTCGAAACTTCCGAAAATTCGCGTTTTTTCAAGCCAAATTTAAAAAACGAAATTACTCTTCGAATTTTCAGTTTTACACGAGCACACTCTGTGTAATTATTTTGTAGCTATAGTGTGCATAATCCCAAAAAATCGGGAAAACCGCGTTTTCATTCGAAAAACCGAGAGCCGCACGCAAAAAAGCGCGCGAAAATTTTTTTTTGCGCCAAAGGCGAGACAGTGCCCTTTTCAAGCGTCATTCTTCCAGAAAACAACGTCAGTACCTGATAGAAGTGGAGCGTCACATCCTGACCCGGCCGAACGGGAACGGTCATTCCGCAGTCGACAAGGCCATCCACCTGGACCTCTCCTCCGGCTCCAACCACCCGCCGAAAGGAGGAGGAGGATCGCCGTCGCCGGCGAAACGCGCTCCACAAACTACGATCCTCGGAATGAGCGGCGGCGTGCCGACGACGCAGATGAACGGGCAGGCGATGATGGACTGTTCGATCAACAAGTACACGTGTACCAAGCTCACGGTAAGTGTCGAATTTTCGGATTTGGATTTGGATTCAAGACGTCAAGACAAACGTTTTGATATACATATTGTCGATTTTGATAGTTTCCGGCTTTTTAGGTCGATTTAGGCCCAAATTTCTTTGACAATATGAGTATCAAATTGCTCCAAATCACGCGGAGAACACGAAAACCTTGCAGAGACCGCTGGAAAACGGCTACGTAAAGCAGCAGCAGGCGTCACCGCAAAAGTCCGTGTTCGACGAGCGTCACTTCCATCACATCCTCAACGAGCTGCGCGTGATCTCGGCCCGCGTTCGGAAGGAGGAGGCCATTCACGAGCTGCAGGCGGATTGGATGTTCGCGAGCCGAGTCGTCGACCGCGTCTGCTTCCTCGCCTTCTCGGCCTTCCTCTTCCTCTGCACCGCCATCATTTCGTTCAATGCGCCGCACCTTTTTGTGTGAAAATTCCCATTTTGCATATGCATCGGTTTTTTTTATTTATGTACATATATATATATAAAGTTAGACAGTTTCCACTTCGAACATTCCTGCGAGCACCTGAATCAAGAATTCCGGACACGTTTTCTGCAGGTAGTGGCCTTCATTTTTGAAATTCGCAGTCACGTAGGGGTGTCCCGACGCGTAACTCTTCCAGATCTCTGGTATCGCCTCTTCTGCCTCTTTTGCGTCATTGATTATCTGAAATTAAGGAATAATATCGAAAAACTTGGTCAAGAGTCTCTTATAAGCGCGAAATTCAAATTTTAACAGCAAAATTTGTGTTTTTTGCCTGATTAGCCACGAAAAATCGATAATTTCTCATTTGTCTCTCGATAGACCGATTGCATAGGCTATTACGAATTTTTTAAGCGCAAGAGCGTTAAATTTGGTCAAGTTGCAAATCACATTTATCCGTTTGAACGTTTTTGGCTAAAACTGCGTGAATTTCAGTTGTTTTTCGGTAATTTTCGCGGTTCGAGTGCTCAAAATGCTTGTATTTACGTGATTTATCATTCTCAAAACCAATTCTGTCTGAAAACGGTCAAGAAAGCGCAGAATGAGAAGTGCGGTTTTTGGGCGGCGAAGGCGAAAAAGCGAAATCCGCGAAAAATGCGTCAAAACGTCATTAATTCTGTGAGAATTAGTGTGTTTTCATGTCGAACATGCATTTTTCATCGCCGTTGACCACAAAAATCACAGAAAACCTGCTCAATTCATGAAAAGCCATTTGGCCGAGGCCACGCCCATATTGTCAGCTCTGGAGACCGTGGCGCGCTTACATAATGATCTCCTTTGAAATACATGGCCAACTCCTCGGAATCCGACTCGGCCACCAGGAAATCCTTGGAACCGTACGCGTAGAACATTCGAATCTACAACAGCTGTTCGTCTCTTTTTCTTTTTTCCATTTCCTTTCAAAACCCAACAGAACGTACCCACGGCCGGCTCCTCATCTCGTCGATCGTCGCTTTTTGTTGCGCGAACGCAAAAGTTTGCATGGGAAGAACGGCCGCCGCCGAGACTTTTCCGTCGGCCACGCGTAGGCCGACAACGTCGTTGTAGACTTGTGAATAGATATTGGTCGTTTGAATCGAAAGTGGCAATCGACTTACACCAATCAAGAATCGGGAACAGAAAACAATCGATCGCCCGGCAGCGCAGTTTTATCAGGAACGCGAGAGTGTTGATGAAGGTCATTCTGAAAGAGGAGCCAAAAGCGTGTCTTGCATAAAAGCGATCAAACGTGTAGAAAGGGGGGCGTGGCCTAATCTGAGACGCGTTTTTTGAAAATTGCCGCAATTTCAGCACTTTTCCGATATTTTTGTGTCTGATATCGACGAAAGAAGAGACATTAAAGAGAAAAAACATTGAAATTTTCGTGAAAACGCCGCGTTTGAGACGTTTTTGGCATATTTCGCAATTCGGAATTTTCATACCGGCAGATCTGAATAGTTTTGAGACGAAGTGAGTGTCGGAAGTGATTAAGCACGTTTATACAAGTATTTTAAGCGTTCAAACGGCAAAAAGTATCGACGAATGACTGAAATTCGCGCATTTTCAGCACAAAACTTGAAAATCGATTCAATTGATTCATTTCTGAATGAAACATGCGCTCGTTTTAAGCTCAAAAAGTGCGCGATGATTAGTTTAACAAAAGTTATGCAATTACATGGTCGCGAAATCGACCAAAATTTGGGTAATTTTTGACGAAAAACATGTGAAAAATGGGGTTAAATTTCGAATTTCGCGCGCCAAAAATCGTGATAAACGGTGCACGCTAGGCCACGCCCCTTTCTACCTTTTTTGGTCGCCGTGGCGCATCGCCACCAAGTCTCTCACCGCACACTAATCCCCCTGTGCGGCACGAATCCCGGCGAGTTTAGCATTGCGGCGCCGACGAGTGGCCAACTTTTGTCCGCCTTCAAATATCCTCAAAGTCGTTGGCCGGTTCGTTTACAAACCGACAATAGATGCGCCAACTGCAGGGCGGTCTCGCCGGAGCGCGAATGTCCCATTATAATCAGTTTGTCGACGCGATTTAGCTCCAATTTTTCCATCAACGCCTTCATGTACGAGTTGCGCTCGTCGTTTGTGTAGCTGTCGCGTAGACCGCCTAAAAACTCAACGCTTGACGAGTGAACAAAGTACAGTAATTTTCGGGTGACCGGTCACAAATTCCGAGCCGGGCCAGTTGGTGCACACCAGACGGATGTTGTGCGTTTCGAACGAGTCGCGCATGTATTTGATGTCGTTGTGAGAGCCGGGCGAGCCCGGCAGCGACACTACCGTACCGCGCACGTTCGGTTTGTTGCAAATGTCCTGGAAAGTTGGTCACGCGGGGGGGCCAAACAACTACCGTAACTCACCACGTAGGCGGCACGAACGCTCACAATTTTGTCCAATTTCGCGCCGGCCTTATAGGTGACAATAACCGATTGAGTCAGCGAATTTAGGTCGAAATACGGCTGTCTGGCCAACTTTTTCTCCACCTCTGTTGCCATTTTTTTGGGGAGATTTTGTCGACCCGTACTGGTTTTATAGACTCTTCGAAAGAGGATTATCGGCGGTACATTATTAATAATAATAATAATAATAATACAGTTTATGACACGAACCGTATTACCAGAAATGAAGCAAAAAAGACTCTACTCCTCCTTCCTCTTCTTTGCTGCTTTTTTGGAGGGCCGTGTGGATGGTCCCGGTTTGGACCAGTCCTCCTCTTCGGATTCCTCCTCCTCTTCCGATCCGCCCATTCCCACGTCCACGTCGTCGAGCGGATCGCCGTCGTGTTCCGAGTCCGAATACATTGGAACCTCCTCGCCGACATCGGAAAGATCCTCCCCATCGTCTTCTTCTTCGTCGTTGGCGCGTTCCAGATGGCTCCACGGGTAGTACATCGATTGGCGGCGCAGTTTTTCTGGAAATTGATACTGGGCGGCCTCACTTTCTCCATCGTAAAAGTTAGGCCATGTTTTGTTTTTAGAGTGACAAAAGGTCGGAAAAAAGTGACAAAAGGTCGGGAAAAAATGACAAAAGGTTGGAAAAAAATGCCAAAAATTTAGAAAAAAATGCCAAAAGATCGGAAAAAAAAATGACAAAAGGTCGGAAAAAAATGTCAAAAGATCGGAAAAAACTGCTAAAATACCTGTTTTCTGACTTTTTGTAATTTTTTTCCGACCTTTTGTCATTTTTTTCCGATCTTTTGGCATTTTATTTTTTTTCGACCTTTTGGCATTTTTTTCCGACATTTTGTCACTTTTTTTCGATCTTTTGGCATTTTATTTTTTTCCGACCTTTTGGCATTTTTTTTCCGACTTTTTGTCACTTTTTTCCGACATTTTGTCATTTTTTTCCGATCTTTTGACATTTTTTTCCGACCTTTTGTCATTTCGACCTTTTGGCTTCCGACCTTTTGTCACGGACTCAACTTCTCGAATCATTGTTACGCCATGGCCTAGCTTTTCCTCGTCCCCTCCCTTCAACTCACCAGGATCCTCCTCAATTGCCTTCTTCAACTCCTGCACACCCTTATTATCGTTCATCTCCTCCATATTGGCGATGAGCTGTAAAAAGGAGGGAAGTGGTGGCGGTGGCCTAACTTTCTCCCAGTACCTCCATGAGTTTTGGCATCCTCGGCCGCGGGTTGATCTTCACTTTGTCCTCCATCTCCTGCTGCTGCTGCTTCTTCTCCGCCTCGCCGGCCGCCTCCTTCTTCTCGCCGTCCTTCTTGAGCATCGCCGCCGCCTTGCGCTTGAGAATCGCCTGCGCCTGCGGATAGTAGCGGATCACGTCGTTCAGATCCTCTTTGGCCAACACGAACAGCGTACAGTAGCCCTTGGCGCGAATCGACGCCGTCCTCCGATTGTTGCCGCCGATCGCGAGCAGACTGATCTCTCCGAACGTGACTCCTTGGCCCATCTCCGCGAAGACCGTCTCGTTTTTGTCGCCGCCGACCACTTGCAGTATGCCCTGATTGATGATGTACATCTCTTTGCCGACGTCGCCCTGAAACACGTGTCGTCTAGCTTCTTCTTTTTTGGGCCTAGCCCACCTTCAAACAAATCATATCGCCGGGCAGAAAGATGACGGGCCTCAACTTGAGCACCAGGTCCCTCAACAGAGCCCGATCACAGTCCTGGAACAGCTGCACCTTGCTCAGCGTGTTGTAGTGCACCGACAACGCCAAATCGGTCTGCAACTTGAGCGGCAACTTTTCGATCAGCTTTTTCTCGTCTGAAAACGTGATTCTACGCGGCGATCAACTTTTTCGCGCGCACGTACCAAGCGTCTTTTGTTGCTGCCACGTGTAGATGAACCAGTCCCTGACGCGATTCGTCGTCTCTTCGCGGAGACCTGTGAAATCGGCGCGCCTACACGGTCTCCCACGGCGCGAATGATTTCAATGGAGCGCACTTGCAACAGGCGGGCTGTGTCGATTTACGCGGCGGCCAATTAATTAATATTCAACGGGAGTTCGCGTTCTTTCCATGTTTTCTGTACACTATACCTATTTTTTTTTTGTACGCCTGGAACCTGGATTCGAATAATTAGAGCACTAGCTACGTTTTAGTAACAGAAATCTCGCACATCGTTGTGGAATTAGCCGAGTTATTTCGATTTGAAGATTTTGGCCTGGATTTTGATGTTTTTCGAATAGTTTTCGAAACCTGCTCAAGAAAACTAACCGCCGGAACGTGAATTTTGTGAAGAACGTTTCAGCGAACATTTTTATCGTTCGTTGGGCTCATGAAATGCAAAATGAGCTGAAATATAAAGGTTTGAAGTTTTGACGAAATGCGAAAAAGACGCTAAAAACATGAAAAACTCGAAATTCTGTAAAGAACGGTTTCCAATCAGTAAAATATTGTTTTCTAGACGTTTTTCAAGTCAAAAAGAAAGAAATAAAGGTCGTAAACTCGAATTGAACTGCATTTTTAGACGTGCAAATTTTCAAAAATTACAACGACACTCCGCAATTTACGAGCGCACTGTGTTTAGCATTAGCGCCCTGGGAGACCGTGAGCTCTGTTAAGCGTCTATCAATTTTCGGCCTGAAAATGGCCCAAAGCTTAAAAAGGCTCAACCCGCTCACCCAATTTTTTGCACTCTCCCAGCGCCAAATCCATTTTGCGTTGAAACTCTTCGCGATTTCGATTCGCATTCGACACAATATCGCGAATTTGTCCCAACAACAAGGCGAACACGAACACTCCCATCATCCACGAGCACGTCATGTAAATGTACCTGAACGGGTACGGTGGGTTACTGTAGAAAAGTGGCGTCGCGTGGCGTCGCGTGGCGTGGCCTACTCGATGACGTTCGTCGGTGCCGGATTGTTGCCGGTCGACGTGGCGACGGCGGCGGTGAAGTAGAAGCAGCGGATGTAGGCGTTGCCTGGAAAAAATTGAAGAAACAAAATGCGTGTTTGGGAGGAGAGGCCCTACGGTACCTTGATTATTGTAGACCCATTTGTTCAGGTACCACTTTCCATTCTCCAAATACGCAATCTGACCAAACGCCTGCATGGCCGACAACTTGTAGTAGACACAACTGTTGCAATGGATGATGTAGATCATGTAGGAGAGCGTGCGAGCGATTCTGTACGGTGAGAATTTGGATTCAGCGGGTGGAGGAGACCAGAGTTGAGCGGAAATGGAATTTTGAAATCCGGAAGACGGAAGAACATTTTTCTCACGGAACACGGAAAACGGAAGACGGAAGAAAAATTTTTTCACGGAAGACGGCAGAAAATTTTTTTTACGGAACACGGAAAACGGAAGACGGAATAAAAATTTTTTTTACGGAACACGGAAAACGGAAGACGGAAGAAAACTTTTTTCCCGGAAGACGGCAGAAAATTTTTTTACGGAAGACGGAAGAAAACTTTTTTCCCGGAAGACGGCAGAAAATTTTTTTTACGGAACACGGAAAACGGAAGACGGAAGAAAACTTTCTTCCCGGAAGACGGAAGAAAATTTTTTTTTACGGAACACGGAAAACGGAAGACGGAAGAAAACTTTTTTCCCGGAAGGCGGCAGAAAATTTTTTTTCGGAACACGAAAAACGGAAGACGGAAGACGGAACAAAAAAATCGTCAATACAGAACCTTTTTTTCTCCGGTGTTTTTGAAAAAAATAACTAAAGCAACAAAAAAATTTTTGGATCTGGGTCACTGCCCGTGGAAATTCGCGTTCTTCGGGGCTAGTAAATGGCTTCTGAAAAGCTATTACTCTTTTACGGTAAGAAGAAAAAATCCCAGAAGACGGAAGACGGAAGACGGAATTCCGCTCAACACTGGCGGAGATGAACGTTTTTTGAGTATAGGCGAAAATTTCAAAATGTGGGCAGGATGGGCATCAAGGCGCTTTCAAATCGCTTACCGAATCGCATAAGGATTGGCGAAAGAGTTGTCGAGCATGTCGAAGAGCAGCCAGAACGAGTTGATCTTCAAAAGTCGGTTCATCCGCCAAATCGGCTTTTTGCCGACCGCCAAATAGACCAAATCCGTGGGTAGAATGCTCAAAATGTCGAGCTTCAGCGTGCGCGTCATAATATAATGCTTGGCCGTGTCGCCGATCGTCTTCACCTGAATTCCGCCACGAGTGAACCTCAATCGCGGCTTGACGATGAACATGTCGACGAGGTAGACGACGTCGGAGAGGTAGTCGACAAAAAACCAGTAGATCCAGTTGGACTCGGTCTGGTACGGGTAGCTGGAGCGAAGCGGAATGCAAAACGCGTTGTAGAGAAAGCAGACGGTGACCAACGAGAGCCAGGACATGTAGAAACGGCCGTACGGATGGAAGGTGCCGGCGAGCGGAATGCCGAAGAACTTGCGCGCGCCTGCCGGCGCTGGCGACTCTGGACGGTTCTGAAATGAGCGTTTACACGGTGTCCAGAGCTGACAATGGGCGCGCAAGTGCGCCCCGCCCAATAGAGCGATACATTGGCGCGAAATTCAAATTTTATAAGCAAAATTTGTGTTTTTTGCCAGATTAGCCACGAAAAATCGATAATTTCTCATTTTTCTCTCGATAGACCGATTGTAAAGGCTATTACGAATTTTTCTAGCTCAAGAGCGTTAAATTTGGTCAAGTCGCAAATCACATTTATCCGTTTGAAGGTTTTCTGCTAAAACTGCGTGAATTTCTGTTGCTTTTCGGTAGTTTTCGCAGTTCGAACGCTCAAAACGGTTGTATTTACGTGAATCATCATTCTCAAAACCAATTCTGTCTGAAAACGGTCAAGAAAGCGCAAAATGAGAAGTGCGGTTTTTAGGCGGCGATCGGCGGCGAAGGCGAAAAAGCGAAATCCGCGAAATCCGCGAAAAATGCGCCAAAACGTCATTAATTCTGTGAGAATTAGTGTGTTTTCATGTCGAACAATCATTTTCATCGCCTTTGACCACAAAAATCAGAGAAAACCTGCTCAATTCATGAAAACGCCATTTGGCCGCCGAGGCCACGCCCACATTGTCAGCTCTGGAGACCGTGCAATGGCCATTCACGGCGACCAAAAAAGTGTAGAAAGGGGGCGTGGCCTAATCTGCGACGCGTTTTCTGAAAATTGCCGCAATTTCAGCACTTTTCCGATTTTTTTGTGTTTGATATCGACGAAAGAAGAGACATTAAAAAGAGAAAACATTGAAATTTTCGTGAAAACGCCGCGTTTGAGACGGTTTTGGCATATTTCGCAATGCGGAATTTTCATACCGGCCGATCTGGATAGTTTTGAGACGAAGTGAGTGTCGGAAGTGATTAAGCACGTTAATACAAGTATATGAAGCGCTGAAACGGCAAAAAGTATCGGCGAATGACTGAAATTCGCGCATTTTCAGCACAAAACTTGAAAATCGACTCAATTGATTCATTTCTCAATGAAACGTGCTTGTTTTAAGCTCAAAAAGTGCGCGATGATTAGTTTAGCCAAAGTTATGCAATTACATCGTCGCGAAATCGTACAAAATTTGGGTAATTTTTGACGAAAAACATGTGAAAAATGGGGATTAATTTCGAATTTCACGCCAAAATGGTAGGCCACGCCCCTTTCTACGTTTTTGGTCGCCGTGAATGGGCCGCCGCCGCAAATGGAGACGTTGGCTGCTCACCTGCAATCCGATCAAACTCATCAGACTCGGCCGATGCTCGGTCGACGGAATGTTGGTGCCCGTGCCGACTGAGACCGTATCCTCGGGTATTTCCTTGACGAGATCCTCGCGAATCGCCGACGTCCGTCGATGCACTTCCTTGGCGATCGAGTGCAATCGCTCGCGCATCACAAACGAAATTTGCGAGCGCACGTCGTCTTCGATGGCCGACGAGGCGCGCGTCGCCGACAACGAATTCACGTCCAGGGAGGAGGAGGCGCCGAGGTTTCGGTCGTCGCCCTCGAGCGGCTCGAACACTTCCTGATCGTCCGTCTCGTCGAGCAGTCCGAGAATCGGCGATTCGACCTCGTCGATTTGGATTACCACTTCTGGACGGACTTGTGGCGCCGGTGGCATCGGACGGGGCTTTGCTTTGAATCGCGGATCGAGCCTAGAGAAGAAACGATATTTTCTTGCCCTTGTGACCCACTTTTTGATGTTCACTAGTTGCAAAACGTCCACCCCCTGCTCTTATTTTCCGAATGATTTCATCAGCCACAAATCGGTTTCAAAACGAGTTCCGCTTGAAAATCGCTTCTAAGTCTCATATCTGTTAGTTGCCATGGTGCATCGCTCGCTTCAATACTCTCAAGGGAGGGGGGTGAGTATGATGAGGAAGAGGATAATACTATTGGGTAATGGTGATAATACTCATTCGTATAGCCGGCCGCCTATGACGTGGCGGCAAAAAATGAGAACAATTTGAGAGCTTGTCAACAACAAACTTTGGAAAATCATAACTTTTTTCAAAAAAATCGTACACACCCCCGCTTTGGCTTAAAATGACGGCGATGATGTGGAGAATGTGGACAAAAAAAATACAACTCACATGTCGAAACTGTCCTCGCTTCGCGGCGATCGCGTGTATCTCTCGTCCAACTTGGCCGGTTTGCTCATCATCTAAACGCACAATTTTTTGATTATAGCATTTTTTTTCCGAAATTTTTCGCAAATACCACCGGTTTCTCGACCATATCCGACAGCTTCTTCCAGTGTTTTTTGGCGGTAAACGTAATTTTTCGGTTCGTTTTTTTGTCGTCCAAAGTCGAGATGGAAGTCTCCTCCTCCTCCTCCGCCACCACCACCATTTTCGACATTTTTTTCTTGTCAGGCGCGGCGTGTCAATAATAATAGTACGAGTCGGAAAAGTGTTTTTCGGCCGTCTCTCTGGGCAACCCACTTTCTATGGCCAGTAATAAGAGGGGCGGAGTTTGAGAGGGAAAAGAAGGAGAAGAAGAAGAAGAAGGGGCTTAATATCATCAACCCACAATTATGCGCATAGATGACATTTTCCATTCAAAATAACCTGGCGCACAACATATTTTTGCACACCGCTCGGATATTGTCCACCAGAGTTGAGCGGAAGAATTGTTATCTTTTTTAGAAAATTTTTTCATGAAATGTGCACAACTGACGAAATGTATAGCAAAGTGAACTGTGCTCATAGAAAAATAATTGTAAATTTAGCTTTTCATACCAGAAAGTTATTCGAGTTGTTCCGTGAAAAAGGGAGCTAACGGGGAAGACGGAAGGAATAACTTTTTTGTATGAAAAGTTAAATTTACAATTATTTTTCAATGAGCAGAGCACACTTTGCTGAACATTTCGTCAGTTGATCGCATTTCATGAAAAAATTTTCTAAAAAAGATAAAAATTCTTCCGCTCAACTCTGTGCTGCCCACTCACAATTCGGTCGACGTAGCTGAACTGGCGTGCTCTCACTTCCCTCTCCAACTGCGTGTTCGCCCGTTTCGGACCAGTGTACATGTCCGAAAAGGCGCGGGGTTCCGCTTTTTTCGGCATTTTCTGGAATTTTCTCGATTAGAAAAGTTGTTTCAGAAGAGTATCGGAAAATTGGACAACTGCGACGTTTCGCAACCAATCTCGCAACCAGCGTGTCGATTAGATGTACAAAATCAACTGATATTATGTGTTTTCCAAAAAAAAAAAAAAAAAGTGAAGCCGAGCGCTCTAAGCTACTTTTGGCGCGTGGACGAAATAGTGTGAAGCGTTTGGATGGAATTCGTAAGAAATAGAGAGCATAACGGATGTGTGGACGGATAATATCGGAATGATAAATTCCTCCTCTCTCTCTCCCTCTCTGACCTTTTCACTACTTTTGGCCGATGCACCATGTGTGTGTATAATCTCTCTCTCTCTCTCTCTTCTTCATTTCCATATTTCCGTTGCTACGGACGAGCCGAAGAGAGCCACAAGCCGTTAATTAAAACGGATGAGAGCATCCCGCGAAAGAGGAAAAGAGAGAGAGCGAGAGCGAGAAGGAGAGGGAGAGGAGAAACGAAAGAAATGGATAGGTCGATGCACCATGTAGAGCCTGAAAAATATTGTTCAACGGAATTTATCTCACAATTAACAAAACGTTCCGTATTAATACAAAAACAATAAACCCGATTGAAAAGTCGGTCATTCTTGCAGAAAATGATAATATTTACACCAACAAATGCGAATTTCGGCATCCGTTCAGTCTTTGGGATTGGCGGCCGCGTGGGCCCGGATGGCCTCTTTCAGAGCGGCGCCTTCCAGCAAAAGGGTGATAATGACGTGGTCGTCACGACGTTGGAACAGCATTTCGCCCTCGAAATCGACCATTTTGTGCTTGCGCGCACGGAGAAGAGTGCCCACTACCTGCAGAGAAAATATGACGCCGGTTCGGAGACGGATAATGTTTTTGATGAATTTTTTCTGATAAAGTCTATATTTTTCTGTTATTGTCCGGTTGATTTCAGAAGTTTTTAGCCTAAACTGGAGTCTGTGCGATTTTTTTGAAAAAAGCTATGATTTTTCAAAGTGTATCCAAATTTTTGAGAGCATTTCAACAAAATGCCCCCCAATACTCATACCTTGTCAGAAATATTGACATAAATGCCGAAAAGCCGTCCGAACGTGATTCTGATCGGCTCTCCGTCCTTCTCGCGCTTTCCGTAATCCTCAACCACTTCGCAGAGGGTCAACATTTCTCGGGCGACGTGTGCGGCTGAAAATGCATCCATTTGGTATGAAAATCTGTGACAAATGCTTCTCAGAGTTGTTGTACACAATTTTGACACTTGGTACTTTAATTTTGTAGTTGACACTTTTTTTCTAGGACTGCTCCCAAGAGTACTGTCACTCTTGGAAGTTGGGGGTTAATTGAACGGCTCGAAAGTTGATCAAACTTTAACGAGCTACAGTACTCTTAGAAGCGGTTGTACAGAAAATTTGTGAACTACAAAAGTAAATTATTAGGTATCAACTCTATTTTTGTAGTTGACACTTTTTTTGTAAAACGACTCCCAAGAGTACTGTAGCTCTAGCAAGTTGGGCACTAAAATGCGAGGCCACGAAATGCATTCAAACTTTGTGAAGCTACAGTACCCCAGCAAGTGGTCGTACAAAAAAGTGATAAAATAGAAAAATGAAGTACTAGATGTCAAGAGGTCACAAGCAAATTTTGAAGCAGTTACACCTTTTGCCAACGCAGAGAAATGCGTTGGAAGGTGAGCCTTTGGAAAATCGGAAAAAGAAGATGCTAACCTGCTTTCTTGGCCCTCTGCTCGGTGAGTGTGCCCGGTTTGGGCCGTCCGTACTCGCTGCTCTCCTTGTCCATCTTCTTCGGTACGAATCCCTTCGAATACACGTCCGACTGGCTGGCCGCTTCCGCGTTTTGCTCCAACTCGCGGAACTTCGTGAAGATTGTCTTGTCTGCAACGTTTGGCGGTCAAGATCGGTGAAGAACCGGTCGGCACCGTCAAAAAACACTTTTACGTGAAAATCAAGGGGAAAAGTTGTCGTGTGTGGGGTGGAGAGCCGATGTGAAATGCGGGGAAGCCCCCGGGCCCGACAAACTTTTTGTAAAATTCTCGTGTGTCGGCGGCGAGAAGAAATCTCCGAGAAGACTACAATATTTATCGGACGACAGCTGACGCTGCTCATCCGATTTTTGAGCTTTCACAATTGTGTGGCAGGCTATTCCGGCTTGTTCTTGCCACGTCGCCTACTGTTATAGAAGGGGGGAACTCTATTCAAACCGATATATCTCAGTTGTCGGTAGAAAAATCAAAAAGTTGTCAACTGATAAATTGTTCGTTAAGATATTGTGCACATTTTATCAGTTTACAATTTTTTGATATCTCTACACACAGCTGAGATATATCGAGTTGAACTAACGATACGGTAGTTGAAGTGGCAAGCATAGTTATAGTCGTCCCTTAACTTTTTGACGTGACGACGTGGCAACACCTAAACTCACCAAATCGAACTTCACAGGCGATCGACATTCTTCTCGTCGCGGCAAAATATTGTTGTAGACTTGGAAGAATACTGAAAATGACAGCTGCCTGGTGACCCTGATAATAACCGTTTCGACTCACTCGAAAGTGTTTGTGCTCGGCCGAGAGCCACCCACCCACCCACTCGAAATCCGCTTCTTTTTCGCCTTTTTTCGGATCGCAAAACGAACAATGTGTTTGTTTTTTGGCGAGCGCGAGGGGATATTTGGATAAGAAGGTCGGCGAGAGAGACAGTGAAAGAAAGGGGGTTTTGAAAAATCGCAGAGAGCAATTGCAATTAATTGCAACAAATGTTCGGAAAGAATCAATCTATTCGCCTTCAAATCATTATGCATTGGGAAAAAAGAGTTCTAAATAAAATGCATCAGTGTGATAAAGCCAATTTTCTAAAGCGTTGGTGCATCTGTCCAACTTTTTTGATATACGAAAAAGCATAAATTTCGATTAAAAGTGGCGTAAAACTCAGAAATGAAGGCCCAACCTTAATCTCGTCTCCCTTGATCGTGACATTGGATACGGGGAACTCGGCGACGACCTCCTCGTCCTCCACGTGTTCGCTGCTCGACACCTCGTCGTCCATCAGATTCTCGCGTCGCATCGGCGGCTCTTCATAGTCCAGAGTCTTGTTGACGACGACAATCGGAGGAAGCGAAAGACGTGGCAACTCGACGGCTTCACTGAGAAAGCTGAAAACATTTCCGAAAAAATTTGGTGAGAAGCGAAAAACGTACCTTGCCGAAAGAGCCGTGTCCGAGCACTTTGAGCAGCTCAAACTCCTCCTCTCCAGATTCAGTTTCCGGCGCCGACTCGGGATTCGTGTGTTTCGACGATATTATCAAGATGCGGAAGTGCACGGCCACGGCGGGGCGCCCATGCACGTGAGGACGCTGTCAATCCATGACATTGGATTGTTCAAGTGGGCCTGAAGCCAGACGGGCGACCGCAAAACCGTCGAGCGCCGGTAATGCTCACCCCAGCCTTTGCAGAACGAGATACGGATTGTGCACCAGAGTTGAGCGGAATTCCGTCTGCCGTCTTCCGTCTTCCGTGGATTTTTTTTTCCGTCTTCCGTCTGCCGTCTTCCGCGAAAAAAGTTTTCTTCCGTCTTCCGTCTTCCGTGAGAAAAATTTTCTTCCGTCTTCCGTTTTCCGTGTTCCGTAAAAAATGTTTTCTTCCGTCTG
Organism: Caenorhabditis sp. 36 PRJEB53466; assembly: GCA_946814055.1. Classification (NCBI taxonomy): domain Eukaryota; kingdom Metazoa; phylum Nematoda; class Chromadorea; order Rhabditida; family Rhabditidae; genus Caenorhabditis; species Caenorhabditis sp. 36 PRJEB53466. Next base: position 8,768,881 of record CAMPFS010000001.1, read on the forward strand.
CCGTCTGCCGTCTTCCGGATTTCAAAATTCCATTTCCGCTCAACTCTGTTGTGCACATTCGCGACAGGCAGTAGACGTCTGAAAATTCAAAATAAATTTTTAAAAAACTCCCGAAAAACCGGGTTTGGCGGACGGAGGCGAAAGAGCGAATGCCAAGAAACGTCATTTTCCACAAATTTTCAGCAAAAAGGCAACAACACTCGTCAAAATTGTTCGCATAAAAGTCTAAAACAAACACGTATCGTCCGTTCCTTTTATTTCGTCTATAAAATACGCCTCCCGTCAATGCGTAGGCGTTTTGTGGCCCTAAAAGTGATTTTTGGGAAAAATGATGTACTGGACTGATGTGAAACTTTTCACGCTCTAAGCGATGGTATAAATGTCTCACACACTAATTTTCTAGTGACAGGCCTCCTTTAAATGAGAAGAAAATGCAAAAAAAACTAAAAGGCGGCTCGCGAGGCGAGAAATCGCAATATTGCCGCAATTTTAGGCTAAAATTTACATTATTTCAAAGAAAAATTGGTGGAAACTTGAAGAAAATACATCGGAAGACTGAGAATTCCCGTCTGAAAATCTGTTTTCTCGCTCAATCTCGTTGGCGCCATAAAAAACGCAGATCGTTGCGAGACCCGCTACAAAATTTTGATCTGCGCCTTTAAATCTACAGTAACCCAATTACTCATTTCTAGCAGTTTTCAGGAGAAATTCGACGAGAAAACGTAATTTCAGTGTGAATTTTGACAATTTTGATGCGAAAATGAATGATAATCGTGTTTCTTGTGTGAATTAGCAAAAAAAAAAAGAGCAAAAGTCACGAATCGTGGAGAATCAGAGAGAAGAAGAGCACCAACTATGGATATTGAGAAAAAAGATCGACTTCAATCGAAATCGTGTCGTGAGTGTTTTGTACAAGTGAAATGTGTTCATTATTATTCATGGTAAGATGTCAATCTCGACGGGCACTTCGGGCGTCGTGTTCCTGTCCAACTCGAGAACGGGCGCGATGAGTGCGTCGATGCGTGTGCACTGCTGGTCCCACACGAACTCGCCCAGGTTCTGCTTGTTCATCTCGACGTACATGAAGATTGACGTTTCCGTAAAGTCACGATATCGGGCTGAAGACGGGGGAAAATTGATTGAGTGCTCGACTGGTTTTGACGAAACGCGACAAAACTGATGGGGTGTTCGGCAGTCGGCCCTAGTTTTTAACCAGCACTTACCCTCCGACGGCGGTGTCTTCTCCTTCTTCTTCTTCCGTCTGACCATGACTTTCTTCGGCTGCTCCTCCACACTATCCATCCGTTCGATTTTTCCGATTGCCACGTCGCCAAGCAGCAGATCAAAACCCGATTTTGCAGTTTTCAAATCTCTCTTGACGTTTTCCTCTGGATCCTCTCGTCGCACGTCTTCTGAATGAGCTCGTTTTGCCACGTCATCTTCCGAATTGGCGCCTCCGAGGCCGGCGACGCTGTCCAGCGAGGTTATGGAGACGTGGCGGGTGACTGCCACGTCATCTGACACTTCTGCAGTCGCCACGTCGTCAGAGATGAGCGTGGCCGAGTCGGAATGCAGCAATATTTGCTCTTCTTCGGCCTCCTTCTTCTCCTTCTTCTTTTTCACCACCTTCCTCCGCACTTTTCTAGAAGACTCTTCTGATGTGGATGATGATGACGTGGCACCTGCAAAAAGGCGTAATATTTTCATTTTTATGAGGATTTCGGCACCTCGGGAACATGGAATAATGCGGGGCGGACAGCCGGCTCGCGAAATGCTCCATTGGCCGAAGCGCGGTGCGACACGTGGTTCTGAAGAGATACTGTAGTGTCTCCTGTTGATTTCAGACATTTTAGGCCAAAACTGGGGTCGGTAGTTTGTTTTTCACAAAAATGGCGTCAAATCGTCTACAAAAAAGTGTGCTACTTACCACAACAAATGGTGACGCAAATGGTGAGCTCCGTTGGCGTGTAGCTCTTGAATATCCGCCGACACACAGCCATCACATGATACTATAAAATGGTGTGTGTGTGGAAAATGAACACTCCCGGCTCACTTATCCCTTTACTTTTTTTTGTTGATGGAAACGAAAAGAGAGCGGAAAGGCGCCAGGGATGAATGCATTCTAACACTGTTTGCTCTCATCTCTTTCTCTCTTTTTCTTTCTTTTTGAGATGGGCGCCGCCATTTTGACTTTCAACAAGAAATGAGAGAAACCAAAGAATGGAACGACGAGGGGGAGGGGGAAACCCAAGTGATTACAGACCAGATCTGGAAATGATAACTTTCGAAGACAACCCTCTTTTTCTTCCAGAAACTTTGAGTGCTGCTTGAGACAAAGTTGTGTTTACTAGGGAATGGCCCGCACTTACCTTGGGCTTTTGGAATGGGACCTATATGATTCGAAAGAGAATTTCACGGAGAATCCATCCGAATCTTCTATCCATTTTTGCTAAAGAGCACTGGCTGGCGAGAAAAAGAAAATCTGCCTGTTTCTGCAACATTTTCTAGCAAGTTCATCTTCGGCGATGTGTATCTCAAGAACCACGCGTCCGTTGCAGAAGTGGTCAACTAGTATGTAAACGCAAATTATCTCGTGAATAACTTTGTAGTTGATCGTCTATTTAAAAACAAAAAATTAGTTTTCGAGCTATGAACTGTTTTCCAAGAGCGACAAGAAAAAAGTTGGTGCTGGGGTCAGAGCGACGATAACTCGAAAACTAATTTTTTTTTAAATAGACGATCAACTACAAAGTTATTCACGAGATAATTTGCGTTAACTTACTAGTTGACCACTTTTGCAACGGACGCGTGGTTCTTGAGGTACACGTCGCCGAAGATGAATTTGCTAAGGAAAATGTGGCAGAAACAGGCAGATTTTCTCGCCAGCCAGTGCTCTTTAGCAAAAATGGAGAGCAGCGTCGGATTCTCCGTGAAATTCTTTTTCGAATCATATAGGTCCCATTCCAAAAGCCCAAGGTACCCTAGTTAGTTCTATTCTATGATATCTGTGATAAATGCAGCATCACAAAAATGACAGCTCTTGAGACTAACTCTTTCCCTGGTAAGATTGGGGTCAGTGTCTTTATACCTGGATACAATTAGTCAAAGCTGAGTGATACCCTTCAAGTCCCATACAGGGGTCCCAAGAAGTTGTCCCAAGACCCGTCTTCAGAACTTAACAGGATCCGTTATGATTTAAATGAGTGAAGATTAGGAGGCATCAAAATTAAAGAGGAGTAAAACTAGCATCACTTGGGTCCATTCTTCCGGGACCGCGCTAAAACGCCAAACAATCTAAAGCGCACAAAAGTTGTGGTGAGATCGTTGAAAAAATCTGTGAAAATCCGTCTCAACAAGAAGAAATTGGAAACACATGTCTCTCTCTCTCTCCCACAAAAGCACTCTTTTTTCGCGTTCCCCGACAACTCATTTGTCACATCACATTCTGCGCTTGAGCACTTTTTTTTTTTTTTTTTGAAAAAAAATGGGAAAATCTGCTGCGTTTGTGTGATCAAAAGGGGGGGTGAAAATGTAAAGAAAACAAGCGACGCTCACCACATTATTTATTGGCTTTTCGAGATGGATAACAGATGAGAGCCGCCCTTTCCTCTTTTTATTGCATCACTGGCGAAAATCCAATAAAAATTTCTATCATTTTTCACGGCGAACAGTTGTGATCATGATTCGAATTTGCCGCCCGTATTTTGTCGCTGCGTAGCCGTGCGGTTTGCGATACGGAGCGATTAAAACGGGCCCGCGCATGTTCACAAATGTTCGTCGTGTTTTTGGCACGTTTTAGTGGAGGTCTATAGAACGCCGACCGGCAAAAAAAGTTGGGCCATCTTGGGAATGTTCACGTGAAAGCTAAGAGAACAACCAGTTCCTAGTACTGATATCATTTGATAAGATTCTGGATTCTAGGCCCACACCACCCGATTCCAGGGGATTCATTTCATTCCGCACTAATGCATTTCCTCCTACTTTTTCTCACATTTCTCTGCCTATTCTCCCTCGCCGCCTGTCAACCGGACACGTGGCACCAGCACGTGCACAATCCGTACCACGTGTACTACAACGGAAAAGAGCACAACGGCGGACGGGTGCAGTGGCACGAAGAGCACGGAGTCGGCGCCAGTCACGGAGTCTTTCACACGTGTCACGGATGGACGTGCCTCTCGGATATGGCCGAAAATACAGGACACTTTTCGAGTCAATAAACTTTTTGCGCATTTTTAATTATCGGATTTGACCGGGGTCAATTCAAAGCCGTGTATCTCAGTTGGCTGAAAAGATATCAAAACGTTTTCAACTGATAAATTACTCAGAAAGACATTGGGCACATTTTATCAGTTGACGAAATTTTGATATTTCTACCGGCAGCCGAGATACGCTGCATCGAATTGACAATGTTGAAGCGCCCTTCTAGTACAAATCATAAAATTGTCGGGTGGTTCTATAAAATACGAGGAACAAGGTTAAAAGATGATTTCCGCCGTTTTGTTCGAAAATCAAACATCCAAAGCGGCTATTTACCAAGAAAAGACAAAAGAAAGGAAAATGGAAGTTATACACATACAAAACCAATCACATTTCCATACCATTTTAGAGAGGGGAACCCGGATTAATAAACATTTGCAAAGGGGCAATAAATTACTTTAGAATGAATATTGTGTCGCTCCACTATTTGTTGAGCATCAGGACGAGTTGTTGGACGTTCGGCAGTGCGGCCACCGCTCTCGACTCGTCGTCGTACGTTTTGGCGACGAACGAGTTGACGCGCGTGAACACGTCGATGACTCGTTTCCGCACCGGCGACAGCAGGATCGACTCCGTCTCGGGCACTCCGATGTAGAGCGAGTACGCGTCGCGGATCTGCAAATTGCCAATTTTCATGGGGGGTCAGTTTCAGTTTTTTTCTCTTTTTTTTCTGTTTCTTGAAGACTTAACAAAAGAGCTGAACTTTCGGACATTTGCAATTGGGCCAAAAGTCCAGAACTTCAAACAAAGTTGTTATAGAACATTCTGCAAAAACCGCAAACTTCTAAGCAACTGTTTTCAAGTCAGTTTCGTCTAAAATGCGTCTTAACAATATCCATGTAAATCGCAATGTCTTGTTCTTGTCCGAATCCTCTATAGTCACATGTACCAGAACCGAAACGTGTATGGCATGCGAACAGTGTGTAAATTATGTCAAAGTATCAAAGAATCAAAAGGCACACGAAAACACGTCACGCCCCTCTCGGATCTGCATAAAACTCGGAAAAGTAGTTGGTAAACTTTGCAAAAATGCTCCTAATTCTTCTATTTTTCTCCGTGTGCTCGTGTCAATTGTTGCACACGTCTCCCGAGGTGCTGTCCAATCAAATCTACAATCCGTACCACGGATACCCGCCCGTTCATCAATATTATTATCCGAATGGCCAAGTGGTGCATCGCGGCGGCGGCGTCCGTTCCAGTCACGGCTTCTTCTCGGTCTGCCGCGGATGGACTTGTCATTCGAGCACTTAGCGATGGAACCGAAATGCGTGGGCCTAGTGATCTCGTCTATTGTCAGCTATCAATTTGAAACTAATAAATATTTTAACACATTCATGTTGTCACACTCTCCGGATTTTGAGTTTTTCGAAACACTCGGCGGTCCATAGTTTGAGTAGAGAGAAATTCGTTTACCTCTCCGAACTTTCCGCCCACATTCTTGTACGCTTCCGCCGACAAATCCTTGAGCACTGCGGCGCCCAGTTTCGGATGCTTCTTCAGATCGAATCCCTCTTTGAGACGCTGAAAATTTGGAGCATGGATTATTTCAACAATTTTTGGTGGAGAAAATTTGAAATTCTGGTCTGTTTATGCCAAAAATCTGCTTCCCGCTGCCTGAGAAATTGGCGGTCCAACATAATAGAACTGCGCAGAATAGAACCGGCCACAATATAACTGTTTGGAGCGCCTTTTAAATAATTTTTGAATCTCGTGATCGATTTATTGCACTCAATAATTTCACTTCCGTCGTGATCCCTCTTCTCTACGGTAACGAAAACCCACGAAAAATAATTTTATTGTACTATCAAAAACGAAAGGAAACCAATTTTCTAGGTTTAAACTGCGGTCTTCTGCTTAATTGTTCGAGAGACGAAAAATTTTGCAAAATTTAGAAAATTAAAAATTTAGAAATTGCTTGTTAGCGAAAAAACGCGGGGCGAGAGAAATACCATTTGCGCGGCAGAAAAGAGAAAGAGAGAGACGCAGACGGTAGACAGTTAAATGCGCATCGCATGAAATATGTTTCAAAAATCTTAGAAAATCCGAAAAAAAAAGGCAGCCCACCTCATCCTCGGCCAGATCGATCCATTCGGCGAGTTTTCCGATCATCAGTTGCGACGCTTCGTGCGCCAATCGGAAAGAGGCGGCCCTCAGTTGCTGGTCGAGCACTCGGCGCGAGTCTCCTTCGTGTTCACGCATTTCTATCGGCACCTGCAAACTTTGTCAATTAAAATTACAATCGCTTGTTGGTTTTTGGGCTCTCATCATTTTCGCCACTCTAACGTTTCGCAACCGTACGATTCGCAACTCTTTTCATTTCGTTTCGCAGCATTTCGCAGCTCGTACTTTCAAAATAGTGATAGATATGCTTGATTTTGGAAGAGAAAGCGCGTCAGAATACATGAAAACAAGGCGGCGTGGGAGCATTGCGGAAGAGTTGCGAAACGTCTATTAGCGAAAATAGTGAGAGAGAGAGCCGGTTTTTCGTCTAAAACACCGCATTTCCCTTAATTTTCTACCAAAAATAGTTTACCGTGGTGATGAGCTCCAAAAGCGTGTTATTGGTGCTCAGTTCGAACCATTTCGCGTTCGAATCGAACAAAACGCTCGTGAATTTCGAGAAATCCAACGAAAAGTCCTTGGTGTTGAGCGAGTCGGACCTGCAACTGTGAGAGCGAGGCGTAAAATTATGAAAATTGAGCATTTCTTCTCAAACACGTCTCATTTTGCCTGGAAACGCTCTCACCACCTTAGCACATTCTGTCGGTAGGGCGCCGTCTGTTCGCGCAGAATCAGAAGGTGTTTGACGACGAACAAGTGCGCGTCCAGCCGTTTGTTCCATCCGCTTTTTGTGGCGGCCGCCGCCAGAATCGCCGTCGACGCCACTTCAAGCGATTCGATGCACGCGGTGAGCATGTCGCGTGCCAGCGAGTGGAACACGCCAATCTGGAAATTGCAGAAATCGGTTTGTGTAATGGGGCTATTCAGGCTGTGAAAAAAATGATTGTTTTCCGTTTTTTTTCGTTTTTTTACGTCAAAAAATCCAATTCAGCGATGTAAAAAAAACGGAAAAAACGGAAAACAAACATACGCTGAATAGCCCCATAATCGTTCCTTCCGCTCCTTATCATACTCATTTTCAATAATTTGCATATCAAAACAAGCGGATGTGTCTCTTGTTTTCATCAAAATCGTACGATAACATTACAACATGGGTCAATAGACGGTAACTTAACTATAAATATATTCAAGATGTGCGCTTTTTTTCGAACATTGTGAGTGGCGAAAACTCCAAAAATGACTACTTTGTGGCCAATTTTGCTCGTATTTCTGCTACGAATTACTGTGAATGGAGTGCCGGTCAAAGTCAGCGGGCCAGATGGAAAAAATGAGAAAATTCTGGAGCTTCTCGTGAGTTTTCTAGAGTATTACAGATGAATAGTCGCATGTTTATTGCAGCTACATTTTTTCTCGCGATTTTCTAGCTTCCACTGTACACACATTTTTTTTGCAGCCACTTGCGCCCCAAAATGGTACACTTCAAGTCGAGAACACCGTTCACATTCATCATCCGAGATCTGTGAGTTTTCGAGCAACAAATCAGTTCAACACTCTTTTCCACAGACGTCCGCGTCTCCTCCCCACCCTTCCGAATCTCCAGAAGACGTGCTTCTGAAGCGTCTGACTCCGATCGAGCTCAAATTTTGGAAGAAACTAAAGCATTCGGTCGGAAAAGTGCTCGAAAACGCGGGCGAAAAGGCGATGGGCGATCTTCTCGGCAAAATTGCTGGATGACTTGTCAAATTGTGCATTGTGTTGCGATTTCTGATCGAAGACTATCACTCAAATGTTTTCGCCATTTTTTTCTGTATTTGATTTTTGATAAAGATACGAGACCGAAAACAATGGCGATCAAAACAGTCTCGGGGTATAAAAAGAGCGGCGGAGCAGGGGGAAAACTTCAGAATTCGTTCGAAAATGAACACCTTCTACTCGCTCTTCTTCGTCTTCCTCGCCCTCTTCGCCGCCCATTCTCTGGCGTCGCCCATCGTCTACCACAAAGTCAGCTCGAATGTGCCGGTTAGTTATTCTTTAAAAAATTAGGTAACACAGTCTCCAGTTTCGCGTCTGCGTCGTTCTCTCCCTCCCCGTTTTTTCGCCATGCAATTTCTCAGTCAACGCCAGCCGCCTTTGCCGCCGAAAAACCGCACATCTTGCGCATTCTTGACCGTTTTCCGACAAAATTGGTTTTAAGGATGATAAATCACGTAAATACAGGCATTTTGAGCGCTCGAACACCGAAATTCACGCAATTTTTGGCGAGAAACCTGAAACAGATCAAATTTGACGCTCTTGCGCTTAAAAACTTTGTTTCGGCCTATTCGATCGTTCTATCGAGGCACAAATCAGAAATTATCGATTTTTCGTGGCTAACCAACTTTCGCGCCAACTCTGTAGACCGTAGGAATCGACTATATCCTTTTTCAGCTCAAATTGGACGGAGACGACGATGGAGGCTACGGAAAGGTTGGTCTTCTTTTCCCAAACAAAAACGATTCGAAATTCCAAATTTTCAGCTGAAACTCGATGACGACGACGGAGGATACGGAAAGGTTTGTCGTTTTTAGTCATTCTATACAATAATCCATCATTTGTGCAGCTGAAATTGGACGGAGACGACGACGGAGGTTACGGAAAGGTGATTTTGTCTGGATTAGTGAAAAAACACCGCTTTCCATTTTCAGGTGAAATTGGACGGCGAAGACGATGGCGGTTACGGAAAAGTTGGTTTTCTTCAAATTTTTTCCGAGAAAATCACAGAGTTTACGAGTTTTTGTGAAAAGTACCAGATTTTTAGGTGAGATTGGACGGCGATGACGATGGAGGCTACGTAAGTTGAGCTTTTTCCGAAAAATTAAACAAAAATAATGCAAATTTCCAGCTGCGATTGGGCAAGGAGGATTCCGCACATAAAGAAGATCACGGAGAGGCTGTCACTGCCCCGGAAGGAGGATATGTGAGCGCTTTTTCGAAAATGTTGCTCAAAATCGATTGATTTCTTTCGACAAATTCAAATTTTTACCAAATTCACTCATACTTGTGATTCTACGGCCCGGATCATTTTTTTTATCGATGTTTAACGTTAGTAGGTAGAAAATGACTAATCAGTGTCACTTTTAGCATCAATATAACCAATTGAGATGAGAAACGCCAAAAACATTACTTTTTCAGATGCGACTGGGCAAGGATTCCGGACATAAAGAAGATCACGGAGAGGCTGTCACTGCCCCCGATGGAGGATATGTAAGCGCTTTTTTTCACCGTTTTCTCGGGCTTTTCAGAGGTCTAAATGAAAAATGCAAATTTTCAGTCTAAAGCGAGCGGAGACGATCAAAATGTGGGCCGAAAGGAGGCTCACGATCACGGAGACGCCGTCACTGCCGCCCTCGAAGACGACGGAGGATATTGATTGAATTCTCATTTGAATTTCGCCTCAATTGTCTGTGTTTATTCGCTTCTTTGATAAACTTTTCATGAGCATTTTCATCACTAACTGAAAATCAGTAGAAAAGTATTTCAGTTTCACTCAACTTCCAAATGAAGATGACTATACATATTCCGCTTCTATCTCGCTTCTATTGCGTTTCTATTGTTCTGTGTTCTTTGAGTTTCTGTAGATTTTAGCAAGACTTTGTGGACAGTTCCAAAATCACTTTAACCGCCGCTGCATCAATATTTCATGCACAGGTCTCGTAGTTCTTTGTTTCAATTTTTTTTCCGAAATTGACTTTTTTGAACTCACATCCAGACACGGGAATATTTTCGAGAGACACATGACGGTCCGCCGGACGGTCGGGTACCACAGACAGTGCTGGTCGATGGCCGACTCCTCGGGCCGCGGGCTCTTCTCCTTCTGCTCATTCTCGATTCTACGAATCATTTGGAGCATTTGCGGGTAGGCAATGTCGCCCGGCGCTGGACGGTACGCGCCAATGTCGTTTTGCGCGTACATTCCTGCTCTGCAAATTAAGGAAAAGTTAGCTTTCTCTTGAAACACAGTGGTGCATTTGTCAAGATAGAAAATTTGTCAATTTACCGATGGACGATGCGTTCGGCAATGTCTCCGACGAGTTCGCCCATGACCGACACGAATCCGGCTCTCGGATTTAGGCCCGAAATGTTCGGATCGTGCGTCGCATCGTCTCCGAGGATGGAGGCCACCATTTGCAGAGAACAACGGTTTTCGATCATTTCTACCTGCAAAAAAAAAACTCTTGTCTTTTTTTTTTCGGTTGATCCGCAAAATCATCAGTACCTTGATCATAGTGCACAACTCGGCGAGTGTCTCCAAGTGTGGATTGTGCACTATGCGTGGGCGTAGCATGTCGTACAGCGTCCTGCACATTTGCTCGGTGAACGTCTCGAACGGATGCGCCTGCTGACTCTTCTCCGCCGTGAACACCGACGTGATCGTTGACATGGCCGGACTGATGCGTCCGTCCGAATGCGAGGCGCAGAAGGAGGTGACGAAGAACTGACGGTACAGACGGTACTCGTCGTCACAGGTTCGTAGCATGAATGTGCACGCGTCGCGCGTCAGGCGGCACGTCGATTCCGCGTGCGTTCTGAAAGCAGATAATCGGCGAAAAGTCTGGACTTTTCGACCAAATTTTGGAGGCGTTTTGAACTTGGATTAAATTACATAGGTGCTTACAATCGCGGTAAAGTCGGAAATGTCTAGATTGCGGCGCCATAGGGGCACTCCAGGAAATCTGGACATTTCCGAATCTCGGGCTCGGTACAAGTATTCTAGAGGGTGCAATTGAGTGAAAACTGAACAAATATGACCCATAGAAGTAATTCAGACTGGAATTTCAGACCCAATTCAGCTCTCGGGTCCAGATGATCGGATCGGTCTGAAACTTGGACCCAAAATACTTTAATCCAAGTCCAAGAAGTCTGCACAGTTTGGGTCCGATCGGATTATTGCAAGTTGGTCAAATGTTCAGGCTTTTCGCCCAGTGCTGATTATAGACTCACGCGGAGAGTTTGTCAAGAGTCGACTCGAGAATCGGTCCGAGAAGGAGGTGTCTTCTGGCGAAATAGGCGTATTGGCATTCTGCCAGCATCTCCTCGAACTCTGGAACCGCCGAGAATCGCTGTTCGACCACCGAGATTGAGGCTCTGCAAAAAAGAAGCCTGAAAAATTGCAGAAGCAGTTTGTTTACTTGACGGCCGCCGATTTCGAAGCGAAAACTCCGTAGAGGAGGGCAAACGTGTCCTCTTCCTCTCCTTCGCGGCTTGTTTTCACGTAATCCACCTGAAAATAATGGAAAATGGCGTTTTGGGCTTCAATTTCATTCTGTACCTCCAACTGTGTCTGTCGATCTTTGACATCATTGAAACAGGCCTCCAAATCGGCGAGAACGCCCACGCGTACCCATGTCATTGCTCTGAAATATGATTTTTGATCAATTCTTGCCAAAACTCAATAATTTTCTGACAAACCTGCTGAGGCACTGTTCGAATTTGGCAATGTACGCCTCGGATTCTTTGTACTCGGGATGGGAGCGCAAATAGTTGAGACAATCGTCGATGGAGACCAGGATCGAGGCGAACGATTGGCCCGTCACCATCAGTTTCGCCACCGACAGCTTCTGCAATTATTCAGAGTTGTTTCCCGCTTTTTTTCGATGCTGTACCTTCATAATGGCGTCGGCCTGTTTGAAATAGTACAGATTGGTCTTGATGAGCTGCGATCCGGTGGAGAGGGCGGTTTGCTCGGCGAGAGCTCTGTCGCAGGCGTCGTGCAGCGACGAAGTACGGCTCGAGACCGATTGGTACGCGTCGTGCAGCTCCGACATTGTCTGCAAAACGTCTTTGACTGGAGAACGTTGGATTCTGTGAATCTTACCGCTTTCGACACGTCGATTTGCCTCTGAATCACTCGGAATCGCTTCATGTTGGCACGGATGGCGGTCACCTGCAATTTTCTTGAATAACATTGCATATTGTTTGCCACGTTTTACATCCGGCGGAAAGTGAAGCTCCACGAGCTCCTTTTCGCGTTTTTTCACATTTCCCAACGTTCCAGCAATCGAATCGACGTCTTCTTCCTCGTCGAATTCGTCTAAACATTTTTTTTTGAACAAAATTTGGAGGGCAATTCATTTCCGTACTTTCAGCTTCTTCCTCTGGATCGGGGAGGCCCCAAGTGGCCGCTTTCGCCGCTAGAATCTCCACCGTTCTCATGTGATCGATTTCCATCTGTGAAATTGGATAATACGGGGAAAGAAATGGAAAAAAGAATGACGATATGGCTGATACCAAATTCTTACAAAACCAATGTGGAAATTTTTTTAAGATTCATTTTGAGACCAACATGTGAAAATAAACCGAATATTAGGTAGATGAGCAGATTGCGATGATTTATTTAGTCGACGTAGCGGAATCGGTCGCTTTTCACCTGAAAACATGGGAATTTCATCTAAATTGTTCTCGCAATTTCTGCACAAACCTTGTATTTTCCGTCCTCGACGCAAAGAAGGAGCGTTTGTGTGAATGCTCTCTGCGCCTCGTCGTCAACGGCCACCGTTCCGGCCACGTTTAGGACAATTCCGCCGGAAACCTCGCCGGAGACGCCTGAAAACCAATTTTTTTTAAATTTTATCGCAAAATTAATCATTTCTGTACCTTCTGGAAGTCGTTGCGCGTCCAAAGACTGAATATTGTGTTGAGTGGGCGGCAGAGCGGCCATGAATCTGAAAAAGTGATTTTTTTTTCTAGCAGCAACAACTTCAGAAGGAATTCCTATAATGTCAACATGTTTTCAAGTCATTTTTAACACAATTTCAGCCAATTTCTTACCGGCAAATATCGTCGTAGCCGGTGATCGGATTTCCGTTCCAAACGACGTTCGAAGACGCGATATTAGCGTAGAGGAATCCGATTTTTTCGCGTTTTCGATCCATCACATCGTAGAAGACTTGCATAAACTTTTCCGCCTCTTTACAAAGCTGCAAATTATTATTGACAGCGTTAAAATTTGATTTGTTAAATTTCTCACCTCTTCATCCTCTTTATTTATGTCCGCAATGGTTTTCATCGCCATTTTGTGTCTGTAATTGACTGTACAGTGAATTGAATGAGAAAAATACAAAGCTTTTGAAAGAAATCGAGCCAAAAACGCATTTCATACGAAAAAAGGCGAAATGTCGTGGAATCTTGCGCCGTAGGTGTCAACACCATCCACGAAATGCGTAACTGGCATTTTATTCTACAACATTTGCGGGGAAAAAAGTATCAAACACCTTTTAACTGAAAATCTACAATGTTAGGAGCAATAAGAATGTAAATTTTTAGAAATTTTATTATATACTCTTTTTCTCATCGAACACATGAAAAAAACAAGTAGGAGGCAGACAAAAACAGGTAAAAGAGTAGGGAAAAAGAGAAAAGGAAGAGGAAAAGGTCGCGGGTGATATACCCGTCCCGCAAGAGATTTGAGGGGAAATTGTATCGAAAATAAATAATATACACAATTTTTCGATGAGGGAAAGGAAAAGAGGGAGACAATAAATAAGAGGAACGGAAAACTGATATGATCGGAACTAGAAAATTATCGACTCTTCTCTTCTTCGGCACCTAATCGGCCTTCTTCGCGTTCTTGCGGGCCTTCGGGCTTCCAGCCGCCGGCGATCTCTTCTCCTTGTTCTTGACGGCATCGCGGGGAATCCACTCGAAATCGACCTCCGACGAGGTGCCCTGCTCGACGACACGACGCTTCGAGAGTCCGGATTTGCGCGACAGCTTCGACAGGAACTGATTAGCGATGTAGAGGCCGCCGATAGCGAGCGCGACGAAGAAGATGAACAGGAATCCGGTCTCGCCGGAGAAGCCAGAGTCGTCCTCGAGAATGTTGACCGTCTGGTTGAAGACATTGTTCACAAAAACGTTTCCGTCGGCGTCAGCATAATGCACGTTGACGACGAGTCCGACTGGACGTCCGGCGTACGACTCGTGCGTGAGGAATCCGTAATCGAGGGTGACTTCCTCCTTTGGCGCCACTTTACGGTTGTACTCTCCGCGCGTGAACTGAAAAATAGGAAAAAATCGATAGTTTTCCAAAATTTTGTGGGATTATTACGTTCTGAAGATTGTAGTTATAGTCGGTCGGGAAGCGGAACGAGGTCTCCGAGTACTTGACGGTGAAATCCTTCTCTCCCTTGTTCTGGAATCCGATCAAGAATCGCACGGGCTTTCCGGCGTAGAATTCGTGGAGAACGTTGGCGTCGACGGGCTGAACAAAGTGGAATGCGAGTTCGGCGTCCGGAGAGGCTCCGATCGTCAAATCGTCCTCCTCCTGCGCGGCCTTTTGCGCGTCGTCGGCCACTTCTCCGTCGACGACGTCGGCGGCTGTAAAAATTGGGTTGATTTTACGATTTTTCTGCCCAAAACTCACCGTAAACAGCGCAGAATCCGAGGGCGGCTAGAAGAAAGACGGTCGGCAGCTTCATTACTGCAAAAAATCTAGTTTTAATTTAATTTGATAGGAAAACAGCAGACAAATCGCGATAAAGTTTAGATTTCTACAAGAAAAACGAGCAGAAATTGGCATATTTATGTCAACTTTTGAATGTCTCAAAATGACAGCGAGACGGCGGCGGTTGGCGAGTGAACGGCGCATTTTCTCCTCCGTCAACCGCCGTTTCTACAGTACCCGCGGCCGCCGACGACCGAACTGCAAGGCGCCTTTTCGTGGCGAGACCCGTCGCGCGTCTGCGTCTCTCACTCGGCGCGAGACGCTAGAATTCGAATTGAAAGCGAGGAAAAAGCCGGGAAATTGCTTTAAAAAATGCTGAAAAATTATAGGAGACTTCTTTTTTTACAGGAATAAACATCAATTTTTCGATTTTTTTAATCTATCTCGAATGATTTCGTCTTTTTTTCCGTTTTCTGGATAGCCGTTCGCCGGAAGGCCTTCAAAAAATTTCAAAAAGTTGATGGAGTAGTAAAATGCCTTTTTTTTCTACTTTTTCATCAGGTTTTACCCGATTGCACAAGTAAGCAACACAGATAAATGCGCTGGAAGGAGTTTATTCAAACAATTGTTTTAGAAATAGAAGTCTCCGACGGCGGCGGCGCGACAAAGTCTCTCGACAGGGGAAACGTGCCGATTATTCGGCGGCAACGGCCCTTCTGACAATAGTGTCGGTGCTCGGTGCAGTCCGAGTTTTGTGTGCAGTGGCTCGGGAAGAATTGACGGATCGGCATGCACACGTGAAGCTGTCCGCAGAATTGTCGGTACGGACAGTCGGCGCTCGTCTGGCAGTTTGTGAAGGATTTCGTCGAGGCGGCCAGGGCGGTCAGGAAGAGGAGGAAGATCTGAAGGTTGTGAGGTCGGAGGATACTTCGAAGGTGACACCTACCAGAATACTACTTTTCATGGTGTCGATTTGAGGTGGAAAGTCAAAATTTTGGCGTTTTATGTGCTGCTCGAGCATGGGAGAATCCGAGTTTGATTCGATTAGAGCCATTCACATAAAATTGTATGACCTTCGTCCTCCTCGAATGCTCGAACATCACATAAATAGGCGAAAATGAAAGGGAAAAGACGAAAGAGAGATTGAATCATGAACTTGTATCTCGAGAACCACCGAATATTTTAAAAAGTGGTCAACTGAAAAACTGTTCTAATTTTTGAGCTTACCACTTTGTTGTTGAACGTCATTTTTGAGTTATGAGCTTGTTTCCAAACAGAGATGCATTGCTCTGACACCAATGGTGTCGGAGAATACACGCAAAACACTTTTCCAATAAGCCAAAAAATCAAGCCACCTAGGGGACTCGAACCCCTGACCTTAAGATTAAAAGTCTCACGCTCTACCAACTGAGCTAAGGAGGCCCACGACGTCGCTGGTTACTAGTCGATAGACAAGAGCGGGGAGAAGAGCGGCCGGCACGTTGTCGCCTCTCCCCTCTCGTGTATGCGAAGAGAGGTCTGAGGTTTCGCAGCCGCCATAGCTCAGTCGGTTAGAGCGTGGGTCTAATAAGCCCAAGGTCGCAGGTTCGACCCCTGCTGGCGGCAAATCGTTTTGTAAAAATTCGACTTTATTATAACAAAATGGCGGAGTTCATTGTTTTTCGGCCGATGGTGTCGCAGACTCTTTTGATTCCTTCGATTTGGATTTAGATTCCTTCGACTTTGAACCCTTCGATCTTTTCGCCTCTTTAGATCCGTTGGATTCCTTCGACTGCTTGGCTTCTTTCGATCCCTTGGATTCGGTGGATCCCTTCGATCCCCTCGATCCCTTCGATCCCTTCGATCTCGACGGTCTCGACGGTCTCGACACGTTCCCCTCGTCCAACTGTTTCTGCGAGATTTTGTGCGAAAGCAGCAAAGTGACAAACTCGTCTCTCTCCAGAAAAGTGTAGCATTTTTGCGTGCGCAGGTACGGATATTGGGCCTCGAGTTCACCCTAAACATGTAAAGTTTTGAAAGCCGAGGAACTGATCCATAGAAAAGTGTTTTCAGGGAAACGGAACCATCCCAACAAGAGGATTCCAAACATGTCAAACTTGAGAGGCCCACTTTTCGAATGGAGCATACATAGTAATGAACTAACCGCATTGTCGCGCATATAAACGACAAACACGTGTCCAATGTCGTCGCGCCAATAGGCTTGACCGGGCAGCATTCCCTCGGCCACCGGAAAATCGTCGACTTTTGTGGCGCCCATGCGCACCGCCGTCTCGCGCATCTCGCCCCATTCCACAGTCGCCCACTGGCCCTGATTGAAGTGAATCGTCGTGCCCGTCAGGTAGGGAACGCGCTGAAAAAAAAAGATTTTGGGCAGACTTGCAACGGGCTGGGCCGGGCCGGGCCGGGCCAAAATTGGAAAATTTTTCGGCCCGGCCCGGCCCGCGGCCCGGGAGGATGCACCTAAAAATTCAAAAATAGAAATTGCTGTTTAAAGTCGCAAAATTTTCACAAAAATTACGAAAATTTTCTCAAGAGTGGGCGGAGCGATTGATTGCAACTCTGGGACGCCATTTTAGCAATTTTGCCGCACGCGTTTTCCTCTTCCTTCATATTTTTTTTGCATATTTTTTTTGAGGTCTAACTTCCGGGCCGACCGGGCCGGGCCGGGCCGACGATTTGCTGGCCCGGGATTTGGCAAGTCTGGTTTTGGGCGCAAAAAGTGCGCGCAAAGTTTGTACCATTTGTTGAAAATCCGCCTGAATCTCGTCAATCGTCGCGTGCTCTTTTCCCTTGAACCGAATCCGTTTGACGCGGAACTTAAAGTCGTCGCGGAAGTCGTTTCGCCGTTTCCCGGCCGCCACAAGCCAATCGGCCGACATCAGAATGCGAGCACTAAAAAACAGATGAATGGATGGATTGTTGTTGGTGCATCCACCAGAGTTGAGCGGAAGAATTTTTTTTATCTTTTTTCAAAAATTTTTTCATGAAATGTGATCAACTGACAAAATGTATAGCAAAGTGAACTCTGCTCATAGAAAAATAATTGTAAATTTAGCTTTTCACACAAAAAAGTTATTCCTTCCGTCTTCCGTTAGCCCCCTTTTTCACGGGAACAACTCGAATATAACTTTTTTGTATGAAAAGCTAAATTTACAATTATTTTTCTATGAGCAGAGCACACTTTGTTATACATTTCGTCAGTTGATCACATTTCATGAAAAAATTTTCTAAAAAATAAAAAAAATTCTAAAAAATAAACCTAAAGATGCTGCTAAAGTAGGTCATTGCGTCGTCCTTCTCCAGATCGAACGTTCCGTCCGAGTCGGTCTTCACAACGACATGAGTGGCGTCTTCGACAGTGTCCACAATCTGGATTTTTTGTTTCAGAGATGAGAAAAAGTGCGAGTCGCGAGACACTCACATTCTTCTTGTAGCTCTTGCAAAACTCTTTGAGTCCCTTGCGCACACTCTTGTCCACGTACACCTTGTACTTGTCGAGCGGCAACGTTTGCGGCAGTCCTGAAAACAGTGGCAAAATCGTGTCGAGAAAAGCAACCAATGCTCGTCACTCTTGTTGGCCGCCTTCTGCTCGTACGCTTTGAGCATCTTGAGGAGGCGCGCGTCGCCCTTCGCCTGATCGATCGGCGTCTCAAAGTCGGCGTCCATCGCGTGCACGTCGGCGCCGTTCTTGAGCAGCACTTGCACAATTTCAGTGCTGTCGTTCTGGACGGCCGTGTGCAGCGGCGTCTCGACCGTCTTTCCGAGCGCTGAACGGGGCAAAGAGTGGCGGGCGGATGCGTCATGCACTTACAGTGAACGTTGACAAACGCGCCGTTCTTCAAATGCTTCCGCACATCCTCAATCTTGTTGTGCATGACCGCCAAGTGCAGCGGCGTGTACTCAGAGTCCTCGTACTTTTTCAGCTTCCCTTCCGGCAAGAATCGCAAGTGACGCCACGTTTCCGGACGTCTCAGACGTTCGTTCAGCTCTGCAACATTACGGAATTCTTTCAAGGTTTTCAAGGAAAACGCGCCACGGTCTCTAGAGCTGACAATGGGCGCAATAGAGCGATACATTGGCGCGAAATTCAAATTTTAACAGCACAAAATTTGTGTTTTTTGCCAGATTAGCCACGAAAAATCGATAATTGCTCATTTTTCTCCCGATAAACCGATTGTATAGGCTATTACGAATTTTTTAAGCGCAAGAGCGTTAAATTTGGTCAAGTCGCAAATCAAATGTATCCGTTTGAAGGTTTTTGGCTAAGACTGCGTGAATTTCGGTTGCTTTTCGGTAATTTTCGCGGTTCGAGCGCTCAAAATGCTCGTTTTTACGTGATTTATCATTCTTAAAACCAATTCTGTCTGAAAACGGTCAAGAAAGCGCAAAATGAGAAGTGCGGTTTTTAAGCGGCGAAGGCGAAAAAGCGAAATCCGCGAAATTCGCGAAAAATGCGCCAAAACGTCATTAAATTTGAGAATCCGTGTGTTTTCATGTCGAACAATCATTTTTCATCGCCTTTGACGACAAAAATCAGTGAAAACCTGCTCAATGAGTCCGTGACAAAAAAAAACCAAAAAGGTCGGAAGACAAAAGGTCGGAAAGCCAAGAGGTCGGAAAAAAATGCCAAAAGATCGGAAAAAATGACAAAAAGGCAGAAAACAGGTATTTTAGCAGTTTTTCCGACCTTTTGGCATTTTTTTTCCGACCTTTTGTAACGGACTCTGCTCAATTCATGAAAACGCCATTTGGCCGAGGCGACGCCCATATATTGTCAGCTCTGGAGACCATGTGAAAACGCATACTTTTGCGTTTGCAACACACGATCGCCACAACGACGACGACGGCGACGAGAATGACGAGAACGACGATGGCTCCAATGTACAGAATCGTGTTGTTCTGCTCCTCGGCGGACTCGGCGGCAACTCTGCAACAAAAAAAAAACAAAAAGAGCGTTTCCACAAAAAGCAATTCATACGGTTCGGCGACGAGTTGCTCAGCTCGGGCGTCGGGCTTCTCGGCTCTCGGCTTCTGCTCGGCTCTCCGCTTCTCCTCGGCCATCGCAGTCCGATTGATGCCGAAGAGTGCGTCGTAAAAGTGGCGAAGCGGCTGCGCGACGTGCGCCGCCTTTTGGAATTGCGTTTTGAAGGCGGCAAAGTCGAGCGTCAAGTGGCTAATCTCCTCGAACAGCGGCACAATGAGCTGCGCGTCCGCCTCATTCGACGCCATCAGACTCTTGGCGATCGGATTGGCGAAGAGCGTCGGATTGGCGTGCACAACACCCTCCAACCGCGTGATGTTGTCCATGAACGCGAACATGTCGGACAGTTGGCGAGTGCGGAAGTGAGCCGCCTGCTGCTCGACGTTCGTCGTCACGTTCTGCAGCAGAAGATCGACGCGATGACGGGTGGTCAGTGTCCACACACTTTCGATGGGCGGCATTCGAATGTGCGCGATCGCCTCGTTCAGCGGCTCCGACAGGTTCAGCACCTTTTCGAGGGACTCGCGATGCTCGATCACTTGCACCAATTGCTCCAGTCGCTCGACTCCTCTGCCCAGATTCGTGGCCACTTCCAGCGAGTTGTCGAGCTTCGCAGGTGTCGCCGTCGCGTTCACCTTTGTCGCTGTCTCAAAATCCTCAAAGTCCGTGCGAACCTGATCCACCTTCTCCAGAATCTCCTTGATTTTCACAATGTCGTCGGATCGGATGGATCGCAAGAAAACGCCATATTTCCAAATCAAAACATCCTTATCCGCTTCGCTAAAATTGATGGCGCGAAGACATCGAAACGCCGGGAGCAGACTCGTCGGCTTCAAAATTTCTTGTTGCACTTCCTTCACAACATCCGTCTTGAGCTCTTCGTTTTTGATGCGCCGAATCAGCTCGTCGAGACCGTCCATGTCACTGCTCTCCAACTTTTCGTTGATTGTCCGGAGTCCCGTGTACATGTCGTGCACTCCGGCCAAAGCCCGAATGCGCGCCGTGACCGCCCACGCTTGGTCCTTTGTCATTCGGTGGCTCGCCTTGCGCACATCGTCCGTTATCGCTTGGTCGATTGCCGAGAGCCCGTCGTAGTTCTCAAGACTCGCTTCGCCTAGCACATCTTTCAGATTCGACCGGAGCCGCTCGGTTTTGTCGGCGAGTTGAGTCGAAAAATTGCGAAGCTTCTTCAGTTCGTCCTGCTTCTTGTCAACGTCTCGGCTCGCTTCGTACTTGAAATCTTTGAAACAGTCGCTGGCGTTCGCGTGCATCACTTCCGTCGATGAATTTCGAGACCAGCTCGCTTGAACTGCGATCGATGCGCTCAGAAAATGAAAAAGTCGGTGGAAGGCGGAGAAGTCGTCACGTGAAATGTTGAGAACGGTCCGATGGCTCGACTCAAGCGATCCGAGCTTCTCGGTGAACGATCCGAGATGCGCGAACGTCTCCTCGAGCACCTTCTTCGGATCCCTCCCTTCCGTCACCTTGTCCTTCAGCCACTGCTCAGCCTCTCCTTGAACCACTGCGAGTTGTGCAAGATCCTTGGAGCCCTGGGACAAGCCGCAAGAGTAAAACGTCTCTGGAGCGGGCTCGCGGAGCATCTCGACCTTTGAGAAGATGACCCTCAGCTCATTGAGCACACTCTCCAGCTCGCTCACTTCAACCGCACCGATTCGGCCGATTTCTCTCGCAAACTCCTTCAGATTCGTGTGCATTCGATGGAGTCCAGAGTTCCAGTAGATGCTCGCCGGCTCAACAATAAACGGCATTGTGAGAACACGTGCGCCGCGTTCTGAATCGTGCGTAATGAAATCGGTGAGTGGCTTGATAACGCCTTCATAGTTCTTGATCTTCTCCACATATTTCTCGTAGCCTTTGCGCTTGTTCCGGTACGTCAGAAGGGCCTGTTTGGCGTTCATCAACGTCTGCTCCTCTTCTGGTCCCTTCGGATCGCTCTTCGGCTCCTCTCCTTCCAGAATTATCTTGAGCGCGTCGAGCATCTCCTTCACAGTGTCGTCCATCAAACTTGTTAGATCCACACTGCCCACTGCAGCAAACTTTGCAATGAAGTTATCGGAATACGACGTATTCTCTATGTCTGCCATCGATTCCGTGAGATTGTAGATGCGCGAAAGCGCACCGAGAGACTGCTCTAGGCCCCCCGGATCCTCAAAGTTCGTCTCTTCGAGTCCTTCCAATCTTTTTTGCAGTTTGTCGAGAGAATTACGGGTGTCCTCCGGTTTCAGTCGGCTCCAGTTGCCGATCGCCTCTGGAGTGCGGATCTTGAGAAAGTCGGCCGCCAACTCATCGGCCTTCAGCGAGCTGTTCTGCAGGCCGTCACGGATGGCGATTCCCGTCGTGATGCGGGAAATCAGAGCGAGTTCCGACGTGAGTTTACGGAGATTGGGGGTCTCTGAAAATCCCTCGCTCACGGTCTCCAGAGCTGAAAATGGGCGCAAGTGCGGCGCCCCGCCCAATAGAGCGATACATTAGCGTGAAATTCAAATTTTAACAGCGCAAAATTTGTGTTTTTTTCCAGATTAGCCACGAAAAATCGATAATTTCTCATTTTTCTCTCGATAGACCGATTGTATAGGCTATTACGAATTTTTTAAGCGCAAAAGCGTTAAATCTGGTCAAGTCGCAAATTACATTTATTCGTTTGAAGGTTTTTCGCTAAAACTGCGTGAATTTCAGTTGTTTTTCGGTAATTTTCGCGGTTCGAGCGTTCAAAATGTTTGTATTTACGTGATTTATCATTCTCAAAACCAATTCCGTCTGAAAACGGTCAAAAAAGCGCAAAATTAGAAGTGCGTATTTTAGGCGGCGATCGGCGGCAAAGGCGAAAAAGCGAAATCCGCGAAAAATGCGCGAAAACGTCATTAATTCTGTGAGAATTAGTGTGTTTTCATGTCGAACAATTATTTTTCATCGCCTTTGACCACAAAAATCAGAGAAAACCTGCTCAATTCATGAAAACGCCATTTGGCCGCCGAGGCCACGCCCATATTGTCAGCTCTGCAGACCGTGTCCTTCCAAAAATCGATTCTCGCAACTAATGGGCTTATTCAGGCCGTGAAAAAAATGGTTCTTTTCCGTTTTTTCAGTTTTTTTACGTTAAAAAATCCAATTCAGCGATGTAAAAAACGGAAAAAAAACGGAAAACAGACATACGCTGAATAGCCCCATAACCGGAAGTGGCTCGTTTGCCGCCGCATGCCACGTGGACAAAAAGGCAGAAGAGCAGTAGCAAACTTCTCATTTAGACTTGCTGAAAAGGGAAAAGATGGTACTGAAAGTGATCGTTTTCCACGCCAAACCTTGACTTTTCGTTTCAAATCTGCTCAAACTTCCAGTTGTCGTTGGCAGATCGTGCAATGACTATTCATTCCGCTGTTACGATTCGGTTTTCAGAGTGGACCGGTCACGGAAATGTGAGCGTTTTCTTTGATGGAACGTGAAATGTACTCAAGGATCTCGCACAACTTTCAGTGGCTGAAGGAAGGATCCGAAGAAGGAACTCGGATCCCTTGAGTCGAGCCGCCTGAAAACGTCCTAAACATTTCCCGTGACGACTTCTCCGCCCTCTCAGACAGTTTTCCATTTTCAGAGCGGATCCATAGCAGTTGTTGTGTCCGCTTCCCGCCGGGATTCTTGATTCAACAACGAACGCTGCCAATTTGAGTTGTATTCATCACATCATTTCACGATTGTCTACTAGGCTAATATAGACCGATTCCTTTTGTTTACAGTTTGCGACGTCTCCCCTTTCAGTTCCGATTCCTTCATTTTTTTTGCAAGCTTTACGGAATTTGATTTTTGCTTTAACTTCTCCAAACTATTCAATTGTTGCGCTAGATCACAAAAAAACGAAATGGGAAGAGCGTCTAGAACATTTAGAGGCCTCAAAATCACTGGAAAAAAAGGTGAGCAAGTGATATTCAGGTCCATTCGAATTGAATTTTCTCGAAGCGGGCCTGGTGGCTCCTATTGTGTTTCCTGCCATCAAGAGCAACAATAGAACCATTTCGGAGCAAATTGAGCGAAAAAAGTTTTTTGCGGAATCTGAATTATTTGCCATGCGAAAATGTTAAAATTCCCTGAAAAATGTATTTTGCTCAATTTGCTCTAGAATGCTTTTACTGTGTCTGTAGATCAGAGTTGAGCGGAAGAACACGGAAGAATTTTTATCTTTTTTAGAAAATTTTTTCATGAAATTTGATCAACTGACGAAATGTATAACAAAGTGAACTCTGCTCATAGAAAAATAATTGTAAATTTAGCTTTTCATACAAAAAAGTTATATTCGAGTTGTTCCCGTGAAAAAGGGGGCTAACGGAAGACGGAAAGAATAACTTTTTTGTATGAAAAGTTAAATTTACAATTATTTTTCTATGAGCACAGTTCACTTTGCTATACATTTCGTCAGTTGATCACATTTCATGAAAAATTTTTTGAAAAAAGATAAAAATTCTTCCGTTGAGTTCTTCCGCTCAACTCTGCTGTAGATGTCAGAAAACACGATGGGGCCTTCTGAAACCTTTTGCTTTTCGAGAAAATTCGACTCAAAGTGTTGTTGTGACTATTTTGAGTCGAATTTTCTCGAAAAGCAAAAGGTTTCAGAAGGTCGTATTGTTGTAAAAAGTGTAAAAGTTATTCAGACTATAAATCATCGTGTGTGTACGCCGTCTGAAGACGCGCACCGAAAGTGACATCACTATTGATCTGGTCTCATTCCTCTTTCGTTTTTGTTCCTTCTTCTTCGTGTCCGCCGATCAGCCTAGCCTGACTGATTGATAATATCACGATTCTCTTCGACAAGAAGTCATCTTTGGACACTCGAATAACCGCCTCGCGTTTGGCGAACACAAATCAGAATCGCGGCGTGGGTATAAAATTGCGAATCGTAGGCGCAGAAATGAAACCTGAAGCGTGTCGCGCGATGCAATCGAAGCGTCTGACTGTACTTTTCGTTCTTCTCATGGCCGTAGCCGGTAAGTCCGTTAAAGTTATTGTCGACGACAAACAATTTCTTTTCAGTGACGCTCGCGCATTCGCACTCTCATTCGCACTCGCACTCGCACGAACACCATCATCACGGCCATTATCCGGGCGGGTATTACGGTGGATTTCAGCAGCCGTACAACTACAATCAGGGATACGGTCGAGGCGGATACGGTGGATATTATCAACAAAATGCGTGGGGACGCAAAAAGTGACGAGCGACAACGAATTTTAGGCGATAACCGGTTTATTTTTCGACACCGACGACCCGTATAACAATTTTTTGTTGTGAAAGACGTTTGGGCATTTTCTTCCTCTTTACAAACGAATGAATTTTGTCTTATGGTGCGTTCGAAGTCGACTCGTACTTTTCCTTGAGCCGATCCAACATTTCCTGCTGATCGATTCCTGAAATCCGACACTGTGTGGCCTAGCTTTTTCTCGGCCGCGCACTCACTTTGAAAGACGTATGGCGCCGAGAAGAGGATGCCGCACGTGCCGCCTACCGTAATCCCGAAAAAGACGTAGAGAAGGAGACGGTCGATGATCATTGCCACGTATTTCCAGTCGTCGCGGAACTAAAACGGCTTTTTGTTGAAAAAGTAAGGCAGTTAGTGTGTGCGATTAGTGCGATTCGATCGGAAATTGTGTGCTCAGTAACTTTGTCTCTCACGGAACCCCAGCCAGCCTTCCAATAAAAAATTCCCTTGGGACGCCATTCACGTGCGCTAAACAAGGCGCGTAACGCGTAATTCCGGAGCGTCGTTGTAGAAGAGTTTCTCACTTCAATTTTCCCTTTTTTTGCATTATCCCCATCTTTTCAGAACCAATCAGTGTCAAAACTTATGATAATGATTAGAAATGAATAGAAAATAAAATTTTAACTGCTTCGTCATCAATTTCGAAACGTTTTATGTGAAAATTACAGAATTTTTTCCTTTTGGAATCGAAAATTTGCCTCAATTATCTCAATTCTGTATACTTTTCGACGGTTGAGCGCTTAAAAGATGCGAAATAAACTCCTTGTTGACTTGACGGTTCGAATGCCAGTGTCCGAACTCGAATAATCGTTAAAACTCCGTTTTTTCAGTAGTTTTTGACAAAATCCCTCAATTTGGTCAATTCTGAACTAATCTGCTCCGTTTCGCGCTTAAATCGATGCTTTTAACTCGGAAAATCGCCCTACGGTTCGCAAAGAACAAAATTTGAGTGTTTATTAAGAGAAAAACGAAAGAATTCCGGCTTTCAATTGAAAAAAGAAACTCCGAGTCGACGGTGGATGCAAGCGCGCCCCATTGACAACTCGCTTGCGCATTGGAATGCTGGGGTTCCGTGTCTCTAAGACTTTTTCTCTAGCTCTTCTAGCGAAAGCCCACCGATTTGTGTTGTTCGTCCCTCTTCAAGTGCTCCGTAATGTACTCGATGGCGTCGATGGCTCTGAGAGCATCGGTGCTCAGCGGATAGTAGGCGGACGTCTCGTTAACTTCCGGATTCCGGATGATGGCGGTCCGCTCGTCGGCCGACGGGCACAACGGATGATGTGCCGACGGGGAGAGGGTGAACTGGCCCACTCCGGGCAATTGGGCCATTCCCGAACGGACCGCACTCCGCTCGGACACCGATTTCGGCCGCTTCATGCACACCAGTTTGGGCAGGTACTGAAAAGTTGGGTGATGTAGTGTCTGGAGTCGTTTTTTTTTCGAGCTCAGAATTTTTTAATGAAAAAGTTCGTATCTTGTACTACAGTTTTTCAGTTGATCACTTTTCGAAAGGATTTCTACGAAGGATACTGTGGCCCTTTAAAGTTGGTGCTGACCGTACGCTGTAGCGAGTTCACCAACTTTAGACGAGTACTGTAGCGTTGAAAGACGTGCAATCGGCCTAAAAAATTGTTTGGGGCACTCTTGACGTCTTGCCCTTTATTTTTCTAGTTGATCACTTTTTGATACGACGCCTACGAATGGTACGGTGGTCCGTTAAAGATAGGGGCCCTCAACGCTACAGTACTCGACAAGTTGAGCGGAAGAACTCAACGGAAGAACACGGAATAATTTTTATCTTTTTTAGAAAATTTTTTCATGAAATGTGATCAACTGACGAAATGTATAGCAAAGTTAAGTCTGCTCATAGAAAAATAATTGTAAATTTAGCTTTTCATACAAAAAAGTTATTCGAGTTGTTCCGTGAAAAAGGGGGCTAACGGAAGACGGAAGGAATAACTTTTTTGTATGAAAAGTTAAGTTTACAAATATTTTTCTATGAGCAGAGCACACTTTGCTATACATTTCGTCAGTTGATCACATTTCATGAAAAAATTTTCTAAAAAATATAAAAATTCTTCCGTGTTCTTCCGTGTTGAGTTCTTCCGCTCAACTCAAACTTGACTAATTTATTATTTAAAAAAAATGGTTCACCTGCAAAAAGACGACGCGAACCCAGTGGGGCATTCGATGAGTTCGCGGGCCCCGAAAGTATACGTTGATTATGATGACGGTCACGAGAATCGTGATGACGTTGAGCACAAAAGTGAGCAAAAGGTACTTGGCCATCAGCGGAATCGTGGACGACGTGGGCGGCAGGATCTTCGACACAAGCAGCAAGAAGACGACGATCGAGAGAAGGACAGAGATGGTCAGCGTGATCTTTTCGCCTGAAAACGTCGTTGCGGACCATCGTAGCGGCAAAACTGACCCGAATCGGTGGGCAGGAAGAAGACGGCCATGCTGAGAAAGGCCATCAGGACGGTCGGAATGATGAGCACCACTGTGTAGAAGAGCGTTTTGCGGCGGATCCGCACCTGGAACTCTATCCGCGAGCGCTTGTTCACGAGCGATGCCGGCACGTCGATGACGTCCCAGATGGAGCTGGCCGAGTACTCGGACACGTCCACCAGCTCCGCCTGCACGAATTCCAGCTTGATCTCGTTCTCGTTGTACTGAAAATGCATTGAAATTGATTTGAATGTAGGCCAAGTTTGTTAAAATCAGAGCAAATCTCTCAAAAAAAGAATGAGATACCACGGTCTCCAGAGCTGACAATGGCCCCGCGCAATAGAGCGATACATTGGCGCGAAATTCAAATTTAACAGCAAAATTAGTGTTTTTCGCCAGATTAGCCACGAAAAATCGATAATTTCTCATTTTTCTCTCGATACACCGATTGTATAGGCTATTACGAATTTCTTAAGCGCAAGTGCGTTAAATTTGGTCAAGTCGCAAATCACATTTGTTCGTTTGAAGGTTTTGGGCTAAAACTGCGTGAATTTCAGTTGCTTTTCGGTAATTTTCGCGGTTCGAGCGCTCAAAATGCTTGTATTTACGTGATTTATCATTCTCAAAACCAATTCTGTCGGAAAACGGTCAAGAAAGCGCAAAATGAGAAGTGCGGTTTTTAGGCGGCGATCGGCGGCGAAGGCAAAAAAGAGAAATCCGCGAAATTCGTGAAAAATGCGCGAAAACGTCATTAATTCTGAGAATTAGTGTGTTTTCATGTCGAGCAATCATTTTTCATCGCCGTTCACGACAAAAATCAGAGAAAATCTGCTCAATTCATAAAAACGCCATTTTGCCGCCGAGGCCACGCCCATATTTTCAGCTCTAGAGACCGTGGATCCCTTGAAAAGTAGGTCAAATCTATGAAAACTAGGCCAAACACGTTGAACTTTTACAAAATTAGACAAATTTTTTCAGAAAATGGGTCGTTAAACCGACCGTCCAACTGCCGAAAACGAGTGTGCAGACTTGTTCGTCGAACGGAAAGAACTCGACGTCTGAAAATGTGCTCAAATTGTCGATGGCCGAACTTTCTCCTGCTCGGCCACACGGCCACCCACCAATAATGCAACTGCTCTTGTAGATGGCGGGCGGAACCCAGAGCATGTCGCCCTGATGATCGATGACGACGTTGCACATGAACGAGACTTCGTAGTTGCCGTCGGCGCTGCAAAAGTTCGGTCACCGTTTGGGGAAAAAGTTAGGCCACCGTTCGTTTGCTCACTTGTTGAAGAGGACAATGTCGGGAAGCCAGACTTTGTCGGGCGACACGCGAATCTGCTTGATCTCGCCATAGTTGACCGGGTTCCACTTCATTTGGAAATCGTGCCATTGCTACAATAATTGGATGGCCTAGAAACCCAAAACTAGTCCCTCTCCGGTTACCAGTGTCAGCCAGACGTTTGTGTGCATGACTTGATCCTTTTCGTCCTAAATTGTGCGAAATGTGGTTAGGCGACGCAAGGAATCCGATTAAAACGTACCACGTTGATGAGCAACACCAACTGCAACGCCATTTTGACGATGAGCGGCAGTTCCGATGAGTTTCGGACCGGCTGAAATTGAGAGGGACTAGTTTTCCGGGGGCCGAAGAGTTTTCTAGGCCACCTGAATAAGCGAATTGTAGCCGCGGAACACGTCGACCATCAGCCGTTCCTCATCGTCCGACGCCGACACTGAAAAGATACTGGGTGGGCGGCTTACTAGGGAATGGCTCGCACTTACCTTCGGGGCTTTTGGAATGGGACCGATATGATTCGAAAAAGAATTTCACGGAGAATCCATCCGAATCTTCTATCCATTTTTGCTAAAGAGCACTGGCTGGCGAGAAAAAGAAAATCTGCCTGTTTCTGCCACATTTTCCGAGCAAGTTCATCTTCGGCGACCTGTATCTCAAGAACCATGCGTCCGTTGCAAAAGTGATCAACAAGTAAGTTAACGCAAATTATCTCGTGAATAACTTTGTAGTTGATCGTCTATTTTAAAAAAAATTAGTTTTCGAGTTATGAACTGTTTTCCTAGAGCGACAAGAAAAAAGTTAGTGCTGGGGTCAGAGCGACGATAACTCGAAAACTAATTTTTTTAAAAATAGACGATCAACTACAAAGTTATTTACGAGATAATTTGCGTTAACTTACTAGTTGACCACTTTTGCAACGGACGCGTGGTTCTTGAGATACACGTCGCCGAAGATGAACTTAAAAAAATGGAGAGCAGATTCGGATTCTCCGTAAAATTTTCTTTCGAATCATATAGGTCCCATTCCAAAAGCCCCGAAGGTAAGTGCGGGCCATTCCATTCCTAGTTCGACAGTGGCCGAACTTTTGCAACTATTGTAGACTCACTTTTTTTGCGCGGGGGACCGAATGAAAAGTAAAGTGTGAGGGTGTTGTAAACAAATCAAAAGTGTTCGAAACTCTCGCGGCCGTGGTCCCCGGAGATCGATTCGCACGTATTAACCGAGACAAGTCTTTTCAACGCCTTCCTTTTCTACACACTTTTTTCTCGGGCGGTGGCCTTGTCGGATTCTAGGCCACCGAAAGCGAATGCGATCACCTACCGTAACCCGTCGTGCTGATCAGTAGTAGTAGAAGAAGAGGAAGAAGAGGAAGAAGAAGCGTGGATGATGGGCGGTACCTCATGAGGACCTGAAAAGTAAGGTTTGGTGGTGGTGGTGCAAATGTGCGTTTGGTGGAAGGAAGGGGAATAATTAAAACTTTCTCTTCTTCTTCTTGTCCCCATGTAGAAGCAGGAGAGGAAGGGGGAGAGAGAGAGAAAGAGATTAGGGAATGGGAATGGAAGGGACATGAATGATTGTGTGCTCCTTCTCCTTCTTCTTCTTCTTCTTTCCCTTTTCTGTCGCCCACCATCAAAAGCACACGGATTATATATGAAAAGGAAAACGGGGAAAGCGAAAGAGAGAGAGAGAGAGAGGGAGCACATCATCCATTTTCCATTGTTTTTGGGCGGTCAGCAAGCAAAAGGACCCGAGATGAAGAAATTTAATGAGAGAGAGAGAGAGAGAGAAGGAGCATTAATAAATGGGACTCGAGTATTTCGGGCGGCTTGAAGCAGCAGCTTTCGGCGGCAAAAAGGATTACTGTAGGTTTTTTGTTGGAAGTCGATAGTTTTCAAATGCGCGTGTTCGGTCGTGCAAAAAGCGCACGCAAAAGCGATTAAGCGCTCGAAAAACTATGAAAATGAGCATAAATTGCTCTTTTTCCCACGGAAAAGCCGTTGCGGCGCCGACGACGCAAAGTGCTCGTTTTTCCGCCGTCGTGAATATGAATTGCGTTCCGATGGTTAACCCCAAACAGATGCGATTGCTCGAAAAATCACAGAAACGAGAGGTAAGCGACAAAGTATCGATTGATTTGATTGATTGTGAGTGAGTGAGCCGCCGTGCTTCTGGCCACGACGGAGCGCTCGGAAGATGATAGTGTAATTGGCCGAGAGCTCTCGCTCGCAGACGACAGCTGCCATTCGG
The DNA here is from genome assembly GCA_946814055.1 of Caenorhabditis sp. 36 PRJEB53466. Lineage (NCBI taxonomy): Eukaryota > Metazoa > Nematoda > Chromadorea > Rhabditida > Rhabditidae > Caenorhabditis > Caenorhabditis sp. 36 PRJEB53466. The sequence goes on from CAMPFS010000001.1 coordinate 8,799,864, forward strand.
CTGCTCATTCGGCTCAAAAAGTGATGAATGCGGGTGACACTCTTTCACCCCCCCCAAAAAAAAAAAACAAACTATGAATTTCACTCGATAAGTAGTTAGAAAACAACATTGAGAACGATGAGACCAATAAGTGTAACGACAAACGTGACAGTAAAAGAATGTATCAATTTTTCTCGCGGTACGCCAGTTTTCCGTAGTACGCCGTGATCGTCTTCACTTTCGAGTTCAGCGCCGACTGCTCGATTTCCACACGCGATTTCGCTTTCATCGCCAGTTCGGTCAGCTGCAAAAAGTTGGAAAACGTTTCAAGAATCAGTCAAGATCTAAAAAAACCTGACTAATTTTCGTGTTTCTCGGCAAGAAATAGGCAATGTTGGGGCTGATGCGAAGGGAAGCGTCGAATATGTGGATGCCGTCGGGCGTGCAGCCCGTCGCCAGATCAAACTCTTTCGCCTTCAAGTACGAGGGTCCGCCCCATGGAGGGCTCAGGAACACCGCGTCCACTTTCGGCGCATTTCCAGACTGTTGCCACGTGGCGGCCACCGAGAAGAAGTCGGCGCAGATGAAGTGGATGTAGTCCGCGACGCCGTAGACCCGCGCGTTCTCCCGCGCACACTTCAGACGCACCGGGTCCATGTCGATCGCGATCACTGCAACAATTTTTCTTGTTATCACCACATTTACAGAACGCATCGAGATCTACAATGTCCTTCTACTCACTACTTTGATTCATTAGATCGAAAACTTCTAACTAGTTCAAAACCCCGTGTATTTACCATGTGCGCCCTTGAGTGCGAACTGAATCGCATTGCCGCCAACACCCGTGAACGCATCAACGACCACGTGTACTCCGTTTCGGACGACCCGATCGGCAATGTGCTCCGCGATGGCCTCGGGCGTGACGGAGAACCAACCCTCGCGGTCCATGAGGATGCCCTCGTCGAGCCGCGAGAACAGACGGTATCTCTGGTAGTAGTACTTGCAGATCTCCGCGTCGTTCTCGTACAACTCCTTCGCGTTCGCCGCGATCAGGTGCCCTTCCGTTTCCGGATCGAAATTGAAACGGATCTCATCGTTTCGGACAGGATTCTGCCCGGTTTCCAATGATTCCGGTGCCGAAATCGATTCGGACGACTCGGTTTCTTCGCATTCTTGTGACGCACTCTTGGTTTTGCTGAAATTAGTCGTATTCGTTTTTTAGCTGTTTGAAAAGTGCTCACGAATATTTGATAGCAAACTGGTCGGCGTCAATCGTGTACCTCGTCTCCGCAATCACCAATTTATCGCGTTTTTCGTCGCGACACAAATCGTAACTCGCCGGAAATTGAGTTTCGTCGAAGCCCGGCTCGTAGCCGACACGTGTGATCTGCAATTTTAGAAAGACGCGCATGAATTTATGAACATTCAACAAAGACGCGCACTCTTCCCACGAAATCCCTGCACCGTTTCGTGATGGCCGTCGTCTGGTGAGCGTCGAAATCGATTTCCGCCTGTTTTTTGATGAGCACGCAGTGTTCCGCGTAGATTTCCTCGTACGTCACGTCCGGATTCTCCGATATCAGCTTCTGCGTCACGTGCTTGTAATCCGCGTTGTCCTGCAATGAGATTTTGTGGAAATGTTGACAGGGAGACAATTTTTTTCAAAGCTGTTCGCATTTAGGCCATGTGTTTGCCAGAACCAACACATCCTCAACGGCATGCGATTTTTTTCATGCACTTTTTTTATGTTGGGACTAAAAAGAAAGAGCCCCTCCTGCTTACCACGAGATTTTCGTGTTGTTCTATAAGGGAGACGGGTCTCATCGTGTGCAGTTGGTCCCTCAAAATCAAGCGGTTCTCCTCGGTCATTTCGGCGCCGAAATCGTTGAGCCACGTGGAGTTGAGCAGGAAAAACGCGGAGACGTCCCAGAACTCGGAGAACGATTTATAGTGGTATTTCTGCTTTTTTCGGTTCCGTCTCTTCCGCTCGTTTTTTTGGCTCGACGCCCATTTCGGGACCACTCCGTAGGCTTTGTCTTCTGCCACTTCTTCTGGAAAATTAAAAATGTCTAGAAAATGTGTCAGAAAAAATCAAGAAAATGCTCACCAGTTTCGGCAGCATTCAAATCGACGTCGGCCATTTCTTCGACGGGCGGCTCCTCCTCTTTTTCCGCCACTTTTTGCTCTTTTGGCCGATTGCTCGCCTTCAGAAGTTCCACGTCACTGAAAATGGCGAATTTTCGGAATACTTCTAGCCAGATTTTTCTTTCTTTATCTATAAAATCCAATATCGTATTACCCTTTGAAATTGGCCTAAAATCAGTCAAAAACCTCTCAGAAACAATTTTTGGGACCAACTTCTCACTTGTCCACGAGGAGTCCGAGGCATAGAAATTCTAGGCCACGATAAAATTTCGGCGAAAATCCAGATAATTTCTCTAGCAATTTTTTCAGCATCATTTTCAGGCAAAAACTAACCGAATATAGGCTCTAGAAAGGTCTCCTTCCACAGAAGCCTTCGAACCGTCCGTTTTGATGAAATCAATCGAAAAGTGGCCAATTTGACTCCACGGAAATTGATAATCGCCCTGTTCTTCGGCCGCTTCGAAATCCATTCGATTTCGGCTTAAAATTTGATTTAAATGTGAAAAACCGCGCTAGAAGAGGTATATAAAAGGAGGATTAGTCCACCACAGAAACACATGACAAGAGAGCGCAGAGAAACAGACGGAAATGTTTTCGAAACGAATCATTTCGCAACCAAAAATGTCCCACACAAATGCTTTATTTTTCGTTTCGATCGTTCAATAGTAATACACAATAAACCGGAAATATTTAAAAGAAATTTACAATACGTTTTTTTTTTTGGTTTTTTACAATAGAAATCCGTAACAATTCAACGAGAAATGTGTATTATGATTTTCTCTCACTCAGGCCATCGTGGCTTTTTTGTGGGCCGCCGCCAGTTTCGGATGAATTTTCTCCGCGTTTTGGAATGTGATTATTTTGCCTTCCGACGAGCCGATTCCCAGAAATCCCTTCTTCTTTTCCTGCAAACAAATTAAAATTTTCACGGTTTCATCAAAATGCTTTGTTAGGGAGTTGTTTTAAAATCACACTACTCGTAGAGCAGAAATATAATGAACATTTCAGCGCTGGGCAAAACAAACAAACAATCGCCCAAACTCACTTTGAGCAAAATTTTGACTCCGTTCGGAATGAACTCGGGCTCCTTGATCTTGAGGTACTCGCTCGCCCACTCCGTCTGCCACACACCCATCACGTCGGTTCGTTTCGAGAGGACCAGTCGGCGGTCCGTCACGATCAGCACGATTTTGTCGCTGATCGACGCGTACGTTATGAATTCGTCCGTTTCCGACAGCTCGCCGCGGTCCGTATCCTGCACAAAAATGAGAGGTTTTAACTGCGAAAATTATCAGTTTTATGAAAATTTGATGATCATTACTGACCAAATTTAAAACGTTTCGATCAAACCACTCGTGTCGGATCATTTCAAAGTGAACGAGATCTGTGTGAGAGATCTCCTCTTTTCCTGATCTCTGCGGGGTGCTTAGTTTTTCAGCCGCGTAACAAATTGCAGTTGTTTTTATGCGAATTCTGGACCAAATTTCTTTTTTTTTCATTTGGCGATCCACAATTTGACTAGAGCGCACTTTCCTATCGCAGCATTTCAAAGTGATCACCGGCACTGAATGAAATAAAAAGAAGGAAGTTGGTCCTGAATTCAAATAAAAACAACCGCAATTCGTGACGAGGCTGAAAAACTAGCCCCCCCCCCCCCTGTGATTCATGTCTAAAAATAGTGTCCCTCACTGCTAACCTTGAACACTTTGAATCCGTAGGCGTCTCCCGAAGAGTACGGCTTGACAATCTTGTCGGCGCGGAGTACACGTGGCGGTCTGAGCGGTCCCGCCTCCGTGTTGGTTCCGGCGACGGCTCTGACCGAATTGAGGGTGCCCGAGGCGAAGTCGACGACTCCCGAGACTGGCCGAGTGACCATTCCGACGAGTCCCTTGCCGACGCCCTTCACGAATCCGAGTCCGCCCTCCTGCTTCGCTCCTTCAATCGGCTTCGTCACGACGCCAGTCAGTCCGCCGACCACGCCCATTCCGAGTCCCTTGAATCCGCGCGCCATGCCCTCCGAGAACGACTGCGGTTTGCGGTTCAGGTCCTCCTGCCGCTTCTTCATGTAGTCGTCGTCGAACGTGAGCGCGGCGACGCCCTTGCCCACCGTTCCCGTGATTCGACTGACTGCGCCCGCCGCGCCGCCGACCGCGTGTCCGAACATCGACTGCACGCCAAGCGCCACTCCCGCCGCGAATTCCTGAAAATTGTTGTTAGGGTGTGCTCCCTAAACGCGATGCTCACCTCGGGGCCCTGAATGGCTCCCTGGAATGGCTGATAGAAGAGATCTTCGACTCCGGCGGACAAGTCTCGCACCAATCCGAACGGATTTCCGATGATGTCGAGTCCGAGCACGAGCACATACACCTGCTTGATGAACTGTTTCGCGTAGTGCGACACAATCTCTCCGTTCAGTTGTTCGGGACTGTAGAAGGTGCATTTGCGCTCGAAATAGGCGAGTTTGAAGATGACGTCCTGCAGTTCGGTGAGCGTGACGCCCACCGATCTCAGCAGCACGTTGATCATCTCCGACTGGATCGGCACTTGCGCGGCCGACGAGGCGGCGTCTCCTGAAGTGCCGCCTTGCGAGAACGACAAGTGCATCATGATCGGCGAGATGTGCAGGTCGTTGTAGAACGCCTTCGGCCGCTGCGATCGGTAGGCGCTCGCCGTCTCCGACAGTGTCACGTGGCACATTTTCACGTCCTCGTCGAACATTTCTTTGCCGTACGGCTTCCGCGCGACTTCGCCCGAAATCAGCAGAAGCAGGGCGTTGATGAGTCCCTGGTCGACTTGCACCGCAAACTCCTGGATCAGCACGTGCGCGTACTCGATTTCGGCGATCGACGAGAACTCGGGCTGACGTTGCAGCAGAGACAACTCGATGAACGGCTTCGGCGCTGGAAAAATGGGGTTTTGGTTATAATTAATTCGCCAAGTGGATAAAATCATTGGACATTCAGGAAAAAGTCGCAAAAATTGAATATTTGAAAAGCGAAACTCACTATTGTCCACGATGACACTCTTCGGCGGCGGAACGACGGAGAGAACTCTCGGAAAGACGCACGCGTCGAGCTGAACATTTTTTAGAATTTAGAACTGGAAAAATGTCCAAAAAAGGCGTACCTGATTATCAATCTGTATATGATTGATCTTCGCGTGCAACCGCGTCCTCTGCGCGCTCTTTCCGTAGCTCGCCCAGACGCCCTTCTCGAAGATCCGTCTCAATTTCACCTCCTTGCCCTTCTTCTTCTTGAGTATCATGCGATTGATGTTCACCTCCATTCCCTCCAGACTCTCATACTCGTCGCGCGGATTCGCGAGTGTCGTCTGGTACTTCTCCTCGAGCGCCTGCATGAATTTGACGGCCAGCGGCTTGAATCGTCCCTTTTTGACCTCCTCCTCCCAGAGAATATCGGACGACGAGACGGCCATGTAGATGATCTCGCGACCGACAATATTATCGACGACCGACAGGCCGAATCCTTGCAGCGACACCTCCGCCTGCATATCGACAATATCCGTCTCCCAGCTACCGTACGCCGCCTTCGCCACGTCGACGTCGGGCGTGAAGAGCAGCACGCGTTGGCGTCCGATCAGGAAATTCGAGTAGTAGGCGAAACGACGAACGTTCTTCTCGATTTGATAGTCGCCAAACCGGTTCTGATCGAGTTTGTCCTCGAGTTTCCAGTCTCCGATGCTCACTTCCAGAGTCTTTTCCTCGATCACACTGGCCCACGTGAACTGGGCCGTCTGATTCGGCGGGACCGTCGTCTTTTTGTGTCCCTTCTGACCGAACTCGATGGGCACTTTGAGGTTGTTCATCAGTTGGACGGGACACATTCCGGGGGCGAATGGGCTCAAATGGATGGCGACCGAGGACTCGCCGGTCGAAACGGACACCTCCACTCCGATCGAATCGCCGTCCATCTGGCACAGGGTCTCGTAGTTCTCTGTGATCGGGAACAAGAGCGATTCGGCCGTCGGCTCCTCCTTATATCGGACCGCCATCAGCTTTCGCTTCTTTCGTTCCACTGGCCACAGTCCGACGCACTGCAACATTTCGGATTTTAACGATAATTCAGATTTTCCTACTTTTTTTTAAATTAAAAACTAACAAAACGACAATATCAAACTTTTTCGAATTTTCAAACACACCGTCTCGGCAGGCACATCGATCCACGTCTTCTGTCCTTCCTCGCGAATTTCCATCGGATATTTGCCGAGATTGGAGGCCAGGTAGAACGGAGCAAATGTGACAATCTTGGTGAGACCCGACTGGCACAGCTTGATGTCCACCGTCAACTGCAAATGATTATTCGATTGACAAAAAAAAATGAGGAAAAGGGCTGTTTTTTCCGACCGGATTATCGCGGTAAAACCGGAAATGTCCAGATTGCTACACCTTAAGGACATACCAGGTACGGGTATTCTGACGGGCTCAAATGAGTGGAAACAGAACGAATGTGACCCATAGAAGTAACTTAGACAGTTTGCCTGTCACGAACCGCCGGCGCTCAACTCAAAACCCACATCAAAATCATTGTGGCCTCCTTTGCACGTGATTCTCGCGGCATTTCCGACCGTATCCAGCGGGAACTCCTCCGACCACTCACTTTCGTTGTCGATTCGAACACGCGCCTACAAAACATTTGATTTTTGAATTTTTCGTCAAAGCAATACGCTTTTGAATTGGGACATTTCCCAATTCAAAAGCGACAAAAAACACATGTTGTTACCTTCTTTTTCTTGGCCAAATCGACGGCGGGGAACGGCAAAATGATCGGATTCTCGTTCGGAAGATGCTGAACGGCATCGTCGTTCTGCAATTTTCAATCAAAAATTGAAGAATTGCCCAAAAACTCGGGAAAAACTATCAACAAATCCCGAAAAATAGGAAGAAAAAATGGGTAAACCTCTTGCGACGAGACGACCGACTTCTTTCCACACGGGACACACCCACGCGCCGTGTTTGTCAACATGTTTCCGGAGGATTCCTAGATTGAAAAAAATGGAGAAAAAAACGAATGGACAATATATTAATAGAAGGGGAGGAGTGAGTGAGTGGAGGGGTCATTTACATTACAAAAAAAAAGAAGAAGCGATAGTAGAAGCCGAGTAAAGCATTGCTTTCAGCAAAGAGGACCCGTTTTCTTTAATTACAAATATACGAGCTTCCACTTTTGGGGCTTGAAAAAAAAAACTAGTTTTGGGACTGAACAATTGAGAAAAAATCGCCTACCACGTGTCGGAGAATCTTTTCGGTATTGTTGACGAGCCAGAACGGCGCGTACAGATAGACCTTCTGGTCGCCGTACTCGCTCGTCCAGTGGAGACCCAACAACTGAAAATTGAGTGAGATGTTTTAATTGCAAAGAAAATAAGGACTCTCTTAAACGGCGTACCAATTCATCGGATCCGGTCTCCGTGTTCAACGCGACCACCTCCAAATCCTTCTTGACCTCGGGCACCGGCATTTCGAGCACATATTTCTCTCCGAGATAGTTGACCCACAATTTGATCGTACTTCCGGCCACCACATTCAAAAGAGTGCCCGTTCCGGCGGCCAACGTCTTCTGTTCGGGCGTCTCGAGTTGCACGTCGCACGGGAGGTTGTTGTGGAACTCCAGTGGGGGATACAGATGCACGTGGAAGACGGACGTCGTCTGATCGTCGGCGCCGTCTTGCACCTTCTCCTCGTGCACCACCGAATCGATGTAGATGCCCGTGAATGGGCCGGCGTCCGAACTCGTGTCCGCCTCGCAACGCACCGCCTGTCGACGGTTGTGCTCGAAGTTGTGCCAGCACAGCGACTCGAACGACACTTCGTATCTGCGAAAACACTTTTTTGTGATGCGCCTGGACTTTCGAGCCACGTGTAATAGTCCGATCGAACTCAAACTTTGTAGGCCTTCTTAGACTTGGATTTAAATATTTCAGGTTCCCAAGAAGTCTGCAAAGTTTGGGTCCGATCGGATTATTCTAAGTGGACGTTTTGTCCAGCTTTGCTCAAAACCCACTTGTCATCCACCGGCTTCAAGTAGATATCTCCAGAAGGCGAGAAGAGAAGTGGGACCGCGAGCGGGATGGTCTCTCCGTGTTCGACAGTTCCGAACAGGTCGAGTGTCGTGTCTCGTTTCGAGTACAGCTCGACCGGATAGCTCAGGTGGTTGGTCACTTTGACGTGCGAGTTGAGTGTCACCAGTCGGCGATTGTTCTCTATCGTCGTCTCCGAAACGATCAGCCACTTATGGCCGCCCTCGCTCACTTTCGGCAGATGGATGATCCGCTTCTCGGCCCGTCCAATCTTGGTCTCGCGAACCGTTCCGACGAGTTCGAACTTCAGATCGCCCTGAATCTCCTCCTGCTCGATGCTGAGCCGTCGATCTTCGTCGTTCCGTCTTCCGTTCTTCAGGAAAACATCGAGAAAGTCTCCGTGCGTCGCATCCACGGCTTCTCCGTTCTCGCTCACTCGCACCGTCTCCGTATCGAGTACTTTAACGACGATTCCCGTTTCGTTGAGCACCACAAATGGAGAGATTCCTGGCAAATGACGGGTTTGTGTGGGCGTAATCTGTTTGGCGGCCGTCGCAAACGCCTCGGAGAGCTTGTTGAGCAGCGAGAGCAGCGATTTGGTGACCGTCACGTTCAGCATCCGGTCCGCTTCGATCTTGACGTCCGTCTGCGGGGACGTGTCCGTCGTGTCCTGTTTGTTCCGCGACTTCATCGTCATCGTCAGGCGCCACCGCTCGAATTCGCCCTTCTCGTTCTCCACCGGCTCGATAATCGGCTCCCACACACTCACCGACTCGTTGTAGTAGGTCATTTGGAGGGAGATTCCCGAGGAGACACGCATCGCCGACGACCAATCGTGCGCTTCCGCGTTGATGAGCATGTCCAGGAAGATCAGCGGGACGGGGATCTGCAATGATTTTCATTCATTTTGTGTGTGCTCTTGACACATTTCTGGAAATTATCAGTTTTAGACCGAATTTTTTCAAAATTTCGAATATTTTTCCATTGAAACGTACCGCTCCAGTGCCGGCTTCCAACGTGAACGAGATCCTCTCAATCTCGACCTTGGCGCTCTCCTTCCCGATCATCGAGTCCGTTCTCAGAGTCCTCTGCTCCGTGTCCTCCTGTGTCGCGTCCTCCTCGAGCGCCTCCTCGGCCACGGGGGCAGCAAAAAACCAGTACTTTCGATGGTCAATGGGTTTCGGCTCAAAGTATTGCGGCCACTTGCGCAGTTTCGCCACTTTCTGTCCGGAAGATGTGCCCGCTTCTTGTGCGGCACTCGACTTGGCGAATTCCGCCGAGACGGCCGACAGGAGTCGAATGATCGACGGCGACATTTTCACGTCCATCGCCGACATTCGGAGCACCGCGTCGGTCGTCTTCTTCTCCGTATTCATATTGACCAACGCGCGAATGGTAACCGGATTCAGGACTTGATAGGTGACCTCGTTGCGTCGACTCGGCTGATAATAACTCGAAAAGATGGTCAGATTCTCGACCGCCACGTTCATTTGCGTGTCTTTCGTCGCCTCGTCGGGATGCGATGCGGCCGTGACGTTGAACGAGAGGATCAGTGCCTGTGTTGACTCGGGATGCATCGAATCCTCCACAAGAATCACCTCGACACCATGCATATCACAATCGATCGCAATCGTTCCGGCCGGAGCTGGCGGCCCCGAAGATCCCGTTTTGGCTCCTGCCGGAGCTCCAGAAACTGCCTTTGTCGGTGCGGTCGCCGCTGAGATCGCCTCCTTCTCGGCCTGCTCTTCCGATTGCGGCACATTAAAGAAGCGGGTGAGGCATCCGAGAAACTCGGGACACAGACAAATGAAGAATGCGGTCATTTTGAGTTTGACCTGCTTGTTCGCCTCGGCGTCCTGATTGAACGACATGTCGAGGAAGCGCTCCTCCCGCGCGCCCTTCTTGTCCATCAGCTTTGCAATCTTCGTCCGCTCCTTTCGCTCGTCGTCCATCGTGAACGCGTCCAACGACATTGCAAACACCAGCGAGTTGTCCTCGCCAATCTTTCCCGACGTTTTCACATTGTTGAGACGGAGTGCAGCGAAGGCGTCCGATTCGTTGCGCACTCCATTCCGAGCTTCTCCTTCGTACAGAACCGCCGAGATTTTGTCGAGAACGAATTGGAAAACGATGCGAGTGTGCGGTTTTTCGACGGGCGCCGGTGGTCCCGCATTCGCCTCTCTATCCTTTTTCACTTGCTCTTTTCCGGGGGTCGTCGGTGCAGTCGCAGTGGTTTCCGTGAGTGCTGGTGGTGGCGGAGGAGGTGGGACCGCAAGATCCGCACCTTCTGCTAGGTTTCCGGAAAGCGTCTGCATGAGCGTCTTATAGTCGACATCCGACATTTCCGCTTCGATCGAGTTGAGATGCGCGTCGACCACAATTTCTGGCAGTTGCTTGACACTCGCAAACGTCAGGTTGCGTTGCAGTGCGAGTTTGAACGAGATCGGCTTCAGAATCGAGCACGTCGACGAGACCGCCGACACGTCCTCGTTCATCACGCCCATTCCGAACGTGCAATCGTTCAGCTGGATGTCCATCCGATCGATGACCGCCTTCGGGAAGTGCGCATCGCCACGAATATCGTTCTTGAGCGCCAGTCGTCCGAGATGGAGGACGATCACGTCACGGGAGGTTGATAGTCGGGGCACCACGATGAACGGCGCCTCGAGCACGACGTCTAGTTGGATGCGCGGCGGCGACTGCTCCATAATCTGCTTCACATTCTGCGCCGCCGTCGCCGCTCTTTCCGCGGCGGCCGCCTGAGCCGCATGGGCGGCTCGGACCGCTTCGTTCTGGAACGGTGCGATCCAGGCCATGAGGCGGGCCAACCACAGGTTGAGGAAGACGAATCGCATCTGTGCCAGCCGCATCTTCACGACCATATCCACGTCGGCGGCGACCATTTTGGCCCGCTGCTCGTCGCTTCGTTGGTATTGGACAAAATCGAAGCGGAGCATGTCTTCGGAGCCCGTCACCGAGAGCAGCTTCTTGTAGACGGCGTCCGTCGTGCGGTCTTCCATCGATATGGCGCGCAGTGTCGCCACCACCTCCATCGCCTTCTCCGTCATTTTCACGTTCGCATGGATCTGAAAATCGACATGTTTCGGGTTTCGCATAAAATCAGGTGACACTATTACAGAATCGTCTACTCTGTCCCCTGGTTTCTTTCGCCCCCGAAGAAACCTACATGTTCAATAGCCAAACTAGTCTCCAGCGCCTTTTGGGTTCCGATCATGAGCGCCAAACTTCCGAACGACGCGCGGATGTGTTGTTTGATGTTTCTGGAGGTGTCCTCCACTGCCGCCAGTGCTCCGACCGTCTTCTTCCTCTGCCGCTTCTCCTTCTCTTTCGTCGATGACGACGTCGCCGCCGTGAGTGACACCAGGGAAAGGGCACTTTCACTCAATTTCTTGCTGATCTTCCTCGTCAACTCCTCCAACTTCTCCTCCTCCGGCTTGTCCTTCTGCAGCTCGGCAAGCTGCCCCTGCACTGCTTCTCCGAACGCTTTCAACTCCAAAACTCCTTCTTGATGGAGGGAGACTGCGAGTTTGGTGAAGTTGAAGTCGATCGCCTGTTCCGTCGAGTGGTATTCGGTATGGAAAAACGGCGATTCGGGATTGGCCTGCACGAATTTCAACGTCATCAGTGCGCCCTCCAACTCGTCATTGTCGATCAGGTACAAATGTGGTCGTTTCGAATCCAGGGAGTTGAATTCTGGCATCGAGACTCGAATGGAGCCGAGTTCGGCGGTGACGACCATGTCGAACGTGCGCATTTGCAGTTTGCACGCCATTTTGAGGATCGACACGTCGCAGAAGACGGCCTCCTTTCTATAGACGACGACTCCGATCTGGTTGAGTCGGAGGTCCAGCTCGATCTGCACCTGCTGCTCGCTCGTCTTTTTCTTCCTCTTCCCCTCTTTTCCCTCCTTCTCCTCCGACTCCGTCTCCTTCTGCGTCTCGTCCTCCTCCATCTCCTCCGCCTCCATGATCGTTCGCATCTTGGCGCGATCCTTGATCTTCGCCACCGGCACCTCCTCCAGCTCCTTCTCCGCCTTCGTCTTCACGTCGGGCGCCGGCGTCGGGATCGAAAGGGCCAATTTCATGAGTCCGATGAGACGAACGTCCGAAATTCCGACGACAATGTCGGGAAGGTCGCCGAGCACACGCATCTTTGACAGGCGCAGATCGTCGATCGACGATTTGTGGATCTGAATACTATATTTTTGAGAAATTCCAAAAGCCCTCCTCACCTGTATATCCAACCCGGTGGGCTTAAGCACGTGCAACGGCGATTCCTTCTCGAACACGCACTTTTCGGCGGTCTCCACATTCTCAGCGAACGCAATCACGACGTTGCTCAGCTTCACATGGAATCGATCGTAGGCCTTCTCCATCAACGCCGCCAGCTTGTCGAGTCCGTCCGTTTTGACGGTCGAAGTGTCGACGGTGATGACCGAGAGCAATCCGAGATCCGCGAGGAGCGTCGGCTTCTCCGCGTCGAAAGTGCCGCCCTCGGAGACGTAGACTCTCGCCGGCTGGATCTGCACGTCGAGCACAAGACGGGAACGATGCTCGACAGCGTGCGCCAGTCCCGTCACCGATCGCGCCTTCACCTCCTCGTAGCGGGACATCGCGAGCGCGGTGAGTTGGTTGAGCCGCACCGACTCGGGCGGTTTGAACACGTCGATCGCGTTGTTGATCGCCGGCGCCTGGTACTTCACGTTGATGGGGGCGATCGCCAGCTTCACCAGCTGATCGTAGTCGCTCGTCAGCGGGTTCGTGTCGAGCAGGAACGACATCCACGGGACCGACGGGTCGCGGACTCGGATCACTTCACGGCCGCAGCCGTCCATTCGCAACTCTTGGATCGCCGACTCCACGCTGGAAATTTACAGGTTTTGTCAAAAATTTCTGGAAAATTCATAAAAACTGCTATTTTTACAGTGAAAATTAAAGTGATTATCAGTTTTCATCATTCCCCCATTTGTTTTGCAAAAAGGTTAAAACAAACTGCATGGCGCCGGCACTGGGTCTCTGCTCGACGTTGGCCTTCAACTGCAGCAACTGCATCGAAACGGCGCCGTCGACGACGATGGCCACCTGTCCGAGCTTGAACTCGAACCGATTCTCCACAAACTCTTTCGGGTAGTTCGTCGGCGGAATGTTCTCCTGATAGTCGATCGCCTCGAACAGTTTCGCCTTCTCTTCCGGAGTCATCGCCGCCTCAAAATGGGGAGAAATTTCAAATACGCAAAAAGCTATGGTTCTTTTGTTTACGATTAAAAAAAAAAGTTTTTCCTGTTTCACGAGTTGGTTGAAAAAGGTTAGTTCCCACTTCTTCAATCAGGAAGTCTGAAGCTCCACGTTTTTTTGCACGCAATTTCAGTCTTCCCCAACATTTATGAATACTGCCAACCTGGAACTGCGAGCCAATGTCCTTTCCTCCGTCCTTCTTCTTGTGCTCCCCACCAGGTGGCGGTCCCCCGGATGCCCCTCCGAACCAGCTCTTGCCCCAGGCGACCCATCCCTGCGGCTTGTCCTCCTGCCGCGTCAGTCCGTTCCGGTCGATCTCCAGTTCCGCCTGCTGCCTCGCCACGTTCACGTTGAACACGTCGAGCGCCTTCTCGGCCTCTTTGATCGTCGCCTCCACTTCCGCGCCGGGACTCGCCTCCGTCTGGCGTCGTACCCACGCCTTCTGGTAGCGGTGCACGAGGGCGCGGTGCTTGCGCATTCGTTCCCATGACCAGTTGCTGCGACGGCGACGCACCTACAATTTTTTGTGATAAACCGTTCGTCTCAGAGCATTTTACTAAAACTTTGAAACGTTTCTGATATGTATGAAACGGGAATTTTCTGAAACTTTCGATCCACTTGCAATCATCCGATCGATCCCAATCTTTGCAGGACTATTGGCCTCGGATAGGGCCGAAAACTACTGGCTTTTCGCACAAACCAGGGGTTTTCGGTCATAAATCACTGTATCTCGGGACCAGATAATCGGATCGGTCTGAAACTTGGACCCCAGATACTTCAATCCAAGGCCAATAATGCTGCAAAGTTTGAGCCCGATCGGATGATTGCAAGTGGGTCAAACCGTTCGAAAAGCCTCTGCCAGCCAAACGTTCAGTCGAAAAATCTATCATTTTCTGCCTTCAACTGAATATTATACCTTTTCCTCCAGAATGGCCGTATAGGCGAACTTCCACCACTGTTTGTAGTGTCCCTTGAATTCGTTCAAATTCGGCCGGTACTTCAGATACTGTCCGGCCGCATTGAATCGTTCTTGCGCCTCCAGGAAGAGCAGCACATCCTGGTACTGGAACTTTCCGATCGCCAGTGCGAGTGCGTGCATGTCCACCGCCAAATCGATTTTCGGAATCGTCCAATTCGAGCCGTCCGTCTCCGGCTTCTGGTTCAACTTGAGCATCGCCTCCATCTGAATCGGCTCCAGAATGTACTTGAAGCCCGCCGGGGCCATTTTTCCGTCGTGGATCGTCGCTTGCAGCTTCTTCCGGATCAGCTCCTTGTCGTCCAAGTCCGAAATGAATTCGGTCGACGAGTTCCAGTAGACGGCCAGATTCTGCAGCGAGACCAGCTTGTAGATGATCTTCACCACGTCTTTGTGGATCGTCTCCTTCCAGTTCTCGTCGGTCGTCTGTAATTTTCAACATTTTTTGAACGTTCGAAGCAGTTTTTAGTTTCAGACACCAGAAATTGAATATTTCTAGCTGTAAAAGACAACGGATTACAGTACCTTGAAGTAGAGCTTCTCCAGAGTGACTCCCATTGCGAACGGACGGTGACGGTTCGTATAACGATCCTCGAAGCGCACGTGGATGTTCGAGACGGACACCTGCAAAAAGAAAAAATAGTTGCGAAAGAGGCAACGGAAAATCGTTTGAGAGAACTGGAAATAATGCTGAAACAGTAAAAATGTCTGTTTCAGAAAATTCGCAAAAAATTTACAACATTTTCAAAAGGAAATTGACACGAACCTGAAGGTTCTTGATAATCTGGGTGACCATTTTCTCGGCGAACGTGTCCGCCTGCGGGTCTTTGGGCTTTCTGCGCTCCTTGCGCGCCTCTTCGAGTCTGGCCAACGTCTTCTGCTTCACCTCCTGCACGTTCTTCGCCGCCTTCTCCTCGTTGTACACGACTCCCTTGTTCGGCACCACGATCAGATTGAGGCCGTCGATCGTCGCGATCACCGGCTCGTTGTACAAATTCTTCCACGGAATCTTCAGCACCAGCGACGACAAATATCCGTATTTCAGCTTGATCGGCAAGTCGAAATCGTCGAGCGCCGTCTCTTTCACTTGCAGATTGTCCAGTTTCACATCTCCTGCACAAAACAAACCACTTTAGTTTCAGAGCCAATTTCAGTGAACCGTACCTCCCCAAATTCCGATGTTGAGTTGGGACGAGTCCAAATTGTCGACAAAATCGCCGAGGAACCTGTTGAGCAGGTCGGCGACAAGTGATTCGAACACCATTCTGCAAAAATGGACAATAGTTGGAAAACCGAGAAATTTTTCGCAAAAATGGACGAAAAGCCGGAGGAATCGGCCGTTTTACAGGCCAAGCAAGGCGATAAAACGGGCAAAAGAAAGGCGAGAATATAAAATATTGCACAAAAAGAGCGATTTTGTGCAGAAGTGTGATATTGTTTGCTTCCCAAATGGGAACTACACAATTGTACGGTCGAAAGAAAGTGGTGGGAATGCGAAATTGGACGGGCGGTGAGTAAGACGCGTCGAAAAAGAAGGCTTGCGTTTGGGAAGCTTTAAAAAAAAGATTGAACAAATCAGGATGATGAATATAGCAGAGTTGAGCGGAAATGGAATTTGAAATCCGGAAGACGGCAGACGGCAGACGGAAGAAAAATTTTTTACGGAACACGGAAAACGGAAGACAGAAGAAAATTTTTTCACGGAAGACGGAACAAAAAAATCGTCAATGCAGAACCTTTTTCTCCGGTTTTTTTTTTGAAAAAAATAACTAAACAACAAAAATTTTGGATCTGGGTCACTGCCCGTGGAAATTCGCGTTCTTCGGGGCTAGTAAATGGCTTCTGAAAAGCTATTACTCTTTCACGGTAAGAAGAAAAAATCCCGGAAGACGGAAGACGGAAGACGGAAGAAAACCTTTTTCCCGGAAGACGGCAGACGGAGGACGGAACAAAAAAACCACGGAAGACGGAAGACGGCAGACGGAATTCCGCTCGCCACAGGACGCCGTGTCTGCGAACATCGAAACAACGACGACGAATAACGAGAAAAACAACCAAAATCACATTCTTGGCGTTGCGCGGGTTGGCGCGTCGTTTTTTTAAGGGACCGTCGCCGATAAGAGATTTCAACGCGAGCAGTAAACTATTTGTTTGTTCAAACGTGAGCAGTAAACAATTTATTTGTTTCAAAAAGAGCAAATGGCCAATGACTTTTTACCCTTTGAAAACCAAATTTCCAGAAAGTTCTACACTTTTTTCACTTCCTACACTGCGAAAAGTACGCGGTAAACATTGATAACCACTCTCGTAATTTTGATAAATCTGTCACGTCGGATGGGAAAATGCCACGAAGAAGAGAACAAAACTTTTCTCCCAATTCGTTGACTTTTTCGACTTCTCAAGGCTCAAAAATCGTCAAAAATTCAGGTGGCAACGGAATGAACCAATTTTTTAGGAGGGCGCGAAAACAAAGAAATTCAAATGTTTACGGCGAGTCGGTTCGGATGGAAAGTAGAGAAAGAGAGAGAGAGAGTGGGCGCCGAGAGGGAGACGCAGACAGTTAGACACTGTTGTTTACGTGCTGTGATGGCCGGGCGAGTTTGCCAATGAGAAGAGAGTCGCTTTTTTTGGAGCAGCAAAAAGATAGAGAATTGTTGACGATGAAGCCGAGAATTCTGTTTTTATCGGTTTAGTATCTATACACTTTTTTAGGATTGGCTTGCATTTTTCGAGAATTTTCAGAGTGAAGGAATTGCAGAAAAATAAACAAAATTTTTATATGCTCTTGCTCGGCTTCCGGATCGAATTTCGCAATTTTCAAGAGAAACAAAAAGCACTTTGTGGACATTCTCCCTAGAAACAATTAGCGTTTCAAAAATCTTTGAAATGAACTTGTTTTCTGTTTTTTCTGTTCTCTCCAAACTACTATGCCAGGTTTTTACTCAATTACCTACTGTTCAGTAAGGTTTTTGGTCGACTAACTGCAAATCCATGCTGTAAAAGTCCGCTTTTAGGCCAGAAATTTTCAAAATTCGCAGTATTCAACAGATCCGCAGGTGAAAACAATTGCGAAACAGTTCAGAACCAGCGGGCAAAATGTTCACAAGGTCAATACAATTAATTGTGCGGCGATTCGATTTCGATCCGTTTTTTTTTGTGTTTACTTTGCCAAATGCGTGCAAATAAATAAAAATAAGAATCAGATGACAAAGAAACGTTTGGGGGCGAAAGAAGACGGAAACGACGAGAAGAACAGCTGTTCTTTTTCGTTTACTCACAGAAGAATTCTCTACTTTTTGCCAGCGATTAGTCATCTCTCTCTCTCTCTCGGCCGTTTTTTGATGTTGCAATCGTGATTTTTGCCGTCTTTTTCTCTATCCGTTTCCACAGCGATTTTCGATGTTTTTCGTTTAGGGACTTTTGCGGGAATTTGAAGAAAAAAAATCAGAGCCGGGCATTTGGCTTCTTCTCTTCGCGGCCTATATTTTGGGCCCGCTTCCAGTTGACCGATCGGACCCAAAATATGTTTTTTTTTCAGGTTTTTCCGATTGGTCATCTGCAAGTGGGCTCAAACCACTGGCCGCCAAAAAGCCGCGACCGGCAAATGCCCAGCTCTGAAAAATATGGCAAAACACGACGAAATTGTTGTTCAATTTGATGAAATCAAACAGAGATTTTGAAAGAAAGAAAAAAATTGAAAGTCGCGCGTGTGGTCCGTAACCACTGTCACGCGCTAATGCACACTTTCTCGTCAAGTAGGAATTCTACTTCACCGATCCGCTCCTTTTTGTCTACGACGGATACCTTTGGGGTGCGGGCCAGCAACTGTGTGAGCATCAATTTATCTGCGAGTTCTGACATTGGTGTCGATGATTACTGGTACCCTTTCTCTCGTTTTCTCCAAAGAAGTTAATAGTTTTAGGTGTAATGTGACTGAATCGTCGGGATATGTTTGTGGACAAAGGATCCGCATGAAAAATGTTTGACCGACACTGCACCAAGTGTTGACGCTTTTCTTCGATTCATTTCTCACTGGAAGAGTCATTTCTAATATCCCGGGAAACTAACTAAAAAACAACTCAATAAACTCATTTGAATTTTCACGTAATGGGGCTATTCAGCGTATGTTTGTTTTCCGTTTTTTTTAAACGTTTTTTTACACCGCTGAATTGGGTTTTTTGACGTAAAAAAAAACGAAAAAACGGAAAAAAAATCATTTTTTTCACAGCCTGAATAACCCCATAAGAGTCGAAAAGGCGTACATTTCATCTTAGAATTTAACAAAGAAAAAACTTACACTTGGCAGCAACAGCATCAGCGTGAAATCCCGATAAAATGTGCAGGGAATATCTTTCTACCTTTGAAAAAGTTGTACGATTTGACTGAAGTGTACAACTTATACCAAAAGTCGAAAAATGTTTCCACTTCCATGTGGAGTTTATAGACCATACCAGACGGTCTCCTAAAATAATCCATTTCAGGACAACCTTCCGAGCCTTTTTCAGGACTTCAGGGCATTTCGTCGATTATCGTGTAGACACGTCACTCTACTCCAGAGTAACTCTGAAGCTCCAGAATAATTTCAGCACGGAAAACCTGAAAAGCCTGAAAATTATCAATTTCGACAGGTCGATTACACTTTTCCGCATCAAAAACCCACAAGATGTGTGCACCGGAATTCCCATTGTACTCGTCGCGCGAGCAATTATCGGTCCCTCTTGCGCAAAAAAAAAGAGCTCGCTGAGAGCAGTGGAGTTTTTCGGAAATGTGCTCAACTGTGCGCAATGAATAATGCGCTCCGCCCGTCGTGCAGGAGATCCGTTTCCACGAGTTTCCCCGCACTCCAACAAAACCCTTTGTGTCTTCATATTTTCGCTCTTTTTATAGAATTTTTTGCCAGATTCTAATCTGCAAAAATGGCCGGCGAAGAGAAGTGCATCTGTCAAATTTGTCAATGCGGGTAATCGCGCAATTTTTGGAAAATTCTGAACAAAACAATTATTTAGCCGTCACCGCTGTGATCATGTCGATGCGGATCTGGGCTTTGGGAACGGAATTGAGGAGAATCAGACCGAGTACGGAATGCAATTTCCGGCCAAACAGGCGGCACGGTAAGGGAAACGTTTTGTGAACAGCGCGCGCAGTTAAAGTTGTGGCCATGGCCGAGAAAAATCGTAGGTAGGCCATGGAATTTTTCCGCATTTTCTTGCGTTCGGTACAATTTTCAGCATTGTCAAAGTGCAAAGGTGTCATTTTATCAGCAGGGAAGAGTTTTCACACCCGAGTTTTCTAGGCCACAACATTAACTGCGCGCGCTGTTCCGTTTTCAGACAAAATTCTAACTCGTAATTTCAGAGAACGCGTGCCACGCTCTCAAAATGCGACATTTCTGGACGGCGGCGAGTTCGACGGGACCACAATAAATCGTCAAGACTACGGACTCAAAAAGGTCTCTTCTTTTTGCTTTTTCGCTTTTTTTTTGCGCCGCCGCCGCCGCCAAAACTATACGAATTTCTGAAAAAACATTTTTCAAGGTCACCCGGAATGCTCCGTTCAAATTTGTGAACGACGTGCAAGATTCCGGAGAATTCATGGGCGATACCACCCATAAAACTGATTTTCAGGCCAAGTCGGTGAGTTTTAATTTGAAAATTTGAAAAAAAAGTAGCGTTTCAAAGTTGCAACAAGAGATTGCTTCAAGACTATTTTTCTAAATGTGCCGCAGAGTTTACAGTTCTAAAATAATTGAATCTCTTAAAATTTGTTCCAGGTGGCTCGCCAATCCGCGCAAAGACCAACGACCAATGGGCTTCTGAGCGGTGATTTCGAAGGATACACCACTCAAAAATCGGATTTCGACTATAAAGGAGTGAGTTAGGCGACGGTCTCATTACGGTCCCCATAGTTCATTTCAGGATCCGAGAACCGGAGTGATCCGTGGTCCCCAAGACGCTCAAATCTTTTCGGGACCGTTCAACGGAACCACCACTAACCGAGCGGATTTCGATAAGAAACAGGTACGGTCTATTGGGACTGATGTAACTCGGCTGTCTGTGGAGCCATCCAAAAGGGACCAACTGAGAAAATTTAGAAAATGTTGCGATGAACATTTTGTCAGTTGACGACTTTTTAAAATCTCTACACGCCCGTGAGTTATATCGTTGTTTAGGCCGAAAGATCCGCAATTCTTCGCGGTCCCAACAGTTCGAACGTGTTCGGAGGCGGACAATTCAACGGGACCACAACGAATAAGGCGGATTACGATCAGAAACAGGTACGCTACCCGGGGGGTACTATGATTTACAGTAACATTTTTAGGCCGAAAGGTCCGGAATCCTTCGTGGCGCTCAGGATGCGCCGATCTTTTCGGGGCCGTTCAATGGTACCACAACAAACAAATCGGACTATGATCAGAAACAGGTCCTTATCTACCGTAAACAAAACAACCGTAACCTTCAGGCCAACCGTACGGGTCCACTAAAAGGACCGAATGACTCGAGAATGTTCTCGGCGGGACCATTCACCGGGACCACCACAAATAAGACCGATTTTGATCAGAAGCAGGTGAAGAAGAGGAGTGCGCTCTATCGTACACCTACCGTACCACTTTTTTCTTTTCCTTACAGGCTGAACGATCGACAATCTTAAAGGGACCAAGTGGATCGGGCATTTTCTCGGGACCGTTCAACGGGACCACCACTAACCGTGCGGATTTCGATAAGAAACAGGTACGGTCTATTGGGACTGATGTAACTCGGCTGTCTGTGGAGCCATCCAAAAGGGACCAACTGAGAAAATGTGGCAAATTTTGCGATGAGCATTTTGTCAGTTGACAACTTTTTGATATCTCTACAGGCAGATGAGAGATGAACATTTTTTGAAGGCTGAACGTCAATTACCGTTCAAAGCGACCGCGGATGATTTGCAAATTCCGTCTAGTCCGTTTTTGGTGTTATCCACAAATCGAGCCGATTATACCAAAAAACAGGTGAGAACTTTAGTTGTTTTTTTCAGATTTCCAAAAATATTTCCTCAATTCCAGGGCGACCGTTCCCTTCCAATCCGTTCGACAAACGACCTCTCCACACTGAATGCCTCGTCCGGCTCTCCGTTCGACGCAATTTCCACGCACAAATCGGATTTTCAGCAGAAAAAGGCAGAGAAATCGCGTCTGACGCGGCCGCATTCGTCGCAAAATCTGTCGGCCGGAAAGTTTGACGGAACGACGACGACGCACTCGGACTACGTGCAAAAATCACAATCGAGGTATCGAAATGGACGGAATTCCGACTTCCGACTTCTGGCTTCCGTATTGCTTTTTCTGTGGTCCGCCTTGTCAAATTGTTCGTACTCTGTGGTCAGGAATGTGAAATGGAGTATGAGTAATACTTCCACTCCCGCATTTTTCTGTAAATTGGAATGCGAACTAGTGTATGAATCATTTGAAGGACGGAAGGAAGAAATGTGACCAATTTCTATGACAGACACTTTTATGAGTCTCATTGGCATGAACAAAAATTTCGCTTTCTCAAAACTCGTCACAATTTACACGATTCGACGCGGAATTTTGCGCTTAACAACTTTGTCTCTTCCCGCTTCCCCCCGATTCCTTCTAGTTTACGAGCAAATTCGCCGTTTTCAGAGTTATTAACGTGAAGCCGCGCGACGACTCGTTCACCGGCCACGTTTCGCGCTTCGACGCGAACACAACGTATCAGGACGGATTTCAGCTGAAAAATGGCAAGTTTTGTGCGATTTTAAAGTCTAAAACTGTAATTTCAGCGGAACGACTGCCGCAGCAACGGACAAAGGACGAGTTGACCGTCGGCTCCGGTCAGTTTTACGGCGAAAGCACGCAGCACTCGGATTTCATCGAAAAACACGTGGATATATGCCCGGCCGAGAAGGTTTTGACGAGAAGGTACGCATTCGATAATCGGATAATCAATAAATTGTCGAAATTTCAGAGACCGTTCGTTCGAATTCAAGCGAAACGTGAATGGACATCGATTTTACGAGCAAAAAGTGACACACGGAACAATTCAGCCGAACCGTCTCGTCCCTGTCGAAGCCTGACACATAATTTAGACATTTTGACAATTCTCTATGGTTTCTCGTAGTCTTTCGCACCTGAAAACTTTTCCGAACAAATTTTTCTTTCCCATCTTTGCTTTTAGAGAACTTTATTTGGGTGTTGTGTATTCGGTCGGTAAATAGGCGAATAAATATTTGTGTCTGAAAAATGTTTTGACGGCGAAAACATGTACTTCCTTGACGAAAAGTTGGTCAACAAGAACGCAGACTGTACATGTACATTGCTTGGAATTTTTTCCGATTTTTGGATAATTTTCTTTTTATCAAGGAGAAATGAAGAGCGCATCCTGAATTCCGCGTCCAAAGTCTCGGAAAACCCGCAAATCTCGCGGATTTTGCAGTCCAAAGTCGGCAGAAATTGGCGGGAAATCCGGTGTGCGCACAGTTGAACGAGTGTTACCGTACACCATAAAACTACGGTATCTTTTGAGAAAATTTAAATTTCTTGAGAATATTTGCAACTTTTCAAATTTCTTGGGTAAATTTTCAACGGTATTTTTTGAGAAAATTTAAATTTCTTGAGAGTATTTGTAATTTTTCGGGTAAGTTTTCAACGGTATTTTTTGAAAAAATTTAAATTTCTCGAGAATATTTGCAATTTTTTAAATTTCTTGGGTAAATTTTCACTTTGGACGCGGCAGAAAAACTGATTTCTTGCGAACGTGCAACTTATTTGAAACTAAACTTTCCGCCCACTCGATGAATTCGAAGAATTTCGCTCTTTTGACCCCCGTTTGCGACACAATAAAAGGTGTCCGAAGAACAAATACGACGATAATGTTGTCGAGTTTTAATTTTGGTGTTTGAGCAAGATGCTCTTCGATTCCGAAAAGCAAGAGTAATCGATCGAAAACAAAAACAAGCGATTGCGGAAGTTGTTGCCGATGAATCACTGCTCGAAAAGTTCGGGGCGCAAATTGATAAGAATTGAGCGAAAAATAAATAGAAACGGGGCGGGCGCCTGGCGGAACGGGTTGAAAAGAGACCTCGCGGAGCTCTTTTGTGCAATTTGAGGTTTGTTTCATTGCCACACTCGCTGTCCCTCGAGTCCCAATTCTCAGAAATGCCTGAAAGCGCGCCGTCAAAGTTGTGGCCTCAGGTGTGAAAACTCAAAGTTTTTTGCAATTTCAGTATGTTTGTGCCTCACGGTCTCCAAAGCTGACAATGGGCGCAAGTGCGCCCCGCCCAATAGAGCGATACATTGGCGCGAAATTCAAATTTTAACAGCAAATTTTGTGTTTTTTGCCAGATTAGCCACGAAAAACCGATAATTTCTCATTTGTCTCTCGATAGACCGATTGTATAGGCTATCACGAATTTTTAAAGCGCAAGAGCGTTAAATTTGGTCAAGTCGCAAATCACATTCATCCGTTTGAAGGTTTTTGGCTAAAACTGCGTGAATTTCAGTTGCTTTTCGGTAATTTTCGCGGTTCGAGCGCTCAAAATGATTGTATTTACGTGATTTATCATTCTCAAAACCAATTCTGTCTGAAAACGGTCAAGAAAGCGCAAAATGAGAAGTGCGGCGAAATCGAAAAAGCGAAATCCGCGAAAAATGCGCCAAAACGTCATTAATTCTGTGAGAATTAGCGTGTTTTCATGTCGAACAATCATTTTTCATCGCCGTTGACCGCAAAAATCAGAGAAAACCTGCTCAATTCATGAAAGCGCCATTTGGCCGCCGAGGCCACGCCCATATTGTGTCAGCTCTAGAGACCGCGTGCCTTGAATTATGTAATAATTTTAGACCACGTCTGACCCTTTTTTACTCACATGACCCCGCGCAAGTTTTCTCTTTTTCAATATTTATCTCATTTATATTTACTCGTGCACACACACACACAAATCACGGACGGATCACTATCAAAACGTTTTCGAGAGCGTAGGCGGCACGGCACGCAACTGACATCTTACTTTTTGGTCAAATCTGTCCGTGTGTGCATCGAAACATCGTCTGCCTCCAACATTTTGGAGACTTTTTGAACCGATCTTTTATGTGCAAATAGGAGGAACAAGAAGCCGGTGGTGTAAAAGTACATAACATTCACAGAAACAAGTCCTCGCGAGAGGGGGTGTACTTTGGAATTTGTCTTGGGTGCAGGGCGCAGAGAGCTCCAGAATTTTTTTCACAGTACTGTTTTGACTCACGTGCTCAATATTATCCATTGTCCAATGGGACCCATTGCTTTTGTGTATATCTCAAAAACCAACGGCTATTCGAAAAAGTGGACAACTGAAAAGTTGTCGCGCAAATTGTGTGCTCTACAACTTTGTAATTGACTATTCCGCTCCAAGCTTTATCATTCTCGAGTTATACTTCAATTTCTAACAGCACTAAGCACCGTTCCTCTCCACAACTACCAGTATCCTTTTTCTAACAAAAGCCGCCGAATCTATGCATCATCAAATCCGAATCCATCTTCCTCTAGCCTAGGGGGTGTCAGTTGCCACTCGCTGCGCGGCGGCCTACCAGTTGTTCGCCTCGCCGCCTCCTCGATTACCAGTTTTTGTGAGCCCTCCCTTCGACTTTCACGCCTTTTCTTCGATTTAATATTTCCGGGAGGAGCGAGAGGATCATTTTGAGGCGCGCAAATATTTGTACGCCTTTTCTTTGCGGCGTGGCGCCCAATAGGTTGAAAGGTAACTCATTCGATTCTTTTCTTTTCTCTTTTCTTCTCCGCACCCATCTTCTTCTTCTTCTTCTTCGTCGTCTTCGACTTCAGAATGAGGCACGAATACCGGTTTTCGTGCCTCTTTCTCTCTCGCGACACCACCACCACACCGATTATAATAAGACCTCCTTCTCCTCCTCCGTCCTCCGCCTACGCATCATCATCCATCGCGCACTCATTTTTTTTAGACGATTTGAAAATATTTCTCTTTTTTTTGCTTTAACACGCAAACAATCTATTATCGCTCCGACAAATCTCCAAATTTTAAAAGCTAGACATTTATCAAGGCCTTCCGCTTCTTTTTTTTCTCGTTCTCCTTCGTTTTCTAATTGGCTTACCCATTTTTAAGGCCTTTAAAAAAGACGCGAGTCACGTAATTTGCTTCAAGTTAGTGATCCGAAAGTATTGTGAATTTTTTTGTCGTTTTGTCTCCATTTTTCTCTTCAAAACAATTCCAGAAAATTCCAGAAAAATGGGCGCTTTCGGCAACAGTGCATACGGAGCCCGTGGCCGAATCGTCAAGTTCTCCTTCATCATTTCGGCACTCATTTCTATTGTAAGTTCTAGAAATGCTGAAAAATTTTATTACCGATTCAAAAATTTTCGACTTATTTTATTGACGTCTCGTCAGCATTAGTGAAGCACAATGGCACAGACTTGCCAAATCCCGGGCCGGCCCGGCGGGCCGGGCCAGCAAATCGTCGGCCCGGCTCCGCCCACTCTTGAGAAAATTTTCGTAATTTTTGTGAAAATTTTGCGACTTTAAACAGCAATTTCTATTTTTTAACAGGTTTTTATGCTATAACATTGCCTTTTTAAAGGGGGAAATTTAAATCTATAAAATTATGTTCGTTTCGAAGTTCTAGTTCGCTTTGAATTTTTAGGTGCATCCTCCCGGGCCGACCGGGCCGGGCCGGAAAATTTCCAATTTTGGCCCGGCCCGGCCCGGCCCGGCCCGTTGCAAGTCTGCAATGGCAATAATAATTGTTCGTAATGAAGGATGATCACTAGAAGAGACGCAGACAGGCAAAAAAAAAAGTGAAAAGCGATTTGTTTGAGCAGATATTTCGGAGGAGGAACTAAAAATAATAAAGGAACTTTGTCGCCTGTTGCAAAAGAAATTCGAGTGGTTTTTGAACGAGTTTCGTCTCGAAGGCGCAAGCGAGTTCTCAATAGAGCGCGCCACGGTCTCCCAGGGTGCTAATGCTAAACACAGTGCGCTCGTAAATTGCGGAGTGTCGTTGTAACTTTAAAAAAAATTTGCAGGTCTAAAAATTCAGTTCAATTCGAGTTTACGACCTTTATTTCTTTCTTTTTGACTTGAAAAACGTCTAGAAAACAATTGTTTACTGATTGGAAACCGTTCTTTACAGAATTTAGAGTTTTTCATGTTCTTAGCGTCTTTATCGCATTTCGTCAAAACTTCAAACCTTTATATTTCAGCTCATTTTGCATTTCATGAGCCCAACGAACGATAAAAATGTTCGCTGAATCTTTCTTCACAAAATTCAGGTTCCGGCGGTTAGTTTTCTTGAGCAGTTTTCGAAAACTTTTCGAAAAACATCAAAATCCAGGCCAAAACCTTCAAATCGAAATAACTCGGCTAATTCCACAACGATATGCGAGATTTCTGTTACCAAAACGTAGCTAGTGCTCTAATTATTCGAATCCAGGTTCCAAGCGTACAAAAAAATAGGTGTATTGTACAGAAAACATGGAAAGAACGCGAACTCCAGTTGAAAATAAATTACTCGGCCGCCGCGTAAATCGACACCGCCCGCCTGTTGCAAGTGCGCCCCATTGAAATCATTCGCGCCGAGGGAGACCGTGCGCGCTTCGAACTGAAAATCGCTGCTTTCTCAATTATCTCTCTTTAAACTTTGACATTTCGTTCGTTCGTCGAGAGTCGAGCGCTAAACGGGGCAGATTCGTTCAGAATTGACCGACTACTCACACTTTCAAAATAAGCACCGAAAAACGGCAGTTTCGATGCGCGCGAGCAGAGTTGATTGCAGAAAATCGCCAAACGCGTTGCGACGAGATAGAGCGTTTCATTGCGCATCTTTTGCGCGCTCAAACGTCGGACGCCATTCTAGGCCATGCTCCGATGAAAAAATCTGAGAAAGCTATGTATTGTGCGGAAGTTTGAAAATCAATGAAAATTGAGCAATAGAACATCACAAAAATGCCGTGTTTCAGCTGTTTTCGGTGGCGTGTGCGTCGTTCGGGATCTGGCTCCTGGCCCGGCGGTCCCAGTACGCGGAGCTCGTCTCTCCGTCTCTGTACGTCGACGTCGGCCGCATTCTCGTCATCATCAGCATCCTCTCCATCATTGTCCACCTCATCGCATTCTACGCCATCGCCAAGGAAATGCGATGTATTGTCACTTCGGTAAGAGATTTCACAATTTTTTTTTACTGTTTTAGCATTTGTTGAGCAGTTTTTTGGAAGAATTCACGACAGAACCGAAAAAAAAAATTAGCAATCTAATTAGGCCCGGTTAGAAACGCGAATTAGCCAGCTAGATTGCAAACGATTTACCTGAGTACCCGTAGAGATATCAAAAGATGGTCAACTGTTAAAATGTGCGACATTTATCAAGGAACATATTATTAGATGACAGCTTTTTGATTTGAATGAACAGTATTTTAGGTTGCCTATTAAAGTTAACAAAACCTGAAAAAATTCACTGTTTTTCAGTGCGCCGTGGCATCGGTCGTAATTGCCGTGATGCTGATCATCGGCGGACTGATCGGACTGAACTTCCGTGATCAGCTGACTCATTACACGCCGCTCAACCTAAAAATGCTCACTTCGCTACGGGAACTCTACGGAACGCACGATATGAAGGGAATCACCGAATCGTGGGATGCACTTCAGTCGAATGTGCGTTTTCGAGATTTCGAGACAAAAATTCCAGGCAAACATGTTTTGCAATTTACAGTTCAAATGTTGTGGTGTGAACGGAACGGATGATGCGCAGATTTGGAAGACGTCAAAGTGGTACATGCATCAAAAGGCACCGAAAAGCCTCATTCCAGAGTCTTGGTAAGCTTTTTTTTTCTGTTTTTCAACATTTTCCGCGGTTCTCCGGCGTTTCGCAACTCGACGCTTCCCACGTGAACTTTGACAGTGCAATTTATCGCTAAGTAGTTCACGTTTGTTGCGAAACGTCGCGGTTTCAAAATTTCGTGTTGCGAAACGAAAAATGAAGTGAAAATCTGAGCAATCTAGAAAAAAACGTAAACGTTGCAGTTGCATTCCGTCGCAAATCGATCGATGTCGGGCGAATCCGTTCGACGGCGAGCCCTCGTATTACACGAAAACGTGCTACGAGCCGCTTCAAAACGATCTGCTCCACGTCATGAACGTCGCCTCGTGGCTCTGCATCGCCAACGCTATTGTACAGGTAGGCACAGCTGTGTGTTTCTCGAGAATTCAAAATTCAGCAAAATCTGACAACATGAATGTGTTCCCGGCCCAGGTTTTTCAATGGCTTTTTGAGGCGTGGCCTTTTTGTCCCACAGACCAATACTTTGATTATATTTTAAAAAAATTTTTTGCAGATAATTCCATCGGTGGCCAGTTGCTGGTACTCTCGACTCATTCGAAAATAACCGTCGCCCCCCCCCTTTTCCGCCTACCCAAATCGTCCTAAATTCCAAATTTTAGGACCCCTTCGCATTTTTACTCTCCTTTTTCTCTCTGCAATCCCACACGACTATTCATTCACTCGAAACGGGCCGATTCACTCACATTCAACTCGCTTTAGGCGCAGCTTTTTTTGCACGAAATTTAATTTCTCATGTTGACATTCACAATATTGTGCTCATCTCCTGTACATTTGTCTAATATCGGGTAGAGCATGAAGCTTGATTTTTGAATAAATTGATTGGTATATTCACTTCGAAAGGATTTTCTCTGAATCACCATTAAAAGTGCATACTTTTTGACGTTGGAACGCTCAAAAGATGCGCAATGAAAAGCTCTATCTCGTCGCTACTCGTTTGGCGATTTTCCGCAATCAAATGTGCCCGCGTGCGCACCGAAACTGTCGTTTTTCAGTGCTAATTCTGAAAGTGTAAGCAGTCCAGGAAATGCATTATGGGCTTTCATAAAAATTCAAGAAAAACACTACCAACTACATGAATAAATTAATAAACATCTGTGAAACATTCAATTAATAAACATTCTTTCGCAATAATTTAAATTCTTTTCCGCTCGACAAATGTACACGTAGAACAACATTTTTGGCGTACTTCCAGTGAGTCGCAGCTGAGAGAAAAAATTGAAAATGATTACTGTAGGTGGGTAAATTTCACATCAAAACCACTTTGACGGCTGGGGGGTGATAAGTGATAAAGTCAATAGAAATCTATATTGGTTTTCCCTTTTTTCTTCTATTGGATTGGTTCGAAACGGCAGAAAAGGTAAATATAAACTCACGAGTGGAACAATTTGATAATGTCACAGAAGCGGGACTGGTCTTGGCACGAAGAGTCTGAAAAGTTGAAAAATTAAATTGTTCGCAGATAGTCACAGGGTCCATAATTTCGTTAAAGCGTCCGGACAAGACAACGCACGATTTGGTTGAAATTCGAAAAGTTCTTTTTGAAAATGTGAGACAGGAAATTCTTTTAGTCCGTCCATCCTATGAAGTCTTTTTTTTTCTTTCAAAAAAGTTCGATTACCTCTCTGATAGAGCGCACTGGCGGTGGGCATGCACGGCGGCAGGGGCTCATCGGCGACGCAGGCGCGGGCCGAGTGCGGCCGACGCATTTGCTCACAATTCCGGCCGGCGGGACGTCCCGACGAGATCCAGACGCACGAGAGGAGTCGGAGTTGGACGCCGCCGGTGCCGCACTCCGAACTGCACGATCCCCAGTCGGAGGTGCGCCATTCCGCCTTGCAGTTCTCTGAATTTATCACGTTTTTTTCGGGGAGGGATTCTATTTTGGACTCACGATTCGGACAATCCATCGTGGTCGCTGGTCGGTTGGTGATGTCGCAGTGCTGAATGTCGACGAGTGTTCCGTTCGTGAAGCGACACGTCACATTCCTCCGCTTCTGTGCCAACATGCTGCTGACGCACCGTTGCGACGAACAGTCCGACCACTGTGAGGCCTCCCATCGCGGACAGTCTTCCCGATGGCACGGACGTGTCTCGGGCGGTCGAACCGACGCCAGAGACTCGCAAATCGACGTGTCCACCGCGCGCGTCTCTCCGTGGAACGAGACTTTGCATTGGAGCGCTCGTGCCTGGTATCCGGCCACGTGGCACGTCTTCTGTCGGCACTCGGACCAGTGGCCAATGTCCCACCGGGCGACCAACTCGTTTCCGTACCGACGCAACTGTTCTCGTGCTTTCTCGTCGTTCGGCGCCGACAGCAGCGCTTCGATGAGCGAGGTGTTCAATTTTTGGAGCACCGCGCCTTGTTGCACCTCTTCTTTGCTTGTTTCCTTCGATGCTTTCGGTAATTTGAACTCGTTGTCGTTGTTGTTGTTGAGGTTGCGAGTCGCCGGAAAGTCTCTGTACTTGAAATTGAGTGTCACATTGCCCTGAAGTCGGTCGGTGAAGCACTCGTACACGCCGGCGTCCTCCATTCTCGCGTGGAACACTCGAAGGTTGCCGTTGGCCGACACTTTGATGTGCGCGTCGTTTTTGATACGCTTGCCGTTCTTCTTCCAATAAATGCGCTTCTTGTCGAACTTCTTCGCCGGGCACTTGATCTTGATGCTCGTTCCCTGGTAGAGAGTCGCCACTCCGCCGATCCCCAACGTCAGTTTCTTCTGCTCGGCGTTTTGTTCGAAGACGCGATTGGTGAGGAGTTCGGGGCGGGCGCACGAGCCAAAACTGCACACCTCGACCGATTGGGGCTTTGTGGCGGCGTCGCACTCGACGTCCGGACGGCGCATCGTCTTGCCGCGCGCGTCCTTAATCTCGCACCACACTTGACGACGTCGCTCGCCCGAATCGCACGAACGAGAGCACTCGGTCCATTGAGCCGTCTGCAAATTCGTCGTATTCATTTTCAAGTTATTTTATAGCCAGTTAATTTTTTACTACAGGAATTTACTGGTTACAGAATTATAAAAGAGTCTAAGCTTATGCTGAAAAAAATCTGGGTGATACAATGGACTTTGAGACATTTTTTGGCGTCGTCCGAAAATTGGTTTCTATTCAATTCCGGTTTTAAAAAGGCTATTCAATTTTTTAAGATCAATGTCGTGTTCGCTATTCTTGAAAAATGTTTATTGATCGAGTTTTCCAGAAGGCAATATTTGTACCGGAAAAACTTGAAAATAAATATGCAGCCGAAACATTTCATTAGAAAATTTTGATTTTGTAATGCATACAATCTATTGACTTTCAAAACACTGAAAACGATTAAGCTATTTTTTGAAACAGGGAATTGCAAAACATGAGCATCGCATGCAATCGCGATTGACTTCCAAAAATTACAGACGCACTACTGTTGAAAATGGCACAGATCGGCCATTTCCATACACGGGCCGGCAAAGCATACGGAGGACTGGACATTGTGAAGCTGTAACTTCTCACAGAAACCTTACATTTACCTCTAAATCAGAGGTCCTTATGTTCGATTTCTGGAGATAACTTGAAAAAACCGAAAGTCCCATGTATGAAAAGCCGGGCCGTGACATACGTAACAACAATAAAAATCAAGTGTTTTCGAACTTACCACCCAGGTGGCCGGACAGGCAATCGCATTGCACGTGTCCGTCTCCTGTGGCTTCTTGAAATGGCACCGATCATCGCGGAGTATGATGTGCGCGTCGGCGCCGTCCGTCTTGCTGACCGTTTGCGCGCACTTGACACTCCGACGCGTGGTGCCCATTCCGCACGAGACCGAGCACTCCGAGTATTTGGCGGTCAGCCAGAACGGCGGGCACGGATGCTGATTGCACGGGCGGCTCTTCTCGGGCGGACGACGACGCGCGTCGCACTGGGACCATTGCACCGATTTGCCCGATGCGACTTGGATGCACTTCAGCGCCGCCTTTTGTTTGCCTGAAAACAATTGGTGAATTCACACGGCGATTCATTTCTATTTTCTCGAGTAATTTTCAATACTAAACAGTGTTAGCTTTGAGGCGATTCAATACGAGTTCTGACTCGGATAGTCTGGGGTCTGTTATTGAACGAAGGGCAATCAAACTAAATGCATGTTTCTATGTTAGGAACATTATTTTTCACAGATTTTTATCATTTTTCTGCCTACCTCCAAGACACGAGGCACTGCACTGTGTCCAGTCTCCGTATCTCCATTGGAACGGCGCCTCGTCCTCCGTCAACTTGGCGTCTTCCTGGAGCGGACAACTGCGCACTTCGCACGATTCGAACAGTTTCGGTTGTTCTTGATCTGAAAATTGAAGACTAGACTTGAAAATTTCGGGGTCAATTGTTGAATTGAATTGTTAAAGCAATTAGAATGGTACATTGGATCATGAGAAAAGTTTTGATTTAGGCGTCGTCAGAATCTGCTGACCTCATTTTTTTGCTTTGTTAAGTTCTAGGCAAAAGTTAGACTCTTTGTTTGTATGTAACCAATCTGGTTCACTTCTCAATCCCTTCGTTGTTTTTTTCAAATATGATATTCATCTAGAATTGACGAGAAAAAAAATCTGAATCCAGAGTTTCCTCATCAATTATGCGCATTCATTCATTAAGAAACTCTCTATTTTTCTTCATTGAAGCCGCATTCGAGCGTAGCTTTTTTCCGCTCCGAGAGCTCATTCATCGCCTTAAAACGGACCCTGGCACTCGGACATTGGCAGTTTGATGGGCGCCGACGAGATCGGATTGACGGCCACACACTCGACGCTGCGCGACATGACGCCCGTTCCGCACGTCGACGAACACGAACTCCACTCGCCGGCCACCAGTCTGAAAAAAAACGTGAAGAATTGCTTTTTTGATATTCATAGCAGCAAAACTGGTCTCACTTGGACCATTTCATCGAGATTTGTGGGGCACGGAATCGTTTTTTCGGATTTTTGAGACAGAAACGTTATATTCACTATATACACATTGTTTGTGAAACCGTTGAAACTCGTCAAGTGTCATCAGTTTAGTGAAAGCTAACATAAAAAGTACCGCAATTCTGACACAAGCCTGGGCGATTCGCTTCCCAAGACAAAAAGTGTGGGGCGTTTAGCGTGCGAAAAAGCGTGACGCAGGCGCGAAATCTCCCGCGTCTGCGTCTCTGCCCTCTCACACGCTAACCGCCTTTCTCTCGCGCCTCCCCCACGTTTTAAAATTGTATTATTTGGGGGAAAATCTCGCGAATCGTTTATGATTCCATGTACCGGATTTGAGCCGATAACTCTCTCTCTCTCTCGAAATAATTTTGTCCAGAGGCTTCTCTTATTTGTTCCCCTACCTGGGCGCCTGCCAATCATTTCTATCCATCGATCCGAACGTGTTCCCATCCAGGTAGGCTCGATCATTCCAGTCCAAACTGCAAAAACGTAATTCTCTTCGACTAGATTGACCCGTTTTCCACAACAAAATTCTTGGTGGTTGACTTTTTCGCGCCAAAACTATCATTCCTCTAATCCCATGGTGCGCGGCCGGGAGCACCAAAAATGACAAATGAGTGTGTGTGTGTGTGCGCCTATGAATCGTCCCGTTTTCTTTCCTTTCTCGAGATTGTTCTTCCTTTCTCGGTCAGAGCAAGAAAAAAAGTGGGATGGCAAACAATTATGTGGAAAGTCGGAAAATCCAAAGTCCCTTGGGTATTGTTTTTCCGGGAGAAAAAAAACGCCTTTTTGTGTGTCAGATAAGACGGGTGTGCACCGATAAGAACAACACAAACATCCAAAAGACCGACGAGGGTACATAAATATATTGTGCAACTCTTCAACGGGTCAAAGTGATAGATGATCGTATACTATGGGAAATTGTGTAGGAAACATTTGAATGTCTTCGAAAGAAAGTACCAGAAATGAATTGGATCCTCAGTACGCTTTTCTTCATTTCTCTCAAATTCGCCCATTATTCTATGCAAATTTGGGGGAAATTTGCAAATTCGGCATTCAAAAGTGCGTGTGTTCCCTCCTCCCTTCGTTAGTCCCCGTTTATGCATAAATTCATCCGATGCCACCTTTCAGCAGCCTCTTCTTCATCTTCTTCTATAGTTCCGCCGTCGGGGGGCGCAAAATGACATAATGGATTTGACAAGTTTCGCTTGAGCTCACGCACGGCTCGGCGGCCAATTGGCGACTAATCGGAGAGCGGCAAGAACAATGAGGCATTTAGGGTGGGTGCGGGCGAGCAAAGGGTGTTCATTTATTATTGTTATTATTATTATTATACGGACGGCGTGTGAGCCCAGAGCTCAAGTGGTCAGAACTTGTATTTACAATGCTGGAGAAGAGATGACACACAAACGCATAAAAGAAGAAGTATTTTTCAATGAAAATCTGTGCTTCTCGCGGCCTGAACCTCTTTGACCTAGTTGAAATATTCTGATGGAACCCACGACGAACACTTGTGAACCGCTCCGTATCGCAAATCGTACCCCTTTAGCACGCAGCGTCAAAATACGGGCGGGAAGTTCAAACCATGTTCACAAATGTTCGCCGTGGGACCCAAACCCTACAGGATTTTTGTAGTTGGACTCAAGTATGTTGGGCCCACGTTTCAGACCGATTCGATTGTTTATTCTCGAGATAAGGTATAGTAAAGTGTATTCCATGTTTTCCTTCCCTAAATATTTGGGGCCCGAAAGTTGTTGTGTGCTCTTTCACAAATGGCCAAGAGCACAAAACTTTCTCCCCTTTTACTTCCACTTGCTCTCTATTTTTAGAGTCCCCTGAGATTTTTTGAGGGGGGGGCAAATGGACAAACAATTGGATGGGAAAGGGGTCAAAAACGAGTGAGAAATGTTGCTTTTCGGAAAGTTTGCGAAACAAAAAACATGCAATTTTGTTTCCGTTTCAAAAAATGGGGTTCCAAGATGTAGTCCATTATCAGAAGAATGCGAAAACCTGTCAAACCTGGTGCACCCCCATTTCCATTAATGTTTACTTCTGCGTGCTCTGCTCCAAACTAATAATTTCACACCTCTTGATTTCTCAAGTGCCCCTTATGCTTCCTTATTTTCTTTATTCCACAAGGGGGTCCAAAATATTAGGGACCATATGTCACTGCTAATTCATATTATGGCGGCATTTGACACTAACATCGCGCTCTACCGCAATCCCATCGCGACTTTTTCCAATTTAGCACCGAATTCACGAGGTGTGCGATAGAGCGCGATTGCAGTCCGACAGGGCAAAACTTCTAGAATCTTCATGAAATTTCGAAAAATGCAACTTACAAAGCATTCGCACCCAATATGAGGGTTCCTCCTCCGACAAATAATAGCAAAAATCGGAGCATTTTCCGCTTTTCGCACAATAAAACGTGTGAATTTGTGCTCGGCGGAGCTCGGAAAACAAAACAAAAAGAGGGCGGGCACGTCCAATTATTGAATGTAAAAAGGGGGGGGCGGCGCCTAAAAGGGGTGGAGCCAAGGAGAGAAGAAGAAGAAGAAGAATAAGGAGAGGGGGGCCATCAATTTTTCGGCGGAAAGGAGAAGAAGAAGAAGAAGAAGCCGAGGGACGACATCTTCTTGAGAAAATAAAATGGAGGGGGGGCAGAAAGAAATAAAGAACAATAGTAGTAGTTGTAAATGGAAAGGGGGCACTTTTAGGATTGAACGAGTACAAACTTGAGCACAAGACTTTTTTTTTGTTGATATTATAAGATTAAAGGGGGCTCAAATGGTCTGAAAATGGCTTAAAAGGGACGGGGTTAGCGCACTTTTCAAGCCGTTTCGAAAACATGAATTGTTTCGCTCCTTTCCAATCCACAGTTCTACCGTAATCCTCTTCAAAAAAAGGCAACTTTTGCAGTGTCCCATGAGTAATCCTCTTCGAAACGCAAAAAAGGGTAATTTTTCTTTTTGTGTCCAAACCCCTTTCAAATCCTTGTAGTACTCAAGTATAGGGGAGGGGAACAGAGTAATTCCTTCAAATTCAAAGTGTACAAAATACGAATTGTACTGGAAAGAGGGTTTAGAAATTCATGATGTGATGAAGATTGATGAGAAAATGAAGGGTGGCTTGCAATACAGAAAAGCAGTTTCTCAAATCCAGACCAACCTGTTGGTGGCGATACTGCACGGGATGCCTGCGTAGCACGTGGTTTGCTGGCGCGGCCGTCCGCCCTCGTCGCAATCGGACCCACCGACGCATGCCACGTGGCGCCGACGCATTCCCTGACCGCACGACGCGGTGCATCTCGACCACCGGCCCGCTTCCCATCGACCGCACGACGTCGACACGCAGTTCTCCTCGGCCGGCTGCAAATTTCGACAAAACATTTGCGGGGCGCAAGTGCGCCCCGCTAAATAGAGCGATACATTGGCGCGAAACTCAAATTTTAACAGCAAAATTTGTGTTTTTTGCCAGATTAGCCACGAAAAACCGATAATTTCTCATTTGTCTCTTGATAGACCGCTTGTATAGGCTATTACAAATTTTTTAAGCGCAAGAGCGTTAAATTTGGTCAAGTCGCAAATCACATTTATTCGTTTGAAGGTTTTTGGCTAAAACTGCGTGAATTTCAGTTGCTTTTCGGTAGTTTTCGCGGTTCGAGCGCTCAAAATGCTTGTATTTACGTGATTTATTATTCGCAAAACCAATTCTCTCTGAAAACGGTCAAGAAAGCGCAAAATGAGAAGTGCGGCTTTTAGGCGGCGATCGGCGGCGAAGGCGAAAAAGCGAAATCCGCGAAAAATGCGCCAAAACGTCATTAATTTTGAGAATTAGTGTGTTTTCACGTCGGACAATCAGTTTTCACCGCTGTTGACCACAAAAATCAGAGAAAACCTGCTCAATTCATGAAAACGCCATTTGGCCGAGGCGACGCCCATATTGTCAGCTCTGGAGACCGTGAAGCGTATCAAAACGACTATTCGAACTAGTCGATGAACGATATACTCGGTGTTTTGGGCGTCCATTATCGCGGTATTCCTCTGCAAACGCGCTCTGCTCGCAATCTGGTCAACTTCTAGAATTTCTCGATAGAGCGTGATTGCAGTCAAATACCGCCACAATATCTTCGACTCGATCAGTTGGGTAGAATGTGATTCGAAGGCTTGCGCCTTTAAATGATTTGAAAAACGAAATGCCCTACCGGTCTGGTGCCGTTTTCGCAAAACGTGTCGGGAACGTGCACGGTGACATTATGGGCGGTCTGCACACAATAGACCTCGCGGCGCCGTGCTCCCGGACCGCAATGTGGCGCACATTCGCTCCAGTCGGCCGTCATCCACCTGGAAATAAGGAAAAGTAGGAAAAATAAGGGAAAATTGTCATGCTCTAGAATAAAACGCAGCCATTCTTCAGTGAAGTGTTGAACTCAGAAATTGTTAGAAAAAATGTTCAAAAACTTGGTTGTCACAAAATTAGAGCTTTAAAACATTGTACACATTGTTAGCAGAGAAAGGACAATCAATAATCCCCGTCATTCTTATGGGGCACACGTTTTTTTCGGCTTACCACCCTTTCAACTCACCGGCATCTGAAACGTTTTAGAAATTAAATAAAATTGAATCTGAATTGAGCTCGAAGCAAACTTACGGCTCATTTCAAAACAATTTCAGATTTAAACTTATTAAAGGTAAAAATTATAAAATTTGAAAAGTGCTGGAACGTTGACGAGATTTAAAAAAAAACGCAGGTAATGTTATTTTCCGAGAAGCGAGAACTTCGAACCTCGACGGACAAATGAGCATCGGACAGGGTCTCGACTCGACATTGGGGCGGAGCTTGTCGGCGCACAGTCTCTCGGGCACGACCCTTCCGGTGATCGCATTCACGCAAACGACGATCGGCTGACTCTCCGACGCTATCGACCGTCCGGCGCCCGACCAGTCGACCACGTCGTCGCAATTCGACGCACACGCCGTGTACTCTTCTGCAATTCTCACTTTTTATTCTCGATTTATTCTCGACGATGGCGCGTCACGCACGGAGCGAATCGTTTTCAAACTGCAGTTCTGCGCCTTTAAATTTGAGGACGGTTGGTTTTCAGACAAATAAACCAATTTCGGACGGATTTTCAAAGAGAAAATTGCTTACAGCCTCAAATCGGCTGTTTTGTCAGAAAATATAGGAAAATTGTGAGCTACCGTATTTATTCTCAAATTTAAAGGCGCAGAACTCACTCAGGTCGCACACGGCCGAGCGCGTTTGCTCAATCGGGTTACCTGAAACTTTCCAAATGAATTTTCCGTTTTCGCAAGTGTCTCCTCGCCCGCCGCACACTCCGCACGCGTCGAAACGGAACGAGGAGCCGACGAGACCGTCGCAACCGACAATCTGAAATCGAATTTTGTCGTTTTCCCAAAATGTTTGGACCCCAACCTGACATGATCCTTTGCTGCAGACCGCCCGACTCGTCGCCGCCTGACACGGCGTTCCGTCGTCGACTCGCCACAGGAAGTTGGCGCGAGTTTGGCGCGCACGGCACACGACCTCGCACTGCAAACACCATAACTGACGGAAAATTTACACATAGCTGATTACGATACCTGTTGCCTGGAGACAATCTCCTCGCCACCGCAAATTGTATCCCTAGCTAATCTATTCTTCGACTCGCAATCTTTTTGAGCACAAACTTTGAATCGAACCGCCTCGCCCGAACATTTCGACGTTAGGCACCGTCGCAATTGACGCGACACCCCACCGCCGCACTGAAAAAGTAGATGAATTTCTAGGCCGGCAGATCGGATTTTCTCGACCACGTACCGTTTTGGAGCACGGACTCCACGGACTCCACGCCGCCCAACTGAGCCCATCACAAAAATGGGCGAAGAAGAGGAGAAAGACAACGGTAGACGGACGGACGAACACCATTTTCACTCATTTTTCCCACTCCACTTCATCCCTGTGAATCGGATGAAATTGCGAAGAGAAAGAAGAAGGCGATCTAAAAATGGAGGTGCAAATTATAGAGTACGAAATTGAAGACGGGGGAGAGAGGAAGATGGATGGACGAAAAATGAAAGTTTTAGAGGAAAGGGACTTTTGAATTTTTTGTTGGAAAAACTAAATATATTTAAGAGTTTGAAGATATTATTGACACCAGGTGATATGGTTGCTCGGCCGCCGGAAAAGATGTGTATATCTACTTGAATTTTAATTTTTTTTTAATGATTTTCCGGAAAACAATGCAGTTTTTTGTGAGTAGAGAAGCTTACTTATTGTGTTGTTCATGTTCTTAGGTATTTCCGACGATTTTCACACCGATATTGCGATTTTCTATATGATACGAACAAAAATTCGCTTTTCCGAAGGTTGCCTATCTGCAAGAGTCAGAAAAATCGGAAAGAATCATCAAGAGAATGAAGAAAATCGATGGAAATGCCTGAAAAAACATGAACGACACAATAAATAAGCTTTTCTACTGACAAGAAACATCGTTGAAATTGCGTTGTTTTCCGAAAAAAATCATTTAAAAATTTCAGGTAGATTTTTTGTCTCTTCCGGTGGTTTCTTGTTTTTGTTGCCAAATGTCGTCATTTTGCAGGAGAAATTTGTGGTTTTTCCTACTCTCAACGCTTCCGTTCAAATGATTTTGCAAAAAACACTCGATTGTCTTTTGTTCTTCATTTTTTGGCTCTCCGACGTTTCGAAACCCGACATTTCGACACTGCCCACGGTCTCCCTCAGCGCGAATGATTTCAATGGGGCGCACTTGCAACAGGCGGGCTGTGTCGATTTACGCGGCGGCCGATTAATTAATTTTCAACAGGAGTTCGCGTTCTTTCCATGTTTTCTGTACACTACACCTATTTTTTTGTACGCCTGGAACCTGGATTTGAAAAATTAGAGCACTAACATTTTCAATGTTCGTTGGGCTCATGAAATGCAAAATGAGCTGAAATATAAAGGTTTGAAGTTTTGACGAAATGCGAAAAAGACGCTAAAAACATGAAAAACTCGAAATTCTGTAAAGAACGGTTTCTAATCAGTAAAATATTGTTTTTTAGACGTTTTTCAAGTCAAAAAGAAAGAAATAAAGGTCGTAAACTCGAATTGAACTGCATTTTCAGACCTGCAAATTTTTAAAAGTTACAACGACACTCCATAATTTATGAGCGCGCTGTGTTTAGCATTAGCGCCCTGGGAGACCGTGGCTGCCAAAGTTCACGTGGGTATCGAAACGTCGGGGAGCCATTTCTTATCGATTTCTTGTCAATCCGATTGTTTTTCCCGTTTACTTTTAAAATGCGCGCTTTCTTTACACTTTTCACTCTCTAATTTCAGATGAATTTGTCAAAAATTGACAAGAAACGTCGAGGAATGATCGTCTAAATTTATGAAAGGTTTTTTTTGCAAAATAGAAAATTTGTGTGTGTGTCTGTTTTCTGTGCGATGTTGAACAATCAAAGTAGAAAAAACGATGGTTTTCGATAAAAGTCTAGCAAAACGTTGCAAAGCAAGAAAAATTGCGGGTAAAAAGGCTAAGTTCAGAGGAATTTCTTTTTTTTCGAAGGAGCAAAAAGCAGAAGCCAACTACCGACAATAGGTATTTGAATGGCAGCTTTCAATTCAAAAAAAGGAAATAATGGGAAAGTCTGAGGCGATTTATTTATGGGCGGCTCCGATGGGACAAGAAAAACGAGAGAGCCTTACTTTTCAATGTTTTTTCAGCAAATTGAACGAATTTTGATTTTGAGCGGAAAAACTTAACATAGAAAAGCTTGCTTACAAAGTTTGGCTCAAAAATGCGTCGCTGACTTTTAGTATCCTTTTTCTTCAAAATCGCAACAATTTTCGAGACGAAACGCCAGAAAACAATGGGAACAATGAGCACCTACAACTCGGCATTCAACTCTTTTTTCCTTCGAAAAATCTTAGCCATTCACGTGTCAGAATTTACTCAAACGGAAAAATTGGAGGGTGGAATGGAAGAGGTTAGAGGATAGACCGCTTTAAAAAAATTTCCCTAACCTCGGCGCAAACGTTTTCTCGTTAACGTGCACCAAACATGCTTTTTTCTCTTTCAAATCAGGTTAGCTCCTCCTCCTCCTCCTTCTTCTTTTCGCTAGTTGTGAGGAAGGAACAAACACAGATTTTCGTTTTTTCTCTTTCGTTTGAACAAAAATTCTTTAAGCCAACGACTTTTTTTTTTTTGGAAATTTCGCCACCGCCTGCCGAGGGGCCTAACTTTGCAGGCTTCTTGGACCTAGATAGGCCGAAAAGGCCAGATTTTTGTCAAAACTGCAAAATGAAAAATCGTTCTGGGCACAGAGTTCTAGGTCGTGTCTTTTCACTCTACAAATTCAGAGCTCTCCAAAAACACTGGGAGGGGCGGGACGAAGGAAAAAGTTATGTTATGAATAAATGGAGTGTCTGTGTGCATTTCGGGAAGGAAAAGTCCCAGGAGAGAATGAGTGGGGCGGGCGGGAGACAAAGAAGAAGACGAAGCGCGGAGAAGAAGGAGAAGGAGTTGGAGGGAAAAGAGCAAGAAGATGTGCTCCTCGAGCATTTTTATAAATGTTGTTCCTCTTTGGACGCCTCCTTCCCGGCCGCCGCCACTCTTCCATTATACAAAAAAAGATGAAGAAGCAAAAAGACACACACTTTCTCTCTGTGATTCTCTTTTCTGACGCCTTCAAGGGACCGGAAGAGACGAGAAAACGATTGTATGTGTGTGTGTGTTTTATGGGTTTTTTAGTAGTTTTAGGCCATGGATTAGTTTTATAGATTCTTACTCCTACCGTAATCCTTTCGATGAAAGTGCGCCAAGTGCTGAGTTCGATTACAGTTTCAGTATATGTATAATTTGACAATGCTAATGGATAAGAGTTTCTCGACTTGAGATGGAAAGAGAAAAGTGATACACGGTCTGATAAAAGAATGATAAATCACGTAAATACAAGCATTTTGAGCGCTCGAACCGCGAAAATTACCGAAAAGCAACAGAAATTCACGCAGTTTTAGCCAAAAACCTTCAAACGGATAAATGTGATTTGCGACTTAACCAAATTTAACGCTTTTGCGCTTAAAAAATTCGTAATAGCCTATACAATCGGTCTATCGAGAGACAAATGAGAAATTATCGGTTTTTCGTGGCTAATCTGGCGAAAAACACAAATTTTGCTGTTAAAATTTGAATTTCGCGCCAATGTATCGCTCTATTGCGCGGGGCGCCGCACTTGCGCCCATTGTCAGCTCTGGAGACCGTGTGATGACATTGTTAACAATGCTGTTACAGAGCCAGATGTCTGAAGGAGGTGCTCAGCGGAGAGAGGTGCACGATTGAGTTGATGAGAAGGACATGGACGATACCGGCGACGAAGGAACGCATGATCCACGCCTTCTTCATTCTAGACATTGAAAGAGTTTGTAT
This sequence comes from Caenorhabditis sp. 36 PRJEB53466, assembly GCA_946814055.1. NCBI lineage: Eukaryota > Metazoa > Nematoda > Chromadorea > Rhabditida > Rhabditidae > Caenorhabditis > Caenorhabditis sp. 36 PRJEB53466. Next base: position 8,842,455 of record CAMPFS010000001.1, read on the forward strand.
TTATTTCACCGTAAACACATTTCTCTCTCTCTCTCTCTCTATTTCCAGCCGGCCAACATGTTCAACACGGCTGTCGGACTCAAGATTCTCGTCAAAAATGAGCATTCGAACACCAACTGAACGGACAAGCGACATAACCTTATTCGCGTGAACCTCGGAAAGCTGGCGAGAGCTTATCTCCGTCTGTAAGTTAGTCAGCTTCTTTGAACCTACAGTAATCCTTATTTCCTTTTTTTTGGTTCCAGATGGCATCCGCACGACTTCCCGTTCCTCTTCTCATCCGCCGACCGATTCGCCGTCATCTGGGCGCTTTCCAACCATCGTTGATCTCACTCACCCAGTTACCAGCTTTATATAGAATCTCGAAAAGAATGAATTTTACGGGTTTTTTGTGAAAGTGTACCACAAGAAACACACGGTTTACAACAGAAAATAGGCTGAAACTTTTGCAACGACTTGCGAGTGTTCGCAAATTTGCGTTGGGGGTTAACATTGGGACAGGTGCAGAGTAAAAATGAAACAAAAACAATAATAACATGGCGCTCTGTTTTAAAAAATTAAAATTTAAAAAAAAGTGGATCAGTAGAGGATGCGCGATTCGAGTGATCCCTGAATGTCCGAAATTTCGATTCGGCATTTTCCGTCGGCGATTCTCGCGGTCGCCTCCTCCAGCATATCCTTCACGCCGATCTACAAACAGAAACAAGCGTTTCAACATTTTGACGTGAAAAACCAACTCTGACGTAAGTTTGAATTACTTCACAGAGTTCCGCGTTGTCGACGATGTTGAACGGAAGCACGTCGCGGTCGAGGCACTCGAGAAGAATCTGCGCGCCGATTTTCGTGCTATCCGAGAGCCAGTGACGCGAGAGCAGCTGCGATCCCGAGTGGTTCTTGTAGGGCAACTCAAAAAGCGGCGATTTTCAAAGTTTTGGCTCAATTGCTCCATATTATCCATCAACCGATGGGACCCTAACGTTGCATTATTATCAGTTTCGACTTGGAAGGTCTTTCTTGAAAGTTTCAGCCGGATCGGACCATGTGATCTGGAGATTTAGTGATGTCAAGCCGAACATTTTTCGGAAACGTTCTCTTTTCGCAAGACAAGGGCTTTCTGACATCAAATAAATGCAGAGCACTATAAGATTGAAATGTTCACGGTGGACACTCCAAACCAGGACTGATGATCTCGCAAAGTTATGAACCAAGTGATTTTGTTAAAACTGAACAATTTTGCTCAAAGACCGACCTCTCCTGAGCACTGACACAGCAGAGTGTACAGATCCTCGTGCGTGGCGAGCACTTGTTCCGGCATGTCGGGCAGGAATGCGCGGATCGGTTCGAGACACGAGACCCGACCGTTCAGAACGCATTGCAACGTTTTTTTGTACTTGAGTACTTGCTCGCGGTTGCCGTGATTCTGCACCTGACTCCAGATGGCCTGCATCTTTTCGATGTTGTCTTCGGTGAACATTTGCGAGTTGATCAGCGGCTGAAAAATTATGTACTTGAGGAGGTAACAGAGGCTTGTCCATACCGTAAGACCGCTCATCTGGTAGCCTCCGAATCCGCCTCCACTGCGGCGCTCGAGCTGTTCTTCCTGCTCTTCATGAGCATCATCGTGCTCCGGCTCTTCCATGTGCTCGTCGTCGTCATTGTCAACTGCTCCGTCTCCACCGCCTCCTCCTCCATTTGCCTCTTCATCATCATCACTATCTTCGTCGTCCTTCTTATCCTCTCCCTCGCTCTCTTGTTCTTCTTCCTTCTCCTCCTCCTTTTTCTTCGTCTGCTCCTCCTCGTCGCACGAATCCGAATCGGTCGAGTTACCGCCGACGACGACGTATCCGGCCGAAGATCCGTCCTCCGATGGACTATTGTGCAGCAGAACGACGATTCCCGGCTCGCGTGGCTGCTCGGCCACTCTACGCGGCATCAGCTTCTTCCTCTGTTGATGCTCCACAACCTGACGACGTCCCTCCTCGAGAAGTTCGTCGTCGATGGCGTGATGTCGAACGTCTACGAGGCCTCCGTGCGGCGCCTGATCTCTAGCCGCCTCCACTTCCTCTTCCTGGTCCCCATCCGGCGCTTTCGATGCTTCGGAACCTTCAGATTTCTCTACCACCTTCTTCGCCGGACGTCCTCGCTTCTTCGGAGGCCCCCCACTGCTTTTCGCCGGAGTGCGTGGCGTCGTCGCCTTCTTCGGACGTCCCCGTCCTTTCGTTTCGTCTGGAGTCAGTTTAGCAGAACCTGATGCGCTTCTGCTGCTTCCCTTGCTCGTCGGCGTCTCCGATTCTTCTCCCTCCGTCTCACCGTCAATCTCCACGGAATCGTCAAGTTGATCCTTCTTGGCCGGCCGTCCACGCTTTTTCTGCGGTTTCTCGACCGCAACCTAGAAAATTCAAATAAAAATGCTCTTCCACACCCTTTTCCGTACCTCTTTCTCGTCTTGCTGCGAATTCTCCTGCTGCAACTCTCCGCCGACGTCAAAGAAGTTGTCATCCTCGTCGTCTTCTTCGTCGTCGCCGTTCTCTTCTTCAACGTTGACAATCTTCTTCGGACGCCCGCGAGCCTTCTTTTGTCCCGGCTCCAAAACTGGCTGAGCATTTTTCGGCTTTCTTTCGCGCTTCTTCGGAGGAGATTTCACGACGCCTTCAACCTGCTGCTTAGGACGCCCACGTTTCTTTTTCTGCTCCACGGGTTTCATGGGCTCCTCATCCTGCTCCTCCTGCTCTTCCACGTCATATTTGTCAACCTCAGACTCTTCCGATTCCTCTTTCTCCACAATCTTCGGCTTCCGTCCCCGCTTTTTCGGTTCAGAAGCTCCCGGCAACTTTTTCGGACGGCCTTTCTTTTTCGGGTAAACGGAAGCCGAAGAAGCGACGGAGGCAGATGGGACGGCTTTCTGAGCCTTCGGCGGACGTCCTCTCTTTTTGACGACGACTTTTTGAGTCAGGAATTGTGGATGGTCTGGATCCAAAGCTTTTTCCGGGTCCGCCGCATCTTCGACGTCGCCAGAAGCCGCAGCAACCGACGATTTCACAACTTCCGGAGTCTTCTTCGGACGGCCACGAGACTTTTTGACCTGTGGCGGCTTCTCCTCTTCGTCGTCGTCATCGTCTTCTTGCGCAACCTCCTCGTTGTCCAACACTACCGGCTCATCGTCATCGTCCACGACGATGACGTCCACTAACGGCTCGTTTGGATCTAATTCGATCGACATTCTGTAAATGAAACGTTCTTATTTTAATTTTCGAATTATCAGAAAAATTCCGGAAACGGTTTTATAAGATTTTTGATAAAATTGGGCCTTTCTCGTTAAAAACCGAGGAATTGAAAAGAAATAACGAACGAAAATCGGAGAATTTAGGCCCACACAAACAAGTCGACAGTTCCAAAAACTGAAATTAGCGCCACGATCCGCGCCAAAGGCTGGGAATTTTCTAGTCCTCGAAAGTCAAACGTGCTCCAACGCACCAAGCGGATTACTGTAGTTGTTTGTGGCCTTTTTCCGGCCTAAATTCGCGGAAGGGCCTTTCGGGCTGAGAGGAGTTAAGAATTTTCTAGATTTTTGCCCTTTTTGTTAATTTGTAACCAAAAACGAATAAACTTGTTCAAAGATCTTAATTGTTCTCGTCTCCGAAGCTTCAGACGCGTCGGCGACCGCAAATCGGTCGTTTCGGCGGCGCGTCCGGAAAAATGGGAATATGGTGATTGATGATGCGAAATGGACACGCAAATGACACTTAAACCATGCACACAGTGAGCCTTTCACAGAAATTTCCAAAAAAATGATTGGACAAGGAAAATTGGAAGATGTTCACATTTCCAGCCTTACTGAATAACTGAAATTTCCTTTGAAATGTGAATCAGAAAAGGATAATTTTGGGCCCAATAGAGTGGAAGCCTAAAAAGCAACAAGCGTAGCCAATATATCTAGACCTACGATCCGGAAATCTGAATCTACGTTTTGCCCGCGAAAATTTTGAACTACCGGCGGTAAATTCTAAACTGTACACGAAAATCCGCCATTTTTCGCTCTTTTTTCGATCTCCGTCTCTTTTTTCCTGCTTTTCCGCGTTCGTTTGGCCTAATAAAGTGAATTTAACACAAATTTTGGAAAAAAAGCGTTCCAAGTTTGCAGGCTAGTCGAGAGATGATCGTGGCGGCGGCGGAGAAGGCAATGTTCGAAAAAAGTGTAAATATGGGATCCGTCGGAGAGAATCATCAATCAACAGCCTCCGCTTCTGTCAAAGCTCCGACAACGTCGGTCTTCGAGGAGGACACCGACTCCCGAGACTCCGGTTCGTCCCAAATTGTGAAATTGGCTCGAAAAAGTGGTCGAAATTCCGAGATTTCAGTCGTTTTTTGCAGGAATTTCGATGGGCAGCTGTGGCGGTGACGGCACGACGTCTTCGGCTGAGGCGACGTGTCCGGCGGACACCTCTTCTGCCACGATGGCTCCCTCGGACACCGACTTCAGCAAGGCGATCCTCCTCGAGCACCTCTCCTCCCGTCCCGCCCTCACCGATTGCTCGAATTTCGTCGCCAAAGTCTACAACTCGTCGGTCTCCTCCTCGCGCAGTTCCTCATTGTCAGCTTCACTATTTTCAATCGCTTTCGGAACATATTAATATTGCAGTTATCACTGCGACACTCCTACGGGGAGAAAGGTAAAGTCGGTGTTCTCTTCGGATGCGATGCTCGACCGATCGCAGTTCGAGAAGAAGTCATTTTTGGAGCGAACGATGGAGAGTCTGAACAGAAAGAGATCGTCGTCGTCGATGTCGCCCAGCTGTTCGCTCATGGATCGCAAACGATCACGGAATCTCTCGTTGGAGGCGCCGCAATCCGACCGTATCTGTCGCTACAACGGAGTTCTCAAGCAGATCGGATCGATGGAGGCGAACAAGATGCAGAAAAAAGATCCGTTCGGCGAGTACGATGGCGAAGAGGACGAGGAGGACGAGGTGTTCGCACCGCCCATCCCTTCGGGCTCCCTCTTCGTGGCGCCGATCGCCCCGCGCCCGACCGCCTCGCTCTGGGATTTGAACAACCGCGAATCAATTGGGTTCGCCGAGCGAAAAACGTCGGACACATCGGCCAATGGATCCTTCAGCTCGATGGAAAAGATGCCGAAGCCGCCGATGAGAGCGATGAGCGTCGGAGTGATCGATGCGCACGACGCGGCGCACTTGCCCGCCATGCTCGAAGTGGTAGGGATTCTCGGTCACACAATAGTTTGTCTTTATTTGCAGAAGTACTCGCTGCCGAGTGTGGAGCGTCCGCAAAAAGCCTCACAAGCCTATCGTTCGATCTCCGCCATCACGCTGCTCGCGGAGTTCCAACGGCTCGGCGATTCGTTCGAGAAGCAGTACGTGCTGATCGACTGCCGCTACCCGTACGAATTCCGCGGCGGGCACGTTCGCGGAGCGATCAATCTCTACAAACGGGCCGAGATCAAGGCGCAATTCTTCCCTGACGACCCGATCGAGGCGGCACTGAACAAGAGGATTCCCATCTTTTATTGTGAATTCAGTCAGAAGCGAGGGCCCACCATGTTAGTACTATTTAGAAGACGTGCCTTTTTGACTTTCTCAATTTTCAGGGCAAACGCGGTGCGTTCGATCGACCGCGTGCGCAACGAACTGCGCTATCCTCACGTGGAATACCCGGAAATGTACCTACTGGATCACGGCTACAAGTCTCTGTGGGGTCGTCGCGAATGCCGTCAGATTTGCGAGCCGTGCAACTACGTTCCGATGGACCACAAGGAGTTCACCGCACAACTCAAGACCGCCCGTCTCGAACGTCATCGCTCAAACGCGGCGGTGAAGCCGAACGGCGAGGCCGATTTGGAGGAGAAGTGGTCGATGCGCACGCGAAGCAGCGCCCGCCGCAAGTCCTCCGTCCTCAGTGTGCGTTTTCTCGCAAGTGCAATGGGCGCTAACTTTTGAATGAATTCCAGTTGCAATCGAAATTCTCGCAGTCATCGAGCACTCTGAGCACCACGTCGGAGATGATGTTGCTGAGAAGTGGCGCGACGATCGGAGGGTCGAAAGGAGACGACGTCTTTTTCATGGACAACGAGCTGGAAGGTCCGAAGAAGTCGGTGTCGGCGTTCGATATTCAGAGTATCGCCTCGTCGGAAGTGGACCTCGACTACGCGCTGATCCGTCGCAAACGAAGCACGGCGACGTTGTCGCAAGCCTCCTCCATCCAACACCTCACCTTTTCGGATCCGTTCGACGATCAGAGCGAGCAGGTCGTGCAGCTGGGGCTCAAGGTGTACACTCCGGACTTTCCACAGAACGGCTCGCCTCCACAGGACGAGTACCTTCCGCTCGGGCTTGGCGATCGGCACCACAACACTCCGCGCCTCTGCCTAGACTTTTCGACGCTCTCCGACACGGAATAGTTTCGTTTTGCCTGTCTCTTTTCCCCATCCTATTACAGTCGGTTTTACTACTCGAATTTCGTGTTTCTTTTTTTTTGCTTTTTACCCTAACTTCTTCTTCTTCTCGTTCGTTTCGTTGTTAGAGTAGTCGTCCACACTTTCTTTTCCAAACTATTATTATTATCAGTTGTCATCTATCTATTATTCTATTTTTCGTCACACCCAACCCACCACAAGTTATGCACCCCGCCATTTTTAACCCATTTTTTCCGCAAGGCCTTTTTTCCAAGAAAAAAGATGCAAATACTACTGTGCCATACCATGGTCTTTCCCATTTCCCAGTCCCAATCGACATCATCATTTCCATATTTTGCCCAATTCTTCAGTGTCAATGTTTTTTTCATAGCCCAGTTATCCATCTGTTTTCCACACACACACACCATCATCACAAACATCTCGGTTTTCTTTCACTGTTTACATACATTAAAAACATTCAAACTGTACGTACCCAAATTGTTTTTCACGTTGTTTTTGAGCTTTTTTCCTCAATTCAAATTATCGTACGCTTTATTCTCTCAATAGTTAAGTTCTAGTTCACTTGGGCCAGTGGCTCCTTGTTCAGCGAGCGGAACTGCTCCAGATGTTGCTCCCCCTTCGCCAATCAGTTCGTTGACGTCTCCGGCGATAAATGCTCCGTTCGCTCCGAGCATTCCGTAGATGGCCAGCTTCGAGGAGACGCAAAGTCCGACGAGCACCGCCGAGTACAGATTCACATTGGCCGATTTCTTATCGCGGGCCGCCAGTTGAATCGGAACAGCCGCCGCGAGGGTGTAAAGGGCGGAGAGGAGGAGGTAGACGGGCGAGATGGCACCTTCGAGGGCTCCGATCGCGGTGTGGGCGATCAGGGAGGAGAGGACGGTGATGAGGAGGGAGGTCGGGCGGGCTGAAAAGAAGAAAAAGTTGTTGACCGGCTCGGCGACCACTCCAACTTTTGCGCAAAATTTACAGAAGATTGCCGAGCGGCGTACTCGTCCACTTACAAGTGTGCTTGATCACCGAGACGCCGAACGACGAGACGATGACGGAAAGGGCGATGAAGGGCTCCGACGAGACGCTCAAATTGGCCAACGCGGCGCCGGAGAGCACTCCCTGAGCGACGGCCGTCAATGCGAGAACACGAAGCGCGTCCATCGGCTTGTAGCCCTTGCTCAATTGATAATAGAGGCCGAGTGGGGCGGCGATCGCACTGAAGAGGGCCGCGCCGACGGGCGGAACGAGCAGGGTGACGAACGGGGCCAAAAGGTAGCCGCCGAGGAGGGAAGACGCCGAAAAGACGGTCAGAATGACCGAGGAGAGCACGAACGTCTCGATCAGTGGGACCACGTTGATGGGCATCGGGGACTGGAAATATACTCAGTTTTGTGGTTTGTCAGACTTCTCAGTCACTCACAAAGTCGACGAGAGCGTTGACGAGACGGACGAACGAGTCCTGCTGCTCGCCGAGCACTTTTCCGCTCTTGTCCGCTCGAGACCCACCACGAGAAACAGTACTGGCCCCGGTGGATCGATGATTGGCCGAAGAGACCGATTTCAGCGCCTTCTCCACGAGCTTCCGACCCTCCGCCGGAAACTTTTCCAGCTCACGACCGAACTTTTGCATAGTCTGAAGCTCTCATTTTCATGGCTGTTCCGATGTTTTCGATCGCCTACGTGAACGGCCATGTTGATGCCGATTTCGTTGGCGTCAGAAGTGGCGCCGGCCTGTCCGAGAAGCGCCGGATCTGCAGCGGGACCGACTTGCGACGGCGTCATGACGGACTGATCCTCTTGTTGGGCAGCAGCCATTTCTATCGAATTGTTCCGAGAGACGAGTAGAGAGAAGCGAAAGATCGAGAACTGACGATCGGTGGGTTGGGCGGTACGGCGGGAAGAACAAGTGCCACGTGGACGTGAAGGTCAAGCGGGAATTTGAATTGCAGTGAACAGTTTGCGGCAAAAGCACTTTATCTTCATCGAGAATAATAATAATAGTCACAAAAGACGTCGGCCCGTCACTAATCCTAATCCTCGCTCTTGGTCCGATCCTTCTGATCCTTTCTCTCCTCTTTCCGATTATTCCGATCCTTTCGATTTTCGTCCTCATCCTTCGACTTTTCCTTTTTCTCCTCCTCCTTCGTCTCTTTCTTTTTCTTCTTTTTCGACTCCTTCCCCACTGAAATAGTGATACATCTGGTGCCGATCGCCTGTTTTTTGACACGTTCCCAACATCTGAAAGTCGGTCAGTGCTTCTAGAATTCGAGAATGTTCCCCTGACCGATAAGCGGACATTTTCTCGTCGTGCCACTGTTTTCCGACCAACGTGTAAATCACGTAAATCTTGTCCTTCGCCACGTCTCCCGACAACTTCGTAATCGGCACCGTCGTCTCGTTGCCCGGACGTAGCACGTCGGCGCACTCCTCGATCTTGAGCCGGGCGTTGCTCGTGCATTTCACCTATCAAATCCGAATTCTCATCCTCAAAATGGACAAATTGGTGACAGACCTTGAACAGAACGGCCACTTTTGAATGGTTCTGCAGAGTGAGCATTTTGTCCGAAGAGGTCTGTAAAGTTGGGCGGGACTTTGAGTAATCTTCATACTTTGAGTAATCTGCACCAGTTTTGAGCAAAAGAAAGCAACGGAAGAGTTCACTTTATTGTACATTCGTCAGTTGATCACATATCATTCGAAAAATGTTTTCGAATGATATCCGCTCAACACTGATAGACACCTTACGTCGAACGGGTCGGGCAACACATTGAGATCTTCAAAGTTGAGTGGAATCCCCGGAAATTCCTTCGACGGCTCCATTTGTCGAATTAACAGTATTCATCGGATCCACGGTCAAAAAGTTCACGTTCATTGTCATATTTTAGACTCACAACAGTGTGTCGTTTTTCTGACATTTTGTTTTCCCGTGGCCTCTCCTCTTTCTCGGATCGGCGCCAGCAGTTGCCCCCGTTTTCTCCGCTCCTCTTCGCCGTCTGCCGTCTCTGCAGTCCGCCCGTCTCTCGATTTGTTTTAACGAGTTTTCATATTCTTTCTTCTTTTCTTTCGCCTATTTTTCTCGCTCTTATCGATAGTTCACTGTTCACCAAGAAAATTGTAGACCCGCTTGTCCTAACATCAATGTTCAGGGGGTATAAATATTGACCGAAAGATCAGAAAAGTTTAGTTTTTCTTCTTTTTTTCCGTTGCTTGCTCCGTGATCTAATGTCTCTATTTTTGTTTTGATTATTGCCTATTCCACACAAGTCAGACGTTCTGCCACTCCTCACGAACGTAATTCTGAACATTTGTGAACTTCTTACGTATTTCATTTTTCACGGATTTTTAACGACTATTCGTAAAATCTCAATTATCAGTGAAGATGACGAAAACAAGTAACATCCCATTGAACTTGTTTATCTTATTTTTGCTCTCTTTGGTCTCTAATAGTGTGATCTTTGAATCTGGACTGAATAAATGAGCGAATTCATCTTTTTCTCGTTCGATCTCTCTTAAAGATTCGTCGAAATGTCAGAGAGCAGACATTTAGATATTTACGTAGTGCACGTGGTGCACTTTGTCTTATCAGAAGCTACGCATTCGTAGCCGCTCTCTCATTTCCGTGCAGTTCGACTAGTGTTTCAATGCTCCTTTTTCATGCAAAAACGTAGAAGGTTTTGAGCTTTTGTGTCCTTTTTTTTCGTTTCTTAGCGCTCCCGCTTTGGAAAAAATGACGTGAACCAACGTTGAAAACACGAAAAAAAGCAACGTGCCCTAAATGAGCCCATATAGAATTTTTGATAATTTACGCTTTTCTCACTCGTTTCCTCCTGTCTCTCAGAATTTATTTAATGGAGTTAATCAGTGAATGTCTTTTACGTTGTTGTTTTACGTAAAAAACGAGAAAAAACTCCGCTTAATAATCTGTTGTGTTCTCAGGCAAAACACAAGTTACTCGATTACTCTTTATTTTTAAGAGACTTAAAAATACAACCGAATGCTGTGTAAGCTCGGGGAAAATCTATACAACTGCAATGATGACAATTCAGCTTGATGTGTGAGAGAGAGAGACGCAGAGAACGCGCGCTGTGTGTAAACTCGCGCCACACATTTGCTTACGGTTTAAAACTTGTGGGTCTGCACCCAACACCTCCCCTTATAAGAAACAAGCTAGGGATTGTGGTGAGAATGAATATGGGTAAGAGGGAATAGGGAAAACAACAATTTAAGTCCTGTTACTCGGATCGAATCTGACGATAGGTTTCCTCTCGCGCCCACTCCGACGCAGCGGCTCTTCATCTTCTGGCGCTCCTTGTGCTTGACTCAAATGTGGTTGACCTGATTGTCCCTGATTCGCGTGTCCCTGACTCGGTTGTCCCTGACCTTGTTGTCTTTGACTTTGCGATCCTTGGCTTTGCGATCCTTGAGGTGATGCTCCTTGAGGCAGTCCTGGTTGTCCGGTATCTCCTTGCATCGTGACGTCTGTTCTCGCATTCTCCGATCTCGTTCCAGTGGTGGAAGTGTCCTCCTTTCCCTTCACGGTCTCGTTGAAATAGAATCCATCACACGACAACTCAAAGATATCCTCCATCGTTGACCTCCATCGATCCTCCTTGCTCACTCCATTTTCAAGCACTCTCGGTTTCAGCTGATTAGCATGAACCGTTCGTTCACGTCCGTCGTTCAGACTGACAACGTACACCACACGACCGCGTCGTTGAATAACCGTAGCTGGTATCCAAGACCACGAATTGTGTTCGAAAATCTTTGTGAAGACTGCGTCGTTCACATCGAAAGTTCGATCTTTCACTCCGTTATGTTTGTCAAACTGCTCCTTCATTCCCGGACGGGAATCCGAACATTTGTTCAACATCGGAACCAGGAGAGACATCTTCGTACGAATACGTCTTCCGAAATGAGCTTCCGCCGGCGTCAAACCTCCAAGTGCATTAGACGGTGTCGACCGGTAATGGAACAAAAATTGCGACATTATTTCCGGGTTCACATTCCCCTCCTCTTTCAACTTCTTCAAGCCTCTTTTCAGAGTGTCTACGAAGCGTTCAGCTTGCCCGTTAGACTGTGGGTGGAATGCAGGAGACCGGATATGTTCAATTCCGTACTCATGACACATATTAGCAAATTCTCTGGAAACAAACTGTGTTCCGTTATCCGAAACCAACGTCTCGGGATATCCATGAGAACTGAATATGCCTTTCAGCGTTCGTACAGTAGACACGCTCGAGATTGATTTAACAATCGCTACCTCTGGCCATTTTGACTTTGCATCAACCACCACCAGATAGTACTGTCCGTTCTCGGGACCCGCATAGTCAATGTGCACTCTTTGCCAAACACGTTCCGGTGTGTTCCAAGGCTCTAGTGGCACTTTTCTCAGCGTTTTTCCGTGGATTTGACAAGTGTTGCACGCCGCAACCACTTTTGCAATGTCCTCATCCATTCCTGGCCAGAAAACAAACGCTCTCGCGAGTTGTTTCATCCGTACCATGCCCGGATGTCCTTCGTGCAATTGCTTCAGAATTGTCTTCTGCAACATCTCCGGTACGACAACTCTTTCACTCATCATTACGCAGTCTTTCACAACGGACAACGACTGCTTGATCGAGCTGAACTTCTTCAATTTCCCTTCCAGTTTCTTTGGCCAAACTCCTCGGGAAATACACTTGATAACTTCCTTCAGAACGTTATCTTTCCGTCTCCGACTGTACGTCTTCGACTCGAACTGGTAGTCTTCGGACAGCAGACTGCAGAGATCCTTCTACATCCACTTCCACTTGAGCTATGACCATATCCTCATTCTTGGATGGCATCTTCTGAATCATTCGCGACAGCGCATCGGCTTGTCCGAAATCATCGGTCTTCACGTATTCGATTACGAAATCATACGCTAGAAGAATCGTGGACCAACGCACCAATCGATTCTGCGAGTGTACTGGAATTCCCTTTTTACTTCCAAAAATGGAGAGCAACGGTTTGTGGTCCGTTCTCAGTAAGAACTTTCTACCGAACAAGTACTTGTGGAATCTTTTCACTGCAAATATCAATCCAAGGCCCTCTTTTTCAATCTGGGAGTAGTTCTTTTCCGCAGAATTCAAAGAACGTGCTGCATGGGCAATCGGTTTCTCCGTTCCATCGGCAAAGCGATGACTAATAACGGCTCCAATTCCGTAATCGCACGCGTCGGCTGCCACAACAATCGGAATATTCGGCTGGTAATGTGTCAGATTCAGGTCAGACGACAGGACGTCTTTCAACTTCTGAAAAGCCTCAGCCTCTTTCTGAGTCCAAATCCAATCACAATCTTTCATGAGCAGTTTGTCGAGTGGACCACGGAGCGATTTCATATGCGGAATGAACGCACTGTAGTACGTGATCATTCCCATAAAACTCCGCAACTCCTTTTGGTCCTTCGGCTCACATGCCCTTGATCACCTGCACCTTTTTCCTTGTCTGGTCTTCTTCCATTCTTATCAATGATAAAACCCAAAAAATTTTATCTCCTCGCCGAGAAAGTGACATTTTTTTCAATTTTTCACTCTGAAGCCATATTCAGAAATCCTCTTGAACAACTCTATCAAATTCTCCATGTGCTCTTTTTCCAGTTCGGCCAACAACGATAATATCGTCGAGATATGCCGTCACGCCTGTCAGTCCAGTGATCATTTTGTCCATGATCCGCTGGAACACCATCGGCGCCGTTTTTGCCCCGAAAGGAAGTCTCTGGTACTGGTAAAGCCCACGATGTGTGTTTACCGTTAATAACTCCTTTGACTCTTCGGCCAGTTCGATCTGCAAGTACGCGTCCTTGAGATCAACTGTTGAGAAAACTGTTCCTCCGTTCAACGTCGCGAACACGTCTTCTGGCGTCGGAATTGGGTGATCTTCATCTTCCAAAGCTTCGTTCAAGCCCGTTTTGAAGTCTGCACACATCCGCGTGTCCCCATCTGCTTTCCGCACGCACACCAAAGGTGCCGCCCACGTACTGTGGTTCACCTTCTTGAGAACTTTCAGACTCACGAGTCTGACCAGCTCTTTGTCCACTGTTTCCAAAGCTCCGTATGGTACCGGACGCTTTGGTTTGAACACCGGCGACGACCCAGGTTTCACAGTCAGCACTGCCTTTTCCTTAGTACATCGCCCCAGTCCTTCTTTGAACACTTCCGGAAATTTTCTCTTTAATTCCGCTCGAAGTGTTTCCGTGTCTGGACTCTTCACTTCGTTTACCATCAACCCTAGGTAATACGACATTTCCGTCGATTTCCCGATCCAATCTAGCCCTAGCAGATTGCCTTTCTCGCGGACGTACACAAAACCAGAAGCTTGCGAGCCTTTCAACGTGAAGTTGACGTTTGCTCTCCCCAACAATTTCAAGTCATCACCGCTCGCGGATGTCACTCTTGTTGCGAAACTCTCCAGTTTTGGTTTTCCGATCTTAATCCACTCGTCTTTTCCAATCAAAGTAATATCGGAACCAGTGTCAAGCTGGTAATCCACCGACCTGTCATTTATGTCCGCCGTGACGTACTGTCGTACAGCGTTCACGTGTCTGTTTAGCTTCACGTTCTGAGTTTTCCTCGTGCCACTCTTCTTGCTTTTACAGTACTTTGACATATGACCGCTCTGTTGACAATTGAAACATTTTGTCAGTTTCTGTTTGCAATCCGGCTTTTTATGGCCCTTTTGCCCACAATTCCAACAAGCTTCCTCTTGTCCCCCTGAACGATCTCGGTCTCTCGTTGGTTTCTTTCCTTTTCCGTTTCCTCTGGAGTGTACCGCTCTTACAGCCGGTTCACTCTTCTCCATCTCTGAAACCACACAGTTCTGTCTGTCCGCTTTCTGCCACTCTTCGCAGAGGTCGTTTATCGTGACAGTTTCTTCTTTTTCCCACTTCTGTTCCACATATTTTATGAAATATGCCCGGATAGCCTTGTCTTTCGACCCATCTAACCCTTTTAACCAGAAGAAGACTTTCCATCCGTCGATGTCGATCTTGTCCAGATTTGCTGCTTCGCACATCGCGTTCACCTTGTTGGTGTACTCGACCGTCGAGTCACCGTCCCGAATAATGTTCATGCACGCAAATCTGTGGGAGAAAATACTTTTCTTCACGTCAAACATCTTCCTCAAAAAGTCCGACAGTCTCCTCAAACTTCATTTCGGTGTGTTTCTTCGGACAGATCCGCTTAGAAAAACTGCTCATACACCTCGTCCGAAAGTTTACTCACAAGCAACGAAACTTTCGCCTCATCCGGCAAATCTTTTTCCCTCTTGGTCGAACGCAGTTCCAGTGCCGTTCATACCACCTCGAAAACGTCTTCTCTGTTTCCAGATCAAACTGGAACTGTGAAATCCTGCCGCTGATCACATTTATCAGCTGTGATTGCGACACGCTTGACTCGCTTTGGCTCACCGTTCCCGGATTGCCATTGATCTTTCCAGATGACATGGACTTGATCAACTTGTCAATCGATTCTTGATGCCGAGTTGCCTGCAACTGCATTTGCTGTTGCGTCACTTCGATCATCTTCAGCATCTTCTCCATCATGTCGCTATTCACCGCCATTGCAGGTTAACTGGCACTGACGAGAATACACAGAAAAAGTCACCGCCGTTTATACTGTCACGGGTACTTTCTGCTCACAAGATTTCACCACCGTTTTTAGCTGTCGTGGTTACTATTCTGTGTTAACTGGCACTGACGAGAATACACAGAAAAAGTCACCGCCGTTTATACTGACACGGGTACTTTCTGCTCACAAAAATTTCACCACCGTTTTTTTAGCTGTCGTGGTTACTATTCTGTAGAACAAGAATCGCGAGCGAAATCGAGTTCGAAATCTGATCGCCAATGTTGTGTTCTCAGGCAAAACACAAGTTACTCGATTACTCTTTATTTTTAAGAGACTTAAAAATACAACCGAATGCTGTGTAAGCTCGGGGAAAATCTATACAACTGCAATGATGACAATTCAGCTTGATGTGTGAGAGAGAGAGACGCAGAGAACGCGCGCTGTGTGTAAACTCGCGCCACACATTTGCTTACGGTTTAAAACTTGTGGGTCTGCACCCAACATAATCCCATATTTTATCGGCTTTCTCTACTGACGTCTATCATTCTCGTGTCGAACCCCAACGTCTACAATTTGCAGAAGATGTCGTCGTTCCTCCCGCGCACGCTTCTGCTCTCGCGCACCGCTTCTCCGCTCGTCGCCGCCACGTCATCGTGTCTGTCGACGAAGCCACGCGCGCACCCCGACGGACACGTGCCGTCGCCGCTTCAACAACTCTCCGAGCAGGAAAACTCGGTAGTGGAGACTGGTAATTTGAAAGGAAATTCTGAAAAAAGGAAGAAAATATTGTTTTTTTTTCAGTTCGTCGCTTCGCGGTGAATGTGATCAAACCGCTGGTGCGGGAGATGGACGAAAAGTCGCAAATGCATCAGAGTGTCATCACCGGCACTTTCGAGAATGGGGTCAGAAAAACTGCGACAATTTTTAGAAACAATCGCAATTCTTTCAGTTGATGGGAATCGAAATTCCGGAGAAGTACGGCGGTCCGGGCTCGTCGTTCTTCGATGCGGTGCTCGTCATCGAGGAGCTCGCCAAAATCGACCCGTCCGTGTCGGTGTTTGTCGACGTGCAGAACACGCTCGTCGCGCCGCTCATCATCCAGCTCGGCACGGAAGATCAGAAGCAAAAGTACTTGCCGAAGATTGTGACGGAGGCGATCGGCTCGTTCGCGCTCTCGGAGACCGGCTCCGGCTCCGACGCGTTTGCGCTCAAGACGCAGGCCAAAAAAGACGGCGACGATTTCCTCATTTCCGGCTCGAAAATGTGGATCACCAACGCCGGCCACGCGCAGTTCTTCCTAGTTTTCGCGAATGCGGAGCAGGCCAAGGGCTACAAGGGAATCACGTGCTTCCTCGTCGACCGCAACCAGGAGGGAGTGTCCGTCGGCAAGAAGGAGGACAAACTCGGAATCCGTGCCTCGTCCACGTGCTCCGTGCACTTCGACAATGTGCGCGTGCACAAATCCGCCATTCTTGGAGAGTACGGAAAAGGATACAAGTACGCGATCGAGTGCCTCAACGCCGGCCGCATTGGAATCGGGGCTCAGATGTTGGGACTGGCGCAAGGATGTTTTGACCAGACAATTCCGTACTTGCAACAGAGAGAACAGTTCGGTTCTCGGCTTATTGATTTCCAGGTGAGCTCTGAAAATTGACCTAAAAAAGCTAGATTTCCAGGGAATGCAACACCAAATCGCGCAAGTGCGTATGGAGATCGAGGCCGCGCGTCTTCTGGTCTACAACGCCGCTCGGATGAAGGAGAACGGACTGCCGTTCGTCCGCGAGGCCGCGATGGCCAAGTTGTTCGCATCGCAGGTGGCGACGACGACGACGTCGAAATGTGTGGAGTGGCTCGGCGGAGTCGGATTCACGAAGGAGTTTCCGGTGGAAAAGTTCTACAGAGACTCGAAGATTGGCACGATTTACGAGGGAACATCCAACATTCAACTCAACACCATCGCCAAGTTGGTCGACGTCGAATACCAGCAGAAGGCATAGAAACTTTCAATTCTTGTGCTAAAGTGTCCCCTTCTTTTCTTGTTTCATTTTATTATAATTACGGTTTAGTCGAATGACATGATTAAATTAACACTAATTTGGTAACACATTATAGTTATCAACCTAGAAAAATGAAAATTTATTGAGAGAAAATTGGAAAAGTGAAGAATTTATGCGCGACGAGTAATTTGCAAATGAATACTAATGGAAATTCAAATTATTGACCATTTATTGTGTGGTTCCAAGTTAACAAGATGTAGACCATATTATACAATATCAACAGATCATAAAGCATCAACCGTCGGGGCGGTCCGGGATTTTTAAAGGACCAGGGAACCCAAAAATTTTTTGATTGATTTGTGAAATTTTTTTGTGACTGTTTGAATTGTCTCTTATTGCCTCATACACTGGTGAAATGCAGCCTCTCAAAAATGCCAATGAACGAAACGGCATGCAGTTGAAGTTGTGGCCGTGGCCTAGCGCCAATGGCCTAGAAATATGCGCTTCTCGGCCATTTTATTTTTTCCGCTTTTTTACCGGTTTTTCCAAAAATTAACGGTTTCTCCTATTTTTCAGTTGATTGACATTTGTTCGGCACTTACTTATTTTTTCACTGCTAAAAATTGTTTTCATTCAGTCGATAAGTGCCAGATGAGTGGTTTCCGTGGAACAAGGGCGAGGTCTTCCCAATGCGAGTATTGCCAGAAAGTGGCCCCGAGAGATTCAATGACAATTGTTCCGAAAAACCCGGAATTAAGAGAACGGTGGATCCGCATTCTTGGCGGAGAGTTTGGAGAAAAATCTCTCAAGCACACCAATTCGTTCATTTGCAAATCACACTTTCGGTTGTCGCTGGATAACAGAAGACGGCCGCATGATTTGCCAATGGTATTTTCTCGAGTTTTATGTTTCCTATGTAGAAAAATAAAACATTGCAGGCAAACAATAGAAACTCCGCCGACTGCGCCAGAAAACTCATGAACCCTGTGAGGCCAATAAGAAATGCGGATGAATCAGCACAACTACGATCAGAAACCGACTTCTGGATGGATGTGGACGAAATGGACGTCGAAAACAGAGTGGACACGGATAACTCTCATTCCCGTGTAAGTTTTTTTTGTCAAATTCTGTATGAGAAGGGAAGGAAATTTCAGCGCGAATGTGATGTATCATTCGGAAAGCTTGAGCGTGTTATTGTCGAAATTCCGGCAATCTGTGAAATATTGCGATTCTGTCGAACGTGTAAATCAGTTGATAGTGTACACGTTGATTTTGAACAAAGTGGCGCGGCAATTACTGTGAGTGTGGGCTTTTGATGCCGCTGTAAACAAGTGTTCTCAGTTCAAGATGAACTGCCAACAATGCGAGTCTAATTGGAAGTGGGAAAGCAGTGGCTCTGTGTCATCCGGGAGTAATAAGATGAAGAATGTCAACATTGACATTTATTCCTCAGTGTTTAGCACTGGAAACGACTTTTCCGTGAGTAACTTCAACAATTCACAGTTTCAAATTCCGTTTAGCGACTCACGCATTTTGCTTCAAACTTTCGACTTGCGTTCCCGTCAAAAAAGTCATATCAGAAGAGCCTCCTCAATTTTATTTATCCTGCCGTTGAGAACGTTTTCAAGGAGTGCAATAAGCGCGTTGAAAGTGCACTGGAAAAGTTAGCAAAAGAGGTTTCTGATTATGATTTCGGTGTACATGAAGTGTGATGTTTTAGAACGGCGCTTTAGATCTTTGCGGCGATGGACAGTTTGACAGTCGCGGCTACTCCGCATTTTACTGCAAGTACTCTCTGGTCGAGGCTCGCAGCCAATTAGTCGCTGCCCATAGTGTCGTTCGCAAAAACAGAAACGGTAAAACAACTTCTGTTTGATTGTTGACTGTGTTTTTTTTTCGAATTGTAGAAGGGTCGAAGTCTCTCGAAACTCTCGGACTGCAGCAATGCCTGACAGATTTTCAACATCAATTTTCCCCAAGAAAAGTCTCGATCCGAAGTGTAACAACTGATCGCGCGAAGGATGTTTCGAATATTCTGTCGAGAACTTTTCATTTGCCCCACAAATTTGATATGTGGCACTTCCTACGAAACATTCAGAAAGATCTGTGGAAAGTATTATCACATTCCTGTTCCATTCATAAAATGAGACCTCTCAGAGACAGGGGGCAACTACAAATGAAGCCAGTGCGTTATTGGATGGACCGACTCGTGGGTCATTTGTACAATTGCGTAAAACAGTGTCCCGATGACAGTGTGAGATGCGAAGAGATGGCTGTGTCGTTTTTCCAGCACATGCGGAACATTCATGCACATTTCGAAGTAAGACATAACGGAAAACACGAAATCCTAAATTGAAAAAAGGCGTGAACACTATTTTTGGCTGAAAAATTCAGAGCGGTTTTATTTTTACCTCGAGAAAAAAAGACGTGCATTGATCAGGGCGCCCCTTCTCTTTGAGCAGAAAGAAGTAGTCCCAGTTACAACTTTCAGCTGAACATGGTGCATGTTGACTCAGATGGCGAACATTTCTTCTGCCCGCACACCGTAAACGCCTGTAGTTGACGCCTTTTTGTAGTACAATCTTATCGGAAAAACGTTGAAATTGCCAAAAATTAGCATTTCACAATTTCGGCGAGACTGCTCAGAATGAAAAGGAGAATCGGACATACAAAAATATAGTTCCTTTGAGACCATTCTATGTTTTCCGTGAAGCAGAACATTTTTTCTAGACCTGCGAATATTACACTTTCGAAGTGGTGTTATCGTGCTCTCATGGCCCCATTTCCGATGACTTGCCTTGGATTGACGTGTACGATGTGTCTCACCAAAAAGCGTTCTGGCTCTTGTTCGACATTATCACTACTGGCAATAGGCTTAGCGAATTGGGAACAGTTTCTGATAGATGCACCACTTCAGCTGTTGAGTCGTTCAATGCACGGTCCACCTACTACACTCCAAAAGAGAAATACTTGTACGTATGCTAATTCTCATCGGTTAGAATCATTTCTATTTATACACACACTCATTTTTACGTACTATCGTTTGCAGTTCGCTTGCCGGATTTCAAAATCGTACCAAACTTGCCGTCATTGACTGGAACGAAAAGAAATTGTCGGAGTTGAGTGGAGCTCGGATGCGGATTGGCAAGCGCCATTCATGGTGCAAATCGAGAAAAAAGGAGGTGGAGAAGTGGACGAAGACCCCAACAGACTATGGATGGAGAAGGAATATTACAATGCACGCTAGATCAATATGTGATCGAAGCACCAACGACGATTCTGAAGGTTCGTAGTGAATAAAACGGTACAATAAAATAAATTGTTGCAGAATGTGCCGCTCATGGCGATACGTCGTCTGGAGCGACAGGAGGAGCACCTGGAGCGGCAAACACGGTGATTGTTTGCGAGGGCACAGTGAAGAAAAATAAATTTTGGCCCTCGTCTCGTGAGCTGTCCGCTGCTTATTTCGCCGGTCGGCGGCGAGTTCTCGAAGCCTATTTTTCGTGCGCGAAACCTTGAGATGCGTGCTGTTCGAAGAACACTGACTCATTTTTCCTCATTTTTTGGGAACGAGTTCATTATGACTGAAACTCGCAAGCGGCAACAAGAAACTCACAGAAAGGTCTAGGGATCACTGCCAAAACAGCTTTTTCGCCGAATGACTGCTTTTTGTGTCTCGTCGTTAGTTTTTATCATAATGAACTCATTCCCAAAAAATCAAGGGAAATGAATCAGTATTCTTCCGATGGCACGCATCTGAAGTGTCGGAACAGCAGAAGAACGCGCGGGCGGCGGGTAGCGCGCTCTCCAAACCTTCTCTATGCGCCGCAACTTCAGATGCATGCCGTCGGAAAAATACTGATTCATTTCATTTGATTTTTTGGGAATGAGTTCATTATGATAAGAACTAACGACGAGACACAAAAAAAGCACGCATGACCACTCATTTCACGGAAAAAAAGGTGAATTCGTACTGAACCTTTGAAATGTTTGCGAATTTTTGCTGCCGCTTGCGAGTTTCAATCAAAAATGAACACATTTATTACAAAAACCGGGTAAGATGAACCAGTATTTCTCCGGCGGCACGCATCGATAGTTCCTAAAACAGCTAAATTCTAAAAGTGGCCTAGGACCTAACTGGCGAGGCGTATTATTACTTGTTCAGCCGGCGGACTCGACGGAAAGCGAGGGTAGCATCCCGGCTCGCGACCCCGGGCCGAATGGACTAGAATTTTCCTCGTCACCTTCGCAGAGAATCACCGTGACGCCGAAGGCGTTCAAGATTAGCGAGTACGAGGACGCGGAGAAGCAGCGCGCGAGTGTGTCTTAGTTCCGCGAGACGGTGACCGTCAACAATCGGCGCTCACGCCAGCAAGTTCATCGAGGATCCGTCGCAGTTGGCCGAGATCCAGCAAGACTTCCTCTCGAGCCTCGCGGCGATTCTAGGCATTTCGACACGGAGGTATTGAGAACCCGCGTAGACCGGCGACCGAGTTTCGGTTTTCGCGAAGCCGCCGAGACCGGACTGCTCGACGTGAAAACGGGCAAGATTGTGCACCCGGAAAGGAGCCGACGCTACTCGATCCCACGCGCCGTTCACACGACACTTGTTGCAGGAGACGCCGCGAAACTGCTGATAGAGCAACTCAACGTGCCTGTCGAAGAAGTCGCATTCACCACGCAAACGATCATCACGTCGAAGCACTCGGCGTCGTCGCCAGTCTTCGAACCGCTTCGGTTAGCCAGCAGCCAGCAGCCAGCGGTTAGCCAGCAGCATCTTCAACCGGCCGGACCACCACCCGCAAGTACACCCCGACCGACCTCAACTGGCACGGATCGCCGTCAGAGCTCCGCAACTCGAGCACGGATCCACTCGCCTCCTACACCACGGTCACCTCGAGCGAATTGACCGAAGAGTGGCCGAAAAAGACTGTAACCTGTTTTGGTCACGCCGCTTTTTCCCATCTTTTTTTCATTTATAGTTTTCAGAATAAACCTCGACGAGGTGGAGTTTCTCCAGAACCGCGGATACTCGTCGCAGGAGTTTGTCAGCAAGAGCCCAGTCCTCAAGCAGACCGTCGAGCAAATCGAATGGAGGGATGTTCACAATGTAACATCCAGGTCAGCTCCGTGACCTTTGCAACAGGCTCCATCATGACTATCGTTTTATTGTGTCGCCGCTCAGGATAAGGTAAACCTTCTTCTATATTTTTGAGTGATCTGTTCGTTTAGCAGGTGACCGAGGCGTTCCGGTATCAAGAGAAGTGGGGTTGCATGGCTCTATACAACATCGGCTGAATGATCAGCCGACGAACACTGGAAGTGGTGCCGTCGTGAGAAGACGATGACGAAAAGGAGAAGAAACGATCGGAATGCGTGCATCAATACAGGAAGGAGCTGCTCAGTTCGATGCGCAAACAGACGAAAAACGGTGCAGCCGAGATGTCCGACAGCCCAAAAAGAATTTTATTGCGGCGCAAAGGGATCGGGGAGCTGAAATTTCCGCCCAGTTACTGCTGAAGAAGGAACAAGACGAAGGAATCCGCGGGAAGCAGCAAAGCTCCAGCTCCATTTCCAGCTGCTCCTTGGGCAACATCATGTGATTGGCTGGTTCTATACTTTTTGTTGAATTATGATAATATCAGATGCGTGAGCGTAATGTGATGGAGTGCTGGACTGCAATTGTCTCACAGAGGACCTGTTGGAATCGTGGCACCAAACCGCGACGACATCGAAATAATGCTGAATAGCGAGATTGCCGGAGCTCTTGGAAGTGATGTAGTACGTGTTGCGCTGCGAGTGCTCCAAGAAAGCGGCCTCGAACATCTCTGAGTTCAGATCGCCGAGTCGTTCCCGGATGGCACAGCGGATATGGAGCCGGCAAACGTGATCAACGAGTCGATCGATCGAGTGAGGAATCCACGTGGTCCTTCCGGCTAGGGAGGAGAACATTGCGATGCCGCTGATTGTGCCGTTGAGCCAGCTGAAAATCGAGCTGGACGTGTCGCTGAACATCCAACAGCCAACGACGCCATCCATCCGTGCGCCGAGCTGCTCACCTCGATCTTCATGGAAATGAGAGAAAATTGCAAGAAGTACCATCTGATTTTTGTGATTCTCGAAAACAATCTGATGAACATGGCGAAACAGCTCGTTCTGTACCACTCGACGCGAACACGCGTCCTCCGGTCACTTTCCCTCTCCACGTACTTTGAATAGTTAGTATACTTTGACAACTGAGATAAATATTTTTGTTTCTCCCCAGAATGTATTTGTTTTCTTATTCTATCGCGAGTTTTTCGATTTTATCGCGAAAAAACCGGTAAAAAAGCGGAAAAAATAAAATGGCCGAGAAGCGCATATTTCTAGGCCATTGGCGCTAGGCCACGGCCACAACTTCAACTGCATGCCGTTTCGTTCATTGGCATTTTTGAGAGGCTGCATTTCACCAGTGTATGAGGCAATAAGAGACAATTCAAACAGTCACAAAAAAATTTCACAAATCAATCAAAAAATTTTTGGGTTCCCTGGTCCTTTAAGAGATCACAATTCGGTTGCACAGTGGAGCGAGGTTGCGCACGCCGGTTCCCGCCACACAATTGCACAATTGACGGACGCCGGCGGTGTCGAATCCAGAAGCGATGGCGCATTGTTTGGTGCTCTGAACCAGGACGCTGTCGGCTGGAAGATCGAGGCCGCATCTGAAAAAAACCAAACGTTTCAAAAACTGCCTCAAATGACAATAATTCGCGCTCACCCGAGCTTCTTGTAGCAGTTTCCGGTCGATCCGCGGTCCATGCACTTCATCACACACGTGGCAAACTTTTTGCCGACCGAGAGGAAGGCCTTGGCCTCGGCCTGAATTCCAGATCGCTGCAGAATCGAGTTGACTTCGGTGAAGGCGGCGAGTTTGAGCGTTTCCGGATAGCGCTTGCGGACCATTCCGCCGCCGGAGCGAGAGCACGAGTTCTGCAGATTCGACTTCTGACAGCTCGCCGCCCGGGCGATTGCAGGCTCTTTGGCCAGCATGCACTGTCGGAGGGCCGGGTAGTTGGCGCCCATCGCGGCCACGTGGTTTTGACACTGATCGGCGCACTGAATGAAGCCGCCGGTAGCGCTCCCAAGACATCCTTCAATCTCTTGACATCCGCACTGACGGATGAGTTGGCCGGAAGCCGCGGGCAAGAGGAGGGCGGCGGAGAGCAAAAGCGGCAGGTACATTATTGGCGAGGAATGAAAAATGCGTGAATCACTCGGAAAAAGCGGGCACCGTCTGTTTTATACCTTCGCCGTGCCCCAGCGCCCGCCCATTTTCTCGCCGCGCCGATGTTTTCTAACCAGTATGCGATGCCTGTCGTCTCTTTTCTCTCTCTCTCTCTCTTTACGGAATCGAAGGGAATGGCTGCCTGACGTCGTGCACGTCTGAAAGTCAAGTCACTGTTTAAACTTGTTATGTTACATTCGATACTTTGTAACTAACCCCCAGAGAAGGTTACCATGTGTAATAGGATCGGGCGGCCGAACAATGGGTCACTTCAAGGGCGCACGGCTGACCCTTGTTTCACTGCGGGACGGTATCAAGATTTGCAACTGACAGTGATCGGATGAAATCAGATGAACATATTAAAATAAAATATTTTGATGTCATATCTTCTTTTCATTCTAACGTCATCACAGTCGATCATAGTCCGAATCAAACCAAATACGTTTTGTTTTCTTTTTCCTACCCCAAACCATCAAGTGTTTATTTTATTCGTGACGTCGTCGGTCGTCGCCGACGATTTCAATTAAATTACAAGTTCAGAGGTGTTCGGGAAATGACGACAAGTGTGTCCGTTTCGCCGAGGAGACCCGATAGGGCAATCCCTTTCCTTTTTTTTTGAGATGTTTCTGAATCATCGGGCACGGGATGGACGTTGATCAGTTTGGTGATCGCAAGGACACGGCGGTCTTTAGCACTTTTTGAAACTAGAAAACTAATGTTTTTCGATACATTTCGTTATCGATAAGTTTGTGGGCATGATTGAAAACTTGTCAACAGAGAATATCCATATATTACCAATTAACAAAGTGCAAATCTGTCAATTTTTGTCGATCAACAAATTTTGAGCGAAGTTGTCGAAAACGGATTCGATATTATAGCTTGTCGACAAAAATTGGCAACAGTTGCTAATTTTTAACGATAAAATCGTCGTAAATTCAGATTTTTTTCATCTCTGGAAAACCTGCTGCGTGTGCATTCTGACGTGATTGTGTTTGCGGACAACGCGTCAGACTTTACGAAATCTCCTTTGAAAGTTTGAATTTTACATGTTTCTGCTCGAAAATTCGCCATTTTTCACAATTTTTCCACGTTTTTAGAGATGAAAATAAATTTCGGCTTTGTCTAGAATATCACTGGCTTGTTTTCTCCCTTTCTCAGTTTGCGATCAAAAAACGGACGGTTTTGTTTGTTGTTTGTTCTGTTATCATTGTTATCCCCAGATGGGAACTTCCGTGACGTCTTCTCCTCAAATAGTGACTTGTGCTTCGTTTTTCGACGTCATCACTCGATTTTCTGATTTAAAATCTCTTTTAAATTACTTCGCCGAACGGATCAACGACGTCATGATTGCGCTCTCGAGTTTTATTGGCTATTGTCCTCTACAAACTTGACCAAAAATGTGTGTTTTTTTGTGGTCGCTGAAAAGTGACCTTCATCGGGAAGGACGAGAGTGGTGTTCTCGGCGCCAAATGTAAAAACTTTTTTGTCGGTTTAAAATTGTTTTCGGAGGGAGGCCTATAAAAACAAGTTGCTTGACCAATTGAGGGAAATTGAAGTGAAAGGAACTAGATTTTTTCAAAAATATGCTATTCAAGTTAGAATTAAAATTCATAACATGATTGATGATAATTAACATAAAAACAACAACAAAAAATCAACAAAACCGACAATATCACTATCGGAAGATCAGGTTCATGAGCTCGCTGCTCTCCGTGTTCACGTGCTTCGAACGCTCCTTTTTCGTCTTTTTCAGCGACTTTTTCTGCTCGACGTCTCGTTGGAAGGCGTCCCATTTTCCGCCGGCCGCCTTTACTTTTGCCTCCAACTTCTTCAGATGCCGTCCTTTTTCGATTTGCTCCTCAAAGTGAGCGGCGATTCGTCGCGCCTGTGCCACTTCCACGTTCATCCTCCGCTTCTCGACCTCTTTTTCGTACTGTAACTGCTCCACCAGGTGCACCCATTTGAATCTGAAAATAAGGTATGATCTAGCTGCGAGATTCAAGTGTTCATGTTTTGTCAAAAAAAGAGGGGGGTTAGCAAAAAGTCGTTCTTAACAAGAATTGATAAAGTTGAATCGATTTTTGCCAAAAATACTAGAATTTCAGGTTTTTCAGCTTAGAGAACCCACCCGGACAAGTAGCGAATATTCCAGAGCATGCTCGAGACGGCGTCCTTGTTTTTCCCTCCGATCTTCGTGTTATCAATCTGCTCGGCGATCGCCTTTGCCAATTTCTTCTTTTTCAACTCCATCCACCCTTCCGCGTATCGATTCTGCGGGTTTTTTGTGTGCTTGTTCTTCTAAAAATTCGAAAATACCAGAAAAATCCTGAAACCATCCCAATTACCGCGAGAAAAATGCGTCCGACTTGTCCGGGACACAGTTTTTCAAAGTATTCGCGCATGCGGACCACGTTGTACTTTGGCGGAATCATCGAGAAGTAAATGACCTGGAATTAATTGAAAATAGAAATTGAACGATTTTTCTTTTGAAATTACCCCTGTTTTTCTCTGTTTTTCCTCCGGATTTTCGAATTCTTCCGTCTCGTCTTCATCGTCAATTTCTCCTTTAATTTCAGACGTTTCTTCGTTAATTTCATCGATATTAGGCTCCACAACTTCTGAAAAACGACTTTGAGTCATTTCAAACTGAAAAATTGCTCAAAAGCCTCACTTTCTTCTATTTTCACCTCTTTCTCCTCGTCCAAAGTGTTTTTCGGCAACTTCTTAACGATTTTCTTCTTCTTTTTCAAAATGGGAGCCATTCTGCTTCAAAATCTGTAAGTTTCAAATTTTAACGCTAAAGTTCCTTAGATCCAGTAAAATATGAGTTAGATTTCTGGGACACTGACCAAATATTTAAAAAAACAATATATTGAATTTAAGGCACATTTTATTGAATTACATGCACACAAAACGGGGAAAAACCAGGGTGTTATTGGGGAGAGGTGCAATTGCGCTCTATTGAGAATGTGCAAATTTGGAGCCGTTTTCAGCAGAAATGTCAAAAGAATACGTGCACGAGCTGAAATAAACCAGAAGAACATAATTGTACAAGAAAATCAAGGAAAAATCTCATTCAAAGTGCCTTCTTCAGCTCCAAAGGCTCTGCGCCGCCCATCTGGAAGCTTCGGCGGCTAGATCCGTGCAGATCGGTGACCATTTGAATTCCGGCCTTCCGCGCCATTCTTCCGGCAACACTTCTCGGGCCCAAATCCCATAATTGTGCGGCGGCGAGGGTTCCGTGTCCGGCGGCGAAAAGCGCGTGATGCGTGGCATCCGACGCTTCGTCGCCGTACTTAATCTTCACATTTTGCACAGTTTGATTGGCGATACTACGGCAAAGTGCGCGCGATCCGTCCTCCAAACTCATCCAGACCGTCGAGATTCCCGCGATTCCGCCGCCCATTATTTCTGAAAATATTTTTTTTTTGGAATTTCGGCCGGAAAGAGAGTGTTACCGATGGTTCCCGAAACGAGACCGCCCGTTTTTCCGTCGCCGAACCGTTTTTGAGCACTGTCCGCCAGTTTCCGGCCCATCGACACGCCCATATCTCCGATTTTGTCTACTGAAACAAAACTTTCGGACAATCGGTTTTGGCAGAAATTTTGCGACAAATTGTAATAAACAACGTTTTAAGAGCGTGGTTGTTGACGAGTAAAACTAATTTTCCGATTAATTTCTCGAAAATCCGCAGTTTTCGGTAACTCTTGTAATTTGTTCTAGAACTGACACAAATATCTGGTGCACTTGGCGATGGTCTTCGTTCCTTTGTGCATGTAAACGACGGATCCCTTGACGAGCGGGTTCACACTCATCGGTTTGTCGGTGGCCGACAGTCCCTCTCGGTACTGTTCTCCGGAATCTTCGACCCTCGACACGGCTTTCACAGTCGTCGTCTCCACTCCCCACGCGATTTTTTGACCGCCTAAAAGACACAAATGGCAAAAATTATTCAATTTTATAGGTACTTGTCACTAAAAACTTGGAAATCTTCGTGCTGATTCGTTGTTTCTCCTCGTTGCTCAGCTGCTGCTCCGGCTCCTTTTGCTCTTTGAAATCTGCAAACTCGCGGAGGACGGTGTGCAGTTCGTCGATGAGATGGGGTTCGATGTCCGCGGAGAGCAGAATGGCGACCATCAAATCTGCAAAGTGCTACTCTTTGCAAAGTACGGCCATTTCCAAAATTACTCGGGTTTTCGGGCGTCGGATTTGCGACCAGATAGGCGCCGAATTCGTTACGGAGCACCGGGGTCTTGGCGCCCATCAAAGGGTACGCCCACGGACCGACTTGCACGAACGCGCGTGTTTCCGCGCGGTCTTCCGCGTCCGGAAAACGAAGAATTTGAAGGGAAGTCGGTGCGGTCGGAGCGGTCGTCTTTTCGCCGTCAATCGTAAAAAGTTGGACGCCTTCGGGCAGAAAGTAGATCAGCTCGGCGTCCTGACTTCCGTACGAGTCCAATTGCATTCGAATCGCTTCTTTCTGCGAAATTTCGGGGTTTTTGCAAATTTTTTTTTAGCTAAAAACCTCGTTCTCCACGCTCTCCTCGGCTTCTTTGATCTTTTCCGGCGTCGGCGGCTTCGGGCCTTCCGATTTGAGCACTTTTACTCTAAACAAACAAAAATTAACGAAAAAATGAGGGAAATATTGTAACACCGGTACTTTTGAATAAATCGCATTTTGCAACTGTTCTACTGAATATGAACGAAAAATGACCGAAATTTCAGTATTTTCTGTCCAAAACTAATTTCTGAACAAATTTCCCTTAGTCTGAAAATGTGCTAAAATTCAAGGAATTTCTCCACATTCTCAATTTGTGATCTAAATTTTGAATTTCCCGCTGATAATCAAATCGGCGGCTGATTTTTTGTGAATTCGCGTTAAAAGAGTCACCTGTGCTCAACACTATTTTTCGCCTCCTGCAGCATTTTCCACATTTCGCTCTTTTTTGCGTTCCTCATTTTCTCGCCCACCTTGATCAGGTTCACGCCCTTTTCGTACATTGACAACGTGTTTTCCTGTAGAGAATTTACAAAACAATTCAAATCTTTCGACTTTTCAATTCCTACCCAATCGCTGACTTCGTCGTAGCATAATCCCTGTTCGATCGAGGCATACGCTTCCGAAAAAACCGCGTCGACTTGCGCTGTGTCCGGAATTTTCCAGAATAGCGAAAACATTTGCTGGAATCGAATGGAAATGTTTCGAAAATGATTTGTTAACGGAAAAATGCGGGCAAAAAAGAGGAAAAACGGATGAAGTGAGGTGGCTGGCTTGCGCAAAACAAGTTTCGCTATCTGCGTCTCTCGCCTAAATTACGCCCTTCCGTTTCGCCTGAGTCATGCTTTCGAAGAACAGAATTTCAGCGAAAGTATTTCGAAATCGAAACACAGATCAATCATTTAAAAAAAAGTTTTTATCCACAGTAAAATTGACTAAAGGAGACAATTTAAAAATTCCTCATTTTCTTCATCTATTCGCGAATTCGGGATCGATTTGCGAGGCGAATCTACTCGACGTAGCGCTTGTTCCACAAAGGAATATACTGGCCGACGGTCTTCCACTCGCAGAAGTAGATGGCCAGCAGGAAGGCGGAACCTCCGTACGCTCCGTAGGATTTGAAGCTGAAAATCGTTGAAATATTAAAATTTAAAGGTTCTGTTGACTAAATTACTCACTAGTTTTGGTTGGTGACGGCGTTCTTCAGAAAGCGGGCTGGCTTCATGTACAGCATGATTCAACCTGCAAAAAAATTCAGCTCAACATTCGTATTTTCAGACTGAAAAAGAGCGATAAATGAAAGCGAATAGAACGCGAAAATACTCAAAATTTCCATCAATCGACTAGAAAAACAGTTCATTAATGCGAAATAACACGGAAAACGAAGAAACGAGACCCCAGCAATAAATTAATGGAAAATTCGATAAATAAATACATTTTTGGTGGTTTTTCGATGTAAAGCTTCAGTTTTATGTGCTTATCCCAAGAAATTGACAACGACGAGGTGGAGAATGAGGTTGGCAAAGATGAAGTCGGCGAAAGCGCGCTCAGTCGAGACCGCTGTGAACTCCGAGCGATTCTCCTTGTTCACTTGCATTCGGAGACACGCTGAAAGCATTTTTATTGCGGATTTTTAGCTGGTTTTCAATAACTCACAGGCTAGAACGAAGGACGTGACGGTCGAGATGAATCCGGAGAGGAATGAGTTGAACGGGAACGTTCCGACGAGAAGACAGTAGATGAACTGCAAAAACACAGGTTCTATTGCCGTCGTTTCAAAAATAACAAGAAAATGTATACCTGGAAGATGCCGGTGAGCAGAATGTACACCATGTAGGCATCGATGATCTTCAGCTTCGACGACGTCGTCTTCTGGTAGTCTTCGAAGAGCTTGGTGAGCACGGGGACCACTTGAGACGCCATTCTGCAATGAAACTTGTTATTTTTAAGGAAAAATGAGAGAATTCTTGAATTCATACAAGTCAGAGTGCAATTGCATAAAAAGTAAAGAAGAATTACGACTAGCTCGCTGAAAAAGATGGGAGAAGGCAAAACTTTCAGAATTTCGAGTTAGTAATCAATTGTTAAAAATTAACTAGACTCAGGATACTTAAATCATGTAAATTCCGCATTTTTTGAGAGAAGAAACGCACAGTTTTATCAGGATTAGAAAACAAATCGAAATAATACTTAAACTAACGTTTTGTCCTATTTTTTGGCGAAAATAGTTTCAAAAATACGTTAAATTCCTCTAAAATATCAGATTTGTCTGAAAATGGCTGAAAATCCTTGTCGTGGCATCGAAAAACGCTGAAGAACGAAGCGGGCGGCGGTTAAAGGCAGACGCTATTCGCCAACGCGCAATCGCCGCAGGACACAAGCTCCGCCCCTTTTCGCAATCTGCGGCGCGCCGTTTGGCAGCCCCTCCGGCACGCGCTTTCACGTTTTCGTCTTTTTGCGCAAAACGAAAACCCCACCTCCTCGGCGTCGAATTAGTGCGTCCAATGCGTCGACGCGCCTACTGACACACTCAAAAAATTCCTCTTTTTTTCTGTATCTATAGGAAATTATGCTCTACACTGTAATCAATCTCTTAGCGTGAGTTTTTGGTGTCCTGGAAAAAAACGTGTTTGGAAAAGAAGGTTTTGTGTGAAAAATGTGCATTTCTAGACAAATCTACTGCAATGGTCCGATTCTACAGACGGTGCAAGACTCGCACATGTTTCCCGACTCGAAACATTTCGTCGACATGTCGCTCAAATATGATCCAGGTTGGAGAAATGAACAGATTTGCAAAAAATCCTTTTTTGCTATCAAAAGAGGAGACGCATCCATCAACCGCTCATCTTTATGGCCTTCGCGAGAGCGAAACCGGTTGTCGCACTTTGAAAATCGCATGATTTTTGGATTTTCCCCACACTCTTTGTGCTGGATTGTTCCGGAAAAATAGAAATTTCGGTGCGTCGTGGAGTCAGCTGACATGAGCTCAGAGAGCTCGAGGTCACCGCTGAAAAGTCAAAAATCACACGAAAAATTCGTTTTTTTTAACCAAAACTTCTACTCTGAAGTCACCCGATTTGAAGAGAGAGAGATCATACCATAAAAGTCTCATAAACTTTTTTTTCGCTGATATGATGGAAAGAGGAACGTCGTCTTTAGTCGGTAGTCAGACTAATTGAAAAAGAAAAAGACGACGATAATTGAATTACACTGTAATTCGGCGCCATGTGACTTCAAAATACACATACGGGGGCACAAACTTTTGAAGAAAATACACACTTCCTCGTCTCATGTCTTAGAAAGTCTAGCCTAGAAATTTCAGCACAAATGGAGCATCTTGTCTGGAGAAATAGTGGTTTTACGAAATTTTGAGAGATTTTTGATTCATCGGTGCTTGTGTACTCAAGCCAATACCCAGTGTATAGAATCAGTTGAAAATCTCTCAGTTTTCGCAAAAACCTCTATATCTTCAGATCAGATGATAGAATCGTGCTGAAACGTTCATGTTAGATACCACCGATAATAGTGCAAAGTCATTTTTCAGTAACAACACTGCGTCACTTTGACGAGCTCGGCGATCGAACGTCCGATCTGATAATCCTTCGGGAATTCGTCACTTCGCACTTCAATCCGCCGGGAACGGAACTCGTCGAGTGGTTCCCCACCGATTGGGTCGATTTCCCGTCGAACTTTCTGAATATTCACGATTACCATCATCGTCGGTGGGCGCTCCATTTGCATCGCATCTGGAAGGATTTGTGCCGGAAGGTGCGCGACGACGTCAAACACCGTCAGGATCACTATTCGCTGCTCTACGTGCCGCATCCGTTTATCATTCCGGGCGGTCGCTTCCGCGAATTCTATTATTGGTTTGTCGTCGACGTCTTCTGAAGTATCATTATCATTAACATGTTCAGGGACACATTCTGGATACTCAAAGGTCTTTTGTTCTCGGAAATGTACGAGACCGCCCGTGGCGTCATCAATAATCTCGGCTACATGGTTGATAAGTTCGTGTTTCGAAAATTTTGAACTCAAAAACAAGAGGATTTCCTCCTCTCCTTATCACTTTTCCAATTTGATAAGCCTCCCTCGGGGTCACTTGATTGATGGCCGCAAACACGGGCCAGTCATGTGATTTCGGACGGAAAAATGCGTTGGACAACAAGAAGAATGTTCGTTTTTTTTTCTGGGTTTTCTGATTCGATTAGGGTGTGGTACTGGTCCAGTAGGTACTCATTGTCCTCGGTGCAAATGGGATCAGACATCAACACGAACTATTTGTCCTTGAATTGGATTTCTGATAAGTGAGCCGTCGAAGCACAAAAATTTGCCGTAAACAAGATGCGTGTGTCTTATCGATGAAAATAGATTTGTCGATAAAACTTTCGAAAAAACTTTAAAAACACTTTATCGACAAGAAAAACATCGATAAAGCACACAAAGCAATAGAAATAGAAGTAAAAATGTGGATTTGCAGCCACGGATTCGTTCCGAACGGAGGTCGCGTCTACTATCTGACGCGTTCGCAACCGCCGCTTCTGATTCCGATGGTCTACGAGTATTACATGTCGACGGGAGACCTCGAATTCGTGATGCAAATCCTGCCGACGCTGGAGAAAGAGTACGAGTTCTGGGTGAAGAATCGGCAGTCGTGGTACAAAGACGGCGACGGCGTGGAGCAGTTCCCGTACTACCAGTACAAGGCCAAACTGAAGGTGCCGCGGCCCGAGTCGTATCGCGAGGACTTTGAGCTCGCCGAGCATCTGGAGACCGAGGAAGAGAAGATCCGGATGTGGAGTGAGGTCGCGTCGGCCGCCGAGACCGGATGGGACTTTTCGACGCGCTGGTTCTCGCAGACCGGAGAGGAGAAGCATCGGATGGACTCGATTAGGTTGGGCACGATTTTCAATACTTTGCCGGCAATTCTACCGATTATTATAGGGGCACCGAATAGAAAGGACGCTCTGTTCGCAATCTGGCCGAATTTCTAGTCCGCGAAGTAATTTTCCACTGAAAACGTGGCCTAACTTTTCAAACTCGGCCCCGAGCTCACTCAATTTGCACTGCAAAAAGAGTTTCTCAACAGAGCGCCATTTCTGTTCGGTGCCCCTATAATACCGATTCGGTTTTCTGGAAATTTTACCGGAAAATTGCCTAAGCAAATGCGCTCTACCTACACTTGGGACGAAAATGAAAAGTGTAAAGTGCTGAGTGAGCGAGTTTGCTTAGCGGAACGGTTAACAATTACGGAAACTGGACCAGAATTTGACCTAAGATTCTAACCGCCTCTTTTCCAGAACATGGAGTATAATCCCGGTCGATTTGAATGCGTTCATGTGCGCAAACTCTCGAATTCTGGCGAGTCTGTACGAGATTGCGGGCGATTTCAAAAAGGTGAAAGTGTACGAGCAGCGGTACACGTGGGCGAAGCGGGAAATGAAAGAGCTGCACTGGAACGAGACGGACGGTATCTGGTACGATTACGACGTGGAACGGAAGACGCACTCGAACACCTATTACGTATCGAATGCGGTCCCATTGTACGCAAAGTGCTACGATGACGACGACGTCGCGCCGTTCCGAGTTCATGATTATCTGGAGGTAGATACTTTTGCAAAAATGCACAGATTATTCAAACGCTTTTAAATTTCAGAGAGAAGGAGTTCTAAAGTTCAAAAAAGGACTGCCGACGTCTCTGGCGATGCACAGTTCGCAGCAATGGGACAGTGAGAACGCGTGGCCGCCGATGATCCACATGGTGATCGAGGGATTCCGTACGACCGGCGACCTGAAGCTGATGAAGGTGGCGGAGACGATGGCGACGTCGTGGCTCAGGGGCACCTATCAGTCGTTCATCCGGACGCACGCAATGTTCGAAAAGTACAACGTGACGCCGCACACCGAGGAGACGTCTGGGGGCGGCGGCGGCGAGTACGAGGTGCAGACGGGATTCGGATGGACGAACGGAGTGATTCTCGATCTGCTCGACAAGTACGGCGATCAGTTCTCCGCGAGCCCGAACTCTTCCGCTTCGGCCGGCTCACTTAGTCTTATTCTAGCAAGCATTCTTTTGTACATTTTGTCTTAATTTTGTTGTAATAATGTTATGCAGAGTACTTTCTCTCTCTCTCTTACTAGTATCGGGGCATTTCAAAGTGAATGCGCTGTGTTGCAATTGTGATCTCCAGCCCGGCACGTCGAGAATTCAAATGAAAAACAATTGGAACTCGTTTCACGGCTAAAAAGTAGAGCCAACAGAGCGCGTTTCACTTTAAAATGCCCCGATAGTAATAAAAATCCAATGTAAATAGTTGAAAATCACGGTAATAGTTTTCTTAATCCCTGTAGATCTGTTTTTTATTGTTCACCCCTCCCTGCCATATTTCCTTTACTCGAGTGTGTGTTTTTTTTTCTTCATTGTAAAAGTCCGTGTTTATCGGTTTTTTTTAAAATGCATTTCACTGTCCCCGGGTACTCGGACATTATCCGACTTTGCCATTTTTCTAGTCCATAAATTGACCGTTTCATAATGTTTCTCCTTTTTTTCACAGGTTGATGATAACCGTTCACGTTTTCTTCTCATATTTTTTATTATCAGGGAATCCAGGCGTGTTTTTCAAAATAATTTCAGATGGGAATTACCGGATTGTGGAAAATTGTGGAGCCGACGGCCACCGAGATTCCGTTGGAATGTTTGGAGGGCAAGAAGCTGGCGGTCGACGTCTCGATCTGGATCTATCAGGCACAGATGGCCTACCCGTCGGACCAGCCGTATCCGCACCTTCGTCTGCTGGTCAACCGACTCTCCAAACTGCTCTTCTACAAAATCCGCCCGGTTTTCGTGTTCGATGGACCGCAAGTGCCGAGTTTGAAGCGGAAAGTGATCGAGGGAAGGCGTCAGAAGCGGGAGGACGAGGACGACATTCTGAAGAACGCGAAAAAGATGCGACAGCTCAAGGAGATCGCGTCGGGCAAATTGGACGACGTCGAGTTGGCGAAGAGGATCGACGGAGTGTGCAGTCCGTCGAAGAAGACGGTCCAGAATGATGTGTACAAGGACATTCCGAGCAGTTCGATCGATTTGCGGGCGGTCGATGCGGCCGGAAGAGCACAAACCGATCGGTTCAACTATATCGAGTCTTCTGATGACGACGACGTCATCGAAATTAAAAAAGAAGAAAAAGTTCAAATTCCGGCTGCCGCACGACGGGTCCAAATGCAGGGGTTGTTGGATAAACGAGAAGTGATGAGGAACAGCCGGTTGAGGCCGGACATGGTAATGTAAAACAAGTTGATGATTAGTTTGGCCTAAAAACGAAAATGTTTAGATTCCATCCGACTCGAAGAGCTTCAGCAACTTTCAAATGCAACGATTGCTCCAAAGAGGACGTCTCAGTGCACAAATTCAACAGGTTAGTGAGAAGATTCTAGAAGAATGCAAGAACGATCACATGTTTTTGTAGCTGGCCAACTCATCCGCCTCGATCGGCGGCTCCACGCCCTCCGACAAAATCAACGTGACGGGTCCGGACGGCACTCGTCACGTGCTGCGCCACGCATTCTCCGACGAGATTCAAGAAGTGAAAGCCGGTCAGACACGGGAGATCGATAATCTGTACAAGCCTTCGGGGCTCGAGATGACGCTGGACGTGTTCAACGTGGAGTACGGCGGACGGGCGCTGAGCAGAGAGGCGACGCCCGACGATGAGCGAGAGGAGTTTGTCGAGAAGATGGAGGAGCGGTTGATGGATCGGAAGGAGGGGTGGACGAGCAAATCGGCCATGCTAGAGGTGATTGCGAGAAAGCGAATCCGACTGCATTACGGGGCGAAGGAGGGCGAGGAAGAGAAAGAGAGGGAGAAGGAGTTGGAGTTAGAAGTAAGCGACGACGAAATGGCGCTGCAGGAGGTGCTCCTAGAGTCGGCTTCTAAAGGAATCGATGAGAAAATGGAGAAAGAGTGGGATCCGCAAAGGTACGATCCTCCGAGCACCTCTACCAACCATTACGACGACGACTACATCCGTCTCAACTACGACGACGATGATCGGACGCCTCAACTCTACCGCGACCTCCAGGAGTTCCTCACCAACTGCGGTGTTCCGTGGATCGAAGCGCCCGGAGAGGCGGAGGCGCAATGCGTCGAGCTGGAAACACTCGGACTCGTCGACGGCGTCGTGTCCGACGATAGCGATGTGTGGGCGTTCGGCGTGCGACACGTCTACCGGCACATGTTTGCAAAGACGAAGCGAGTGCAGAGGTACGGAGAGCGGACGGCCGGGAATAAGGAAAACTGCCGATTGTTTTGTCTGCAACGCGAGGATTTCATTGCTATTGCGATGCTCTCCGGCGGCGATTATTGTAGCGGATTGAGCAAGGTGGGCACGATCGGAGCACTGGAGCTCGTATCAGAGTTTGTGGAGCAACAGAAAGAGGAGCAGAAAGAGAAGAAAGAGGAGATGGAAGATGCCGAGAACAGGGTTTGTGTTAGTTTCAGACTATTCAACAAATGACGGATGCTCAGATAATGCGATTGCTCTCGAAAGTACGCCATTTGTTCGTATCGTCGCCGGAAGAAGCTCGGCGAGCGAGTCGGACGGCGATGCAGATGAGAAGACACGTCACAGAAGCCAACGAACGGGACACTATTGAAATGGTGTGGGCTGAGCAAACTCACGTTTGATGAAAAGCACACAAATACCTTTTGCAGGTGTGCTCGAATCGAGAAGCCGTGCACGCGTACCTCCACCCGCTCGTCGACCGATCCACCGAACACTTCCGCTGGCGTCCGATGAACATTCCGCTCGTCCGTTCCACCCTTCAACAACGTCTTAACTGGCCCGATCGCAGCCAGCAGCACGAGGAGAAGAACTCGTTCGACGCATTCGAAAAATGGAATGTGTTCCTGCGCGAAGAGCACGGACGGTCTCAAATGCGTCTCGACCGGTTTTTCGCGCAGAAAACCGACAGTTCGTTGGAGTTAAAGTGGTCGAAGCGAGTGATAGAGGCGATGAAGAGGATTGAGAAACGGAGGAAGGGCGAGGAAGAGGAAGTGGAAGAGATTCCGATGGAGGAGAGCAAGAAGGGGAGTCCAAAGAAGACGGCGACACGTGGCAGAGGACGAGGCCGTGGACGAGGTGGAAGAGGTCGTGGTCGTGCGAGCACGAAAATACCTAGAAAAGAGCTAAATTTATCAGAAGAAAGCAGTGATTCGTTTGATGATTTGTAAACGTTAATTGAATTGATCTCGAAGAAATTTTATCACCAGGAAATGAAAACTAGCATACAATTCAATATAATTCAAACTTTTCTATAGTCCCTATCGTTTTTTAAACGTTTTGGTGTCTTTTGATGCCTAATCTTGTTCTTACTGATCAAATCAGGCATTTCTGATTTTAGACAAATAGTACAAAAGTGATAGATTCGAGAAAAATCACTTTTATCACAAAGGCTGACATTGGCCCAAGTACCACCGCCATCACCAACGCAGGCCAGACGGTTTCTCGAGAATGCGATGAGTCAGCTTTTCGGACGCATGGTGATCATAAAGATGATATAGAATTTGATGTTCGCCAGGCTCAGCTCCTTCTTCCCGAAGAAAAAAAACCGCGTTCACTACTTGAGCGACAAGGAGTTGGTCAGTTTTATGTTTTATACGTTAATTAGTTACTTTCAAACTGTTTGCGTTCCCGATTGAGGAGACGGGAGAGGACGGTGACGAAACTCGTGCTGCTGATACAATTCCTCCTGTCAAGCGTGGAAAAGACACTGCCGCGACTGTAGTGGACGAAACTGGTCGCAATTAAAGAAGTAGCGGAAATGGAAGCCTTTTACATGGAATGGAATAATGCCGTCGGCAAAAAGAAGAAGCAATGTATTTCTGCGGTTAGTTTAGTACATGACTTTATGTTTACTCTCTGTCCCACATTCAGATACTCTTCTAGAGACGGATGCTTAAAGATGCCTCCAGGACAAAGAAACCAATAGTTGGTGTATTGACATTTCATGCGAAACGAGTTTCGTCGGGTGCGCAGCGGTCGCGTCGCGTGCCGAGGGTCTCGCCGCGACGGGAAGATTTACGGTTGCGAATTTTCGTAAATAAATTCACTTGCAGATTCGAAATTGTTCCGCTGCTGGCCATTTTCAAAAAAATCGATTTTTCTGTGTCAGTTTTTTCAAAAAGTCAACAGTGTTCCTATCTTTTTCTTATCGCTCTTGTATAATTCCTGTACGCACCTTTACTTTCTTTCTTCTCGCTCGACTGTTTTTTTTTAAATTTTCTTCTATGCAAATTTGTACTTTCAGGTGGCGGTACATACAATAGAGCATGGCCCCGGTTCGACCTTGTCAACTAAACTCAGTAAGTCGTTTTATTTTCGTTTTCACAAAAACTGATGATAGTTAGAAAGAGCTCTTGTGCTCGAATGGTAAGTGATAATTTGATATGACATGCATTTTATGCCGTCACGATGATCCCTAAAAGGGGGAGAATAACGGCGTCTTATGCTCATTTCAAATGATACCATTCACAATTCTAGTGAGAAGTCTTCACGAACACGAACGAATTCCTCCCGATGAATCTCTTTTGCGCTGCATTTCGAACAATCCCATAGAAGCGGTCGGTTCCCTAGATTATTTTCTAAACGGGGAAACTGAATCCAACATTTTAATTTCAGATGAAAGCTGAGTGGATGAGATGTCCGCGATGCAAGACCAAACAATTGAAGCCAGAAGTGATTTCGACGGATAAAAACGGTTCTGACAAGCTGTGGTGGATCTGTGAAAATTACGCTGTAAGTTGAATTTTTTCAAGAGATTCCTCGAATAATTACATTTTAATTTCAGAAATGTATGTTCCCGCTTGATATGCCGCCAAAAATTTATCATGTCACGCAAACTGCCTGCCAGAAGAGAGATGGATATGTCCCATTGCCGAAAATTCAGTCGATTCCCTCAAAGTACCGCTATATGTATCCGATAACATTTTCTGATTCTCGGCCACCTTCCCGATGCTCCAGCACTGCTTTCACTAAGACTGGCTCTCGCACTTCTTCGGATGCCACCAGTATAGTTTCGGAAAAGTCTAGCGGGAAGAATCGATTAAAAGCAGACGCTCGTTCTACGAACAGTGTTATAACCACAAGCTCCGGAGTCGCATCTACTTCCGACCCTTCTGAAACAATTGGAGATCAAGATAACATTGACGACGAGCTTGAAGCAGCTGCGAAGAAGCCAGAAACATGTAGAGTAGTCAAGAAGCGTGTCCGTGATAGCTCAAGGTCGTGGAGCAGTCTGCTCGAAAAATTGGCTTCGGATCCCGTTGCTGCCAACACAATTATTAACATGGAGGTACGTTATCCCTTCAGAAAATGTTATTATAATTTAAAAAAATTTCCAGGAATCCGAGTTGTTCCACAGGATGAAAGAGTTCTTTGATGACCAGTACTACCGAGGCACGGCGATCGTCTTCAGACGGCACGCGACACGGTTTGTCAACAATTCTCGGAACGGTCGAAACCAATCTGACGTTTCCAGGAGAGTTACATATCGAGTTGACGATGTGGAGAACTGCCTTCGGGCGATCACTCACGATGACTGGGAAAGCGCCAAAAAGCGTATGACAGTAAACACTCGAGGCGTCATGCAATCTGCAAACGCTCAGGAGCTTTTGAAGACCGTTGGAATCGATTTA
Organism: Caenorhabditis sp. 36 PRJEB53466; assembly: GCA_946814055.1. Lineage (NCBI taxonomy): Eukaryota > Metazoa > Nematoda > Chromadorea > Rhabditida > Rhabditidae > Caenorhabditis > Caenorhabditis sp. 36 PRJEB53466. The sequence goes on from CAMPFS010000001.1 coordinate 8,882,916, forward strand.
GAAAACGTGAAGAAGGCCGTTCAACAGAAAGTTACGAATGTTATGGTAAACGCTGCCATTGTGAAACCGATCTCATCCATAACCTTTCAGAGCGGATTCAGCCAAGAAAGGCTTGTAAAACGACGGAAGCTCGAGGAGAACAGACAAGCAGACAAGGCTGCGCGGAAGGAATCGCTTCAGAACGAAATACATCTGTCGGTGTCCGCCAGAATATTGAACAAGAAAATGAGGAAAGAGGACGAGGAGAGATCCCGGACTTGCACTCCGGCGCCTTCTTGCTCCTCAGAACCAGCAAATTTATCGTATTTCGAAAGTTCATCACGCGAGGAGCACCAACCCTCTCAACCAGTGCATTTTCAAGTAGAAAACGGCGAGGAGACGGATCACAACTGGGGATTCGATTTGGATGGACTTTATGAGAGTATTCATGCGCAAAACAATCAGTTCCCGGCCGATGAACATTCGAATGATCCCTATGACGCAATGCTTTTCCAACTGGACGACTCGGCGCCAAATAACGAAGCGCAACCGCAGAATGCTGAGCCTTTGGTCGATCAGTCAGGAGAACGAACTCACGTTGAGCAGGACGAATATTCCGGTTTCGATGATTTCAGTGGCCTTGCAGATTCAACTTATGATTTCGTAAATGATAATTTCGGATTCTAAAACCCTATTGTTCTTGTTTTTCAGTGTCTTCGTAATATCGTGTATTAAAAACAGGCATCTCTTCTCTTTATAAATTTTCAAATTATAAGCCTTTTTGTTCTGATCGGGCGCACAATTGTCACTAACTTTCACAATATCTCAAAAAAAAAAAACAAATGCGCACAGTGATATCACGAATCGGTTGGTTCAGATGGACTACGAAGTATGTCGTAAAGTGTGGGAATCGCAGGTTCCCGTCCAATTCACCATCCAATCGGGAAGTCCTATGGGCGACCCACTTCCCTATTACACAATGCTCCCGCGCTTCTCCTATTTGGCTCTTTGCCTGCCCAAAGTGCTCAGCTACTTCGACCGTCGGGAGGACGGCGAGAAGGTTCAGGGCGAAAAGGTGTGGCTGGAGACGAACGGATCTCCCGCGAAGATGTACGTTCCGATCGGAGTGCTCTACGATCTTCAGAATCTCGAGGACGACGCGATTCTCGAGTTTAACGTACGCACGTCGACGCCTCCTGCCGAGTTCATGGCCGTTGATCGGAATATGATGGAGACGATGTTCATGCAGAGTATCAAAGAAGCCGACTACCTGAAGACGAAGGCGGAAACGACGAATAACATGCAGAAGGAGGAGTACTCGCAGTTGTGGCGGAGCGTCGCCAATAGTGAGTGCTCAGAGTGTTCGACCGACCGCATCCGATTTGATGAATTTTAGACAACTTTGACGAGTTCTGGACGATCATTCAGAAACTGATGGAGACGAAGGACGGCAAGGAGTTCGATCACATTCCCTTGAGGGTTTACGTCAAAAAGCAGCCTTTCAAACAGGTAATTCCGTGTTTGAAGAAATTGCAATGCTCCAACTGATTCCAGATTCTGATCTCCGCGAAAGACGATGCAGGCTCGCTCCGAACACTTGGCGAGGCGGTTAACGAAGTTCTCAAAACCTCCGACGATGGCGCGTCTTCAGAAGAGGAACGGCATCTGATTTCACACGGAATCGATGTTCCCGCTCACACCCCATTGATTTTCGCCGCCAAAAACTTGTCCTATCCGGATAATTTTGTTCATATTGCCGTCTTGTGATCTGATCTGATCCGATCTACTTGTGACTATTGTAACTATGAATTGTAAGCATTTGTAAGATCAGGCGATCCGTCACTAGACTCGGCACCTATACAAATATACGAAGATCGGAGCGAGATTGCATTCAATCAGTACATCAGCCGGTACTCTGGCCGCCATCTATGGGGGACCGCCCGGCCGTGAATCCCTGCCGCAGTGGTATTTGCACACGTTCTCTGCTTTTCTCCGTCTTGCCCACTGTCTACCGCCTGCTATACTATCCGTTGTCGCCTTCTCCCCCCTCCGTTTTCGGTCGTTCTGCGCGGAACACTACTACTGGCTCGCGAGTCCAAACACATTCGTGCCGCCCGTTTTGCATACTCGACACAGGACGACGAAAGTTATGATTTCTTTATGTGTGTTGTATGTACTGGCCGCGTCCTTCGCCTCTATCTCGCAACGGCCCCACCCTTGGGAGACATTAAAAAGCGATCGCTCTGGCCGCGTCGGGGTGCCTCTCCATTCCGGCCGCTCTCTCCGCATTCTTTTTCTCTGTTCTGTTCGTGCCGGCACCCAGCGACAGCTGCCCGTCCGAATATCCCTCTCTCTCTCTCTCCGGTCGTTGAGAAACGGACAGATTGTAACGTGTGAGGGGTGCCATTTCCACCCTGGCTCGCAGAGCATCTCTTCAGCTGTACTACCAACTTTCCCCTACTTTATGTTCTCCTTTACCAGCCCTTGCTTGGCACCTGAAACTCGATACCTATTCTGCTGGCGTCTTTGCCAGACATTTCCTAATCCATTCTGTTTGAAAGTTCGCTCCATTGGCACAGAATCTCATTACCAAAATTCTCGCCGCAACGAAACGAATGACACGCACTGTTGATTGCGTCCAGTCCATCTCTCCACTTCCATATCCGCCATGCATTTCAAATCGTCGCCCCCCCCTTTTTCCGAAAGCCTTCAGCCTCTCAGCCTTCAACTCAAATGCTGCTCCGGGCCAGAGCAGTCGGAGACGAGCTCCCCCGCACCCGCCCACGATCATCACTTCTTCTTCTCTCTTTATTTCTTTCCTTCTTCTGTGTGAGCCTTCGACGTCTCTGCTGCCGCCGCTTGCTTTACATCCGTCAAAGTGTGTAAAGCGGGGCCGCGATCACACTCGGCATTTGCCTTCCGAATGAGAGAATGTCTCTAGGGGGGAAGAAAAGGGCCCGCGCCGAGAATGATTAAATGATAATGATGTTTCGTCGCCAAGATTATCTATTTTTTTTATTGTAAACGGGCTCCGTGAAATCGTGTTATCATTATGCTAATTCCTGGTAAAGTTAGGCCACGGCCATCTGACTGTTCGTGAACTCTCTTGCTTCTTGATAAGCTTTGAGTTTTCTAGGCCACGGCCTCCTTTCCATTCATTTAAAAATTTTCTTTTCCTTTTTTTCGTATCCCTCTCTCCCGTTCGGCGAAAAAAAATATGCGGCTCTCAGTGTCGATTTATGGGATACGGTTTTGCAACTGAAAGCGCCGGTTTCCCGAGTTTCTGGGATTATGCACAGTTTTTCTTCAATACTTTTGCCCCACGATTGTTCAGCAGACAGAGGCGGTCATTTTGAGCACAGAGACGTCCCATAAAAAGCAAAAATGACTGAGAAATTCAAGTTTTTAAGGTTTCGCACTGAGATTCATCGAAAAGAGCAAAAATGTGCGTTTTCTCGTGGGCAAAACGCTTTTTTAAGGTCACAGCTGTCATCAACTATTCTGAATTTCTCTGTTTCACCTCATTTTCATCATTTTCTTATGAATTTTCGGGTTTTCGGAAAAAAAATCCAAATATTTCAGGCTTGCTTTTGTTTTCAACGGCACTCTGTCTTAACGCGGCGCTCAATTTAGCATTAGCTATCGGGGAGACAGTGGCGCGCGTATTGTGCAGTTGACTCATACTCCCCATCTAACTTGTCCTCTCCTTCTTTTTCTCTCTCTCCCATTCTTCACATTCTCAACAATGACTCACTCCTTTCTTTCAACTTCCGCCAACTCCGAGCATTTGTTCTTTACCATCATCATTATCTCGGACCATTTACAGATCACAATGGGTGTCCTGAGCCTTACGGTCTCCAGCGCCGAGAAGGGCGTCAAGAAGACGATGCAGTTCGAGCCGTCCACACTTGTTTACGACGCAGCCAAACTGATTAGGGACAAATTCAATATGACCGATGTGAACCGTAAGACACCAGACGAAAATGGTTCACGTCAACAATTTCAGTTCCCAATTTCAGATAATGATTATGGCCTGTTCCGAGTGGAAGACGATCCGACAAAGTGCGCGTGGATGGAAGGCGGTCGGACGCTCGAGTACTATCTCGTGAGGAACAAGGATGAGATCGAGTACAAGAAAAAGATCCGGTTGCTGAAGGTTCGCATGCTCGACGGAGCAGTCAAGACGATTTCCGTGGACGAGAGTCAGCCGGTCTCGCAGCTGATGCTCACCATCTGCAATAAGATCGGAATCTCGAACTACGAAGAGTACAGTCTGGTCCGAGATGACCTCCTTCTCAACGGAGCCAGCAATTCCACGTGGAATCTCAGAGAAGAGAGATCAAAGAGCACGGAGAGAGGAGTGTACGGAACGATGGGAAGGAAAAAGGAGCAGAAGCTGGAAGAGCTTAGAAAGAAATTGCACACGGACGAAGAACTTCCGTGGCTGGATCACAAGAAGACCCTCAGAGAGCAGGGAATTCCAGAGGAAGAGACGCTGATCCTCAGAAGAAAGCTCTTCTTCAGTGACACCAACGTCGACTGCCACGATCCAATTCAGCTGAACCTTCTCTACGTACAGTGCCGAGACGGTGTCCTCAGAGGACTTCATCCAGTTCAAAAGGAGACCGCTTTTCAGCTGGGAGCCTATCAGGCTCACATTCAGTACGGAGACTTCCCCTACGAAAACCCAAAGTTCCATTTGGACGTACGAGATGTCCTTCCGAAAGAGTACCACAAGAGCAAAGACAGTGACAAGGTTGTCGCCTTCTACAAAGAGCTGAGTGGAACTCCAGAAATCGACGCGAAGAGCAAGTACGTTCATTTGTGCAGGGAGCTGAAGACGTACGGAGTCACATTCTTCGTCGTCAAGGAGAAGATGGTCGGGAAGAATAAGTTGGTGCCGAGACTTCTGGGAGTGAACAAGGACAGCGTGATGCGGGTGGACGAGAAGACGAAACAGATTCTCAAGGAGTGGCCGTTGGAGCAAGTGCGCAGATGGGCTTCCTCCCCAAAGACATTCAATTTGGACTTTGGAGACTACCAGGACGGATACTACTGTGTGCAAACCGCCGATGGAGAGAAGATCGGACAGTTGATCGGAGGCTACATTGATATCATTCTCAAGAAGAGAGAAACTCGCGACCACCGAGGAATCGAGGGAGACGAAGGATCCACAATGCTCGAAGATATGGTTGCTCCGGCCAAGGCGACGCTGGTGGCTCACGGACAAATCGGAGGTGGACAGCACGCGACGGACGGATTGGTGGCGGTGAGAGGAGTGCTGAGGACGCCACAAGGCGGCCATGGATACGGTATCAACGGAGCACAGTACGGAGCTGTGAGCGGAGAGATTGTCTCGCAAGAATTGGCCAGAGTGAGTAAGAGAAAGAGAATGAATTGACGCTGAAATTAGTTTGAACCGGTTACAGGAGGGAAAGATGACAAGCTGGAGAAAATAGGTACACTTCTGGCTTTTGTCAACTGTTTTGTCACCTTTCCTTTCTTTTTTCTGTTAATTTCAGTTTACCTCTTTCCTTTCCACAACATCCCTTCAAACTGCTAACTTCTTTATGGTTTCAGGCTCAACGCATGCGATACCAGGACATGTACCAACAGCCACAACGCGCGCTCATCGGAACCATCGAAGCCACGATCCGCACTGTCAACGAAGCCGAGGTTGAGCTGGAAGCAGAACCACAGATCGACATTCCGAAGTTCAACGACGACCTTTCCGCGAACCGCTGGATCGACGAGCAGTTGGCGGTGAACAAAGAGAACGTGAACGAGAGACTCGCCGCGATGGGAGCAGCCACTGCGCAAGTTGTTCAGTGGACTGCCGTCGAGGAATACGACGATCGCGTCGGCACGGCAATCGCCACAATCGGCTCCAATCTTCCGGATGTCAGCAGAAACGTCCGTGACATGGGAGCATTCATGGATCACGAGGAGCGCGGAGACCTCGTCGAGGCCACTCGTCTTCTGTGCAGATCGTTCGGCGACTTCCTTACGGCCGTAAATCCGGAAACCGGCGAGAAGCGCAACAAAGTGTTCACGGCAGCCGGTCGAGTGGGAGAGTTCTCGCAACAAGTCATCAACACAATGGAGCCGCCGAGCACCACTCAACGACAGTTCGACGACCATCTGGTGCAGAAGGCGAAGAATGTGGCGACGTCGACGGCGCAGCTTGTTCTCTGGTAGGTTCGGGGGTTCAATCCCATCACTCTTATCCGCCCCTCTATCAAGGGGGAAATGGGGGCTAAGCTGAGACTATCTCCCCCCGTCATTCTGATATCCTGGGAGAAGAACCTGTTGTTGCGCAGGCAGCCGGGCAGCCGCACCCTTATTCACTTGCTTACGTTAGCCTGTGTCATCATCATCCGTCTATCTGTACATCACTCCCCTCCTTCCCATCTATTATCATCTTTTGGGTGTTACAAAAACGAAAAAGAAGGAGACTAGCCAGGCGTCTTCCTCCTTTTCGCCTTCTTTCCCTGTGAACCACTTCTCCCTTTGCTACGTGGAGAAGTTGAGAAACGATGCGGACGAAGCAGAGGCCGAGTGTGGTGAGCGACGTGCACGTCTTCCATTATTATAATGGAACGAGTGCTCGCCCGCCGCCGATAAGTGTCACTCTGCCGCGCAGAAGGCATCCGCAGAGGAGTGGCAGTGTCAGCTGGTCGGGCGGCTCGAGCAGCTCCACTTCCTCGCTGTTCTCTAGAAGAAATCACGGGTTAGAGACACTACTGTCATCTGCCAAATCGCTTTAAATTCTAATATTTTTCAATTTCAGCGCCAAGACCATCTCCGCAGAATGCAACGAAGAGCCAGAGATCCAGGACAAGGTCATCCAGTCGGCGACAAAGTGTGCGTTTGCCACGTCACAGCTCGTCGCCTGTGCTCGTGTCGTTGCTCCAACCATCGACAACTCGGCTTGCCGGGATCAGCTCGAGACAGCCGCCACCGAAGTTTCCCACTCTGTCAGCAATCTCCTTCACGACGCCAAGTATGCTGTCCGCCAGGAATCCAGTCTCACAGACATCCACACCGCCGCCCGTCAAGTCACAAGTGCTCTCGATAGTCTTCTGGAGCACGCCAAGACGAGCCCGAAGACTGTGACACGACGCGAAGAGGAAGAGGAGTACAACGAGGTGCTCAGAAGAACGAACAGAATGATTGCTCACCAGGGACCGAGTGAAGACTTGACGAGAGAGGCGAAGAAGGTGATCAGACACAGCCAGATCCTCACGGAGCAGTTCCAACACGAGGCTCATCAGAGACCAGAGCACCGCGACCGACTTTTGGACGCCGCCAAGAAGGTGGCTCACGCCACGTCCGAAATGATTCTGGCCACCGAGCAAGCCGAATCGCAGCCGAGACAAGTCGAATCCGAATGGGCACTGCGTTCGGCGGCCGAGCGACTCGGTCAAGTGACGAACGAAACGACGCAAGAGCAGCAGGAGAAGCACATTATGCAACGACTGGAGCAGGCGGCCAAAGAGACCGCCTTCGACGCCACGCAGACGATATCGGCAGCGAATGCCGCGAAAGTGAGTCCGAGCGGAATGCGTGACTGAACTGACCGGGGCACGGGTGTGCGCAAGTGACTGGCGTGGCTTGAGCGTGTAAGACAGGGACAGACTCGGCGAATTTTGCAGCAGAAGCAGAAAGAGCACACGCGCACCGAGACCACTGAACAGCTTCTAGTCGATGACACTCATACTATCCTACGCATTCGTTAGAAGCCTTTTTCTAGATATTACTTTTGCCAGAAAAGAACCCAAATTCGTCTGCTTTCTTTCTTTTTCATATCCTTTCCCTTCCTGCCTTGCCCCCCACACGAACTACTTATGACATGACTTTACAATATTTGCACAAACCTTCTTCTCCTCAAATCATCACCAAATGAATGTGTTCGATAGTATTCTTTCGTTTTCCAATTCCGACAAAAAGCTAGAATAACTCTCGGAGCGCGCTTCTCCTCATCATCGCATATCTCTTTTGACGGCGGCTCGTAAGTGGTTGAGAGTGCCGTGTAAACGCGAGAACTTTTCGGTTTCTTCTCTGACCGGTCTGCCCTGCCTTGCCGAAAGCAAGTTTTTGATACTCATTTGTACGAATAATAATAATAATCCCCTTGTTGACGTTTCTAAGTGATTGGTACTTCTTCTTCTTCTTCTTCTTCTTCTAACCAAAACTAACTGAATGAGAGTTGATTTTGAATTCTGTGGAACGTTATGAGCATATTAAAATCTTCTCGTTTACAGGAGGTTATCACCCACAACGCGTACAAGGAGAATCTGGTATACGAATCCAAGGAGACTGCCCAGTATCTTCCAGAGTAAGAAACACCTTACAGCATCGGAATCTTTATGAAATCCAATTCCAGACTGATCACATCCATCCGCGAAAGTCAGAGTGCTGAATCTTCTGCCGATAAGTTCAAGGCCCAAAGTCGGTTGATCAGAAACTCCGACCGAGTTCTCGTGACCTCTTCCCGACTCTTTGAATCTGCCCGTACTGCCGTTCCGTTGGTCTCCGACACTCACAAGGCTTCGAACCTCGAACAGTCCGCCAACAGATTGGCCACGTCGGTCGCCGAGCTCAGAGCCGCCATCAACGATGCTCAGCAGCTCAACTTCTCGCACCAACTTCTGTACAGCGAGGATCTTATCAAAGAGCTTGATGCGCAACTCGTCAAGACTCACAAACTGGCTGCCGCCCGTCAACTCACTCCGATTCCTTCCGCAACCTCGTTCAGTGTCTCCTCGAAATTGATGGCCACGACGAGTAATGTGGGCTCTGGAGTGGCTCAATTGATCACGGCTGCCGCTTCTTCAAACGACGAGCGACACATCGGAACGTCGGCTGTCGAACTTGCTCAAGGACTCCGCAACTTTGCCGATTCGGTCACCGAGATTGTGTCTGTCCGAACTGACATTCAACTCGACAAGCTCATCGTAAGCGCCCGTTCCGTCGTTCACGAGACTGGAAGAGTGTTCGATCGGGTCCGCGAGAGAAGTGCTCCGACAGTGCTCACTGATGCCGCGATGAACGTGTCGACTAGTCTGAAACAAGTTATCTCTTGCCTTCCGGATACTAAACACATCGAGAAGGCGATCCAGGATATCCAGACCGCTTCCACTTCCGCCAACGTGAGAGCCATCGAAGTCCGCCAGGCGGCCAATCAGTTCATCGAGGCCACTTCCCAACTCGTTGTCACTATCGGATCTCCGGACAGCAGAGAGGCCGTCGATGTGTTCGTCAAAGCCTATTGCGATCTTCATGGATCGGTCATCGCACAGCTCAGACGACAGTCCGATGTGCAGGTGAAGGCTTCGATTGTGGATCGACTGGAAGAAGCGCAGAAGGGATCGATTGGAGTGTTGGAGACTCTCCGTCAATCCGGCTCTCCATCCGACACCACCCTCTCTCAACAGTTCACGTCGAAGACCCGCGAGCTGGCCACCACTGTCAACCGAATCGTCGAGTTGGTCGGCAACGAAGAAGATCAGCCGTGGCAGAGAGAATGCGACGCAGCCCTCCGACGGATTCAGGCGGTCTACCACGTCACCCAGCACGCCAACGTTCCGCTGAACGACAATGGATACTTCGCCTCGTTGCAATCCGTCTCCGATGGATCCAGAAGACTCGGAGAGGCTATGACTGGAATGGCGAGACATGCAAAGGCAAACGACACTAACGGATTCTGTGTGAGCGTCAGAAACTCGGCGGATGCTCTGTGCTCTTTGGCAGAGTCTGCTTCCCATTCGGCCTACCTCGTCGGAATCTCCCATCCAGCTTCATCTCCCGGTCGGGCTGCCCTCATTGATTCGTCTGAAGTTGCTCGAAGCGTCGAATCCATCAACCATTCCTGCGTTCGGATTGAATCGAAAAATCTGAACAGAGACGAACTTCTGAGTGACATATCTTCCGTCGCCAAGCAATCCTCTTCTCTCGCTCAAATCTGCCGCAATGCTTCCGAGAAGACGCAGAACCCGAACGTAAAGAAGCACCTGGTCAGCTGTGCAATGGAGTTGGCTTCCAAAACGGCCAACCTCATCAACTCCATCAAAGTGCTCGATCAACAGAGAACTCCTGAAGCCGAGAGCCGTTGCTCCGAGAGCTCTGTCGAACTTCGCCACGTATCTCAACAACTTTTACACTTTGCCGATAAGCCTGACTTCGCCGCCATCCAAGGGTCAATCTCTGCCGAAGGACGCTCCGCTCAGACTCCGATCCTTCAGTCGAGCCGCGAAATGCTCGACGCCAGTGCTCAGATGATTCAGACGGCCAAATCGTGGGCTTCCGCTCCACAAGACGAGGTCACATGGCAAAGAATGGCCGGAAATAGCAAGTTGGTTTCCGATTCCATTATGCGATTGGTGAATGCGATTCACGAGGCGGCACCGGGACAATTGGAGTTGGAGCACGCCATCAGCCGACTCTCCGCCCTTTCCGGAACCGTGGAGAGGAGCGCAATGGAGGCGTACGCGAATTCGAATGTCCAACAGCAGCACGGAGGAAATGCGGAGAGACAACTGTTGCAGCAAGTGCAACACATTGCAAATCAGCTGGAGGAGAAGGTCGACGAGTTGAGAAGCGCCGCCGTCGAGCACGGAGAACGACTGCCGAAGATTGTGCAGCAGCACTGTCAGATGGTTGAGGATCTCGCCGACGCTGCGTGCTATGCCGCCGGACTCACTGTGGACAGCAATCAGCAGACGGAACTGTTCGATAAGTGCAGGACTGTCGTCGAAGCCGAGCTCGCTATGATGGTTGTCTGCCGCGAATCGGGTGGCAATCCGAATGCCGTTCACGCTCACAACAATGTTATCGAATCGGCTGCTCAGTTGAAACACGCCATTGGGGATATCCGACAGACGATCGCAAAAATTTCGAGCGAGCAGGGAGCCGTGCAAGGAATGGTCGACACCATTTCTTCGTCGATTGCCAACACTGACGTCGCACTGAGCACTCACAGTGGAGCATCTTTCGCCGATTCGCAGACGAGAATAACTGCGTATTTGGAAGAAATCAGAAGGACCGCCCTCGAAATGCCGATCATTCCCGCCAGAGATCTTGGCGCCGCATCTCTAAACCTCAGCGAGAAGTACCGATCTGTTGCCCACGACTTCAAGCAAGCAGCCGGAGTGCTGCCAGAAACCGAAATCGCTCAACGCCTCAAAGTCGCCGTTCAGAAGCTGGGAACCAGTTGCATTGAAGCCGTCCAAGTGGCCGGTCAGAGAAGAGCCCATCCGGAGAACGAGTACGTTCACAAACAACTGAACGCTCAATCGCAGACCGTCGTGGAGAGAGTGGAGCAGGTGCTCGCCGCTCTTCACTCCGCTTCCCGGGGAACTCAAGCGTGCATCAACGCGGCCAACACTGTCAGTGGAATCGTCGGAGATCTGGACACCACCATCATGTTCGCAACTTCTGGATCTTTGAACTCCTCGGACGACCGAAAGTTTCCCGCTCACAGAGATGCCATCCTCAAGACTGCCAAGGCTTTGGTCGAGGACACAAAGGCCCTTGTCGCTGGCGCCGCTTCGAATCAGGAGCAACTGGCTGTGGCTGCCCAGAACGCGGTGCGAACGATCGTGAATCTTTCGGATGCGGTGAAGAACGGAGCTGTCAGTCTGACGAGCGAGAACTCGGAAGCCCAAGTGCTCATCATCCACGCTGTTCGTGACGTGGCTGCTGCATTGACTTCACTGATTCAAGCTACTAAGAATGCCTCCGGACTTTCTCTTCAACATCAAGCTATGGGGCATCTCAAAGAAGCAGCCAAGGTTATGGTGAACAACGTGGCGAATCTTCTGAAGACAGTGAAGAGTGTGGAGGACAAGCATCAGCAGGGAACGAGAGCAGTGGAGGCTGCCGTCGAAGCAATCACTTTCGAGATCAGACAGTATGATATTGATGTCAACGAAGGAGCGCCTGTTCCAAGTGAAGTCCGAGCTGAGCACCTGCAGCATGCCGCTGAAAATGTGTCACATATCACTCAGCAAGTCGCCCATGGTGCCGACAATGTTCCAACTCAGGATGAGGTCATCGCCGTTGCCAACATGTCCAGGACTGCAGTCCGGTCGCTTCTCGCCGTTGTCCGGTCTATCGGAAATGAGGCTGACACTGCCGAGCAACGATATTCTGTGCTCGATTCTGGAAGAGACGTCGCAAATAACGTGAAGACTCTTCTCGTCTCTCTTCACACTCAAATGGTCAACAACCCGGGACAAGAGAATTCCCGGAAATTGCTGCTCGACGCCGCCCGTGGCGTCTCCGGCGCCCTCTCGAAGCTCGTTGGCGTCTGCACAGACATGACCGGAAACCAGCACTCAGAGGAGATGGAGTCGGCGGCTGTCCAAGCGGAAAGTGAATTGCTCGGAGCAGCCAGCTCCATTGAGGCCGCCTCACTTCGACTAGCCGAGCTCAGGCCGAGACAACCTGTTGTGCAGAATGTGAGTTTGGTCTTTCGAAATTCGGTGGGGGGATGTAGTTGTGACTATTCTTTGCTACCGTATTCCTATGCATATTCCCGCTCGCCCACCGGACCTTGATATGTCTGGTATTCTTGGGTTCGAATTCAAAGCGAAGCGAACCAGCATATTAGACGTATCGACGGCCGGTTTGGGCAGCGATCTGGGGGTCCGATCCGGTGAGTGTAGGTTCAGTTTGTGTCGTGCATAAACATCAGCTTCGTTCATCGTACCGAACATGTGAATTTCAGGAGGAGACACAAGAAGAGATGGAGTTCGACGAACAGATCCTGTCGGCCGCCAAAAGTATCACGCAGGCGGTGCAGACACTCATGAGAGCCGCCTCGAACGCTCAGAGAGAACTCGTGAAGCAAGGAAGAGCCGATTTGAACAGCGGAGGCGTTCCGGCGTACCAATGGTCCGAGGGACTCATCAGTGCCGCCCGGATTGTCGTGGCAGCCGTGCATCAGCTGTGCGAATCCGCCAATGCATTAATGCAGGGACAGGCGACCGAGGAGAAACTCATTTCGGCCGCCAAGCAAGTCGCCTCGTCGACCGCCCATCTCTTGGTGGCGTGCAATGTGAAGGCCGACATGGATAGCCAGGCGAAAAGGAGGTTGCAGGCCGCCGGACAGGCTGTTAAGGTGAGTAAATAACGCAGAGAACTTATGTTCACTTCTCCAACCCTCCATTTTTTCAGACGGCCGCCGAGAAACTTGTTCAGTCTGCGCGTCAAAACATCTCGCGCGACGACCGCAACATCATCATCTCCGATCGTCTCGTCAGCGGCATCGCTCAAGTGATGGACGCGCAAGAGGAAGTTCTGCGGAAGGAGAAGGAGCTCGGAGAGGCTCGCAACAAATTGGCTCATCTGAACAAAGCGCGGTACGAGCGGGACGGAGAGAGCCCGTCTCAATAGACAGAATATAATATTTTGAAGCCTTCGAATGGTGCAACAATCATTACATGTATATGTATAATATATCCGAACAATAGAAACGAGATATTGAAAAATAAAATCCACTAATCCCATAATTCACCAAGTTGCCTTATTGTTATCGTTTTAATATATATGCATGATGATAATGTTTTTCAATTTTGTGATTGATTATAAAATAAATGACCTAACTATAAGAAACTAGACACCGAATTTCGATGAGTCAACAAAAATATGGAGGCGTGCTCCGTCATCCTTTGTTTTCGAAGAAAAAAAGAAATAGAAAAGCTGATCAAACAATCATATGATCCTTTCCCTCTGACACGTATTCGAATCATTTGACGACTCAAACAATGATTCGTATCCCCCTTCTTCTCCTTTTCCTTCTGATTCAATTCTTTCCGTGCCAACCGATTATCACGAGTAGCACGCTGGCGCCGCCCCCTTTCCAGCAGCTAGCGACAAGTCAACCGCCCATGTTTGATCCTGTTCCCACGTCGCCGCCTTCGTTCTTCGGCACTGACGAGGAGAATCAGAATCAAAACACAAATCCGCAGCAAGATCCGCAGATTCAACAGCAGAACGGCGGATTTTTCGGAGATTCGCAAGCAGTCACTTCTGGAGGATTCTTTGGCGGAAGCGGAAATTCCGTGAATAATGGATTTGTGGCGACGCAACAGCCGAATGATAATGGCGGATTTTTCGGTGGTCAACAACAACAGCAACAACAATTCTACCCAACACAAAGTGAGTAAAAATTCTGGCAATGTCGCTCTATTTATTATAGGGGCACCGCACAGAAATGGCGCTCTGTTGAGAAACTTGAGCGACCTCGGGGCCGAGTTTGAAAAGTTAGGCCACGTTTTCAGAAGAAACTTACTTCGCGGCCTAGAAATTCGTCCAGATTGCGAACAGCGCGCCCTTTCTGTCCGGTGCCCCTAGAATACCAAAATTCCACGTGAAAACCCGGCCACGGCCGTGACCGGTAGAGCCGCCCAATTGTCAGACTTCTGCGGCTGAAACGCACGTCGAAGTGAATTCCACGTGGCATCTTTATTTTCTGCTTCAGGTTCTGGAAACTTCTTTGGCAATCAAGGAAATCAAGTGAATCAGGGAGCTCAAAACCAGAACTCCTTTGCCAACACTCAACAGAGTTCGAATTCGAATCAGCCGACGTTCGGCCAACAAGGAATTAATCAAGGCTTCCCGGTGTCCAACGCATTCCCCTCCAACCAACTTCCTCCGATTTTCGGAAGACGAAAATAATTGTGCGTGTGTAGAGAGCAATAAATAACAGAAGTTTCGTTTCATTGGGCTTCAAGAGCAAGATTTGATTGATATTATAAACAAGCCGCACGAGCCGGCGAAATTATTTCGGAATGTGATTGAGCGCCGCCTCGCGCACCCATCTGTAGTCGGGAGCACCCGGCGAGTAGCACGTGTTGTCGTGCATGACTTCGCCGTCCGTCCAGTACATGATGTAGAAGTTGCACATCTCGTCGTCGCCAGTGGCACCCATTCCGATGTCGCGGTCCTCCGTGTTCTTCATGGTGCATCGGGCGGTCACCATGTCGCCCTGCTCGATGGTCATCGACTCGTTGGCAACCGGGACGAACATCTGCGGCAGTTGTGGGTTGCGTCTTCCGATGAGGTCCCAGTGGTCCTCGTGCTTCTGATCCTCCTTCACCAGCCATCCACTGACCTCCTCTCCGTGGCGATGGGTGTGGGTGCGGAAGGCGAACGGATGCATCACAACGTCTTCTTCGATCACACACGCCGTCTCGAACGATTCGGTCTTGTTCTTGGGCAGAACTCCTCCGGTGACCAGGAGCATCGTGGCGGCGAGTTTCGGCTGCGGCTCCTCGGTGTGAGTGATCTCGAGTCCGGTCTCGTCGGGTTCCTCTTTGTCGTGCATATAATGCACCTGCATGACCAAGTGACGGATGTTGCTCTCGCCTCCCACTTGGAATCCAACGTCTAAAAAAGCGAGAGCTCCACTCATGCTAATATCCGGATTATATCTTACCTTGCGGAAGCTTAAGAGCCGGAGCGTCCATGGCCCACGCGAACAAGATGGCTGGTTTGCTGGCGCACGTGGGTGCACGTGGCATCTCGTCTCCGTTCTTGTTCATCTCTCCGCAATCCCACACGAGCTCATCACTTCCCGGCTCTTCGCATCCGAACAGAAGGATGTGATGGGCGGTTCCTTTGGTGGTGAGCGCCTCGAATCCAGTCAGATAGTTCTCCTGCTCGCTGAGCTCAAGAGACGTGCAAAGGTAAGAGTCGGCCTGGGAAGAAGTGAAATGACGTGGGGAGGACCTAATTAGCTGTTAAATACCTCCGGCACGACGCCAGGCATCCGAATCTGCGACTTGGTGGCATTTGAGGACGTGGCAATAAATGCCACAAAAAGGGCACATAAGAGGTGAAAGCGCGGCATCGCTGGGCGCCGCTCTCAAGTGAGTAGACTGAGCCGAGGGGCGCCACGAGAAGCACGTCTTCTCGCTCTCTCACATCGATTTTCCCTCCTCTCCTTCTTCTTGCTTCTTTTGGCTGCATGCGTGTGTGCTCGTGGGGGCGTTTCAGAGAGCTGGTGGCTCCGCGAGCTCTGGAGAGCAATAACAGACGGAGAGAGCAGAAGCGGACGCGGGAAAAAGTGACGCATGTTCTCAGTTAGAGACTGAAAACAAGAGGAAAAGGGCTGGCATTGTGAGTGAAGCACGAGAAGAAAGAGGGAAATATGGGATATGGGATGTGGAAGTAAAAAGAAAAGAACTCGGGCACTTCGACCGATGAGAAAGAGGACCAACAGGATAGAATTCTGAAAATAGCTTTCTGAGAAAATTGTGCTATTTTTCAAACAATAAATCTATTTACAACATTTGATCTCTATCAGTGTTGCCACCAATAGTAAAAGAAGAACATGAAAATCAAGCAGCACAGAGCAAGAATGAAGAATAACTTTTTGTCCTCCCGCACACGTTTCTCGATGAGATGAATAGTGGTGTAGGAAATTCCTAGCTGTAAGAACAGTTGCTTTAAATTATTTCGATTATTTCCACTCACTGATTTTGTTAGAAAATGAAACCGTTTTCGAATACTCAGTAAGTTGCTCTTTTGTTTTTGCAAATCCTCAAAGACACTTGCTCCTTGAGCGAGCATTTGATCTAGTATATTATCCGAAAATTTCAATCTTTCATTCGTATTGAGCTCTTCGTCGAAACCCAAGTTCACTCTCGTTTCATTGTTTGTTGTGAACCTGAAGAATATAACGCATTTCGACAAAAAGCAAAAAAAAAAGTACCTTTTCTTCAACAACTCTTCCTTTTCTTGAGCACGTTTTCTCTGATTATCGTGTTTGTTTTCCATGCCCATTAAAGAGTTTTTGATGAGGTAAATATCACTTTTCAGCTGTTCCACTTTGAAGAAAACCGTCTGTCTAACTGTTGCTGGTTCTCGATTGAGCTGTGATTCCAATCGGTACATGTTCGTCTCGGTTTTGCTGAAAAAAAGCAATAAAAAGTAGAAAATGTTTGAAAAACTTACAGTAAACTATTATTCGCATTTTTTATTAAACGTTCCATTTCGTTTTTCCCAGACTGCCGTTCGACCGCGATGAGTAGCAGTTGAACATTTTCAATTTGCTCTCGCACCGATCTGATTTGTGCTTCCATGAGGCCTAAATCACAAAAATATTTATATGAGTAAAAATTTACATTTTAAACGTGAAAAATATGGAGTTTAGCAATTTTCCAAGCGGAGAAAGCCGGCGTTTTCAACAGCCGCGGGCGGACACGTGGCTGTTGGCTATTTCGTAACGAGCCTTTAAACTTTCAAGTACGGTGATAGTCGAACAGTTTGTTGTAATTAATGAAGTGGCGTTTCCATGAATGATTCAACAATCTTTTCAAATAATAAATAAAGGGATGATCCGTGAACTTTATCGAACATTGACAAAGTACATTTATCAGTTTTCCTCTCCCATTTTTCCATTTATTTTCCCTTCCTAAACAACTTCGAACGATGGGAGAAGTCGTTGATCCGGCCAATCCCGTTCCGTCGGATGACAACTATCAAAATCTCGGGCCGAACCTCGGAATCGCGCCCTACGTGAACATGGATCCGAATGCAGGAGCCGGTGCTCCTCCTGCACCACCGCCGCCGCCTCCACCGATCCCAGCTGCTGCTGCTGTCGCTTCCGGATCCGTGGTTGGCACTCCGGCTCAGTATCGTGGTGCTCATCCACCGGGCAAATCTGCGGAAGTGGGCGAAGTTCAGGAGTTGCCCGACTCGGATCCTTCTGAATCGAAGAAGCGTACTGACACCAAAATGCCGAAGGTCAAAAAACTCAAGAAGAAAATCGTGGGCTATTACAGATGTTTTCTTTGTTTTTATCCATTATATTCTTTCCAGAAGCGCGTCAAGATTGCGTACTGGATGATGACAACTATCTGGCTCCTTTTCCTCGTCTTTTTCGTCGTTCTTTATCTGAACAACTTCGGAATCCACATTCTTCCGTTTCTGAAGGACTGAAACAAGAACACGAATATCAATCCATTCTGAACGGTTATTTGCATGTAGAATAAAACGAGTTGTGTCATCGAATAAAGCTTCTAATGTATGATTCACTTTCACAAATTTCTTATGCACCTCAATCCCACGTCTATTTGCTCAGGACGATGCTGTCCGGATCCTGACCGACCAGAACACAAAATAGAGTTCCTACGGTAGCTGCACGGTCAAAAAATCCCACACGGAGTTTCTCATTGAAAGACTATGAAAGTTTATTATTGCTGCTACTTCTATTGGTACAACGTTTCGATATCACAGCGGATACGAGATCTTCTTTGAGTCGGCCGGCTTCGTGATGTATCCCAGGAACTTCTGCTCTCTCAGAATTCTTCTCATCAACATTAGTCGTCCGCCTCGGGTTTCTGTGCGCTTTTCGACAGTGTCCACGTTCAGCTTCTCTTGCAGTTTGTACGGGAAGTAGCACGGTCGGAAACTGTTTCTGTGCCACGGACAGTTCCACCGGATCGACTGGCAAATGAGCGAGTTCGAGCGGAGCAGCAGCTGCATCTGAAAGTCGAACTTTTAAAAAGTTACATTGTTTAAAGATATATCATTTAATTTAAGAATATTCAACGAATAGAGACTAGACAAAATAGCAATATAAGAAAAATCAATAACTTTGAAGGTTTTTCTTTTAAAAATTTAATTTCATCGCACGGAAAACGCTTGAAAATGTCAAATTAACATTTAAAGTTCAGCGGAGATGGTTGCTAGTGTCGATTTACGGGCGAAAGTTTAAAGGCGCACATGGCAATATTTTGCCGGGTCTCACAACGATTTGCCTTTTTCCACTGTTTTACATTTTATTCAGACTCGGCCTAAATTTTTTAACATTTTTTTGATAATTTTTAGAAAATCCGAATGTTTTTCTTGAAGTTTGATATAATATTTTAAAGCTCAGATTATCGTCGTTCGTTTTTTTCTATTGTCGCGGCCGAAAATTTCGTTGCTTTTCGAAAATATAATTTTTAGATGACAAAACGTCGTGCAAGCAACAAGAAGCCTACTGGATTGAACAAATCACTCGGTAATTCGCTCAGCAATGATCGCGAAAAAACGAGAAAGAGTCATCAGCGTGCCAAGTACGATGGAAATGATATCGAGAATCCTGCATTCATGGAACACGAGGTCAATCACTACATCGACTCTGTCACAGACGAGACGAGTTTGGAGGAGTTTTTGGCCAAAGCTGAGCTTGCTGGAACTGAGTTCACTGCCGAGAAAGAGCAGTTCAAAATTATTGAAAAGTTGGTTGATTGTTTGTGCATGAAGCGAGCATGATTTCATTTTTCAGAAATTCAGCTGTTGTTGTCCCGTCGCGTGTCGATTACCGCACCAATCTCGAATTGCAGCAACAAAATGAGCATCGACTTCGTATTCCCAGACGTCCAGCCAAAGAATTGTGGGACAGTATGGAGGAGCTGACCAGATTGGAGAACGACGCGTTCCTTCAGTGGAGGTCCGATCTCAGCGAGCTTCAAGAGGCACGCCATTATTTAAAAGTGGATTTTATTTGAATTTTTAGGTAGATGGATTGGTGCTGACTCCATTCGAACGGAATCCCGACATGTGGCGCGAACTGTGGAGAGTCGTCGAGAAGAGCGATATCATCGTGCAAATTGTCGACGCCCGCAATCCGCTGCTGTTCAGAAGCAAGGATCTTGACAATTATGTCAAGGAGGTGGATCCTGCGAAACAGATTTTGTTGTTGGTCAACAAGGCCGATTTGTTAAAGCCGGAACAGCTAGATCATTGGACCCAGTACTTCAAACAAGAGAATATCAATGTTATCTTCTGGTTTGTTAAGGAATCCTGGTTCGTCTCTGATTGCAGTTTTTAGGTCAGCTATCGACGATGTTTTGGAACCGATCGACGAGGAGAATGCAGATATTCCACCACCATCGACATCAAAATCTGATCTGTTTGTGACGAACAAGGATAATCTCATCGAAAAGTTCAAACAACTCGGACACGTGTCAGACGAGCCGTCAGCTAAACCGGTGATGGTCGGAATGGTCGGCTATCCGAACGTTGGAAAGAGTTCTACGATCAACAAACTTGCCGGTGGAAAGAAGGTCTCAGTATCAGCGACTCCCGGAAAGACTAGGCATTTCCAAACTATTCACATCGACAGTCAACTCTGCTTGTGTGATTGCCCCGGACTTGTCATGCCTTCCTTCTCGTTTGGAAGAAGCGAAATGTTCCTCAATGGTAGGCGGTTGTTGAATCAAGATTAACCCTTATGTTTGTACTTGTTAGGTATTCTTCCGATTGACCAGATGCGAGATCACTTCAGGCCGACTTCCTTGCTTCTTTCAAGGGTCCCTGTCCACGTCATCGAAGCAATGTACTCTATCATGCTTCCGGAAATGGACAAACCTTCCCCAGTCAACTTGCTGAACTCTCTCGCTTTTATGCGAGGATTCATGGCTTCGTCGGGAATCCCGGATGGCTCTCGAGCTGCAAGACTGATGTTGAAAGACGTTGTCAGCGGAAAACTGATGTGGGCTGCTGCTCCTCCGGGCATCGATCAAGAGGAGTTCGATCGTTTCTCCTATCCGGAAAAGAAGCACCGCGATATTGGACGCGTGCAGATGGAGAAGCTGACGAAACTTCAGCTACTGGAAGGAGACGAGTTGAAAGGGAATCAGTTCGACTCGCAACACTTCTCCGGATCTGTCGGAACTTCACACGTTAAAGACTCAAAGGCTTTGCCACGTAATCTCGGAACCGTAGTCCCAACGGGTCCAGTCGAATCAAACGGGAAGAAGCACTTTAAAGGAAAGAAAGACAAATTGAGAAGGATATATAACGAATAAAGCCCTTCTTCCATTGTTATATTCATGTCGCCGCTTTCCTTTTCAATTCATTACTGGTTTACACCCAGATTATATCTTCTTATTTCCTCTTTTGTTGCTCCCATTTCTCTTGTTGATCTTTTTAATCATAGTTTCAGGTAAACATGGGCAAGATTATGAAGCCTGGAAAGGTCGTCCTCGTCCTCAGAGGAAAGTATGCTGGTCGCAAGGCCGTCGTTGTCAAGCCACAAGACGAGGGAGTGTCGGACAGAACGTATCCACACGCCATCATCGCTGGAATTGACCGATACCCACTCAAGGTAAATTCAGATCTAATAACAATTCAGATCTAATAGCACCTAAATATTTTATTTCAGGTCACCAAGGACATGGGAAAGAAGAAGATCGAGAAGAGAAACAAGCTGAAGCCGTTCCTCAAGGTCGTCTCCTACACCCACTTGCTTCCGACCCGCTACTCCGTCGATGTTACCTTCGACAAGGCTAACATCAACAAGGTTTGTTCCCTCAAAAATCTTCCAGATTCCCTTTCCATAAAGAAACTTTGTTTTAGGAGGCTCTCAAGGCCCCAACCAAGAAGAGAAAGGCCCTCGTCGAAGTCAAGTCCAAGTTCGAGGAGCGCTACAAGACCGGAAAGAACAAGTGGTTCTTCACCAAGCTGCGATTCTAAATCACCGTTTCTTCTTGTTTTGTTCTGAATAAATGTTGTTATATACATCCCTGTACGTTTTTGTCTGTTTGTTGCGGAATTATGTAACACTGCATAGTTTAATACGTGAATCTGGGGCTAAATCTTAATGTTTGCAAGCCAGAGAGATGGGGCGCGAGGCCCCGGGGCAGGGAGGAGAATCGTGTGACTGGCTGCCGGAATAGTGTGGGTGGGGGAGAAACGCCAGACGGCGATGCGTATCTGGGTCTCGCCACGCGCGGGGCTACGATGGGAGGAGCGTTGCGTGTTAGGTGCGGTGCGTGCGTCAGCGTAGCGGTCCTTTTCGGTCAAGCGATCAGCTTTATACATTTAAAGATTGGCGCGTTTTTTGTGATGTTTATAACTTGACGCAACTTTCAAATTTTTGCTAGTTTCTACTTGTTCTATTCGCTGGCTTCATCTGCGGCCTTGGTGGCACCTTTTCGGCCGCCATGGCCTGCTGTTTATCCGAAGAGGCCCGCGAACAGAAGCGGATAAATCAAGAAATCGAAAAGCAGCTTCAAAGAGACAAACGAAATGCTCGGAGAGAGCTCAAGCTACTTCTATTAGGTGAGTTTGTGTGTCTCGTTTCCAATTTGAAAACCCACGCCGAAAAAACACCTGGGCGGCTAGACGCTTCGATCATTTCACACCCATTATCGATTCTCACACACCCCAAAATTCCACCTGAATCACAATTCTCCAAAATCTCGACTAATGAGAGCTTAGAAAATAGTTTCTGGGACGGAAAAACCTCTGCGGGCGTCTGAAAACGGGGCGATAATGGAATAACTTTCGCTATCAGTGGTCGTCTCGTACTATTATCAGTTCTTCCAGTTCTTATCACTTCCCCGCACACTCTTTCCTTATCAATTGTCCCCGAGTGTGACCCGACTGTCCTTGACTTCCGGTGATAAGCTTCTCGGCGAACGCGGTCTGAAATCGGCCCGTTGTCTTCTTGACTCGTCTGCGTCTCCATCCCTCTCCACCGGTTTCCGAACTGTTCATGAGCCCCTCTTCCGAACAGTTTCCGGTTTCTTCCCCTCTCGATCACTGCGCCACGCGAATCGCCCGGTCCCTCGTCGTCGTCCTCGTCGTCGGGTGTGCTCTAATATGTAGAAAATGTGGCGCTCACACGCATATATCCCCGAAACCCCCGCCGTCCGTCCGCCCGTCCGTCCCCATATACACACACACACACACACATATAGATATATGTGTACGTATATAGCATTTGCATGGTAAGAGAGAGCGAGGAGACTGGTGGATTGCCCTCAGCGCCGTCAGTGCGTATCGATCGAGGGGACGGCCTGTGGAGGAGAAGGAGGCGACGAGACGGAGAAGCGCAGAGGGAGAGCAAGAGAGGCACACTCCCTAGCACGGGGCCCTGGTGCGCCGCCGCCGTTTCGCTCACAGTGGCGACGGGCACGCGCGAGAGACACAGAGAAGCGGGATGGGCCAGCCGAGAGAGCATCTGCAGCTGTGGAGCAAAAGCAGCAGGAGAGGGCAGCGAGACAACCCCATCTTTCTCTCGTTCCTCGCCTCCTCCTCGCCTCCTCTCGTTCTCCGGCAGCTCCGTGCGCAGGCCAAGCTGTGAGTGAGTTTGAGTGTCTGTCCCCCCCCCCCTCTTCTGGTGTGTCTGAAGCCGGCTAGTGAGGGAAAGGAAGAGAGAGAGAAAGAGATGTGTATGTGGTTGTGTGTGTGTGTGTCTGTGTGCGTATGTGTGTGTGAGTGCGTGCGTTTATGCGCGCGTGGGAGAGGGAAGAGAGACAGAAAGAGAGCACAACCTAATCAGCGCAGCCAACCAACCAGCAGCCCAGAGGAAGAAGAAGAGGCAGCAGCTTCCCGGCCGGGGCCCGTCCCGAAAAAGAGAGGGGGAAGACACAGAAGGGTGGGGACCCGGGGCCAGAGCAACTAGATGAATTCACATACAAATGACTAATGGACATGAGTTGTATGCAGTGCAAATTGATTTCCAACCCCAAATTTGTGTGTGTGTATGTGTGCATGGGGCTCTTCCCAGCGCCTCTTGTGCTCTCTCGTCGTCGAAAAGGCAAAAGCCTCTCATTTGACGAGATAAATGCGGTGGTGGTGGCGCCCCGCTCGCCGTGGTTTTTCGCCCCGAATTTCGTTCGCATTTTCGAAAGAAGCGAGGTGGAAAGGGAAGGGAAAGCACGGGGAGGGGTCGATGAATCTTGGAAGAAGCCGATGAGCATCAATTTCAAACTGGGGGGAATCATGAATCTGAATCTGGTGGTGTGATGAGAATCTGAAAACGTCTGAAATGGTCTACAGTAGTCGCCCAGGTGGGAGAGCGTTCGGCTCTCCGTTCCTGTCTCATCAAATCCGTTTTGTAGGGACTGGAGAATCCGGAAAATCCACGTTCATCAAGCAGATGCGAATTATCCATGGACAAGGTTATTCAGACGAAGACAAACGGGCGCACATCCGGCTCGTTTATCAGAACGTGTTTATGGCAATTCAGGTTTGTATTTCGTATTCCCAGAAAACTGTTTTTTGTCGTCGTAGTCGCCGCCGCCGCCGCCGCCGCCGCCGCCGCCGCAGTCAGAAGACGGATCCAGACGGTTTCTGATCTCTGTTTTGTATCCGTCGTGGCGGCGACAACGACGTCGCGGGCGCTTCTGTTGATGGCTCCGGCCAGCGAGATACGACTACAGCCGGTGTCTGTCACCTGATTCCCGTGCCGCCGCCAGAAAATCGTAGGGCGATAGTGAAAAATAAAATAATTGGCGGATTAGTCGAATCTCATGGGAGCCCGCGCGCGCGCGTCACACCTACAAAATATTCCCACTGCGTACAATTCTCGAGTACAACGAATGTGCCCGGGACCGTACAAATCATCATCAAAAATCGTTGATTTCAGTCTATGATCCGGGCGATGGATACACTTGGCATCCAGTTTGGTGACCAGTCCGAAGAGCTACAGGTCAGTAAAACTTGAAAAAAGACGGGCGGGAAACTGAACGAGAATTAATTTCAGGAGAAAGCCGCAGTTGTGCGAGCAGTTGATTTCGAGTCAGTGACGTCTTTCGAAGAACCGTACGTGTCGTATATCAAAGAGCTATGGGAGGATTCTGGTATTCAAGAATGTTACGATAGGAGGAGAGAATATCAGCTCACCGATTCCGCCAAATAGTAAGTTTTTGATTGAGTTTGAACGGGCTTTCTAACCCGTATTTCGACCGATTCCAGCTACCTTTCCGATCTCCGACGGCTCGCCGTTCCGGACTACCTTCCGACCGAGCAGGACATTCTGCGTGTTCGTGTGCCAACCACCGGTATCATCGAGTACCCGTTCGATTTGGAGCAAATCATCTTCAGGTTTGTTGCTTTCTGACCTTGCTTCTGAGTGCTAATTATCCTATTTTCCAGAATGGTTGATGTAGGAGGACAGCGATCAGAAAGGCGGAAGGTGAGAACAATTTGAGTTGATTGAGCAGTCAGAACTAGAGAATTTTCAGTGGATCCACTGTTTCGAGAACGTAACATCGATCATGTTCCTGGTGGCACTCTCAGAGTACGATCAAGTGTTAGTGGAATGTGACAACGAGGTACTGCTTTTTCATTCATTGTCAGAATTTGAGCCGAATTATCTCAGAACCGAATGGAAGAGTCGAAGGCGTTGTTCCGAACGATCATCACGTATCCATGGTTCACCAACTCGTCAGTCATTCTGTTCTTGAACAAGAAAGATCTCCTGGAAGAAAAGATTCTCTACTCCCATCTCGCAGACTACTTCCCAGAATACGATGGTGAGCCTTTTGTGTTTGGAACTTTCTCGACTTCTTGTTTCGTTGTAGGACCTCCACGCGATCCGATCGCCGCCAGGGAGTTCATTCTGAAGATGTTCGTGGATTTGAACCCGGACGCTGACAAAATCATTTATTCCCATTTTACGTGCGCGACTGGTGAGTTGCCTGCGCATCTCGTTGTGCTTGACAAACCACGTGGTTTTCCAGATACGGAGAATATTCGGTTCGTGTTTGCCGCCGTCAAAGACACAATTCTGCAGCATAATCTGAAGGAGTACAACTTGGTGTGAACAAGTCGTCGTCGTCGTCGTCGTCATCGGATGAGAAAAGAACAGAAAGAACTTTTTACGTCGTTGCCTCCCCCTCTCTCCTTTCTCTCTCTCTCTCTCTCCCTCTCTCTCTCTCTCTCTCTCTCTCTCACTGGGTCGAGTGAGACACCACTACCTAGGAAACATTTTCTTGTACTCCTTTTGTCCCTCTTTTCTCTTTTTCTCTCCTCTCTGCATCTTTCCGTTCTTGGCTCCTCCAAAACTTTCTTTTCAATCGCGAGCCAAACCATTATCGGATTGCCTTGTTCTTTCTAAAACAAACGACAACAACAACAACAACAACACGAAAAATTAGTAAAAATTCAACGTTTTTCTCTTTTTTGAAAACACCGATACAGGATAATTAGGATATCTGACTCTCTCTCTCTCTCTCTCTCTCCCTCTCTCTCTCTCTCAAACTCTTCCTTTCCTGCCTATTTTATCACAAAAGTCGGTTTCATAGTTGTCCTTTCTCCTTCTTCTTCTCCATCCGAATTCTCCTTTTTTGTCTCCTCCTGAAGTGGTTCCCCCTCCTAATTCTGCCGGCGTTTTTTTCTGCAAACTAGTCTTCTTCCCGTCCTTCTCACAACACACAAAAAATCCCCCTATCCTCTTTACCGTTTCTACCCGTTTATTTGTCATTTTTCTCTTTCTCTTCTTCTTCGTCAAATCCACAGCCCACAAACCGCTTCTTTCGATATAACACATTTTTCGTGTTGGACATAGAGTTTTTTATGAGTTCACCATATTTTCTTCGAAAATTATCGGCTTCTTCCCCCGTCGAAAGTCTGGCGAATATCGAATGCTTTCCCTCTTTCCCGTCCCCACAACTCAATACGTCCCCCTTCTGTGTAACCCCGTTAATTCATCAAACTAACCTCGAAATCTCTTCCCATTCTTTGCTGCTAATTGTGAGCAAAAATTTTTCTTTTTCATTATTTGAAAATGTTTCTTCATCGATTTGTCATTTTCTTCCATCTTTTCATCCATAAAACCTAATATACCGTTTCTTTTTTCCACACCCCCTCACCACCATCCTCATTTTTTTGTATCGGCTATTGCGATAGTTTTTAATTTCATATTTATTTTATTGACATTGATCTAATTTTATGTAAATGTTTTGTGGTCAAAAAAGAAATGGTTGAAATTAAAATCGCAGCGGTTTTCATTTTTTCGGTCTAGACAAACCACATGGATCTCTTGGAGAAAAAACATGGGAGCAGGAGCAGAACCAGCTGCTTAAAAATGGGGAACGCCAGCGAACAGGTGAGAATGAGTTCAGGCACTTCTCTAAAGTGCAATTCTAATTATAGAAAGTTGCTGCGCAAAAAAAGAAAAGGGACATTTCATCTTCAACCATTTTTGCAGAAATAATTCTGAATGGCCGAGTGCTCTCAATAGTTGACACTCTTTTTACACTTTATCTCTTACTTTGGAGCACTTCCCGACATGCCAACTCCATTAATATTTGTTTTCTCTCTTTTTCTCTCTCGTTTTTTCGCTTGCAAGAGAGCGAAAACGAGACTTTTTTCGACTCAGCGCGCCCGATCAATAATAATTTGAATGGTGCCGGGTCGGCACCGTCCGTAAATCTACACCATCGCTGCGAGACCATTCCTCTACTCTCTGCGTCTCTTCTGCAGACTGTACTCTCTCGTCGGTAATGTCACTGTTCTTTAAATAATTGAATTTGCAACGTCTCGGTTCGTCGTCGCTTTTCCATCTTCCTCCTCTAATTTTTTTTTGCTGAGAAAATAATTTCACAATACTTTTCGAAAACTCTTCTGCAACCACAATGTCTTGTTTATTTGACCTTGTCAAATTATTTCACTTTTCAAATCGCGTGGACACGTTGAAATTCTAAGCGTATTTATCTTTCGACTATCTTTCAATCTTTCAACCTTCATCACATCCGTCTCAAATTGGATTCTTTAGCCCACCTCAACACAAAAAATGGACGTCTCTCAACTCACGGATACCGAGCTTCGCGATAGTCTGCGGAACCTGGGACTCACCGTCGGCCCAATTGTGGCGACGACCCGAAAAATCTACGAGAAGAAGCTTCTGAAGATGTCCGAAAGTGCTAAAAGTGAGTTTTTCCTTCACGTTGACAAATAATGTTATTTTTTTTTAGAAAGCCCATCGACCGACTCGGCTGCAACAGATCTCAACGATTCTCAAATTACCAATGGAAGCGGTGCTGATGCTGTAAGAAGCTTCAGTCCAATCTTCAAGAGCAGCTCGCCCATGCCAGTACCATTGGCGGAGTCCTCGCCGATTCCAAATAACAATGATAACGAGCAATCCGATTTGAGTGATTGCGAGGAGTCGATGAGATTTCTGACCGAAGAAGAGATGGCCGCTGATCGTGCTGCCGTCCTCAAGACTCAGAAGCGCAGCGGAGGAATCTTCGGAAACTCTGTGAGTTTTTTTCACACTTCTGAACTAGCTTTCATCCCCTTTCTTTCAGATCGCATTTGCCATCACATTCGTCGCCATCGCCGTTTTCGCATATTTCCTGCTCGAGAACGCAGAGCAGCTGAAGCTGGTCATCGAGCCGAAATCTGATGACACCATCTGAGCCCTCTGGCTATCCGTGTCGACCACTTAAAGTTGCACCTTCTTTCGTTTTCTCAGACACAGCCTGTTGAATTTTCTGATGAATCTACATCTTGCGGAGTCTCCCTTTCTTGTTATCCCTTGGTTTTACCACCTCACCCAGCCGTCATCTCTCTTATTTATTACCACGTTGGCTTATGTTAGGGACTGAAATGAATAAACGTCGGCTCTTGAAAGTGAGTTTCATCACTCGGACTTCTTCTCAGGGGAGCTCCCTTTTTCGCGATTTTATTGCCCATCAACCCACAATACACATACACACAACCAGAGCCAAAATGGATAAAGAAGGCGTGGCACACACACTTCCGAAATGAGTTAATGACGAATCGGTCCGTGGACCGGTATAAAAGGCACGGCTGGCGGCGGCTCAAACCTATTTGAATTGCCGTTTTCGTGCCCAATTCCATCCGAAAAATGCACAGCTGCGTCCTGCTGATGCTCATCCTCGTCTTTTCAGATGGTAAGTTGCGACTATTTTTCTCCTTTGACTTTACATTTTTTTTCAGTTTTCGCCACGCAGTCACCCACTTTTGACCGACAAGATCGGGATTATCGGCCACTCCAGGTATTGTCGCTCTTTTTGTGCTCCGTGCTCATTCGCTCTCTTTCATTTTCAGTTCGGCAAGAGAGACGGCTACCGTCCTCTGCAGTTCGGCAAACGCGACTATCGGCCTCTGCAGTTCGGAAAGCGGAGCAGCAGCAGCAGCAGCAACGGAGCAACCGTAGTGCTCGAGCCGGTCTGGGAATGGCAATAACCGTTTCTCCCTGCCCCACACTCTCTTTTCTTCCTTTTCCGAATGTGTATAGACACTTATACACGTTGATTTCCCTCCGTCCATTCACAGACAGTCGCCAATGAATATATTTCAATGTTAAAAATGGAGTTGTTGTTCGGAAGATCCGTTGCGATTCAGTTTCAGAAACTATTCTGTGAATATTTTCGGGTCCAGTGAAATCCATAGTTGCCACGGGCCGGGCCGGGTCGAAATTTCCAAAACTCCGGCCCGGCCCGGCCCGGTCGGCCCGGTTCAAAAAGCGGGAATTCAAAATTTGAATTATTGATCGCATGAAGCCATTTTTTGTAGAATTAGGGGTTTTTTGCAAGCATCGAACATTGAAAAACAAATGTATTTCTCATAAAAAATTCATAATAGCAAAAAAACAAAGAAGAAACACTAAAACTTTAGTTCGAAAATTTTTTTTGTAATAACGAAAAAAAAAATTTGAATTCCCGCCTTTTGAACCGGGCCGACCGGGCCGAAATCTGGCAAGTCTGGTGAAATCTGATTAGATGAGGAAGGAAGTTGGTGTAGAGAAAGTTGACCATGTGGAGGCTGTGTATACAAAAGACGAGAGAAAGAGAGAAAACGTGTTTGTGTATATATTTCTCTCCGTACACAGATTGATAAATGATGCATAATGCACTCAGTCGTCGGTTTTGTATACCTCTTTTCGTTATTTTTCGTGCTTGCACCTTTATGAGCTCTAAAGTGTTCAGAAACAGCTCCGAATGTCTTCCGATGAACTCGTCGAGAAGTTTGTCAAACTGTACGGAATCGCTCCAGAAGTGAGAATCACGTGTCCCGGAAGAGTCAACCTAATAGGTAGCCGCCTTGCTTCTCGCCCTTTCAGCATGCACGCTTGTCTAAATTCTAGGCGAGCACATCGACTACCACGACTACGGAGTGTTTCCGATGGCGATCGCCGCCTCCACAACTATTCTCGCGGCTCGCAACACCACCAACACCATCGTCTTCACGAACGACGAGCCGAGATACGAGCCGTGGACGTCGGAAGTTCCGAGCTCGTGGAAGGGAAGTTCGGCGCCCAAGTGGTTCGATTATCTGTTGGCTGGATGGAAAGGAGTTCTGGATAACGAGGGGCACGCGCAGTTCGGAATGAGCATCCTTCTCGCGGGTGACATTCCCCCGTCCTCCGGCCTTTCCTCAAGCTCCTCATTGGTCTGCGCTTCTGCCCTTGCCACTCTCTCGTTGATTGTCAAGGATCCATTCGGACATATCTCGAAGTTCGCTCTACCGTAGCCCACGTATCATATCATTTTCCGGTTTTTCCAGGGAGGACTTTGCACATTTGTGCGCCAAAAGTGAGCCGCTCATTGGAACTCTCAGCGGTGGAATGGATCAGGCGGCCGAAGTGCTGGCATCCGAGGGATCCGCTCTCCGAATCGATTTCAATCCACTTCGCTCGAAAAACATTGCACTTCCGGAGGACGCCGTCTTCGTCGTTGTTCACTCGAACACAGAACTGAACAAGGCCGCGACGACGCATTACAACGAAAGAGTCATCGAGGGAAGGATCGTTGCGCAGATTCTCAAAACAAAGTTCTCGATTGATACTGAAAGTTTCCGACTGAAAGAGGTGCAGCGACTGAGCCGCAAATCGTTCGAGGAGATTCTGGAGGTCGTTGAGACGTTGCCCGAGAAGGCGAGCAAAGCGGAAGTGGTTGAGCTGATCGGAGCCGACAGACTGGAGGAGTGTCTCACCGAAAACACGCGTTCGTGTGAGTAATCCTCAATTTTCCTGTCACCTCCCTCTTCTCTTTCAGTCACTCAATTCAAATTGCGGTCTCGCGCGCGCCACGTCTTCAGCGAAGCGCTTCGCGTCGAGCAATTTGAGACGGCGTGCGAGCAGAAAGACATTCACGAAATGGGTCGACTGATGAATGACAGCCATCGGAGCTGTGCGCTGGATTACGAGTGCAGTTGTCGGCAGCTCGACGACATTTGCCAGCTGTATTTGGAGCACGGAGCACTCGGAGCTCGTCTCACAGGCGCCGGCTGGGGAGGATGTGCTGTCGTGCTTTTTGCTGCCTCCGATGTCCGAAAAGCCGCCACACTGCCGTCTTTGTTCGTGTCGAAGCCGGCACAGGGAATCCAAGTTCAACGCTATTGAGTTCAACGTGTTTACACAGAAGTTTATAATCTGGGTCGTGGTGTGCGTATCTATGAAAATAGTTAAAATGAGACAGCAAATAAATTATATATGTAA
Source organism: Caenorhabditis sp. 36 PRJEB53466 (assembly GCA_946814055.1). Lineage (NCBI taxonomy): Eukaryota > Metazoa > Nematoda > Chromadorea > Rhabditida > Rhabditidae > Caenorhabditis > Caenorhabditis sp. 36 PRJEB53466. The sequence continues at coordinate 8,914,096 of CAMPFS010000001.1, forward strand.
AAACTGGGATGACAAGTGGGACAGAAAAAGTGGAAAAGTGAAAATTACTCAAGAAATGCGAAAATGAAAACTATGTCGTCGCAACGAACAATGGAGCATTTTAGAATAGTAATGGCTGATTATGAGAAAATGGAGACTCTAGAATCGTCCCTGAGTGGCCTGATTGAAAGCAGCTCCGGCGGCAGCTTGAGTGGCGGCCGAGGCGGCTCTCTGCACTCCCGAATCCGACATGACTCCGTTGGTGAACTCCTGACGAGCCTTGTCGATCGAGAATCCAGCACCACGGTACAGGCGGTGCACTCTGACGAGGGCGGTGATCATTCCGACGAGAGCAACGGTGAAAGTGATGGCCGAGATGAGCATGAGAAGAGCAACGGGCACCGAGACTGAAAGTTACAGAATTCAGTTATAAAAACAATACGAGAGCGACATACCACTGAAGGTGTCAAGAGCATTGATCCATCCACAAGCATACGAGGAAAGTCCAAGAGTTTGTACGAAGGTAAAAATGCAGTGGAAGAAAAGAACGAAAAAGAAAACCATGAAGTTGAACGAGGAGTCGTTGCGGAACGCCTTGTACACCGGTCGGAACCAGAAGAGGAACGAGCACGGCGAAAAGAGAGCCAGCTGAATGCCAGCAAGAAAGAGCTGTCCGACGGATCCATGCGCGAAGATCATGAAGAACAGCGAGGCGACGACGTTGACAACGAGAGCGAGCACGTAGACAAGGAACACGTAGTAGGCAAATGTGACCGTCTTCTGGAATTGCACTGGAATTTCCACTTCGATGTCCTGATAGAAGCACGGCTCGATTGGGATGATCGTGGGGAGCGGCGGCCAGTTGTGAGGACGTGGCGCATTATTTGCGGCGCCTGTGTTCACTGAAAACAGACTTCTGTTGAGATTAGTCGGAAGGATGAGCTGACTCACAGTTGTTGGTATTCCTCTGTCTTCTATCCAACTCCTCTTCCCTCATTCGCAGTTCCTGAGCTCTTCGCTCGAGATCTTGCTGCTTTCGAAACAGCTCATCGTCCATCCCCGCCGATTTGTTGCCAAAGCCGCTGGCAGCAGCCGCGGGCTGAAAGATTCAATGATTCCTTATTGATTAAAAGCGGGAAAAAGAAAAGGAAAATGGGCGATGACGTTGTTTTAAGGGAGAGAGCTCTCAGAGTCCGTGTGTCTCTTTTTCGCCTTTTTTCTTCTGCTGTCGCTCCTTCTTCGATTAATCAATGCGTTGCAGCGAGTGTGCCCTGGGGGCTTCATGAAACATGGGCGCAGAAACCCACGAAAAAAGGAGAAGAAGAAGGCAAACCTGATGCGCGGTTGGCTGAGCATTTGATGAGCCGGCTCGGTTGGCAAACGGATTGAAGTCCTCATTGAGATTGCTGCTGCCGCCACTGGAAGCTGGTGGAGCGGGTTTCGCTGGAGGGGGCGCCTGAAAATACGAAGCAATAGACTGGGAGAAACAACAACAAATAAGAAAAAATAAATCTGAAAAGCAAGAAGAAAACTTACGGCAAACGGATCGGCGAACGGGTTGTCTGACATGATTGGTCGTCTTTTTATTTGTTACCCTGGAATTTACAAAAATTGTTTTGTTTTTGTTTTCGCCTTGTAGACTCAAGATACAACTCAAGGAGAAATGGCCGAAAAAGGGAAAAGAACAAAAATATTTTCGCGCGTGAATAAGTCGCGCACGTCATAGGGTCAATCTGAAAAAATGTGCGAAAAGGTTCGGATGAATTCAAGTATTAAACGGAGCGAAAGAGAAAGGGAACAAAGCAGTGTATTGCAAAAGTGGGGAAAGAATTATCAACAGAGAGGATTGCGAAATAAACAAATACGTATTGAAGGTTCGGGACAATGAGTCAGGCAGAATAACAATGCAGTCGATATCTTATCTTGTATTCAAATTCGTAGTCTGATAACGGTCCTCTACGAACTACAACTGCTTCTGTGCTCTCTGACTTATCACAGGGACTACGAAAATTGGCGCTCCAAAAATCAGCGATGTCTCTGTCTTTGTTTAGCTCGAACTTGAGCAATCCCCACTTTCCGGGGAAAAAAAAAAACAATTGAGAAACTAGAAAACATTATTCGAGCCGACAAAAAAAAGCTCTTAATCCTTCAAATTCATTTCAAAACAAGCACTGGCTCGTGAAATTCGTTTGATCTTTTCTCGCCCTTTCCGAGGCTCACACTTTTCGAGCGCATGCCCTTTGGCGTCACAATGTCTTAACAAATTGCCAGTTGGCGTTCGCTCCGAATGGGTCTCGGGACGAACGCGGAGAGAGAGACATAAGAAGAGGAATTGAAAGAAACGGCGACGGCGGACATGCGTCAAAGTGGCGAGAGTGCCGGGCCGCAGACGCAGAAGCCGTAGTCTCTGTAGTCTCTGCGCTCTCTGCGCGGCTGTCGGCGCCCTACTCTGTTCGCGCGCTCTCTCGCCACTCAGATTCTGCTGCCGTGAGCGCTCGCACACACATACCTTCCCCATCGGCCCGCTTCCCCCGCGCCGCCGCCGACGACCATTCGTGTCGTTTTTCCTTTTTAAGCACCCAATTAATATTTGTCTGTCTCGCTGTGGCGCGCCTCCGCTCCTCTCGCTCTCTCGCTTCCTGCCCGTTGCCACTCAATCGATACTAGATGCAATAATATCGAATTACCCCCTCCCGTGTTTCCTGTCGACCCGCGCCCCGACCGTCACACGTCGTCTGCCTCCTGCTGATATTCTTTCTACTTCTCATGAAGATATTATGGGAAAGCGACTGGCAAGGAGCCAAGATCGAGCAGTCTATCACCCATCTGGCGTGGATCCAGAATGCCGAACGACCCGATCACGGACTCCTTGGCGTCGGCACTGATACTGGCTCTGTCGGCGTCACGTTAACCGATCTGAAACCGACAGCCGATGATCTGACTCGCTACAACTTCAATCTTCGTGGACATCACAATGCAATCCGAATGGTCACCTGGAACAAGAGTCAGTCAAAGTTGGCGTCCTGTGACGCATCAGGAATTATCTACGTGTGGGTGCGCAACGATGATCGGTGGTCTGTGGAATTGGTCAATGATCGAGGTGTCAAAGTAAGCGATCTGAGCTGGAGTCCCTGCGGCGGATCCGCGCTAATTTGCTACGAAGACAACTTTGTGCTGATCGGAAGTGCGAGCGGACAACGCGTCTGGAGTAACTCATTCCCGGCCGCCGCTTCTGTGACCTGTGGAGTGTGGGCCCCGGATTCGAAACAACTCGTGCTTGGATTCTCTACCGGAACGATCCAAGTCCTCTCAAGCCAAGGCGCGAACATCACCGAGAGGAGTTTCACAGAGGACAAGCTCGCCCAGATGGCATTCTCACCGGTGCGTGAGAAAACGAACGAATGGACACTTGCCATGTTAACTGCTAGTAATAAGGTCATAATGATCACTGCTTACGACCAAATCAACTCTGCCGTCTACCGTTCCCCATTCCAAGTCATCCGGATGCAGTGGAACTCCGACGGAACTATTCTCGGCATTATCAATTCGAACAACGAGCTCGTCATGGTCGATATCCACTGCCGTGTTATTCATCGCGAGCGGATTGCGACTGCCGCCGACGGGGATAAGAAGCTTACTGCGTTCACGTGGGCTCACAACGGCAATGTAGTGATTATCGCCGCGGCCGGCTCTTTATCCGTCGGACGCATTTTGTTCGGAGTGCCCTCGCTTTTCGAAATTGTCACCTACAATGTGTGGCGCATGATGGGAAGCAATGCGAAGAAAGTCGAAAAGCTTCCGATTCCCGTCAAGGAGATGAATGCGTTGCGAGAGCTCGATCACCACGTCATCAGGGTGAGCGCGAGTTTTTATAATCCCTTCCGAAAATCTCGTTAATCTTTTTTCTTTTCAGTGCCGGATTCCACGAACCCAGGAATTATGCTCGTTTGTGTGTAGTGTCGTCGAGGCGCGCTGTTACTGCACTATTCGGCCGTTGGCACGTGGAAGTAACACGTACGTGCTGTGCTTCGAGCATCTGGGCGGGCTCGTTCCGCTTCTGGTCGGACGCCAAGTCAACCGATTCCTGCCGCAATTCCAAATCTTCCTCTTTCAAAACAATCAGCAAGCGGCCGCAGTCGCCGGATCTTCAGCTCAAGTTGGTCAGTACCGTACCGCTGATTATTTTATCAATCCATCACTTTCTATTTCAGAAGATGTCAACTCTATGGTTCGACACTCTAACGGTCGCAATTCTCTGTGGCGCCGCAGTAAACGACAGATAAGGGCGCTGATGTCCAAGTACGTTGACCCTTGTTTCCACAAAAAAAAAACTTAGTTGTTGGGATCAATAAATAACCGGTTTCCCGTTGTCAAAAGAGACGGAGAGTGATGATGTCTGTCATCATGACGGTTTGCAGGCATGTGCGTCCGACACGACCCGACACCAGGCTGTTACAAGTGTCCTCGAATGTTTGGTGTACCAAATTCAACATCTCGTCACTCTCGCCATCGCTTTTGCCTTCGTTCCTCGGACAAGTCGTCTACAAGACATCTGTGCTCCACCTGCAGCCACGACAAATGACGATAGATCTGGCGGTGTTGCAAAGAAAGGACGGGAAAGAACTTTCGGAGGCTTCTAGCTCGCGAATCGACTCGAATACTCACATTGGGCTCAATTCAGATCAGGGGCTAACTTCGGAAGAGCGACAGTTTTTCGAGAAGGTTCTTGCCGAGTGCCTTTCTCTGAAAGCCGCCATCAACTCTTCAAACTTTGGAAAGCCAAAACCCATCTGTCAGCCATCCACTTCTAAGGCACCAGAACAAGTACCAGTACCAGCTGCGGCTCCGACGGTTCCAACTGTTGCCAAGGTTCCGACGTCGAATCAAACCACTCCAGTAAGCTGCCGAACGGTCGAGTCTCGGTTGGACGTGACGAGTATGGCGAGCTCGGTGAGCACGTGGCACGAGGAGATTGAAACTCTCGCGTTCATCGACGGAGACGACGAAAAGACGATGTTAGTGCAGCCGGTGAAGGGCGGTGGAATGTTGGATATGGCAAGTAAGAAGGACGCCGAAATGATACGCTCTCATGTTGACAAATTGGCCAGTATTGCCGAGCAGCTATCGAAAAGACACGGAGATTTTAATGTGGTCAGTTGAATCGCCGACTAGAAATATTAATGGCAACAGTATTTTAGAAAAAAGACAAAGCGTCGATTAACAAAATGCGATCGCAAATGAAGACGCTTTTGCGACGAGTGAACGAAATCGAGGAGAAGGTGGCGAACGGTGATGTGAAGACTGAAGTGCGTCAGTTGTTGAGCACGCTGGAGGAGATGAAGAAGGCGTTGGGCGAGGGAATGGCGAAGAGCGGAAGAAACGAGTCGCCGTTCAAGACGGAAACAATGTCGAACAAAACGCCCTTCTGGAACGAGCATAATCAAGTGTATCAGCTGGATTTCGGGGGCAGAGTAACGCAGGAGTCGGCCAAGAACTTCCAGGTATTCAGTTCACAAATTTCTTTCAAAGACGAAACCTCCTCACATTCTAGATCGAGTTGGATGACAAGCAGGTTCTGCAATTCGGCAGAATTGAAGGCGGCTCATACACTCTCGACTTCCGGTACCCGTTTTCCGCGTCACAGGCTTTCGCCGTCGCTCTCGCCAGCATAACTCAACGTCTCAAATGAGCGTCTCTCGCTATCCCTTTGAACTATCTACCTGAACGAGTTTTACCCAGTTATCATCTATCATAAATACAACGAAAAAAGTGACCGATGTAGGTACAGCAGCAGCAGCAATGTCTCCATTTCCTTTCCAGTATAATACGTTTCATTGTGTCTGTGATTCGAATCCCTTCCGCCTCCGAATTGTATACTTCATTCACACCCGCTAGTTGCCTTCTAATCCTCCTCATAGCTACTAACCACTTCTCTCTCTCTCTCTCTCTATCTCTATCTCTCTCTTTCTCTCCTCCCTATCCCCCCGATCGTTCTTGTCATCGAATGCTACATGTCCAAACCAATCACTGATAATACACACACACAATGTAATGCGTTTTTAATAATAAAAAAAACACACACACACACACACATCAATACAAAATCTATTGCGATAATGATGAACATGCCGGTGATATAGATATCATTGATTTCGAGGCGGTCGCCGATTCGCCGCTCTGAACGTGTTCGATCCAGGCGCGAGTGATTCCGACCCGTTTTCCCAGAAAGTCTTCCACTTTGTCCCACATTTCTCGCTCGCAGAATATGCCCTGAAATCCACGTGGCAAATGCGGTCGATCGCCGCAAAATTCACCTGATGGCTGGCGTTCTTGAGCAAATGGAGCTCACAGTCCGGAATAGTCGCTTTCAACTTCTCGCCGTGCTCGTGTCCCACAATATAGTCGCGTTCACCGTGACAAATCAGCGTCGGCGACGTGATTCCTTTCGACTTTTCGAGGCTCGGAAACATGTCGAACCACGGGCGGACGACGGACGGGCGGCGACACGCGATGCGGAAGAACGAGGTGAATGGAGCGATCAGCACGAGCGCCGCCACCTGCGATTCAGAATTCAAAGACAGAACACACACGTTCTCTCTCGTGCATAGTTGCCACGGGCCGGGCCGGGCCGGGCCGGGCCGAAATTGCCAAAACTCCGGCCCGGCCCGGTTCAAAAAGCGGGAATTAAAAATTTGAATTATTGATCGCATGAAGCCATTTTTTGTAGAATTAGGGGTTTTTTGCAAGCATCGAACATTGAAAAACAAATGTATTTCTCATAAAAAATTCATAATAGCAAAAAAAACAAAGAAGAAACACTAAAACTTTAGTTCGAAAATTTTTTTTGTAATCACGAAAAAAATTCCGCGAAAATTTGAATTCCCGCCTTTTCAACCGGGCCGACCGGGCCGGCACTTCACCGACCCGGCCCGGCCCGCATGGCCGGCCCGAAATCTGGCAAGTCTGCTCTCGTGATCAAGTACCTTGAACTGCTCGGCCACGTGCACCATCGCCGCCGTTCCCAAACTGAATCCGATGAGAATGATCTTCTCCGGCGGGTATCCCAGCTTCTCGATCGCATACTTTGTAACCGCGTCGATTGCCGCGTACACATTCTTCTCGTTGGTCGTTCCCTCACTGACACCGTATCCCGGGTAGTCGAAGATCAGAAGATCGCACTGAAGGAAGTCGGCAATGTCGGCAAAGTTCGGATCCATCATGAGACAGCATCCGAGGTCGGACGAGTTGGGTTGCGAAAAGATTATGAGGTTTGGCGAGCGGGTTCTGGAAGGAAAGAAAGAGAGGGATAGTTTCAAACGGATCCTGGATCTAACTTTCTGTGATTGCGATTCTTGTCTCTGTGAAGCCACCGAATCGACTGTTCACAATACATTTCCATCACACAAATGCTGTGCTTCTCGTTGTAGGGCAACGTGAACACTTTGCATCTGAGCAGATGGTAGAAGACGTCGATGGCTCTCACCTTTGGCTTGATCATTTGCGGAAGACAAATCGTGAGATGATCGTAATCCTTCGCTTCGCTCGCTTTGAAAATTGCCTTCCGAGTGTTGCCTTTGACGGCGATCAGGTAGTAATACCGTCCTCTTTGTGGACAACAAAATACCAGCTTTCTGAACATTCTCGCCGGGACGGGCGGCAGGAAAATGTAGAAGAAGGAGACGACGACGAAGAGAACTTTGCAGACGATCGACCAGAATTGGCAGCTGCTCATCGGAGCATCTCTCCAGAGCTTCGAGTCGTGCGCGGGGCACGCGACACGTCTTGCCACGTTCAGACAGACTGCCGACTGAAGATTCGAGACAATGTTCGCGTAGTCTTCTGGAGCCACCGTGGCCGACATCTGAAAGCGAAGAGAACGCCAGAGCTTTCCAGGTGCATCTTCTTCTGCTCACACTGTTCTCGCCGAGCTGGTAGGTGCTCGCAGTGACGTGGAGTTCGGAGCACACTCCCGCCGTTTTCCGTTCATGCCTGTGCATAATCTTTTTGTGCTCTTGCTCTCAAAACTCCACTGCTCACTTGGTTTGAGTTTTGAAGTTTTTCACTCTTGGATAAATCATTCTCTTCTTCACTTTTAGAAATAAACCATTTTCGTTTTCCACGCATTCAGCCCTCGTTAGAGTGACGTGTCGATACGATAATCGACGAAATATCGGCTCGATTATCGAAGGGGATGATCGACAAAAGTAATGTCGACCAACAAAAAAAAGCGCGGACTGTGGATAATGGGGCTATTGTTTATTTTCCGTTTTTTTCGTTTTTTTACATCGCTGAATTCACGGTCTCCAGAGCTGACAATATGGGCGTGGCAACGGTCAAATGGCGTTTTCATGAATTGAGCAGGTTTTCTCTGATTTTAGTGGTCAAAGGCGATGAAAAATGATTGTTCGTCATGAAAACACACTAATTCTCAGAATTAATGACGTTTTGGCGCATTGTTCGCGGACTTTTCTTTTTCGCCTTCGCCGCCGATCGCCGCCGATCGCCGCCTAAAAACCACACTTCTCATTTTGCGCTTTCTTGACCGTTTTCAGACAGAATTGGTTTTGAGAATGATAAATCACGTAAATACAAGCATTTTGCGCGCTCGAACCGCGAAAATTACCGAAAAGCAACTGAAATTCACGCAGTTTTAGCCCAAAATCTTCAAACAGATAAATATGCTTTGCGACTTGATCAAATTTAACGCTTAAAAAATTCGTAATGGCCTATACAATCGGTCTATCGAGAGACAAATGAGAAATTATCGGTTTTTCGTAGCTAATCTGGCAAAAAACACAAAATTTGCTGTTAAAATTTGAACTTTGCGCCAATGTATCGCTCTATTGGGCGGGACGCACTTGCGCCCATTGTCAGCTCTGCAGACCGTGGAATTGGATTTTTTGACGTAAAAAAAACGAAAAAAACGGAAAACAATCATTTTTTTCACAGCCTGAATAACCCCATAAGTGATCTATCGACAAAACTTGTATAATATTTAATGTCGAACCGGGAATCCGTGTGCAACCTTCTCAGAACTTCCGATACGGACTACTACGCGGCAAATTGAAGGAGTTTATTATGAAATGAAAACGATATTTATAAATATTCAAAGAGATCAAATAATACTTGGAATGCTTAAATTCTAAGATGAAAAGTACGCCTTTTCGACTCTTACGTGAAAATTCAAATGAGTTTATTGAGTTGTTTTGAGTTGGGATATTAGAAATGACTCTTCCAGTGAGAAATGAATCGAAGAAAAGCGTTAACACTTGGTGCAGTGTCGGTCAAAGATTTTTCATGCGGAACCTTAGTGCACGAACATATCCCGACGATTCAGTCACATTACACCTAAGACTATTAACCTTTTTGCAGAAAACGAGAGAAAGGGTGCAAGTAATCATCGACACCAATGTCAGAACTCGCAGATAAATTGATGCTCACACAGTTGGCCATAGTCACCGGTCTCTCGTTCATTCCGCTCGGCTGGCCCGCACGACATCAGTTTCCTCGACTTTTATCGACTTTTCGACAAACTCTCAAGTCGACACGTCACTCTAGACCTCGTATCAAACTCCCCCGAAATTCCCGTTCGGCCTCCCATCCGCGTGAGCGAGAGAGTGTGCCGAAGCAGGAGACGCAGGCGGCATTTCGGACTGTCGTATCTACTTTGTTGTTTCTCTTCTTTAAATTCGCTATTTTCGCTGCTGATTAAATAAAAATTCTGCTTTTTGCTTAAATTTGTAACGTTTTTCGGTTCTACACGTCTTTTTAAAACTAAAATCTATAATTTAAGGGTGATGGATCAAGATTCACTGGATTTGAATGGGCTGTCTCGGAGCTTCACCAGAAATTCTGTATTAATTTCTCGTAAGTTTTTATTTAACGATCAGTTCCTCTCTGAAAATCTATTTTTCAGATGCGGGTGTAGATCAATCATTTTCGGTCTATCAACACGCGCTAACTTCACACTTTTCCCGAAATCCTTCAGTTTGGAAAATGTACGTGTTTTTTTTACGTAAAATTAAATGAAAATAATTTTTTATAGAAACAACAAACCATTCCCTCATCGGCTAACATTTCCTCTGAAATTTGTGCCCTACGAGGAGAAGCTCTGTTTCGGACCGCAAATATCACCGACGGAAATTACAAAAATCGCCTACTTGCACATTTTCAACATAAATGTGACGTCCGCCGATGATTATCGAGCCAATGTGCGACACAACGTTTCCGATTGGTTTGCAAAGGTTTCGAGCAATTTTAGAGGTCCATATTTAAACAAAGAAAAACGGTTTTCAGTTGAATTCGAAACCAGATGTTCAGTGGATAATTGTGATCAACACAACTCGGGCGAAAGATCGAAAAACAAAGACCGCGATTATGGAAAAAATAAAAACGGACTTTGCCAAGTATATTGGACGACTGTTCGAGCTGCCCGACACTTCTGATCAAACTGCTTTCGTCGCTTTCGTCCAGGGAATTCAACAGTTCCTGTTCACTCATCTGAATTTAGTCATGGAAATCTGGGATAAGTCACTGAAGACGGCGTACGAACGAAGGAAGCAGCACAGTTGGGAGCCATTCGCCTACTTCTCCTCCATGACAGAGTACGGCAGAATGTTCTGGAGCTTCGGAGCCATCGAATACTGCATCTCGATTTTCGACGATCTGGAGCAGCTTCTTCACGACTTTGTGCTCCGATCTGCCGAGCCCGACTCTCCGAAATGGCTTGCTCAGATGCTCAACACTAAAGTTGAGGATCGCCCGAGTGTTCTCGGCAACTTTTCTGTGCAACGACTGCAGAAGAAAGAAGCACATTACTTGGGAATGAGGAATTATTTGCTCTGTCAGCAGATTGTCATGGCCGTTCATCTCTATCAACACAAGATGAAATCGAACGACGCCGCGCCTTCCCTGAGATCCGATTGTGCCGTGGACATTCTGAAGAGAGCGCTGATCACAATTGAGGCGGTGAAGGAGTTCAATAGTCTGATGAACGTGAGGTCACATAATTCTGTTATTTCTAACGTTTTAATTTTCAGAATAAGCGTGACGTGGCAATTACCTGTTGTTGGACGTGGTGGACTGTCAGTGAATCCATTCAAATCTGCCAGCTGCTATGCGACATCTCTCATCTGAACATCGCTCCGATTGTCCTTTCCCGTCTGCAATTGGCTCGATTCGATGCTCTTTACGTGCTCGCGAAGCAGATGAAACTGAATCCGGATGACGCCGAACAACTGGGAGAATGGCTCGAACTTCAAAAGAGTTCGGAGTCGAAAGTTCTGAAGAATGTGCTTGGATCGACGGAACAGATGTGTGTTGAGATCGAGAAGGCGCATGACGTCTGTGTGAGCGCTCTGCATCACTCGAATCGTCACAGATTCGTTCTGCACATCAACTACAAACTATTTTCCTACTTGAAAAGTGTCAATGCCAAGTGTCCGCATCAAAAGATCGCGATCGGACGACAAGTTCTTAAGACGATGCCTGCTCAGCCGACCACCGCTAATTTACTGAAGAATCTGTGCTCGGAGCTCATTAATTCGGATTCAATGTCCGACGAGATCCTCTCCTTGATCTTCTTCATTTCCCAATGTGAACAGGGGAAAGATGATGAAATTAACGGAAAATTCCTGAAAAGGTGTGAAGAAAGAGCCGAGAAGCCACTTGATCTACGCTCGATCTGCGACGAAGAGCTGTTCAAAGTGCAAATTGAAAATTTTGAAGCGGTGCAAACGACGGATTCTACTCTAGAAGTACGGTGTATTCTTGATTCAAAGCTCGGATTCGCTCTGAAGAACGCGAAAGCTCGCTTGCACTTCTCTGGAGACCCAGCCAGTTCTGTGGCTCAAGCACCCGACTTGTCAGTGCTCTCGTTGCAATATGAGGTAACATTTGGCTCGAAAACGTATGGACACTTCTTTGTTTTATTTTCAGAAGAAGGAGAACGTGTGTCGTCTGGTGTCCGAGTTGAAGCTGAAGAATCAAAGTCAGCAGTCGGCAAACGAAGAAAATGAGCAGAAATTGGTAGTTGAGAGTGAAGAAATTGTCGTGGAGGTCGGAGAGAATCAAATTGTATGACAAAATCAAGAAATCAGAAAATAGTCATGACTATTTTCAGAATTTCAAAGCTCCAATCACAAAAATCGGTTGTTTTGTCCTCGAGAAAGTTTCCATTTCCACTGATTCTCTATTCTTTGACACTCCGCACGTGATCACCCGCAGGCCGCCCGCTCTGTACTGTATTTCCACACCGCATTCGGTCTCTGCGCTGAATGATTCTCAACGTGAGTGCTTCCGAAGCGCAGTCCTTCTAGAGCCTGTACACACTTTCAGATTTCTACGCAGGAGTCATGCAGGATCTGGAGATTGAGGTGGAGGCGATGTGTCCGATCGCCCACGAGACCACCCTGGAAATCGAGGCCAGCACCGAGAAATTTCAGTTTTTGAAGGACGGCGAATGGGGAAATGATCTTCAGTTGGCGCTCAGACCGTTTGAATCGTTGGAGACGCGGGTGATTCACGTGCAAATCTGGCTAAAGATCGACTCGAGCATCTGCGAGTCGGCATCCGTGCAAAAACGATCGGTAAGACTCGGAGTTATCAGCTCAGCACGGAAGAGGAGAGGCGCGTAGTCTGTTATAGTTAAACTGATAACGTTCAATGCTCCGCTTTATTTGGAAGAAATTGTGACACGTAGGGACGGATATGACTAATTGAGCAGGTGGACTATACACAAAATTGCCAGACAGCGGTGGCGAACAGCTTAGGATAGCTCGACTTGTGCCATCACACACGCGATTTCCTCGTGGACAGTGTTTCCCGCGTTGTAGTTGTACATACGGATCTCGAGTTGGTATGGTTTCTGAAGCACTTTATCGGGTGGTCTAGGCGATACGGTAACTTACATAGGCGGCGAGCAAGTTTATGATGGCCGAGAACTGGCTGAGATCCAGCGGTAGGATCAGGAAAAGCGGTCCAGAAGTGAGTGGGCAGTTGTGGGCGAATTGGCATCCGTCGATTCCGTTGAGAAGTCCGAAAGTCGGAATGGAATTCCAGGAACAGTCTCCAGACCATCCGGCCTTGTACTGATAAATCTTTACGTTGACCTCGTTGTCATCGATTTGCTCTCCGTGATTGTAGGTGGTCAGATTGAGAATGAACTCCTGACGAGGGTCGATCGGGTACAGCGGCTGACCGTTCTTGTCCAGCGTCTGAATGTCGGTGATGGAGAACTGCTCATTTTCGGAGCACATGTACGAGTGGATCTGCTTGTCGGTTCCATTCGGGAACGGGCAGTCGGCCAGATTCTGGATCGGCGAGGCAGTAAAGGAGGCGAAAAGGGCAGATGAGAAAAGGAGGAAAGCACTGGTGGAGGCCAACATTTCTGCGGATTGAGCTGAGAATGCTCTTCCGTCTACCGCTTTTATAGTAGCTCCCTCTGATTCGTCGGAATCACACCATTCCTAGACACGCCTCTCTTCTTCCACATTCTTTATCAACATAACTTTATGCGTCGCATAAGTTAGCGGGGAACAAGGCTTCGTTATCAGCGTGTGACGTGGAGATTGCAAGCGTCGTTTGATCGGCGCGCACAATTGTTTTCTGAACAGAGGGAGTCAGTTAGTCACTCGCAATTAAAAGAGCACAACTCGGTCTGCACTGAACATAAACACAAACTACGAGTGACGTTTCAGCTTCTCGTCAAATGGATGAATCGACGGTACAATATCGCTTTGAATTTCGTGCCGGTCATGGTGATTACGAGCAAGACATCTATGCTCACTACAGAGTATGTTGAGAATTTTTGGAATAGTTGAATCTAGATCGACTCTTTCAGTATCCTTCTAGAAGTGGAAGTCAACCGTGCTGCCGGCGCCAACATTGTCACTATTCTGAAGAACGCCACGTTGACAACAGAGCCGTTGTACGAGGACTCGGAGCCCCTAACGGCCGCCGCGCTGACACGTTTCCCGATCGAAAGTCGTCTTCTGAGCATTGTGAACATGGTCTGGAAGCTTCCGACGAAAGGATCGCTGGTTAAACATCATCTTCATCTGGAGTACACTGTCAAAAACGAGGCGCCGGAGCTGGTGTACACGTTCGACGACCTCGTCGAGCTGACGGTTCCTGTTGTTCAATTCGAAATCTGCTCGCAAATATTGTCCCATCAGCCGGGCGCTCAATTGTGTCGAGCGACCTCGCCTTGCCATTTTGTCATTTCCATTCGCTATTTAAAAGAGATGCCATGTACACTTTTAGTGGTTTTGGAGGCCGACGATCGGATGTGGATACTCGGCGAAAGGACCAAAGGTTCGTTTTCAGAAGCTTGTCGAGTTGTACTAATGTCGCATTAGTATTTTCAGTGGTGCAAGTGAAGGATAGTGGTCTGGGTCAGCTGGTTTTGACGATAACTCCAGTCGTCGCCGGCTATTTACCATTCCCGAGCGTCTCGATTTACGAGTGTCAAGTCGTGGTAAGTGCTCACATAGTTAGCGAAAAGTGATGATTTCCATTTTGCGTCTGATGTTGGCTGCATAGTTTCGATGATAAGAGAGTTGTGTGTGTGTGTGTGTGTGCGATGTGTTATCATAAAAAATATGATGAAAAACGGGACGGAGCCAACTATTTTGCAGTCTGAATCGGTCATCCCTGGATCCGAGCTTCTGTTCTTCAACCGAACAGCGGGGAAGCAAATCCGAGTGCTGTCGCCGAACAACTCGGACAATAACAACTTTGGAAAAGACGAGTCGAGAGGATCCAATCGGATTGCCAGAAAAATTGGCAAACTTTTTGATTAGGAATAGTTTTAAAAATGTGTATTTATTTTTGCATAATATGTACAACTTTTCAAGTACGCTACGGTCATTCTACATTGCATTTGTGATACACTTTGTGAAGAATTTCAACACGTTTTATCTGTTTGTAAATAATGAAAGAGGATTTATTTGACTTTTCCGGACGATGATTTTTGAACATTGCTCTTTGTGATCAATCGGAAATACTTTTGCTCTGTCCTCTTGCTTTTGCTATCCAAAATTTGCAGAGTTTCATGGTCACTTGACGGCTTCAGAAGATCTTCGGAAAGATGCGAACAAAGCAAGTGTGGCTTCTCGTGCTGACGGTGGCCGTACTGCTCATATTCTACCTGCTCGTCACGTCGTCGTCCGACGAGTCCGGCTACACGCACTACGAAAGTGGAACCAACCCGAGAGCCTCGCGCAAGTTTCGCAATGTGATTGTGCATCTGGATCTGAAGGGAGCTCCGCCACGTGTCGAATATCTGGAGCAGTTTTTCGCATTGCTCTCCAGACATTTCGTGGATGGAGTCCTCATTGAGTACGAGGATATGTTTCCGTATTCTGGGGAGATTGAGCCGATTCGGAGGGACGTTCATTACTCGGTAGCGGATATTCGGAGGATTCTGGCGGCCGCCGAAAAAAATAATTTGGAAGTGATTCCGTTGATTCAGAGCTTTGGCCACCTGGAGTTTGTTCTGAAACGCCCTCACTTTATGCAACTCAGCGAGGATCTGATTGATGTAATCCTGATAAATCGTCTAACATTTACAAACTAGTCGAATTTCAGCTCAACACAATTTGCATTTCCGACGAGAAATCCATCGAAATCGTTCAGCAAATGATCCTTCAAATACGTGAACTTCATCCCAACGCCACGCGAATTCACATCGGAGCCGACGAAGCGTACCACGTGGCAGAGGATAAGCGGTGCACGGATCGGATGGAAAAGGAGAAGATCGGAAGGTCGCAGCTCAAAATGAATCACATTGCACGCATCGGAAAGTTTGCAAGAGGGGCGGGCTTTAAAACGGTCTTCGCGTGGAACGACATGTTCGACAAGGAATCTGAGGACTCCATTCGAGAGGCGAAAGTGCACGAATACATAGTTCCGGTTGTGTGGGGGTACCGGACAGACGTCACAGAGCCCGGCTACTTCCCCGACGGACTGTTCGATCGGATTGCCGACGTGTTCGACGAGTTCTACGTGGCAAGTGCGTACAAAGGCGCCGACGGGTCCCGCCAGCAGTTCTCGAACATTTCTCGCTATCTGGAAGTGCAGAAGAGCTATGTGAAGCTGATGGATCTTCATCCGAATGCCGGCAAGAAAGTGGAAGGGATCTTCGTGACGGGCTGGAGCAGATACAATCATTTCAATGTGCTCTGCGAACTGCTCCCGGTAGCCGTGCCCTCTCTCATCGTCGACTTGACGTTTCTCAACTATCAGTTGGGCTCGAGCAGATCCTGGAAGGCGATGAAGGAGAGTCTCCGATGTGGAGACAAGCATTATCTGCGGGGGATTCAGATCGAATGGGCCATCCACGATTGCTCGTTTCCCGGAGCGAACGCTTTCGAAATTGTGATGAATGACTGGAAGAATCTGGTGGATCGTCGGATTTTCGGTAAAAACGGGATGCGGTCGACATCGGCGGAAGCCGTTACAGTACTCAATCGTCTCAAAAACGCTCTGAAAGACGTACTGTACAAGAACGACATCGAGGAAGTGTATAATCAGTACCTGCAAGACTTCCACTCGATACAGACTAGTTCGGATGTGGACGGGAGTACTGTAGCCGAGAAGAACACTCTGTCGAGATAATAACAACGGTTTTTGTAATATTAATAAGAATGATATTGATTTTGCATAATTTTCATGGCCATTATTTCGCATTCACTTTGTATTTGCTCACGGGTTGACTGATGTACTCATAATAAATGAGGTTGTCATCGTAAATGCTTTACGGATTTCTCGTTTTTTTTTGTTGGTTTTTCATCCCCATTTTATTTTTGTAAAGATCTGTCTGCAAAATTTCAATGAAAAATAATTCTACTTAGAATCAGAGCAAGATGAAGAAGCGGGAGAAGGAGGACGAAGAAGGACTTCTCAACAGAAAGTCCCTTTCGGCAGGATCCTCGTCAGTGTTAATAGGAGGTGAGAGCTTCGCAGAATTTGAAAATTTCAATTGAATAATTCAGAACACGATTCCGATTCGGAAGACGTCACCACATTCGCAGACACGCCGTTCTCCCCATGGCCGCACGTCTTCAACCTCGCCAACTGCATCATCGGCGTCTCCGTTCTGGCGATGCCCTACGTCTTCCAGCAGTGCGGAATCCTGCTCGCCGCCGTCATGATCGCGATTTGCGCGGTGCTCACAAAGCTCACCTGCCATTTTTTGGCGCAGGCGGCCTTCAACACGCGGACAATGTCCTACGAGAGTCTCGCAATGGCGACGTTAGGCCCTTCCGGACGGCGATTCGTCGAGTTCTGTCTTCTGGTATTCCTCGTCTCCTCGATCGTCGCATTCATCGTAGTCATCGGAGACATTGGACCGCATCTAGTGGCCGAATTTCTGCAGCTCGAGGCTCCGACCCAACGACTGAGGATACTCGTCATGGTCGTCGTCGTCGTGTTCATAGTGCTCCCGCTCTCGTTTATTGATGATCTCAAGAAGTTCTCGATCATCAGCTCGCTCGCGTGCCTTTTCTATTTCGTATTCGTCGGACGGATGATGATCGAATCGCTGCCGACGATCTATCAGGGCGAGTGGAGTATCCACGTGGTCTGGTGGCGACCGCAGGGATTCCTCACGTGTCTTCCGATCGTCTGTATGGCAATGTGTTGTCAGACGCAACTGTTCCCCGTCATTTCGTGCATTAAAGACGCGACGACGGATCGCGTCGACTACGTCGTCTCGCAGTCGATCAACATTTGTGCGGGCATGTACGCCGCCGTCGGCGTCTTCGGCTACGTGGCATTCTACTCGCACGAACTTCATGGAGACGTGCTCGTGCAGTTCCCGCCGACAGTCGTGACGCAGTCGATGAAGCTCGCCTTCCTGCTCTCCATCGCCGTCTCGATTCCACTGATGATGTTCCCCGCAAGGACGGCACTCTTCTGCTTGATTCTCAGAGATGTGCACAAAGAATTGTATTTGCTTAACTTTTAAACAACAATTTTTCAGAAGGACAGTGTCGCACATACCGTCGACTTGGAGAAGTTCACCTTCCACATTCTCACCGCCATCATCCTCATCGTCAACACAGTTCTGGCGATTCTGACGCCGAACGTCGAGTTCATTCTCGGTCTGACCGGCGCGTTCATCGGAAGCCTCGTCTCCACAATCCTCCCCTCCACCATCTACATCGCCAATCAAGCGAACGAGACTCAGAACCGAGCCAGAAAGGTCGGAGCAACCACGTCGACCGCGCGATTGTGTCTGATCATCGGATTGTTCATTCTGGTGGCCAGCACGTGCGCGATTCTGATGGCCGAAAAGAAGACGTCGGTTGTGGAGCGACCGAAGGCCAAGGACGATTCCGGAGAGGACGAGCCGGTGCTGAAGTCGTTGGAGAGTCTCGAAGAGAAGGTGTTGGATGCGAATCTGAACATTTCTGCGGTAAAAAAGTTCGCAACGACTCTTTTTTCAATCGCTTTTTGTAGAAACTGGATGATATATCAGAGTTGGCGGCAAAAGGAAACGACACGGAAGCAGTGAGGATGCTGGTGGAGATGAAGGAACAGCAGAAGATTCAGCAACAGTTGATAGAGCGGCAAGAGCAGATTATGGCTCAATTGAACAAGAAAACAGAGTCATTAGGTATTGAAGTTGTCGAAAATTCAAAAGTTATTAGGTAAGTTCTAATTTCAGCAAATTCGACGGTAGAAGAAACTGCTCCAGCAGCCACTCCAGAAGCCGTTCCAGTTGCAGCTGCCTAGAAAAAGGATCTCACGATGGGTCGGGTAATATACAAAGTATTTATTTATTTATTCGTTATCTAAACTTCCCTGTGCTCAAAGCAAATGTGACGGAAATTTATATAAATTGTTTATTATTATAATGAAGCGTTTCGATGTGAACGGGTTGGAATGATAAAGCGTCTGTAACCTGAGAAAATCATCGTTGGCTGAAGTGCTGAAGAGAAAGAATGCAACTGACTTTGTGGAGTGACATGGGATATGTGACACAGAAGTTGGAAATGAAAGAGTTTCGGAGTGAAGGCCGTGGAACGTTTTGGTTTGTTTCGATGAAAATCTAGAAAAAGGAACCCGGGACGACAATGTGTGTTGGGAGGAGATTTTGCGGGAGGAGATAAGTAGGAGTGAAATTAGAACAAACTATCTACAAATTCGGAATAAAATACTATTACTATGTGTTCGCTTTCGATGTGTCCGTGGGTGTGTACTTTGGCGGCTGCACCGGAATCGTCGACACCAGAGCTTGATCGTAACTTGGTGGAGGTCCCATTCGGTTGGACTCGTTTCCGCCCAAAACAATGGGCTCAACACCACCTAAAGCACAGTGAATATTAGTGACACTGAAAGGTTTTGGTAGCTTACCAATCATAGAAGGGTTGAAAGTCGGGATGGTGTCGAGTCGAACGACGTACTGCTGCGTGAGACGTTGCGGATACGCGGCGGCAACTCTTCTCGGTGCTCCGTGCTCCGTTGCGATCAGGTCATCAGCCGATGAGGATCTGTGAGCAGTACGGTGGGTAGAAGCGACTCGCCGACCAGCAGCGTCTCGAGAACCGGAAGTGGAACGAGTAGCATGGGGTCCTTGGGCCGGACATCGGCTGCCATTCCGTCTTCTATTGGCACGATTCCTGCTGAACCAGTTCGAAGAGCAAACGAAAACAACGATGATCAAGACGCCAATGCAAATGATCATCATGACCCATCCCGAGGAAAGAAGGAACCTCTCGCAGAACGTTCCGCCGTGGAAGCGGGCGGTCGAGCAGTCGCAGTTCCACGTTCCGTTCCCGTACGTTCTCAGCGAACCGTTGTTCTCGCACTGGATCTTTTCGCAGTGCGCGCCGAGAATGTGCTCCGGGAAGGGACACTTGCACACGTAGTGCACATTCGGCACGAGCACTTTTTCGAGTTTTCCTCCGTTGATGCACTGCTTCGTCTCGCATTCTTTTCCTCGGAAAAATTTGGGGCAAATGCACGTGTTCTCCTCCGTCTTGTGTCCTCCGTTGCGACACGTCACACCGAATCCCAGGTACGAGGCGGTATCGTGCACTTTTTTAATAATAAAATCGTGTAATCCTGCAAATTAAATTCTTGTTTCAACTGTTTGACCGAATCTGAAGTTATACCTGGTTTCGCTGCTTTAGGGTCAGTTTTCTGAAGGACCACCACCGGCAGGAAGAGGATGACTGCCGCCAAACATGAAGCGAACTTCATATTTGGTCGGGCGCTAGCTCTCTACCTTGAAAATCAAACATTTTCGATTAGAAAAGAAGACATTTACAATTGAAGGTATAAAATGGCGACAAACCAGTGAAAAAATAAAAGAACAACTATCGATATTTTGAAAGAAAATCTTGAACGCTTCATTATTCAATTATCACAATAAGCAGAAAAGTATTCGCTGTGCTCGGACCCGTCTAAAAAGCGACCCGTTTTGATGGAAAAATGGCTAAAAGTGTTTCAAATTAAGCATATAAATAACTACATATTAGTTGCTCATATTATGATGACTCATTCGATCATCAACGCATCGTTATCACATGTGAACGAAAACAAGAGTAGATCGTATGCAAAAACAAGATTGAGGACAACTGAGGAAACGACCCCTCTAGTGCGGCGGTAGCAGGGCGGAATGTGAGTCCGATTGGCGACGAAGATGCGCGTGTGGTGAGTCAGCGCTCTTGGTGACGAGCGGCGAGAGCAACGAAAGTTGCTCTTCACGTTCTTTCATCAGCAAACGGACGCCTGCAAAGTTGACATGCTCTTTATGAAATAAAGGTCATGAGAGCCAGGCAATGTTATCATTCCTCAGCCAATCGGCAGCCTGCCGCACAAACAAAAACACACCGTCACTTCCTCCAAACTTGTTCCGTCGTCGCTTTGACCCAGAGTTGTTCGGCATGATCTTCTGTCCGAATTGATAGAAAGAGGCGATGACGCCACGTGGAGCTGCCGTGTCCGGTTCGTCGGCTAGCGAATCGTACTCGGCGGACAGTCTGGAGTGATTTATTCCCGATAAATAAACGAATCGGAACCCCTTTTATTGGAAACGGATCACTCACATTTTCAGGAATTGGTTGAGAAGTGATCTCAGCTCCATCACTTGTTCCACGTCGAACTTTTCCGGACGGAATCTCGCAGATTCTTGGAGGAACGCTATCCGATGGATGACATTAATCGGGATCGACGGCACTTTTTCTCGGATTCGTTTCAAGTAGCAGTACGTGGATTCGTCCGCATACCGATGAACGGCTCCTTCTATTCTGCTAAGTTGTCCGTCTGGAATATGGAATTTGAAAAACGTTATAATCGTAAGTGAGCATTACCGATTTCCAGCGTCACCTCGTCCACTGCAATCATCCGGTGCACATACGGCTTCTCACTGTCTGAATTAAAGATTATTAGGAACAGAACACGGATTGACACGAATAGGGGAAGACAGACAGTTCATATAGGAAAGGATAACACAGAACGTTAGTCATCATGCAACAGAAAAGTGATTGGAACAAAGGCGGAACTGATCGGACAACGTGCGAGCTTCGGACTGACGGAATTGAAGAGATATGCAGTCGGTAAGACGTGCTCGATTTTCGCTTCGGAAACGGTGGACTGCGTCGAGCTGGGTTGTCCGCAGAAGCTGTGCTTTCTTCGACGACATTCGAGACTTTAGAGCCACCTGAAAATCACTGCGTGCCCTTACTGTGAAAGGAAAACTACTCACTTGAGGGGGAACTCTTGCCACGTTGTGACGATGCCTCCAGATCTGTCGTTGTCCGATTATTACGACCCATATTAATATCTGAAAATTTACATTTTCCGATTATACGAATTAGAAGCTTTACCAAGGCTACAATAGCACAAACATATATTACACTGGTCCCATCAAAGATGAATATCCGCATGGAGATGGAAAATTGGAAATTCCGGCCCGGAAAAGCTGTGAATTTCCGAGAAATCGATGGCGATTAGTGCAATTGTTCCGTTGGCCACGCCCACCGCAATACCACGGCGCGCACTTTCGCAACTCGCCGGCACGCAGTTGGGCCGACCGCTGTAATCCTTTGCGACTGGTCTCTTGCAGTCAGTTGACGCCATTCCAACCTTTTTTCGGTTCCTTTTTCTCACCGACATTGCGAAATGAGTTTTAACGACGCTTTTCATGGTAAGTTATTGATTGTAACCTAAAAATATGTTTTTAAGTTTGTCTCTTCACGAAACGTTCGTTTCAGATTACATAAATGACATACCGATGAATATGAGCCGAAAGTTCTATCCGACGCCCAATATCAGTGTGGATTTGATACAAATTCCCGACAGGATACAGTTCTCCAAGTTTGAGGTCACAAAACATGCCAGAGAATATTTATTTATTCTTGAAATTGATATTTTAGTACACATTCGAGGCGGAGAGTCGAGCCCGCGAGCAATTTGATAAACAAAATGAGCCAATCGTCCTCGAGTCAACTTCCTCGGGCACGTCGTCATCGGGCACTGCCACTCATTCAGAAGCCGTTCCCACAAGATCAGCCCAATCGGATTCTGGAGCGCTTTTCAATGTTTTGTCGCAAGATGTGCTCGTCCCGTGCCCGGTGAACTCGGCGCCAGTGATGTCCATGAAGCCGCTGACGCCGAATACAGTGTCCCTTCCTCACTCACTGCACGAATTCGAATCGATCAACAATGTGTTCGATGATGTTCACATTTCGGCGCTG
Organism: Caenorhabditis sp. 36 PRJEB53466; assembly: GCA_946814055.1. Lineage (NCBI taxonomy): Eukaryota > Metazoa > Nematoda > Chromadorea > Rhabditida > Rhabditidae > Caenorhabditis > Caenorhabditis sp. 36 PRJEB53466. The sequence continues at coordinate 8,936,781 of CAMPFS010000001.1, forward strand.
GACGATAGAAAAGTGTTGCAAGAGGTAAGAAACTGAATTCTTGTTAACAAATTACGTTTATTTGACAGGTTCTAATGAGTACGGCACCAAACACTAAATCGAGCAGTTCCTCTCCGCTTTTCTTCAACAATTCCATCAACAATAATCCGGAGAAGGCAGAAAGTGTGCCCCCACAGCCGCCGCAGCACCAACTAAAGCCAAGAAAAGAAAAGAACAGGGATCACGAAGATCTGAGAAAGCGGCTGCTGACGAAAGGATACCGTCAGGATATTGTGGAGATAGCGCTGGATGGCTTACCGAAAAGCAGACTGGTTCACATCGAGTATTACATGAAAGCGTGTCGGACTATCGAAAAGACCGGAAGATCCAGCGTCGACGAATTTTTGCCATTTCTGGTTCGGTGTAACCTGACAGATAAAAACGTAAAAAAACAAAAAACCCTCTGAACATATCAAAGATTGTTTGATTTCAGGCCATTCTCGCCTACTCAGAAGTCAGCGCCAATCTTCTGAAGATGGGATTCGACAAAGATCAGACGTTCGAAGCGGTTGTCGCCGAGCAGGGCGACCAGACAAGAGTGCTCAACAGGCTTCTTCCCAATTCATAGCCCTTTACCCCCTCTAGTTTATTCACTTCTTTCATCTCTACATCCCGTTGTACCGTGTATCACTTTATTGACTGTCTGTGATAAGAACCGATTTCTATTGCATTTCTCCGATTTTTCACATGCTCTTGTATTCTAAATATCCTTCCATACTTCTAGAATGTTCTGACCTTTTCAGTGGCATATGTTCAGCGACCGAAATGACGAGCTAATTAGCACCTTCAAGTGGGCTTCTGAATCCGAAACACAATTATCCATGGCGGGTAAAAGAGGCGACGACGACAACGCGCGGACAAAACGATGTCCCAGCTGCGAGTGACGGCCATTGTAATCGGCGGGGTGGCCTCTCTCCCGCTCTCCCGTCTTTCTTCTTTCGCTGGCCTGTTGTCTGCGTCCTCGCTCGCAGTACGGCCTTGTTGTCCCTCCGCTCGCACCCTTTTCCCCACCCAGACCACCCTCAGTTCCATGTGTATTCCGTCGGAGTACTGATAATTCTCGCAAAGAAATGCGTCGCTTCCTACTTCTTCTTTCGCTTTTATTCGTCGATTGTCTCGGGTCGATAAGTGCAGGTAAGCTTCTACTTTTTGTCGCCTTCTCGTGGAGGTCTTGTGTACTCGTACGAGTTACTGAACCTAGAAATCAATACTAATACTATTTGCCCATCGAATCAAAGGCGCCGAGAAGATTATCATAATATCTGTTTGACCGGACGTGTATTTGCTTTCAGACAACACGTTCAAGGACCGGAATATTGGCGAGTTCCGCGAACTTCTCATCGACACAAAAGCCGGCGCGCTTTTTGTCGGATCCGAAGGCGCCGTCTTCCGGTTATGGGCGTACAACGTGAACGACACCGGCGAGAATGTGTTCGCGAAAAAGCAATTGGTGCTCAGCGACTCCGAAGAGTCGGAGTGTCGTTCCACGGCGAGCGATGAGCGTCTGTGTCGCCCGTCGACCCGATTCCTCGCGTTCACCAACAACCTCGACTCGATCTACGTTTGCTCTTCTGTCGGAATGCGTCCGGAAATCCGTGTATTGGACTCGGTTTCTCTCCAAGACCAACAAGAACCGAGAACCGAAATAGGAATCTGTGTGGTTGACCCGACTTTTAACTCGACTGCAGTCGTCGTCGATAACGGAAATCCGGAAGACGCGGTGTCGGTGTACTCGGGCATCCGAACGGGTATGGGCGGTGAGAACCATCTCATCTACCGACCGCCGTTGACGAAGGCAGGAAAGCAGTTGCACGCAAGCATCCGGACCATCTACTCTGACAACAAATGGCTCAACGAGCCCCAATTCGTCGGCTCCTTTGATGTCGGTCAACACGTTCTGTTCTTCTTCCGCGAAATTGCGCATGACAACTCGTTCGGCGAGCGGATCGTGCACAGTCGTGTCGCGAGAGTGTGCAAAAAGGATATCGGCGGCAGAAATGTCCTTCGGCAGGTGTGGACTTCTTTCGTGAAGGCCAGACTCAACTGCTCGGTTTCTGCCAACTTCCCCTTCTATTTCGATCATATTCGTGAGTCATCTAGCGTTTTCTCGATTCATAAACAGTGTGAACTATTTCAGAATCTGTGAAGCGAGTCGATAAGCACGGCGAGACGTTCTTCTACGCCACCTTCAGTACTTCTGAGACGGCGTTCACGTCTTCGGCCATTTGCATGTTCCAACTCTCCTCCATCAATCATCTTCTGGACACTGGACTTCTGATGGAGGAGACTGCGAACGGTCAGTTCTCCGTGACAGCCGAAGAGATTCCAGCACACCGCCCGGGAACTTGTTCCTCGAACTCTCACAGCATTTCGGATACCGACCTTCATTTCGCCAAAACCCATCTTCTGGTCGCTGATTCCGTTTCTGGAGGCTCTCCAATCCTGTCGCTCCGCGACTTTGTCTACACTCACATCGTCGTCGACGTCCTTCAGAATCAGAACGTCATCTTTGCGTTTGACAGTGCGAGACGGCAAATGTGGAAGGTTTCGCATTGGAAAGAAGGAAACGAATGGAAGTGGAATCTCATTGAGCAGCAGAAACTTTCCGTCGACTCTAAGATCAATGACGTGGCTCTTCTGCCCTCGGAATTCTTCTTTGCATCTTCTAAATCCGGAGTGTCGCAGTTCTCAGTCGCCAGATGCGAGTACCTCCCGTCCTGCGCCCTCTGCTCTCTTGATCCCTACTGTAGCTGGAATGCGGTCAACTCGAAGTGTGCTCTTAAAACGAAAACACACGAGAAGTCGGTCGGATGGATAAGTGGATCATGGGCGGGACGCATCTCTCCGGAATGTAGTGCCGTCGAGAAGTTGACCGTGAAGGACGTATACCTCGGCGACGGAATCAAACTGGACGGAGCCAGAGACGGCACGTGGCAGAAGGACGGAGTGGAAGTCGAGAGTTCCGGGCGGCACATTATCACTTCTCAGGGAGAACTCATAATTCTCGACGTTATGTCTTCCGATTCGGGCACCTATGAATGCGTCAGAAGGAACACGATAGTGATGCGATCCAGAATTGCTGTTCATGGTAAGCACACACTATTTTCCCATTTTCTTCAGCTCAAAGTCAACCTCTTCCAGAAAACTGTGCCCGCCCCACAAGTGTGTCCGAATATCGTTCGTGCCAACGAGAATGGTGCAAGAAGGCGGACGCCTACAAAGCCGCTCTCAACATCTGGAGCGATGGAAACAAGAAAAATGTACAGTGCAAGGCAAACCAATCGAAAGTGCTGTAGAAAGAATTCTAATTTATTATTTTCACCAATTTGTGTCTTAGACGATCTCAATTCACTTCGATACTTCTAAATACGTTTGATTTCTTCTTTAAAATGTGCAAATACTTGAATGAATTGTAAGTTTGAAATGATGAATTAAATTTAATTTTCTTAGCCTAATTCGTTGAGTCGTTCCAGTTTTATTTCGGAAACATTATACGAAAAATTCTAATTTTGAAAAGACGCGGTGTCAATCTCATACGACGCTCCGCAATAACGTGCCGGTTGTTGTTTAGCGGACACAAAATCGTTCGATTTTCTCCTAATTTTCTCATTTTTCTTAGCAAATCTGTTAATTTCAAGCATATTTAAACTTTTTATTCCATTCGGAATTGTTTAGTTCTTCTTTCTTTTAATTCCACCCGATTACACGTCGATTCAATAGTAAATATGCAATGCTTCAGGTAAAAATGTCAACATTCGACTTGACGCAGCGCATGGCGCCATTTCTCGATCTGCATTTGATCATCCCGCTTCTTGAGTTTATCGAGCCAAGAGGAGTGAGTCAATTTATTAATGTTTCCTTCAAAAAAGTGGAAATTTTCAGATCTACGATGAGAAATCCTTGACGGAAATGCATCGTCAGCTTTTGAGCAAAACGAACATGATCGATAGTGTCATTGAGACCTACAACGTAATTAGAAGGCAAAAAGTTGTTAATATTAGCAGCTCTTCTTTCAGGGAAAGGCAATTCCAGCTGCTATTGAAGCCAAGAAGAAGCAGATCATCAAGGAGAGAGATGAGCTGAAGGGAAAGGTTGACACCGTTGTCGCTATTCTGGAGATTCCAGAGGTCAAGGAGATGATGGATAACAACAGGGAAAGAGACGGAAACGTAAGAATCCTGGAGCATCTGACCCAGAACCACAACGTAAGTTTGAAAAGAAATCAAACGATCTTGATCTCAGCGTTTTGATTCCAGTTCACCGTTGACATGGTTGATACTCTGTTCAAGTACAGCAAGTTCATGTATGAGTGCGGAAACTACACGGTCGCCTCCGTGTGTCTCTACTACTACCGCAACCTGGTCAATCAGGCCGATCCGAACTATCTGAACGCCTTGTACGGAAAGTTGGCCAGTGAGATTCTTCTCCAGGAGTGGGAGCACGCTCGTGACGACCTGCTCAAGCTGAGAGCTTACATCGACGCCAATCCATTCGACACCGAGTGGGAGCTTGTCACTCAACGCGCCTGGCTCATGCATTGGGCTCTTTTCGTGTACTACAATTACCCGAAAGGACGTGACGAGATCATTGAGATGTTCCTTAATCAGCAGCCGTACTTAAATGCTATCCAAGTCCTTGCTCCTCATCTTCTTCGTTATCTTGCCGTCGCCGTTGTGACGAGCAAGAGCCGTCAGAAGAACAGCTTGAAGGACCTCGTCAAGGTCATCGATATCGTAAGTTCAAAACATACAAAATTTAGTCATCTAGAATTGTTCGTTTTCAGGAGAGACACAGCTACAAAGATCCGGTCACCGATTTCCTGACATGTCTCTACATCAAATACGATTTCGACGAGGCTCAGGAGATGCTCCAAAAATGCGAGGAAGTGCTTTCCAACGACTTCTTCCTGACCGCTGTTCTCAACGATTTCCGCGAGTCCGCACGTCTTCTCATATTCGAAATGTTCTGCCGCATCCATCAATGCATCACCATCGAAATGCTCGCCCGTCGGCTGAACATGAGTCAAGAGGAGGCCGAACGCTGGATTGTTGACCTAATCCGAACCTACCGCATCGAGGGAGCCAAGATTGACAGCAAACTGGGCCAGGTGGTGATGGGAGTGAAGTCGGTGAGCATCCACGAGCAAGTGATGGAGAACACGAAGCGATTGACTCTCCGCGCACAACAAATCGCTCTTCAATTGGACAAGAGCCGTCAGGACAAAGTGAAGGCCAATTAATTCGACTTTCTGATTCAGTATTTCTATGACTCCTTTCCCCTTTCCTATCGCCTTTTTAAGTCTAACAATTGAGGGGATTTTAACGGATTCGCATAATCTTCCACTCAATTATTAGACTTTTTCCCTTCAAGGGTCCTCGACTTCTGATGAGGTTTACTCGGATTCTTCTGCTCCAAAATAATCTGTCTCTAATTTCCCTGTTGTTTTCACTATTTCGTTTCTTGTTGTCTGGCGAATCTTGGCTTCTTTCGTTTTTGGAGGGGTGTTTAGGGTTTTCCTTGGTTGAAATAATATATTTCTTTTTTTTTTGTCTCTTATGTTGTTTCGAAATTGGTTTCATATCGAACATTAGTATTTTTAAGAAATCTTGACTCAATATTTCTGCAATCCGAGTTCAGCATGTCTATGCTGCGAAGACCGCTAACACAACTTGAGTTGTGCGAAGATGACATTCAGTGGATGTCGGATCTTCTAACGAAGAAGGAAGAAGCGGCGAAGCCTGCAGAAAAGATGGAAACCGACGAGCCGATGGATCAGAGTGAGCAGCCGATCGGAATAACTCGCAGAAATCTCCGCTCGGCCGATAAAAGTAAGAAAACAGCGAAATGACTGAATAAACGTTGGCAAAGCGGTTCCAGAAGCCAAAGATGGAACCGGAACGAGCAGTGGAAGCAGCACTGGATCTCAGAGCTCCAGAAATGCACAGGTGAGCACTGATCGCTTTTCGAAAGTTGACCGTGAAATGGGCGTTGTAGACACAATCCGTTGAACTTGCCCGAATGTCATTCACAGAAGTGCAGGTATAAAATGTATTTTCTGACTTCAGAATGGGTTAATTGCGTTTAGTAGCTTACGAGAGTGATGCTTTTGTCCTGTTCCCCCATTTATAGTTGTTCTTCTTCTCATGAGAACTTTGGTTTTTTCTGCAGACGACTACATCCGTGCACACGCCCGTTGCCACCTCGTCGCTCAGTCTATCGACTCCAGTGAATGCGACGGTATCATCATCCAGTGACACGTATGCGGCTCCACCGGCCAATAGAATCGGCCGTCTGGGGCGTCGTCCCCGCGCCTCAAGAGCTGGTGATATTGAGCCGCCGCTGCTGTTCAACGCGTACGATACGCCGCAGCAGCCAGCAGGTAATGACAGCGGCTCGCCGACACCTTCAGATTCTCCGGAATCACCGAACGCTCATCTTTATGGTACTGTATCGGAGAATTCTGTTCGGTTGGGCTCAGTAGCACTCTTTTCAGCCACTCCAAGCAATCCGACCAGCAGAGAAGGCCCATCGTCAAACACTCGATCTCAGAGACATTGACAAGTAGCTTCTACCATCGCATGTTCTATTTCACTAAATATTATGGTGGCATCTCATACTATCTCAAATAAATTGTACTATAACTTATACTTGTACCCTGTGAAAGTCTCTAAACTCTTACTGTATACATTCGGTTCAATTATTTATATTTTTCTGTGGAAGTTCGACCTGAAAAATTGTGATTTATTCAATAGAGGATGCACGGGTTGAAGCGAACCTTTTTGATCAGAACAGTCGTCCGCAGCAAAGCGACGACAGCTTCGGCCGACGTGCCACAGCCCTCTTCCGCCGCCGCCGCCGACGTGGAAGCCGTAGCCAAAAAAGAAGAAAAAGTGGCGAACGCGTCGACCGTCTACAGGCCGCCGTATTATCGGAAACCGCACCAACATCACGAAGCACAGCACATTCTCCAGGAGGAGTTTGTGAACGCGGGCGATGCTTCTGGCGCCGGCGTCCGACTGTTCGACTACTACAAAACGGCGGAGATGGTCAACTCGATGCCGACGATCAAAGAGAAGATCGATGTGGTGTCGCCGTACGAGCGGCCGTGGACACGTGCCGAGAAGACGTGGCGACGGGACTGGCATCCGTCTCTGATGGCCACTCGCAAAGCGTGGGGAATTCCGCCCACGCCTGCACACTTTGACACCCTGGATTACTATAAATATCTGACAAAGATGAGGGTGGAGAATCAGTCGTTGGACGAATTCTATCACGGATTGAGACCGCCGACCGCTGATCTGGATAAACATTTCACAAACACACTGAGATCCATGAAGTTTGAGAATGGTCTCCAATTCGACGACGATCAGACTCAAAAGCTGTTGGGCAGTCTGTTGGACGACGCGATGGGTGCGATTGCTCACAACGTGGCCAGATTGTCGGAGCATCGTGTCGCGTATGACGTGGAAAGCGAGGCATTCTGGGTACGAAGTGGCTTCATGTTTCTGTACGACGAAGAGGAGGTCGGAACGCGCGATGTGAAGCGACGACTCAACAACTTTCCCAAATTTATCGGGGACGACAGAAGAAAACTGGGCGAGCTGGCGTTTGTGCATCGCGATAAACTGGCCGCCCAAGTTAGATCGAAAGAACCGCCGGCACCACTTCACTCGTTGGATTCGGAAGACGCAAAACTTCCGATATTCGACAAGAGCAACAATTTGGAGGAGACCCTCTACTCGCCGAAGGTCTACAATCTGTGGCCGGATCAGCAGCCGCTCTGGCAGTGTCCCGGATATCATGCGGATTCCGGAGAGACGCACACTTACGGAGTGCTCGCAGTGAAATCGCTGCGACCGCTCCGAGAACGTGTCGCCCATTGGCTGGGATGGGAGAAGGCGGATGAGCTGGAGATCAGCGAGGAAGCCAGTGAGTTTGATAAATCAGAAAGCTCACGTTTCCCACGTTTTTGCAGAACAAATGCTCGACGACGGAGCCCGCTCTCAGGCTATAATTAGCATGTTCAGCTCGTTGTGCGCGCAGGCTCACACGCACGGCTTCACTCAGTTCACGGATGTGACGCGCCCGTTCTCTTCGCAAATGATCCTCTCCGACGGCATTAACTTCTATTTCGCCGTCGGCCAACTGAACACGCTGGCGATCAATGTGGAGTGCGATGGATTCGTGAATCCGCGAACCAACTATATTCGCATCGACGGACCACACCGACTCTTCGAACTTTTCGACGACGGAGAGTACCTGAGCATCGAGGAGGAGAAGAATTTGGAGACAAAGATCGATGTGAGCAATATTTTAAAATTCTGGAAAAAATTTGAAAATGTTTCAGAAAAAAGTGAAGGTCGGACTGAACGAGAAGGTGCTCGAGCGAGTGCTGCAGATGCTCATGAAACAGTAGATATCTCAATTTTATTGTAGCGCTAGGTTCCTTGTTTTCTCTTTTTTGTTATTTAATTGATGAATAAACAGTTTGTTCCCACTTTTACTCATGCTTCGTCGTTCCAAGCTGGAATTTTCCGCATTATTCTCTATTACCTAGCATTTTTCATGATTTAAGTGCTGTTAATCACACTCGAATTGCGAGAGCGGAATTCGAGTGTGATTAAGGGCTCCACGTGAAAAAAATAAAACGTAAAAAAAAATATTAAAAATAAATGTTATTTCGCCTTCTTCTAGACGAGATCCCAAGGCCACTTATGCAATGGCTACGGCTCTACGGGCCCATAATTTTGCTCACCATCACACTGATAATGTACAATGAGTCATTCATCTTCTACGACGCATTCCGCAAGTGCAACTGGCCATGCGAGAGCGGAAAGTGGGTCAAACGCTCCTGATTGAGAATTTTCGAAAAAAAAAGTCATTTAAACTGTGTTCAGATGTTCGGAATCGAGTCTGAAGGCGTTCATGATCTCGGATACGCATTTGCTCGGCGAACGGAAAGGGCATTGGCTGGACAAACTGAAGCGAGAATGGCAAATGGCGCAGGCGTTCCGCATTTCCACGTACACGCTCAGTCCGGACATTGTCTTCTTTCTGGGCGATTTGATGGACGAGGGACAATGGGCAGGAGTCCAACTGTTCGGGAAGTACGCCGAACGATTCCGAGAGCTGTTCGGCAATAAGACACGCATTGTAACACTCGCTGGAAATCACGATCTCGGATTTCACTACGCGTGAGTTTAATTTGGTCTCGAAACGATTTGACTTGACAGCTAGGAGTGGTATAGAACTGCGCAAAACAGTTTTCAATTTCAGAATAATGCCAGACACTCTGGACATGTTCGCGAAAGAGTTTGGTCGCGGACTCATCGACGAGATCGTCGTGAAAGGCCAGCGATTCGTGCTAATCAACTCGATGGCGATGCACGGAGACGGCTGCTCACTTTGCCACGAAGCAGAGATGCAGTTGGAGGACATCAAACGGAGGAATCTATCGGACCGCCCGATCGTTCTTCAGCACTTTCCGCTCTTTCGAACAAGCGATGCGGAGTGCGAAAAAGTGGACGATCAGCACGAAATCGACCGAGCAGAGCGGTATCGAGAGCAATGGGAGACCCTCTCCGAACAGTCTACTCAGAAGCTCATCAGCTCTCTGAAGCCGTTAGCGGTCTTCGGAGGACACACTCATAAAATGTGCAAGAAACGGTGGAGACGGCTGGACGGTCCCGCGTTTTACGAGTACACCGTCAACTCGTTTTCCTGGAGAAATGGAGACGTGCCGGGCATCTTTTTGGTTGTCGTCGACGGCGAAAAAGTACATTTTGATGACTTCGATGACTTTTGGCAATCGCAATTCTCTGTTTTCAGGTAATGGTAAATAGTTGTCGGCTACCATCGGAATCTTTACAAATAACCATGTACATCTGCGGCTTCGCCCTCATCTTTGTGATTGCAATTTTTGTGACATTGAAATACAGAACATCTCACTCATGTATTAAAAAACGAAGTATTTCTAGTCTCATTTTGATGTATAACTCTAGAAGCTCGAAGAATTCTGTTCAAAAGCACAAATAAAACTTACCCCGATTTAAAGGCACATGTCTATGTTGAGCGCAAGTGGTCCCGCCACGATTACAGTAACAAGCCAACGCGCTTTGCGCGGGCTGTTTACAGCTGGCTAAATCAGGTCAAATTGCTCAAATTTTCCATGTTTCGCTCTATTCGACGATGAATCAACGTATTTTTGGCTTACTAATTGCTAATTTACTATTTATCAACTCAGCCTGTTACGATTTGTTGAATCCCGAAGCGCGTAAGTTCAATTCTTTTGACGCTATCAAATTAAAAATTTACAGGTCCGCTCTTGGCATTTATAGTCGGCTCCGATCCCCCGTCAGAATGTCTTGTCAAATGCACGGAACCTATGAGGCGACCGCTTCTTGACCTTGTCAATCACGAGTTAACGAAAAAGTCAAAAGACAAAATTTGCCAGTGCGTTTCTGCCGATTCACCTTTAAAATTGTGCAAAATTACAGTGCTTTCAACACAACCAAAACGTGTATACTCAACAGTAACTGCTCCACTACCGATCGCGTCGTCGTGGAGAAGCTGACGTATGGATTTGCCTGGGCTTGCGGAGAACACGGATACGACCCTTTCAAATATCTTTACCCGTGTATTTACAGTCTTGGAAAAGAAATACGACGTCAAGACAGTGAGAAATCGTGAGATTTATCGAATAATTAATTGGAATTCAGGCTGTAAAGCGCAATGTAACGCGACAATAGACGGTAATAAGCTTCTGATGGCCTCCAAGTCCCCAAACCTAATCAGCCGTCTGGAGCACACCTGTGAACCACTGGCTTGTTTCCTGAACTGCACCGCCAAACAAATGAACACCTACTGCCCAACCAGCGGCTCCCGTTTTATCGTAACACTGTCTTTTTCCTCTGGATACCATACTAACTTCCATCATCTTCCAGCATGTTATTGTCAGCGCTTTCGACGAGCTGGGCGACGAATACATGCGGACAACGCAGACCGAACAGACGTCCATCATGCAGAATGTGCCAAAGAAATGTGCAATCTTTTTTGACGAGAAGGAAATGGAAAAGTTACGTTTCGATGAGCTGTTCATCTCCGATCTCTTCTTTATGATCACGTCCAGAAAGCAGAGGTCACGACAATCTGCCGTGCTTGAAGCAGATCGGATTGTGATGGATGTATGCTCAGATCAAGGTATCCAAGCTCATCAATCATTTACACGATTTTAGTTGGTTGAACGGATGCAAGTAGATATGACGCCGCAAACACCGCTGGTATGGGACCTGAAAGCAGTCACCATTTGTGCTGCCATCGTCGTCATCATGGCTCTCAACGTCGTCGGTCTAATTTTCACCGTCTGGTGGTGTCTGACAAGCCGAGATGAAGACGGAACGGAGAACAGTCGGAGCAGTATGGCGCTGAATCAGTTTGTCGAGCCCAACATTCGGATGAAGTTGAAGTTGCCGAAGCTAAAACCGGACGCCCTTCGCGACAGCGAACAGGATGTCCTCGAGTTGAGAGTTCCGAGGAACGGAAACCAATTCCATCAGAATGGTGATAATGTTGCTGCGAATTGTTCGAACTTGTGCAAATTCAGACGAGCAAACCGTAGTTGTTCCCCGATTCAAACGCCGTCGCACATATTCCGTACCACTGGAACCTCGTCCACGAACCCAATCCACCGGATCCGATCGATTCCCCCAAATTGTCATTGTTCGCAGCAACGAGAACTGAACTCCTCAGTTATCGTCTTTTTCTCCCCCTCTGTCGCTTTGTCCCCAATTCAGTGTGTTTTAAGCTCGTTTATATAGAAAATGCTTCTTCCACTAAGTACTTAAACACCTTTTACATTTAAGAGCTTGTCAAATAAATTGTTTCCGACCTAGAGCTGTCATTCTCCCATTCTCATCGATTCTTGCCATTCTCACAAACCCGTTGTTCAGCGGAGCGCACTTGCGTACCTCTCCCCTTCGAACCCTTCATTCACTCACTCCTTGTGTTTCCTCGCAGAATATGACCGATTCCGGTGTCTTCGACGATCGGAGCAAGTTTGCAGTTCCGTCATGGGCGTCGAAACCACCAGATGGCGCTCATTTGGATGTATATAAGGGCGACGCTCTCATTCAGGTTTGATTATTTCTATAAATTTTGTAAAATGGTGATTTTAACAATTTCAGAAACTGTTGATTGATGACAAAAAGGCGTACTATTTTGGAAGAAACAATAAGCAGGTGCGTTCATTTTCCGACCTTCTCTACGTTATTTTCGAATTTTAGGTCGACTTTGCTGTGGAGCACGCCTCATGTTCACGAGTTCACGCCCTGCTGCTCTATCATGGGCTTTTACAACGATTCGCCCTCGTCGACATGGACAGTAGTCACGGCACATTTCTCGGAACTATCCGGCTTCGGCCCCTCGAAGTCGTATTCATCGATCCGGGCACTCAATTCCATTTGGGTGCCTCCACTCGACGGTATGCCGTTCGTCTAAAGGCCGAGCACCACGTGGAGGACGATCCGGCAGTGGCGGCATCCGAAGAGCAGTTAGATGTAAGCCCATTTTTTGCAGAATTCAGTATTTCAACTATGATTTTCAGCACCAAACCACTTATAACACGGCTCAAAACCGACGTATCCCACAGCTGCCAATTTCGCTGGAAGAGGCTCGACGGAAAAAGCGTCCACGTGGCAACGTTGCTTTCCTCGAGGAGGAGGAGATCATTAATCCGGAAGACGTAGATCCGTCCGTCGGTAGATTTCGGAATCTCGTCACTACCGCCATTATTTCGACGAATCCGAACAAGCGGCACGGAGATGCGCTGAAGCGAGCAGAGCCGCCGAGAAAAGTTGTGCGTCCAGGGCGGGATCTGATGACGACGCCGCTTTCTTCCACTTTCGGACCGATGTCTCTGAATGCAGCTCCTGACCTGGATACGTTGTACGGTGGAAAAACGTCCGCTGAATCTCGTCACTATGTGACAGCTACTGCTGCCGAAGAGGAAGCTGATGATCATCATAAGAAGAAATACGCGAAGGAAGCGTGGCCAGGCCGCAAACCGGGCAGCATCTTTTAATGGTAATATATATGTTTTACTACTGATTGTGAATTTGATTTTAAAAACTCGAAAAAGCCGTTGTCCCATCTTTGTCTGTCTTCCTGAAACGAATTTCAATAATTTATCTAGGTTTCAAAGCTCAACAATACATAATTTAAGTTATTAGGGTGGAGTATCTAGCATCTCGGCCTTGGGCACGAAGTTCCGTTCCGAAGATCCAGTCGCACATTGCACTCGAATTCCACAGCCACGTCATCACCGAATCGGAATGCCTTTGACATTACGCGAGCCGATAGTTTGTTATTATCGTAGCGCAAGTTCGGTAGACGGGTGGCATCCAGAGAGCATCCCTCGGAGTCGATGATCTTAGATCGTCGCTTGCTCTTTCCCTCGTTGATGACACAATCGTGAACCCGCATACAGAAAAGATCTAAAATATTAAAGTCAGCATTTCTTCTGAACGTTTAGTGCTCACCAAGATTAGCTCCATCGCAAGTCCAGACGTGCTCAAGTGGAGCATTGACGTGAACCACATCGGCCGGTCGGCGAGTTCTGACATCGAACACTTCGTACTCACAACTCGGTTGATCTGCCAGCACTTGAATGTCTTTGAACAGCTGAAAACACGTTGGCTTTCATAAATAGATGAAAGATATGAAGACGTACCGACGGTTGAACAGTAAGAGCATAAGAAACGACGTCGCCAGTTGGAGCGAACAAGCAAGTTATATTGTAGGCCTAGAAATTTTCATCGTTACCGTAGGACTAGAACGAGCTCAAAGATCACGTACCCTGTCAACTTTGGTCAAAAACTTGTCGTGGAACGAGATAACGATGTTGACTGACGACGTGTATCCGGCCCCATTTCCGTGTTGAACCGTCTCCACTCCACATTTATCACGTGGCACAGTGATAGAAGTTGTACGTCTTCCGGTCTCTCGTGAAACACATTCTTTGTCTTGAGAGTGACCCAAAACGAATACTCTTCCTGAATTATTCACTTACATAATAATTGAAATCTGGTGATGAGTTTGAACTTACCCAAGAACGCGGATTCTGTCAAGAACACCGCCTCGATGGTTGTATCCGTGCATTCGACTTCGACGTTTCCTGTAAATTGTGATCCTAATCTTTCAAAGCGTTCAACTTTCTCCAACGCCGTCTTCTGCTAGTCTGAATCCCCCCCCTTTTTAGCCTATTATAGTACGTCAGCTTTTGACATTGATTAAGTGCCCAAATGACATTATCATATGACTAAGAACGATGTGAAACTTGCCTAAAAGACCGTTGGGAATAGGGATAGCGGTGGTTGATAGCGGAAGTAAAAGGGTTACCACGAAAAGCGCAAACATCGAGAACGATCGAGAGTGAATTCGAGTTTTTCAAAATCCGGGTAGAGGTTAGCCGTCTTTATAGAAGGAGGAGGGGAGACGGTAGGCGTCCAGCAAAAAAGTGGAGTGGATGGGCGGGGTCACACACCACTTCACACGACTTCAGAAAACGAGGCAGAGGCTGACGGCGATTGAGGAGAGGGCAGGAACAGGAAGCCATGCCAAAAAGACAGTTGCGCAACAACTTTACATATGTATCTGTATATATGCCGTGTGAAACGCTAAATCGTCCAGCTGCCACACAGATCTCTTCTTGCTTTCAGCGCGCGCGGGGTGAAAACGAGACTGGCCCGGCTTTCGCTTTTTTTTTGTAGAAAAACGATAAAAACAGCACGGTAGTGGTGAGTGAGACAGATTTGTATAGGTGTCACGGGAACAGTTTTCAAAGTTTATCCATCATGGAGGCCAAGGAGAAGAACATTACAAAAAGATACAACAATTGAGGAGAACACGATGGCTATCATTGCTTCCGCTTTCTCTTCTCCTCCTTATTAGTGTTTAGAGAATCTCATGAAATCCACGAGGGTTACTGTAGATTCCGTCTTCGCCGAATCATCTGATGACCGGAAGTTGCAAAAAAGTGCGTGGGTGTTATAGTCATCTGATCTTAAGTATTTTGTAGCGAGATCCGGAAAACCAATCAGCCGCTCTCGGTCGTCTGTACTTTTTTGAATAGAATCTCAAGTAGCACTCGTACGATAATAGTTCCTTCGGATCCGAATTCTGCAAATGACCGAACGATGTGTGAACTTTCCAGTCATCATGTTGTCGGATGGACACAGGAAATGGACGCTCAAGTATTTGTTTTTTCTTTCTCATCGTCATTTTCAGCAAAATGGAGGGAGAAGTAAACAATTTAAAATTTCTGTTCTCTGTTTAAATTTCAGAAACTTCTTTATTTTTTGGGACAATACAATTAATCTATGCATAAACGTAAAGAAAAAACAATATGGGTAACACAATTCTGATACAAAGATGGCCGTAACAAATCTCAATAGGAAAATGACATACAAATAGTAGAAAAAGAATTATGCTTGGGCGTCTCCTCCGCCCAGGAACATGTTCACTTCGTCGAGTGGAGCTCCGGTTACTTCGCAAAACTCGTTGACATCTTCACACGGAAGAACGTTCTCATCGAACTCTTCGACGAAAGAACGCGTTTTGTTGATCGTATCGGCCAAATGCTCGCGGAGCCATTGCAGGCGATCATCTCCAATTATCTGCAATCGAATTCAGTTGAAATTCCGGAATTCTGATCATAAACTGCTCACCGGAATCACTTTGTTGAAGTAGGAGTTCACGAACGCCCAGGTGAGAAGAGTGGGTCGGAAGCCTTGCCACGTGGCTTCTCCTCCGCTCGTTTCAAAGTCGTTGAGAGCCGCTCGGAGCACGTCGTTCTTCTGATCATTCCAGCTCTCGACGGTCTGATCAGTGAAGAGGAAGGTGACGAGGCGATGGGACGAAACGGAAGGTTCGAGTTCCGAGTCGGCAGGAAGATTCACTCCGAGAAGGTGGAGAATGGCCAGGTATTGCATGTTCGATTCGCGTCCTCCACCTTCCGACTGGGTTGAGAAAGATCTGAAAACATTAATGGTTTGCTGAAATATATGAAAACAACCAAATCGTACCTTTTATAGATGAATCGATCAATCAGATGACACATATCGTTGAAGACGTTATTCCTCTTGATATGACCGAGAGCCAACCCCGAAATCCTTCCGATGTCCGTCTCGAATCGATGCATCATTTCAGTCCATGCCGTACCAGGAGCCACACCGACCGCAATCGGAGTGATCACATTGCATTTGGCGCCGGCGTTGTGCAATTTGGCACGTGTCCACTCGTCGGCCGCCCTTCCAGCTCCGCCGCGAAGAGCTCCTCGGTGGCAGTCCAGATGCACCATTACCATCATTGAGACGGTTCCCGTCTTGCCGGTGTCAGGTTCGATGGCTGCGAAGGCGTAGACTCCGGCGGCTCGTTCTCCTCTGACGACGCTTTCTCGACAGATGCAGCAGCCCATCGAGTCGGTGTCCTCGAGGCTCGGCTCGTTGTGCAATGCTCGTGCGGCCACTTTGACCTCTCCGCCGATGCCCACCTTCATTCCCAACTTGTTCAACTGCTTCTGCCGATTCGCCATCGCCATTTGCTTCTTCTTTTTCTTCGTCTCGTCTCGCACCTGAGTGATCTGTTCCTTTACCTCTTCATCTTCACTCAAAGCCTCTATCACGTTCTCCGCAAGTGTTCCGATCGAATTGTCCGATGCCACTTGCTCCAGTCGGTGCATCAGTTTCAACGTCGTCTTCGCGATCTCCTTCTGTGATGCCTGATGTCCACGTGCCAGTCCTGCGAGAAGAGTCAGAATGAGTTTGAGCGACGGTCTTCCAAGGAACGCCTTCCATTCCGGTGACTCTGTCGGTTGGTACAAGTTCGGCAGATCCTTCATGAGGTACCGGCACGTTTCTGTGATTATTCCGCTGTCCAGTATCTTCTGCTTCAACTGTTTTCCTAAAGTGGAAGGCTGCAGATTCGTCGTAATCGTGGCCAATTGCTCCGTTAAAAGGATAGTTTGTTCCTTCCGCGAAACTCGATGGCGTCCCGCCGGCTGATTACTTGGGGAGTGTGGATCCGAATCGATGATCGCCCACCTCAGAATCCTTGGGTACATATCCACAAGGACCTTTTCGGAGGCGTCGGATCCAAGTACGACGTTTCCAATGTTTATGCTCATTTGATCCAGAATCAGAGCGGTTTTGCGGTGCAACTCAGTCACCGATCCTTCGTCGTGTCCGCGCTTCTCTAATAGTTTGAACCACCACATCGCGTCGGCTTCCGTGATGCCGCACAATTTATCCTGAACTCCCTTGTTCGAGACGATAAACTCGACGACTTTGTACAATTCCATTCCGATCTGAACTTTCGACTCGTTCGTCGGATCCGCACAGCACGTCCGGATCACACTCATCATCCGCTCGACGATCTGCCTCTCTACCAACTCTATCCTTCCCAGCCACGTCCTAACGATTCGATCGAAAATTTTCCGTAGTTGGGTCAACAGGAATCGTCCGGAAGACGTGCCCACATCGGCCACCATCATGTCCATCAACTTGTCGAGTCCGCCGGACCGCATCAGGCAATGGCACATCTGCTCCAGATGCTCATCGTCCTCCTCTTCTGCCACTTCTCCCTGTTGTCCGAAATTCTCGATGAACGTCTCGACGGCATCGCCTAACAGACCGCGCATCCGGTAGACAATGATCATCGGCGCTCCGTTGTTCGTCCGTTTCCAGAGTCGATCGTAGACTTCTTGGACGGGCAGAGAAAGCGAAATGATGTTTCCGTTGACGAGCAACTCCATTCCACTGTCGTCCTCGAGCAGGGCGACCATCTCGGTGTCTCGACAGATTTTGTTCTTGATGTCACGCATGAGAGGACCCATTCCAGGATCGCCAGACTGAAAAAAATATATATATATTTCGAAAAACTTCAATTTCAGCGTACATTATACGGATTCTGGCTCATTCTTCCTTGCAAAAAGTCCTCCTGTGCCACATCTTTCTCAATCTGCATCATGAACGATTCATCGAGCTCTTCTGCAGGATTCATGATCTCCATCATCACACCAACTATTATTCCCTGTAAATCGAATGAATGCGCTTCACAATTGCTTGTTCCAACTATTTTCTCACCAGCGTCGATGCATCTTTCACCAATCTGAGCGATTCCACACAGACATTCATCAGCATTGATCCGTCGCGACACGACACCCTTTTGAGCAGTTTCTCCAGAGCCATCCGCGAGGAGTCCACAGCGCGCGTCCGTCTCGTCATCATTCTTTTCAGGAAGATTGTCGAGTGAAGCAAGAAGATCAGAAGATCATCGGCGCCGGCCTTCAGCAGCACGTTCTCCACTTCGGAGCCCGATAAAAGAACGGAGAGCAACTCGACGAAGCATCTCAGACGCTCACCAAAATTGTTATCCTCCAGAAGTGAGACCGGTTGCTCGTGAAGTCGAGCGCATTCTTCGTGAATCCGTTTGATCAGGTACACATGAAACTGTTGAACGAAAAGACGAACTTTGACGTTGGCGGACGAGTCGATGATTGAGTGGGCGGCATTCATAAACTGATCACAGACCGAGGAGGAGTTGTGCGAAAGCTGATCCAGGTTTTCGCAGAGAAGAAGCAGGGCGACGGGCTCGTGGAACTGTTGACGCGAGAGTTGGCAGAGGAGAGAGTTGGCGGCTGCACGGACGGCTCGGCACTGTGAGAAGAGAGACTTTGAGATCCACTGGTAGGCATTCGAAGGAAGCGGAGCGGGCGTGGCAGTCGACGTGGACGCCGCCGAGCAGTTTTTCCATTCCTCTTCAGTTGTCAGCCAACGGACAATGCTCGACTTCGGCTCCATTTTGATCTTGCTCTTCTCCTCCAGCGGCACCGTTCTCGTCGCGTCCAAGTACTTGGTGAGCACCATGAGCACTTGCAACGAAATGTGCGAATCGTCGTAGTTTTCGACGGCCAATCGGACGAGCAGCTTCAGTTTCTGCTGCCACGTCGGATCGGCAGCGTACATGAGCGACTTGACCATAACGGAAAGGCCCATTTGGCCCGATTCAATCAGCCTCTCCACTTTCGCCGTCACATCCGTTCTTCCGTACATGAGACGGACGAGAAGTTCCTCAATCTCTTCGCGAAGCGTTTCATAAGTCTGGGCCAGCGATCCGATCCGATCGACAAACAAATCGGTTGAAAGAACGGCGTTGAGAGCGTTCTCGTCGTCTGAAGTGGACTGGATGATAGCGATTGAGTGGAGGAGCTGGTTGCACAAACATCCAAAGCACTCGACACTAGAAAGTAACCCTTTTCATGTAAGAATTATAGAATTCCTTACCTGGTCGAGTAGTAGGCCGTATCGCTGGATCTGTGGAAGACGACGGAAACATCACTGGCATTATCGTATCTGTTTAGCTCTTCGTGCAAGTGCATCAATTGTTGCGTCTGCTGACACAGCTCATTGTGCAGAACTCGAATCGAGGCCGCCAAGTTGTTCATCTGGATCGTGATGTTCTGAAACTTGAGGGTAGTTCGACTGGATCCACACGGCGAGCGGTTACCTGGAAAACCATGTGATCCACGTTGACAGATGCGGTTGAGTCGAAGAATTCGTTGACGTGATCGTTTTCCACGTGCAGTTTGTAGGAGGGCAACGGGCGGTGCTTCAGGTAGAGAGATTCACACAGGCCCTACAAATAACAATAGTTTTCGGCGCGCAAGTGAAAATAAGAAACACTAACCTTGTAGGCAGTAAGTTTCGTTTTCGTGGACTCGATTCTAATGAGCAGAAGCGACATTTCGTGTAAGCACTGTCCTCTTTCCGCATCGCACGTGATGTGTTGCGCGCCGGGAAGAGCCTTGCACATTGCCAACGCCTCGATTCTCGCGTAACGACAGTTTCCGCAGCTGGAGCAGAGGAACGGCTCTCGCGAATCGTAGTTTATCGATCGACATTTCAGACACTGGAATGCGTTCTCTCCGCAACTCTCACAGACACCCGAGTGTGTGCGGACTGGCTGATTGCAGCGGGGGCATGTGAGCAGGGTGACTCCGCGCGAGTCGGTCGCTTCTTCGAATTCGATGATCAGAGAGGAGGTGACGACCGGCACCGCGAGGGACAGTGTGATGTTGCTATCCGATTCGGCGACGTTCACGACGGCACACTTTCTCCAGAGCTCCGGATGAAGCTTCAGCTCCACCGATTCCACAGATTTGGCAGAATAGTAAAGCGAGACTCTCTTCAGAATCTTCGTCTTCTTCATTTCCGTCAGCTTCAGAATAACTTTGGAGATCTCATAGTTGGAGATGAGCTTGTAGATGATCACATTAGCCGAGTATCTCGTTTCCGCCTTGATCGACGCCATCTTCAGCGTCTCGTGACTTCCTTTCGTCGAAAAGCAAACGAGGCAAGGATTCTGATCGAATTGGATGGTTTTGTAGCTGAATCCCAACTCGTTCATCATTCGGTACGCTCCTTTGTATCCATTCGTGTCCAGTTTATTGCCAATCTTTCCGATTCTCGCCACTTCTGCTTCGGTGATCGCGACGAGCTCGGAAGAGCTGAACAGACGTGGCACATACGTGGCAATCAGATCGGTGAGTTGTGCGCCCTGAATGCCCAATCCTTCCGTCATCGGATAGATTGTGTAGTACAACTTTTTGACGAGCGCGCACTGATTCTGTCGGCTCGCCAACTGAATAACGGATCGGAGCATTCCGTGGATCGTCCATCGCAGTTGATCGTCCTTTCCGATCAGGAAGCGCTTGATGATTCGTTCGATGAACTCTCCGCCCTGCGCCTCGATGATACTGTCGGCCAGCTGAATGCTCAGTTGTCCGCCGACACTGCTATCTCTGACGGCCACAATGAGCAACTCGACGACCTGCGAAGCGACAACGTCCGTCGTGAAGCAGGCGAGACGGAGAAGCCACGCGGTGTGCGCGCTGCACACGTCTCGCCACATGTCCGGCCGGAGAAGGGCGAGTCTGGAGATCGAAACGAGCACATCGACGAGCTCAGTGAGCTGCTGATGTCCGCCGACTTGCTTGCTGACCGACAGGTACTTGGTGACGAGCTGCTGCAGCAGATCCTGCATCTTGTACTTGTCCTTCATCGTCTTGTACTTGTTCTCGTCGTTGTGACACATCGCCAGAAGCAGCTTCTTGCACTGACGGTACGCCGAGCAGCCGGTGCTCAGGGCCGCCAGTTGACACAGTCTTTGGATCCATCCATCGTCTTTGGCCTGCGTTTTTCGCTTCTCCACTTCTTGGAGGTGTTGCGGAATAAGGAGAACGAGATCGGTACAAGCGATGACGAACGCGTCGTTCGGATTGGATGGCCAGTCTGGAACGAATTGGATGAAATCATATTTCGAGACAAGAAGGGACTCACTCATAAGGATAGCATTGGGTTGATTGGCCGACGAAGAAACGAGCGGAACGTGTGGCAGCCAAACTTTTCTGTTCTCCGCCGACATTCGAGGCATCGCGAGCGGTCCTCGTTCCTTCCACTCCGGAATCACTCTTCCGAGAAGACGGAAACAGAGATCACGAATTCCGACGGCATTCAGCTCCACGACAATCCGATCAAGCATCTCCGTGTACGGCTTCTGCGCCGCATCTTTCTCCTCCATCCGTTTTTCGAGGCACACAGAGAGAAGCAGTTCAACGGATCGGAGGTAGGCGTAGTTGGTGAACGCCTCCTCGCTGAGCGGGAAGATCTTCGTCTCGTCGTACTTGATGAGTTTGAGAAGCGAAACAAACTTGTCTCCGAGCACTTTGGAGTCGCAGAGTGACAGGCAAGCGGCAAGCACTCTCGACAGATTGTAGGACGGAGAGTCGGAGATGGAAGTGACCGAGTTGCCGAACGCCTTGTCGATTTTCAGTTTTTTCTCCAGAATCTTCGAGATTAAGTTCTCCAACCACCGCGTGTCCTCCGGCACGTCCAGCTCCCCCTCTCCCAATATTCTGCGCAGCGCAGCTGTCCCCGCGTGAACGGCCACAATCCTCGGCACTCCGTAGAATGGCCCGATTCCAATGTGCTGCATTCTGATCAATGTATACGGTTTTGTTTCCAAATCTCGGATACTGTTCTCCGTCTTGATGACAAATCTGTACCTCGAGATGGTCTCCTGAACAGCCGATCGGAGGTCGTTCGCCAGATGATAGGTCTGCTCGTCGGTGAATATATTCAGGAAGCACTGAATGAGCTGCTCGCTTTCGTCGGATTTCTCCAGCAGCAGTGCGAAGACGACTTTGACGATCGCTTGAGCCATCAGTTGACATCTGTGCAGCGGCATTTTCAACATTTCATCGCGCATCAATTCCACAAATCTCGTCACCGTTCCGAACTTCTCCTTGAGCACAACCTCGAACAGCGGCCATCTGGAGCTCACCACTTCGAGCCTGTCCAACAAGCTTTCCACGTAAATCATCCGCATATCAAGGAATCCGGTCTCCTCCGTCCATCCCTCGAGATCCTTCCATTCTTGCAAATATTCTCCATCCAAAATTTTGAATAATTTTGGGTCCATCTGAGGATGACATCTGATCAGAGTTCTTCTTGCGGCCAAATGAACCAACGGATGATTGACTTTCAGATTGAGATGTCTCATCGCCTGTTCTTCCACCCATACATGGTGATTTTTATGGAGCGTCGAGAATTCCAAGACCGAATAGATGAGTTTGTTGGGGAGCGACAGCATGGGCATTCTTTCAAACATCGGCTGAACTTCGTCCATCGCGGTTCGCTCACACCCGTACAACTGGAGACACTTGATCTTCACAGTGGATTGCGTCGGGCCCGGAATCACTTCAATCGTTATATCCCGATGATCCGACGAAATCGACTCCTCTCTGGAGAGCTTCAGATCGAACACTTTCGGGGTGCGAGCGTGGAGACTGTGGCGGACGTTGTTGATCTTGACGGCCGCCGGTCCGGTGTTTCCGTCCACTTCCAATCGAACCATTCGCACGACCTGTCGGGAGTTTGTGATCCGCGCGGACAGAGTGAAGTGCGTCTTCTGAACGAGCGTCAGCGGCATGACCTCGGAGTTGGAGAGTCGATGATTGAGTTCAGCTTGCGTGTAGAACATCTCAATTTCGGGGCAGTTCCACTCGATAGTCGAGAGTGGCTCGCACTGCTCGGCCATCAGCACCTGATCGGCCGGATCCAGCGGCGTCGGTCTATTTCTCTCTTCTTCCATCTCGATCGCGAGTCGCTCTGTCGGCACATCGTCAATCCACAGATCGTGCACGTTGTCCCAGCTCGTCTCCCAAATCTCGCAGCTCGGCACTTCCGGAAACACGAGGAACGAGTAGACCGCTTGCGTTTTCGAGCTGACCATTGTGAAATAGGTGACGATGGGCTGCTTGACCTGCGTGGATTGCACGAGAAGTTTTCCGGCTGTCGGATGAATGTAGGTGATAGTGTCGGTTTTCTCGGCCGACAAACACGAAATAATGCCGGCACTCTCTCGCCAGACGTGCATCGACGTGTCGAGCTTCAGATTGTGCCAAGTGAAGTCGGAACCGGAAGAATCCGATTGGGGCGGATCTTTTGAGAGATTCGCGTAATACGTGGCATTCTCGAAGGAGGCGAAGAAGAGGTCGAAGGCGGCGGAGTAGTGAAGAGAGACGCCGTTGCCGTTGACGTCTATGCCAGGCATGTTCACCATGTTCGTCAGAAAGATTGAGTTGTTGTCGGCCGAGCAGTTCTCGATGAAATGCTCGTAGAGGTATCCGTTTGTGCAGAGGACGTAGACTCGAATGACTCCGTCGGCCATCTTCATCACAACGACGTCTTCCACGTTGCCAGTCGGCAGAACCATTTCTTCGACAAAGTTGCTCTCGTGCAGGGTCAGATCGTAGATGCGCACGTATTGAAGAGTGCACATGGCAATCAACTGAAGCCTTTTGTCTTCACAAAACTCTGCCTTGATGATCGGATTGTTCTGAATCGAATTGGCGGTTCCCGGCTCCTCGGTGAGTTTGATATGCGCTCTGTCGATGACGGTTCCTTGCGGCGAGAAGCGCATTGCGAAGATTTCGTAGCCGCCGCAAACGATCACACGATTTCCAGAGACGTAAAGACTGCGCGCGATGAATGGAATCTGTTCGGTTTCCGTGCGAAGCGAGAACAATCCTTGCAGAAGGTGCGTCCGAGTGTCCATGTAGTGAAGTTCAATGAAAGCCTGCGGCGTTTCAGCGATCATCACGAGCAGCTCCGTTCCGTTGTCCAACTTGATCACATCCGCCAGATCTCTCACTTGACGCGGGTTCCTTGTCGATGGAGGCTCCGCCCGTCTCGCCGGAATGAACTGCCCGACGTCCAATAGGCTCATAAACTTTTCGTCTTCCGACACTTCGACCTCTCTCAGATTCTGCATCGATTTCAACACTCTCTTCCGCTTCTCCGTCACTTCCAAAACCTTCCGATTTCCCTCGTCGATTTTGTCGATAATCTGCTCGAGAATCACCCTCTTCTGCGCGAACTCCTTCTCCACCGCTTCCAACGCCTTCTCCAACTGCGCGCTCTTCTCAAGCATCTCGAATTGGTACGGGAACACGTCCCTCGTCTTTGGCGCCGTTATCCTCTTGTTCGGATCCGGAAGCTGTCCTCGCAACGCGTTCATTGCGTTCGCTTGATGTCTGATTCCATTCATCGCCGAGCACTTACTAGCTCCACAATCGCAGAAGAAGGATCCACGCCGGGAGTAGGCGAGGTCGTGTCCTCGATGACAGTTGACCGCGCACACGGAGCACACTCCTTTCGTGTCGAGCAGGTTGCACGAGTAGCAGTTGTACCAGTGCTGATTGATGTACGCTGAAATAAGCCATTGAAGATCACTCGATTTACCCGCTACTCACTTCTTCCCGTCGACTTGAAAGTACAGTAGCCCATGTCCAACTCCTGTCGATGACGCAATGCCCTCCGCTGATTCTTGTCCTCTTTAAAGCGAATCTCAGACTCCAGAAGCTGGAAAGTACTGAGCGTAGTATTCGACGGCTCTTCTGGTTGTGTTGCGAACAGCGTAGAGTAAAGACGATTCGTGTAGCCGATACATTCAGTGAGAAGCGTCACGTCGCAAACGATTCGTTTCTGTTCGATCTGAATAAAAGTCAGGTAAATGGATTTTTCTAAATGTTTGTGTACCTTTTCAATGTGCTCTGTTCCATTCAAAATGCGGCAGTTCGTCAGAATGTTCTCGGGAATCTCGCGAATCGCATTGGCAATCAGCTGCAGACATTTCAGCTGCACATTCTCCGATCCGAACTTGCTGAACAATATGAGAACCTCGCGAATCGGATACTCGTCGCCTCCGTCTGTCGCCGTCGCGTACTCCTTCCGAATGTTCAGTGCCGACGACGAGCACTTGTCGGTCGTCTGGACGGTAAACGTCTTCATGTTCAGAAGATGATCGTGATAGTCGCGCATGAACAACAGCTCGAAGATGGTCGACAGAAACTTCTCGACGGGCTCTTTGTACACGTGGACAATGTCGCAGAACGAGAAGATGAGCTCCAGGAACGGGCGGAGATGCCCGACAAAGTAGTAGGGCTGCGAGGAGGGGAGCATCCACGTGGCAATCGCATCGCATTTGCTGGCCACCACTTGCACAAACTTGTGAATCGGCATAAGCTCCGCCTCGCAACGTGTCTTGTCGCTCGAGAATCTCTCGAGAATCTCCGTCTTTTTGGCCCAAAACGATTCGGCGAGCCGGATGATGATGGTGCAGTGAAGTCCGCGATCCGCGCTGATCTTCGTCGTGTCCTCGAGCCACGCATGAATGCCGCCCATCCGACGATCAATTTGGTCGAGCGAATCTTCCGTCTTCCACGTCTTTATGTCGGTTCGCACCAACATCGAGTAAACAGAAAGGAAGAGACGGTTCAGCGATCTGAAACTTTTCAAAGAATTTTCTAGACTTTTGCACAGCTCAAAACTTACAGAACTCCGTTGCGATGATCGTTGGCGACTCCTTGCAGAACATTCGAAATGCCGTGAAAGTAGGTGAGCTCCGCCCTCTTCCCATGATATGGCTCCAACTTCACGAGCAGCTTCTTCGCATCAACATTCCTCTCTTTCGAATAGGAAACTTGTCCGGCGCACACTCCGACCAGCCATTCGAACAGTTCCGACGTGCGATCGTCAAACCGTTCGACAGGCAGACTGATCAGCCACGTGGCGATGCGATCGTGCATCAGAAGCAGTTGTCCCTCCCACTTCTCGGGCTTCGGACGGCTCGGAAACTGTCCGTTGTCCCGTTTGTTTCTCGTTTTTGTCGCAATCTCACCCTGCTGCTCGTATTGTTGCCGCAAAATCACGCCCATCTCCTGCTCGATCTGCTTCTGATCCTCGGCGGAGAGCGTGTGCATGGCGTCACTCTTCCAGAATCTCGAGAACGTTCTCAGGTCCTCTTTGCCGCACTCGAACAGCTCCAGGTGCATGAGCATAAGAGAATCCCACTCTTCAATCGATCTACACATTTCTACAAGCTTTTTAATGATCAGGGGATCATCCAGGACGTCGATCTCTTTGAGCCAATCCAGAATCGCCTCGTGTTCCAGATCGAATATGAGATTTCTCTCGTTTTTGACAATAACAGTGGAAAACTCGTCCAGAAACTTGGCCACAACCTTCACAATCCGTTCTTTCTTCAGAAAATTGTTGATGATATCCTCAATTCCTTCGACTCCTTCGTAGAATTTCAGATGCGTTTGAAGGCCTTCGTCCGCCTGGAGATATTTTGACTGGGTCACCAGGTAGATCAGATCTCTCATCGAAAGATCGTCGAGCAGCTGAAGTTGTTGAAGAGTGAACAGCGACACTCGCTTTCTCTCGGCTCTTTTCGTGACGTTCACCTCGATGAGACGAGCTCCAATCATTCCCCACTCTTCCGTGCTCTTCCCGAGCGACTGGAATTTCACGTTGCAAATCGGCTCCTCGGCGCCGTTAATCGGAAGTTTCAGAAGGGTCAGAAAGATGTCGGTGGCGAGGGTGGCGGTGCGAGGATCAGGAGACGTCAGACACGTGATCGCCAGTTTCTTGGTGACCTCTTCAATCATCGGAAGATCGGCGAATTTGGCCACTTCCGGCCAGAATACCTCGTTTTCGTGCATGTGATTCACGTAGCCCTCCTTCATATCGTCCTCGTCCTCCAGATTGTCAGCCATCTTTAAGAGCACCAAACGGATTATTCTCTGCTTCACGTCGTCGTCCTCAATGCAATCCAAAAGAAAGACAATCGTCACGATGGCTTTCGTGTCGATGACGGCGGTGGCGATTTCGATCTGATCTTCGGAAGAGAGCAATCCATTGTCAGTGGCCATTTTGTACATTTTCATGCACGCGTGGCAAACGTGCGTTTCTCGGGCGCGGAAAAGTTCCGTGTAGAAGTGGGACATGCATCTGATGACACCCGAAACGCTTTCCGATGGGATCAGGTAGCTGATGATGGTGTACAGAGTGTTTCGCATCTGAAAACACTTCAGATGAGTTAGAACCCGGAGTTCAGGCGGCTCAGAAACTCACCGCCTCCACCATATATCTCAAGAATCGCTCCTTTTTGTTGCCGCCCGACGGTAGCGGCTCCAGCAGCGGCTCGGTGGAGAAATCTGCAAAAGCAACCTTCAGCAGTATTCTTGCAAATCAGTGTGTTGTGTAGATGAAAAACCCAAAACTAAATGATAGACGAACGACAACGAAGCGTAATGACGACAAACATGGACAGCACCATCACAATAAGCAATTCATTTGATCAGCACAAAAAGAGAAAGCAGAAGGCGGAGAAGGAGAAGAAGAAGAAGAAGAAGAAGAAGAAGAATTAGCCGAAACGAATCGAAACCAAGAGACTGCTAATATATATAATGCTCTATGTCTGCCAAACGAACCCTCTGGCGTTGCTAGCGTCACTTCCTGGGTTATATGCACAGCGATCGCATACGAAACTGAAGTGTTTCTAGGTCATTTTGAGGAAGAAAAATCAAAAAATTAAACGAGAGAGAGAGAGAGAGAGAGAGAGAGACAACAAAGCCACACTATAGAGAGGGGCGAAAGAAGTCCCTTTTCCAACCGCATACATACTCTACTTGGCCCTCCTTACCGATTTCATAAGGAATCGAGGTCTTCAGGCTCAGAAGCCGTTCCACGAGACTATCGGCGACTTTCCACAGTCGCGGCTCAATCGTCGCGCAAATGAGCTCTTCCGGAATTTTGAGCCACAGCACCGTGTCGATAAACTTTTCAGCCGTCTTCTGCATTATAA
The DNA here is from genome assembly GCA_946814055.1 of Caenorhabditis sp. 36 PRJEB53466. NCBI lineage: Eukaryota > Metazoa > Nematoda > Chromadorea > Rhabditida > Rhabditidae > Caenorhabditis > Caenorhabditis sp. 36 PRJEB53466. The sequence goes on from CAMPFS010000001.1 coordinate 8,965,086, forward strand.
CATTCGTCTTGGCGACGCTGAACAACTTGTCAAAGATTAGAAGCGTTTGACGTTTGTGCTCGACGTTTCTGCAGACATATTTCCACATTCGTTTGACAATTTCATCGTAAATTTCAAAGGAGCAATCGTAGAACGAAATGTCCTCGTTGTCGGGCGGCGGGGCGACGTCTTCTTCGAACTTTCTGGAATAACTTTCGAAACTTTAGAATCTGGGCCGTTCTGACGAAAGGCTTACTTGAGAATTCTAGCCAAGGCGGCAAAATGAAGCTCGCGAGCAAACTGTTCATGGTCCTTCATTTTCACAAACAAATCAACGACGTTCTTCTCGAGGATGCATCTCGTCTGGTTCGCTGATTCGCTACTCGTAGCAATCGTTACCTCATCCCACTTTTGCGTCTTCATTTTCTCCGTCGTCTCCTCCAAATCCGTTTCCCAAATGGAGGCGAAAAGGCGGCGCGTGAGTCCCAATTCCAGAACGTACTGCTCACAAGTGCTCGCAATTTGCTCCGAACACTTTGTGGAGGTGGAGGCGGGCGGCGTCGGATTGTGCGAAATATCGTGTGGCAGGAAGGGGGCGGCCAATTGCGAAACGTCGATCGGATTCATCATGTCGCTCCACGGCGGCTCGATGCCTCCTTCCGCGATCGCTGCGAACATTGGCATCCACACTTCGGCGGCAAATGTGACTGGCGGCAAGTCGATGAGCTTCTGGATGAGGATTCGCATCGCATCGCAGATTAGGTCAACGTCCGACGAATAATCTGGAAGCTTAAGTGTTTTGCAATACAAAAAGTGTCTTCTTTAAAGCTCGGACAAATTTGATTAAATTTATTTTTCTTTCAAGATATTATGCTCAACTTGTTTCTGAATGAGCTTCTAGACGTTCAAAAGACTTACAATTATCAACAACCCGTAATCTATAAACAATGGCTGCGACAGTCTCTCCGCTCAAAGGTTCGTCCGCAATTTCGGTCACATAACGGGCGAGACCGATGGCTAGTTGGCGCGATTCCGCCGATGAATCGTCGTCCATTTCATGCGATTCTGTACAATAATTTTCGACCTGAAAGTACTCAAAATTGACTGAAATTGAAATAGGCTGACAATACAAAGAAGTGTGGGGATTATCGGTGAGAAGCGGCGTAAACAAACAGGTTCGAGAGCCGCGGTCTTATGATGCACTGCCGGTCTACTTGGTGGCCCAAACGAAAATAGCATTAATATTTTTTTCTTCAATTCAAGTGCCGTAATAAATAGAAAAAGATCAAAAAGTGACCAGTAAATGTTCATTTTTACAAAGTCAATTTCAAAACAGAGGTCTGGGGAGTAAACATTAGAAAAATTGTATTTTTAAACAAATAAAACATCTCAGAAACTAGGCCGTACCGTTTGGGGAGAAACGAGAAAGCGAGAGAAATGAAAAGAGGAAACGGCCGTGCCAAAACGGGGGAATTCACGAAAACCGCGGATGCCAAAACCCCGGAACAGCCAAAACCGCGGGAAAAAAATGCCAGAACCGCGGAACCGTGCAGGCGCAATACTTGACGCGCAAGACTATTGAATAGAGGGTATTGAAATTGAATCGCATCAAACAAAGTAATGAAGTTTGGAAGTTCTGAAAAAAAAATTGGAAAGACAGTTATATTTAAAATTATTTTGACAGATATCAGAATCTTTCTATTGCCTGGAATTCCGGCGAATGTGTGGTCCTGAATAGAAAAAGCTCGTGGTGCCTGCCGGGTTTTCACATTTAGTTGGGACTTGCAGAATAACTTTTTAGCCACCTCCAGAGCTGACAATATGGGCGCGGCCTCTGCCAAGTATTCCGTTTTTTCGCCTTAGCCGCCTAACATCCACTCTCCTTATTTTGCGCAAGTTGCAAACTTATTACTTTCACTTCTTCTTGTCTTTTTATGCTTTTTTACTTTTGCACTTTTTTATCTTCAACAAATTCTTTGGCGAATTCTGAAAATGCTGCTTTCTGCTAAACCGGGCGACAGTACGACACTCCAAAGGTCGCCGGCGGCCCAGTGAGAATTCATGTAGGCGGGGCTACAAGCTCGCGCGGCGGCATTGCGTTTTCGTACGCACACTTTGCAGATCGAGTTTCGAAACTTTGAATCAGTGGGCGCGCACAATTATTTATTCCTAGCTTCGTTGATTTGCGCGATCTTCGCTCTGTTTTCGATAACAACTAGAATTTAAAGTGCTTATTGGACGTTCTCTGTAAAAATAATCTGAAATTAGTTTTATCTCCAAGGGAAACATGATTTTTAGGCCTAAACTGTTTTTATTTTATTCTTCTCGTAATTGTCGTTTTTTCTGCATTGCTGTACACCTTTCAGCGTTTTTTTTCAGAAAAATGGGTGAGGCTTCTGCTGCCGTTCTTGATGACGCCGATCAAAAGATCATTAGGCAACTGGAGTACTATTTCGGAAACATCAATCTTCCAAGGGACAAGTTCCTTCAAGAGCAACTCAAGGAGGACGATGGATGTAAGCTTAACACGATTCACTTTTCTTTTTCAAAATATATTTTCAGGGGTTCCAATTACCACCATGCTCAAGTTCAACCGTCTTTCCGCTATCAGTCAAGATACTGAGAAAATTGCCAACGCTGTAAAGGCTTCCGGCTCGGAAATCATTGCCGTTTCCGAGGACAGTTTGAAAATCCGTAGAAATGCGGAAAATCCACTTCCAGAGAACTCGCTGGAGTACTGGCAGAAGATCAAGCACAGAACTGTGTATATGGTGAGGAGTTTTTGAATTTATGAGTAACGATCAAAATTTTTTCTGTTTTCAGAAGGGATTCGCCACCGAGACCCAACTGGATGAGATCATTCAATGGGCCAACCAGTTCGGAGAGACCGAGAATGTGCTTATGCGTCGTCTGAAGCCAGGAGATCGCACTTTCAAGGGAAGCGTCTTCGTCACATACAAGACCCGCGACGAGGCCGAGGCTGCCCAAAAGTCCGACGCCAAATTCAAGGAGGCAGAATTGGTCAAGATGATGCAGGACGAGTACTGGACCTTGAAGAATAAGGAGACCAAGGAGGCTCGGGCTGCTAACAAGGCTGCCAAGGCCGCTAAGAATACTGCCGAGAACGTTGAAGCGGAGAAAGCGCAAAACGCCGTTCGCTTCGAGAAGGGACTTATTCTGGCCGTTGACGGGCTCTCGGATGATGCCTCTGTTGACAGCATCAAGACGTTCTTCAAGCAGTACGGATCCGTCGGATACGTCGCCCACGATAACGGCAGCAAGACCGCCGAGATCCGCTTCAACAACGACAGCGAGGGAGGCGCCAAGCAGGCCTGGGAGAAGGCTGCCGCAGCTGGAGCCGATGGAAAAGTTTTGCTTCACGAGGCCGAGTTGACCGGAAGAGTTCTGGAAAACGAGGAGGAGGAGAAGTATTGGTCCGAGTTCAACTCGAGAAAGAACCAGAAGGGAGGAAACCGTGGTGGACGCGGAGGTCGCGGAGGCAGGGGCGGACGCGGAGGACGTGGCGGAAGAGGCGGACGAGGCGGTCGTGGAGACAAGAGAGGAGCCAGAGACGAGGGAGGCGATTCTGATGAGCCAAAGGCTAAGCGCACGGTATTTGCCGACGAAGATGGAAACGCTGCTGCAGAATAATTTCCCGCCCGAATCATTGTTATCAATCTATCCTTATTTTATTTTCTATCGTTGTTGTGTTGTCCCACTTTTTCCTCTTATTACGTTTTGTGTACCTTTCTGTTGACCTCATCGTCCCCATCATCATGCGCGTTCAAAAATAACTGTAAAATTTTTGAGTTTTTCACAAAACTAATCAATAAACTTTGCGCCGACGAGACTAAATACGCTTTATTTATTCCGTGCAATATATAAATATTTACTTTAGCATGCGATATGAAATTAGGAAAATTAGGCTCCGTACTTGGCGATGAGCTCCTCGACGAGGGCAACGTATGCGGCTTGCGCGGCTTCTTTCGAAGTTCCTGGAAATTTTATCATTTCTTCTAGAAAGTTGCTGTAATTTAAGTTACCCTTCTTCTCATCCCACGCGCCCCACTTGGCCTTTCCCTTCAGATCGAACATTCCCGGCTTCTCGGTGGTGTTGTCTCCGACAGTTCCCTGCTTGAAAAGCGCGTAAAGCTTGAGCAGCTCGTCGTTGTTCGGCGACGTCTTCAGCGTTTTCACTGTCGCGGCGGCGGCGTCGAACTGCAAATTATTATAGATGTTTTATGATAAATTGAATTACTAAATTTCTTACAGTAAGAGTCATTATTGAGTGGATAGGGTCGAACCTGAAAAAAATGATTTGTTTGGAAAGAGAAAAATAGGTTGTAAAGTTGAATCGAATGAGCGGAGTGCGACGGGGAAATAAATAGGAGATTGGCGGAGAGTACACAAGAGTGTTATCAGCAAAAATTGTTGTCAAATTGATAAGGGGACGGACACTCGATATCATTCCGTGTTTGATGATCACACCACTTCGGACGACGAGAAAGAACAGCGACAGAAAGGGGCGAAATTGAGAGGAAACGAAGATTGATTGACTGATTTGAGACGCACACGGAAACGTGGAAAGCACGAAAAACGAATGAAATAAAGTGTACAATTTCTGTGATTTGAAAAGTGTAAGCAGATTACAATCTTTTCCGGGAAAATTTCTACGGAATCTTAAATGGAAATCCGAGGAAAAACTGGATAACACTGGACCGTATAACAGGTTTTTTAAAGTCCGAAGTATATTTCCAACTTTTGTCGAAAATATTATTGTTTTCTTGTTTTCAAACCGTTAATCAGTGCTTACCTCATCAAAAGAATACAATTGTCAACAAAGATTAGAGGGTGGTAAACCCATCCATTAATTATACAAATTCCAGAATTAAAAAAAAACTTTCATTAGCGCTGAATAAGCAATAACCCACCCATTTGGAAAACCCGCAGAAAAACCGACAAATTCTATGAAAAACCGGATTCTGAGAGCAACAAAAAAGAGACATGTATGACTTTACTCCAATCCGATCACTTGGTGACTTCGTGAAGCGCCTTCGCCAGATAGGCGACGTTTTTCGTGTTGATGCCCGAGATGGAGATGCGTCCGTCGTTCGTCAGGTACACCGAGTGCTCCTGGATCAGCTTCTGCACTTGCTCCGTCGAGATGCCTGTGTAGCAGAACATGCCGATCTGGTTGGTGATGTGCTCCCAGTTGCGCGTCGATCCTTCCGCTTTCAGGCCTTCTTTCAGCGCCGTACGCATCGATTTGATGCGGTCCGCCATCATTTTCACGTCCTCCAGCCTGAAGGATCAATTATTGTCTAAAATTTCTCATAAATTCTAGTTTACCAAGACTGTTTGAGCTGTGGATCCTGGAGAATTCGAGAAGCGATGCGTGCTCCGTGAAGGGGCGGCATCGAGATCATCGGCCGGATGATAATCTTAATCTGACTGCCGACACGTCCTGCTTCTTCCTTCGAATCGCACACAACCGAAAGGGCGCCCACGCGCTCTCCGTACAGTCCCATATTCTTGGCGAACGACTGCGCCACGATGACGTTGTGTCCTTGCTCGACGAAATAGCGGAGGGCGAACGCGTCCTCGTGAATGTCGCCGGACGCGAATCCCTGGTAGGCCATGTCGAAGAACGGCAGAATTTTACGGTCTTTGATCACACGCGACAACTCTTTCCACTGATCTTTCTGAAAGAGATTTTCATTGAAAAAAAACCGGAAAAATGAACCAATTCCAACTAACACTTGGATCAACTCCGGTCGGATTGTGTGCACACGCGTGCAATAGTATTATGGATCCCTCGGGCATTCTGGATATGTCCTCGAGAGCCCCGGCGACGTCGAATCCGAGCGTCGCCTTGTCGTAGTAGCGGTACGGCAGAATGTTCAGGCCAGAGTTGGTGAACACCGGCAGATGGTTAGCCCACGTCGGCGTCGGATAGTAGAGCGTGTTGGATGGGATGAACTTGGCGACGAACTGTCCGCCGACTCGCAGCGCTCCGGTACCGGAGATCGATTGAGTCGTGAAGACTCTTCCGTCGCGGATCACTTTCGAATCGTCGCCGAACGCGAGTTTCGCGGCCAACGGCGAGAACTCGGGGATTCCGGTGATCGTGGAGTACTCCTTGTCGAGCTGGGCTTCGACCAGCTGACGCTCCGCTTCACGGACCGAACGGAGCACGAATGGTTTGCCCTGAAATTGATAAATTGTCAGAAATTCTCATTGGTTCAAACTCACCGCGTCATCTCGATAGGCGCCGACGCCCAAATTGATTTTCGCCGGATTAGGATCGCTCTTGAACGCCTCAGTAACGCCGAGGATCGGGTCGGTGGGGGCTGCCGGCACGCTCTGGAACCAGTGGATCGGCTCCGAGTTGAGCTTCGTTTGAGACATGAACCGTCTAAAGTACGACAGCATTCTCCTGGCTCTGTGGGGCAAAAGAATGAAGGAATCAGAAAGGAGGACAGAGGACAAATAGACACAGAAATAAAACGTGGGAAAATCGAAAGCCAACGCAACACAAAACATATGGAAACGAGATGGAAATAGAATGGAGCGATTCATTGTTGTGAGAAATAAAAGTGTGAATAATCGATTGAAAATATAGAGGGGAAAACCGATAGAATATGTACATAACCTTAGTTGATGATGGCCGTCGAACAGTACTCGCATCCGCATCGCGCCACTTCCCACGGATCGAAGCGACGGCTCGGCAGGGAGCAATGGGAGCATCGGTACACGTCCGGGCGGTTCTCGGTTCGACACCTGGCACAGTGCCACGGACCTGTGCTGCTTTCTTGGCTGATAGAACGGGGTGGCGGCGGTCCTGTCACGAAAAAGAAACGATTTATTTAGATTTCAGACCGGGGCTCACTTGGCGGAGGACCTCCCATAGGAGTTTTGGCGCGTAACCTCCTCAGCTTCTCCTCGAGCCCTCGCACTTTTTCTTCCAACTCTTCCGTCGTCATCGCGTCCTCGTCGACCAACAAATGCACGTACTTCGAGTCGAACCAATCGTTCAGCTGTTTCGCATCATTCTGAATCAGACTCATCTCGGTGACGTCGTCGATTATCCGCTGCTTGACCCGTTCCAATTTTGCCGCTTGCGCTGGAAATCGCACATTTTTTGGGGAGTGAGTCGTCGAAATCGTTACCTTTTTTGAGATCAGAACTTGGATCACGTCTCAAGTATCCGATGTCGTCGTCGTCCTCCTGATGAATCGGTAAATGATCGAATCCGCTGCCGGAGGTCTCATTGCCGACGTCAACGTCGAGGGAAAGCGCACCGAATGCGGACGACGACTGATTCGGCGCGAGACTCGGACTTTCGATTCCGTTCAGAGCCCAGCCGTAGGAGGGCGGAACTGGAAATCGTCTACGGTTTCATCACGCTCTAAACTAGACCTAAAGACTAACCGTGTGGTACTTGTTGACTGGGAAGCGGCGGAAGGAACCCGGTGCCGAATCCCGGGTGGACAGGGTACGGCGGGTTCACGATCACCGGCTGATGCGGCATTTGAGGATCGACAGAGCTGCCCGTCGAGCTGCTCGCCGAGTATTGATGTTGGAGTTGCGAAGGGACAAATGTCGACGTGGGCTTCTCGGCGTGGAAAATTCGCTTCGAGACCCGTTCTACCTAAAAGAAAGCAATTTGGTAAGGATACTAGCTGTCAAAGACGAGCCTTTTTGTAGAGCTTATTCAACTCGGCCCGCTTCGACGCCTTCTGCAAATCCTTCACGCGACAATTCGACGAGGAGGACGTTTTCTTAACTGAGGACGTGGACGAAGACGAGTCCATCGCCCCCTGCAAATCTTATCTCTGAAAGACGACGTCATAGACAATCAGAGCGCACACTACAAAACGAGAAAAATGAATGTTTCGCATGTAAATATTCCGTGTGCAGGCGTGTAAATCGACGCGCGATTGCGTCCACCTCGGGCCAGTGTTTCGTGCCTCTTTTCCTCCCCCTTCCTCTTTTTTGCTTATTTTTCTTTGCGCGCCCAACCCGAGAATTGATCGGCCTCTCCTCGTTTTCGTAGGCTGCGGTGGACTTCTCCTCATTGTCTGACGTCTCCGTGCTTCTCGCCTGCTTTCCATCTTTCCCACCTGCCTCCGTAGCTTTCTTTTGACAACTGATATCCGACGTATTTTTTTTCATTTTCAGTCGCAATTGAACCATGAACGATGACGATTCAATCGCCGTCGTCGTCGTCCACAACAACAACCGCAGAATATTGTCAGCCAGACGAAAGCACGTTCCTTGTTGGATTTAATCGAGTGAGTCTAAGTATCGTCTTTTTTTGAAACTGTCAAAAAATTTGAGTATTTTGAAAGATTTCGAGCGAGAAACAATAATTTTCACGTACATTCTAATTTTTTTCGACTCGAATTGGAAAATAACAGTTTACTATTACTTTACTTTAATGTTTTCGCTCAATTTGAAGAGGAAATTGAGATCTGTTAATTTTGATGCTCGAGGAGCACAACAGAGCAAAAATGTAACGAAGAATAATAATTCGCCAAGATTTTAAAATTTTTCTGATTTCCTTCAAATTATCAGGTTCGCCGATACGGAACAACACAGAGCCAATCTTCGCCAGCCACGCCGTGCTCCTACACAATCTACCAAGTGCAACCAGATGACACGTTGGAAAGGATAGCCTTGAAGCAGAATTGTTCGGTTAGTCAACAGATTACCATCACAGAAAAACCGGATTTTCAAGGTTTCGTCGCTAGTGCGCGCGAACAAGTTGTGGTCGCCCAGTGCGTTGTTCATGAAGCAATTCATTCGGATACCAATCTTCAACTCGCAGTCCTCAACGCCAACTAACCCTCCTCCGAAAATACAAGAATCACAGTGCAACAAAAAAGTGCCTGCCGCTACTCAACGGGTCGATAGCAGCCAAGAAGAGCGATCACTAAAAGACATTCTGCAACGCATAGACCGGAATATCAGAACATTCCGAAAATGTGATAATTCTAATAGCTCCGCTTATGATGAATTTTAAATTGAAATGTGCAGTAGCAAAAAGTAAAGTCTTCTGGAACCATCGAACAATGTGTTTTAAAATGTGAATAAGTTATTAACAAAAGATTTTATCAACAACGTTAAACTTATTTCTTCGCGGTAGCACGACCGGCCTTGCGGAGAATAGAAGCATACGGGTTCAACTTGTACAAGAGCGTTCTCTTCTTGAGTGGGTTGCGGTGGACCTTCGGGAGCACTGGGTTCTTCTTCGGAGCTCTGATAGCCTTGACGATCTCCTCGGAACGGATGATTCGAGAGAAGTCAGAGTTGGCCATGATTGGGAGTGGGACGGACCATCCCTTCTTCAGCTGGGAGGAGTTGGCGACGGTGGTTCCGTAGATGGTGTCGAGCTTCTTGAAGGCAGACTCGGTCCAGATGATGAGACGTCCAAGGTGACCTCCTGGGGCGAGCTTGAGGAGGTTGAGTCTCTCAACGTTCAAGACATCGACTCCTGGGATGTTGCGGAAAGCACGAGCGCACTCTGAGTCCTGTCCGTAGATGACGACTGGACCAAGCTTCTGCTTGTGCTGACGGTTGCGGAGCTTTCCCTTTCCAGCGCGGTTTCTCTTGGTGGCGTAGACCTGTAATCAAAAAGAATAAATACGAGGTCTTGTCATTTTAATTTACCTTCTCGATGTCAGCCCACAGGTGGGAGCGGCGGAGGAAGGTAACGGCCTCCTTGGTCTTGCGGAAGCTCTCGACCTTGTCGGAGACGACGAATGGAACCTCGGCAACCTGAAAATCAAACATAAGCATTGAAAGAAAGACCTGTGACTCACCTGGTCGATGATGTGACCGCGAGCCTGGAGCAGAGCTGGGATTCCGGAGGCAGCGATGGCAGAGGAGACGGCGTATCTCTTCTGGGCAATGTTGACGTTGCGGTGCCAGCGGCGGAACACCTTGAGTGGGGCGAACATGTGTCCTCCACGGCACATGTTTCCGAAAGCTCCCTGTCCGGAACGGTGGGTACCACCTCCACGGACACGTGGAATACGAGCAACGGCGCGTCCGGTTCCCCAGGACTCAGCGGAGTGCTGCTTTCCTAAAGATCTCCTTTTATCATACTTCTTCAAATGAATCAGCGATCATGTGATGTGTTTCACATCACTTTTCTCAAATTACTACAACAAATACTTACCGGCCTTGGTGTTAACGGCGTGAGCCTGTCTCTTGTTTCTGCGGACCTGGTCAGCAATGAAGCTCACCAAATCCGGACGGATTGGAGTGCGGAAAACCGCTGGGAGCTTAATTTGAGACGGAGTGGCCTCGTACTTTTCATCGTACACAGTCACGAGCGGGCGGGCCGCCATTATTACCTGCAAATTGCAACAATTTAGGAAGAACAGTGCGATAAAACGAATAAGTTAATAAAGCGTGAAAATATCGTAACATTAAAGGGGTCGAATTAACAAACGAAAAATAGGCCAAATTTCCGACAAAAAGTGATTCGGGAGTGTTTTCAGCAAGAAATTTAAATGATAATCAGTTCCTTAAATAAATAAAGACTTAAAATTTCGAATTTTTACAGAAAAACTGAAAAAGCTCCCAAAAAATTGCAGAAAACAGGGAAATCGCGTTTAAAGGGAGGCGAACTTTGGGTGTTGACTGAGTATTCAACGCGGGTCTCGCCGCGAAAAGAGACCGCAGCAGTGCAGCCAAAATGTGTAGATTTACGAGGCCGCTTTCAAAATTCAGTGTATTCTTCAATTCTTCGTTTTTTAAACGTTGAATTCTCACGTTTCTGGTTTTCAGAATGTTGACTCCCAGTTTGGATGGTCTGTCGCGCATTAAAATCGATTATAAGCAGATCGAGCTGTTGCGAAGGGCCGCTTTGGCCAAAAATGTCAAGGTTACTCCAGAACATTTCAAACAACTCGACGAATGCGGAAGCGTCGGTAAGTTGCATCTTTTTTTGTGCGTCTGTTTACATCGTCTAGTTTTAGACGAGGTAATTCCACTTCCATCCACCTCGGCGATCGCTTTTGACGAGTTTGATCGCAAAACCAACAAGCGAAAAATCGAAGAAGAGAAAAATTTACTGGTAGTTAATTTTTCACATTCTTTTCGACAATCTGCAGTGATCGATTTTGCAGAGTGGTGAAAGTTGCCCGAGATGTAACTGTCGCATGTTGCGCTCCGTGGACCCGGGACGTACGGACGGGCGGCTTGTGCTCGAGTGTATGCGTTCAAACTGCCTGGCTTCCATCAAATTCACCACTCTTCCTGTCGGAACCGTCATTGGACACGAAAAAGAGCCCAGAGTATGTTTTGTTTTACTTTTCGAAATCTCATTTCGATCTTCTGGCTCTTCAGCCGCGCAATGCGTACAACTCGATGTCTCGGTACTATCCGAAGGGCCGTTACACTCCGACGCCTTCAGATGGTGAAGAAGATTCTACGCCTGGACCGTCAAAGCGAAAGCCGCGCGGCGGTGCTCACAAGAAGGATGAAATTTTCGAAGTCAAGAACGGAAGAGACCTGTATGTTAGAGTTTCAGGCCAGGACGTTTCGGCCCGCATTTGGTAAACCGGGTAATTACGCAAAACTTCCAAAATCGGTATAATCCACATGTGTAAGAACTTTAATCATTTCATGTTGATATCAGGGAAATAAACACTTCATTCACAATACAAGACCACACCGCATTTGTTTCAAGGAAGATGACTAGTTTTGTGTCGGTTTGAACAGGAATCACAACCTCTCAGTGTCTAAGACCAGTAAGAACGGAAAAATAGTACAGAGATTCAGGGAGGGAATTGTCCACGGGTGAAAAACGGCTATTCGAAACTTTTCTAAGAGAAAAGAGAACTACTCGTCCGATAGGCTATCAATAAGTTGCTCATTGTCGGCGGCGTGTGAGTCGACTTTCCGCACCCTTCTCGCCACCACTTTTCGTATTGATAACGTGGCAGTGCTTCGTTGGGCGAACGCGGCTCCGACGAACGCCAAAAGGATAGGAATAGATGCGATGACCTGTGCGAGCGTGGGCGACTTGTCACGAATTACGGTATCCGCAAGGAAGCTGAGCGGAATACTCAGAGTCAGCGAAAGGGATACGGTAAGCGAGTCGACCATTCCGGCGGCGAGAAGCCACAGATAATCAGCCACAATAGTACCTGAAATTACGTAGATTTTACTTTCAAACTTTAAAATCTTACCTATAAGTGCAGATAAAAGGATCGATGAGAATTGTGTGACATTCGGAAGTGGATGGAACTGCTCAATGCCGAATTTGTCGAGCACATTGAGAGTGGGCGTACCGACGACCAGCGCCAGCACTCCAATCGTTCCGAACATGAGATTGATGTCTACTTTTCCGTATTTCTCCTCGAAATGTCCATAGGCGAACAGGTAGACGGCGTAGGAAAGCGCGGAGATCTGAAAATTTTATGGAAGATTTCGGATGGAGAACAAAGTTTTTGGAACGAACCTGAGCAAAAAGTGCGCCCACAAACGAGGGAATGTAATGGGAAACTATGAGAACTCCGGCAATGTTGATGGAAACTAGCACGCACTGAAAATTCCATTTTTTTGTTTGAAAAAAGTTGAAAAAGTTTAAGTACCTTGTACGCAGAAAACCGATTGCTAGCACTCGGAAAGCAAATGGCGAAGGCTATGACGAAGACGGACGAGGAGCTGGAAATGAGGTTGAGACTGCTGACGGAAGTGAACGCCAACGCCGCCTGATAGGTGAACGAGCACATTAACCACTGAAAAAGGGAAAATAACGATTCGTAGAGCGGTAGAGCGCATTTGCAACTACTCACCAGTGGCGCAAAGAAGAACAACGTGTATTTTACGTGTTTCGAAAGATGGAACTGACATTCGAGGCTCGGATGACGGTACGGAAGACGTGCTTTCCGCTGATCTTCTGCGTTCGAGGCGGGCATTCGGCGGACCTGGAAAACCAGACAATGCAAGTGTGCTCTATTGAGAATCCTGCCAAAAGTATTCACCTCTCTCCGATCTGCAAATCGTATCTTCCTCGGTCGTTTCTCTCCGTCCGCAGACACGGATTCGACGTCAGAATCCACGTCGGTCACCGATTCGTATCCTTCGTGAGAAAGCGATTCGCACGACATCTCATACGTCTCCGAATCGATCGATCCTTCGCTGATCAGCACTTTATACGTTCCTTCGTCTCGGGCCTCGAACACTAAATATCGGATCATGTAGACGATGAGAGTGCATGATTTGACGTAGACTGTAAAGAACGGCCGCCGGAACTCCTCGTCCACAAATATAAACTGGAAATTTGAAGAATTTTCAACAATAAATTCCGATTGACCAACCCTAGTAAGTTCGGAGGACAGCACCCAAAGGACATTGACTATGAGGAGAAGGCAGATTCCGATGGATTTGCTGTCAAGACATCCGGAAGAAGAGTCTCGAATCGACGAGGAGCTCATTCAAATTTGAAGAGGAAAAAAAAACGAGGGAAAAGAGATGTGTATGCGATTTTGAAGTGTTTGGGAGGAACCAAGCCTGAAATTCAGCAGTTTCAACGGGGGATTTACAAGAATTTCGAAGAAAGTTCGGTGAAATTGCAATAGAAGCTTTTTGGATTGTTGAAAAGGTTAAGAGAGTTGCAAATGCTAAGGAATAGTAATAGAAATTGCAAATGCGCTCTGCCGAACAAACTTTTTTTTCAAACTTTTGAGAAAAATATCTTTTTCTCGATTTTCCGTTTTTTTTTCGCATATTGATAACAGTTTTGGACTCAAAATTGTATCAAATTCTATTTAAAATTGATAAAACTTAACAAACTTTGCGAAATACTCTCAAAATAATGCTAAAAACTCAGCGATAACGTATTTTTTTTAGAAAAACGTGCCTCACGTGAGGTCTTAACTTGAAAGTGCAAAAAGCGAGCAGAGCAAGGAGTGAAAGCGTCGAAAAACGATATGTTCGAGTTTTCGGGACGCTTTTCTGCACGTATATATGTTTTCGGCGCCAGAAACTTCTTCTGATTTCTGATTTTCTCTTTATCTCTTCGAAACAGATGACTCGTCCGTCCGGCCAGTCAGCCATCGGCCAATTGGGAGGAACGGAGCAGCGAAAATAAAAGTGTAAACTCTTCAAGTTGGACGATGAGGCAGCGGGCGGGCGTCGGCACGTGGATAACAAAACGTCATTCAATTTCGTAATATTCTCGCTGAGAGCATTGTCTCGATGAAGATAAGGGAGAATAAAATTGCAAAAAAAAAGAAATTGATTGACGGTGCATGTGTGTGCTTTCAAGCATTCTAAAGCGAGATATGTTTGGAGCACCCATTCTCGGAAGCGAAAGAGAGGGAGAGAGCGCGAGACGGAGACGAGCAGAGAGAAAGAAAGGGGAGAATTGTGTCATTCCGAGGGGGACGGCTTGTGTTGGCAGAGAGATGGTATGCAGAATACAGTCGGAGAAACTATTTATTGTAATGTAATACGGATAGGAACGAATACAAATGTTTTTTGGTGTTGTAATAATAATCCCCCGCGCCGATCTCCCTCCGATCGATCGATATCGCAGAAAGTGCGCCCTGGCAAATGCCACGTGGCACCTTCTAATGGCCTTTATAAGTGAACACGTTCTTCGGCGTCTCTTCGATCGTGCATTTGTACAAAACTGACGGGTTCGACATGACGGATTTTAGCTTTTCGAACATGTAGATCGCCACATTTTCAGAAGTGCTCACGGTTGTCTATAAATAAATTTGAAGTGTGCTCAGTACAATAATCTCAAACTTTGAAAAAGTCGACGTCTTTGTCCAAATTGCGATGATCTACTGTATCGAGAACCACGCCCATCTCCTGCTTCAACTTTGCCAAGTCGTAGACCATCCCAGTGACTGGATCCACTTCTCCACGCAGCTTCACCTGCAATTTTAGCATTTACCGGGAGTTTCAGCTGGTTTTTTTTTGCCTTCCACACGTAATTGTGTCCGTGACCATTCGCATTGTTACACTTTCCAAAAGTGGCCGCGTTTTGCTTCGTGCTCAGCTCCGGAGCGCTCAGCCGATGCGCCGCCGAGAACATTTCCACTCGTTCCATCGTTACTGTCGGCATTTTTTCTAAAAAAAAAAACTTTTTTTTTGGAGAAAAAAACTGATCACGATAGATAGGTTTTCAATATGTAGAGAATGACTGTGATTGCATGTTCTCTATTGAATTGATTACAATTAATACTTTGTCTTTCCGTCTTTGCGACGTCGGGCATCATCTTCTAATCATCTTAACGAGATTGTAGGATTATCATCATTTTCCTCATGCGTGTATGACGAAAATTGGAAAAAATTCAGACAAACAAAATATATTGCGAAGTAATGAGAATCTGGGGAATTCGACGCTTCTGAACATTTTTCTGTTTTCAGATTTCTGAAAACGTAATTTTTCAGACAAGTTATACCCGTTTTTATGGGTGGACGTTCTATGATGCGCCTTTAAATGCGGGATACGGTAGGTGAGCGCGAATTTAATAATATCATCATCATCTTCGACCACTTTTTCGAAACTCTTCGTTTTTGTTCCACGGAAATTCCAATTTTCAGTTCCGCAAATCGACGGGTGGGTTTCAACACAAAAACGCACGCATCACAATGCATAACGGACAGCCAGGCCGTCAGTTTGCGTTCTGCACAAAAAATTCTGACTTTTTCTGAATTTTCAGGTCCTGGATATCAAAATTGGCGGAGAAATCAGCATCAGAATTCGCACGCTCACGCACCCCACGGCCACCAACAGAATGCGATATACGTGGAGCCCGTCTACGCACCACCACCACACTTTGCACCCAACTTTCAGCAAGTACTACATCGTCGTGTAAGTGGAGAGTTCTCAAGTTTTTGTAGCAATTAGACGTCTTGTTACAAAATTTACGAGTTTTTGTAGAACATTCAATTTTCTACAAAATCTTGAAAACGTTTTCTCAGTTTTTGCAATTTTTTTCGTGCTGCGCTTGCTATCTTGTTGCTCCAATGAGCTCCCGATAATGAGTGAAAAAATGCAACAAAAATTGACGTCATCTTGTCTCTCTCTCTCTCATTAAGTCACGCCCCTTTTTCCTCAGATGGCGTGGCGACCTCGTTGATCGTGTCTGTCTCTCTCTCTTTCATGCCATTTCTCCGTCTTCTCGCAGTGCTTTTGAGAAGAGAAAAAAAGAGAAAGAAAGAGAAGGAAGACAAAGAGAAGAAGAAGAAGACGTAGTACTAAAGGTGGCTGCATACGAAATGTATATATCTCTTCTTCCTTTGATCGGTTGGTTGTTCTGGTCGCCTCGCACCACCACCACCACCGCCGACATTCCTTGTACATGTACATATAAACGGCGGCGCAGTGCAAAAGCCTCCGTCTCGCAGTCGCCGCCGCTCTTTCGTCCGGTTCGGTCCCGCCCGTCTAGTCACTCTCTCCCTCCTTGCGCGCACTTATCGATCGATTCTTGTCCGTTTGGTCGTGTACACGGCGGCGGTGGCCGGTGGCCGACCTCTTCCTCTCACTCGGCGCTCTACGTCTCGCGCTGTTGAGCGCTGTTTCGGCGCGTCCACACCGGCGCATTTCTTAGTTCTCGCGCCGATCACTCTCTCTTCATCTCTACGTCCTTTGGTCCTCTCTCTCTCTCTCTCTCTCTGTTCTGTACTCTTTCGACGCCATTTTGAGTGAATGTGAGAGTCATTTAAATTTCGCCTCGTTTTCGCGCCCTTTTTTCCCACTGGTTTTTTAGGCCCAAATAATTTGTTGAAAGTTGAACAAATAAATCATTCCTAATATTCGCATCATCGCGAGTTCTTTAAGGTCAAACTTTCTGTTACCTACTAATTCTGTTTTAGAATTTCGACCTTTTCTCAGACCTACCCTCACTTCAAAAGAAAAACGGAAAAGCGGTTTCGAAACATCACATCGAAACATGATTATATCAGAAAGGAGAGGGAGAAGGAGGAGAGCGAGTGTGTGTGTATGTGCGTGATGACCAAGACCGGTATCGGCGACCCGTTCCTCTTCCTCTCTCTAGTTTTGGCGATTTTCTTGTCGGTTTTATAGTTCTACCTCATCCCCTAATCGATACGTGGCCTCTCATCTACAGTAGTCCGCTTTTTCTGCTGCTCCATCTGCTCCCATTTAGTCCATTTAGAAAGAAAGTGCTTTCGAATGTCTGCGCACCCCGCGTGTCACTCTCTATTTCCGCTGCTCTTCTCTTCCTCGGTCCCTGGCTCGTCCTGGCGCCGCCGCCAGAGGGAGAGAGAAAGAGAAATAGCAGACGCTCTTGTTTTAGGAGAATGGGGCCGGGCTTAGTACTCCTCGTTGCTCTTTTTTGCAAACATTTGGAAGTTTATAATTTTTCGGAAGCACGCACCTCATCTATGCAAACCAGACAGTTTTGTTTGTATTGAAGCTCGACTGCCATTCCAATTTTTTTCTTACAGAAGTGAGATAAACTCTTTGAATAATCACTCTCTTTTTGCAGCCAAACGAGGTTGATCCGGGTATGAATGGAGACGGTTGGCAAGGACCCGGTGGCGGCCGTGGAGGAGCACATCACATGAACGGTGGCGGAGGAGGCCGACGTGGTGGAGGCGGCGGCGGCGGCGGTGGCGGTGGAATGCACAATCAGCGAATGCCGCCAAACCAACACCACGGTGGCATGAACCGAATGATGCCGCCGAGCTTTCGTCAACCGCAACAATCGCAATTTATGACGCCGTATGCGATGGGTGCGATGCCCGGCGACATGATGGATCTGAACATGCGAATGGGCGACATTTCGCTCTCGTCAACGCCAAATTCAGTGCAGTACGCCGACATGGGACCGCCGCCGCCGGTGCAGCAGGGATGGAACCAGCCGGCGCCGTTCGCTCCGCAAGACGATCTCTATGATCCGAACTATGGGATCGGCGGAATGCCGCCTCAACCACCGCATCCGTTCGGAGGAGTAGGACCTCGCGGTGGCGGAAATCAGGGAGGGTACGGAAACAACGGGAGCCGAATGCAATCGCGACAAGGAGGATATTCACGAGGTGTTGGCGGTGGCGGTGGTGGACAGAACAACTTCAACATGGGACCGCCGATGATGGGACCGCCGATGGTCGGACAGAGCGGCGGACAACCGTTCTACGGAAATCAACAACAGCCGCCGTTCGCGCCGTCGCCATTCTCGATGAGCTCGGCGATGAGCGGAGGAACGCAGCACGAGCATCACGGAAGTCAGGGACAGAACGGATTCCAGATCTCGGCCTCCTCGATGGACGACTACTCGATGTGGACGGACAAGAACGACGAAGATGCGAAGCGGAAGAAAATCCTGCGGGACAAGGGATTGTTGGCGTGGGGCGACTCGGAGGTGTCGAACAACAAGCCGATCCGTCGTTGGCTGGTGCCGGAAGGTCAGGAGGAGGACTTTGAGTCGGCGATGGCACGTTGTCCGAGCCATCTGAAGAAAAAGTCGTTGAACGAAGAGGCTCTACGTCGACGTCTCGGATCGGACAATCCACAGATTGTGGCGCAGGCTCAACAACAAGCCGAAGAGGAGGCGAACGCGACGATGAAAGTAGGACGGAGGCCGATCATTCCGTGCGGATGGGGAGATCTTCCGTTGGAGTTGAGCGGCGAGAAGAGCGGTAAGCATAGTGGAGAACGGAAGGAGGTTCATCGGGGAATAGATAAAAGTTCAGATTACGACCAGGGATCGTCGAAAGGGTGGGATGAGCAGAGCGTGAACGGAATGAAATCGCACCACATGCACCATCCAGACGAGGCTCTGATGCCATGGAACCTGCCGGGAGTGGTCGGAGGTCCGTCGAGCAACGAGACTCGCAATCCGTTCTTCGCCCAACACATGCAACAGCAGCAACAACAGCAACATCATCTGCCACCGCATCTCGGAGGATACGGCGGCGACAACGGAGACTCCGTGTGGCCGACAATGATGGATGGTAAGGGAGACGGCTTCTCGTTTCGAGACCCAATGATCCACTTGGCAGGATCGTCGATGGCGCCTCCAGCAGGAAACGGAGGAGGAGGAGGAGGATCGTCCGTGCCCCTCGGTATGTTGTCGATGGCGTCGGCCGCCGTGGCGGTAATGGGCGGCCACGGAAATGACGAGGAGGGCAGCCAGAAGAAACTGGCGGACAGCCTTAAATTAGCTGTCGAGAAGGGCCATCTCGACATTTCGCTTCTGTCGCTTCCGCACATTCCGCCCAACGTTTTGGACTTGCTCACCGAAATTTTGTCGGTTATCCCGCGTTTGGACGGCTATGAGGATGAGCTCAAAAAATTGGTGTGTTTTTTTGGCAAACGTCCCTCTCTTTGGGTTACGGATGTGTGGTCGGAGGGAACACATGTGCTTGATTGCCAAAAAAAGCGAATGGAAAGAAAGAGCATTTGTTTCCTTTGTGGGAATGGAAAATTAAAGAGCTTTTGGTGTAATTGCGCATGTCCTTCATCCGTGTTTTTTTGTGTTTTGTCCGTGTTGTCTCGGTGAATAAGTCCGTTTTTCTTGCAGGTGGACAGTCGCCCTTCGACTTTTGACGAGAAAGATGATCCGGAGACGTGGATGAATAAAGAGCAGAAGGTAACGGAGCCAAGAGACACTTTCCAACCACACTATTCATTTCCTTTGCAGAACGAGCACGACAAAACAGTGATTGGAGTGGTCACGTCGAAAATCGAGGTTACGCAGCTGTCGAAGAAGATCACGGAGGCGCTCGTGGAGGCGGGGCTTATTGCTCAGTCGCCACAGACTCCGGACTCTGGCGCTTCCTCCCACCACCACCACCACCACCAACACCACCACCATCATATCCGTCACCAAGGCCCGCCACCACCGGGCCCGGACGGGGGAGCCAGCCCGAGCACCTCTTCTCGCGGCGGTAACGGCGGACCGCCTGATCACTACTATGACTACTCGTTCCTCGGCTAATTATTGATTGATTTTTACTTGTTTCCGTTTTTTTTCTTCCTCGAGATATATTACGGACCGTGCCTTTCTTTTTTTTCATGTGTTATGTGTGATTTTCTCCCGCTTTTTGTTTTTTTTTCACGCCCTGTGCATCGATTGACACGTTGTACCACACACTTTCCCATCCGCCTTCTCTCTCTCCCATATGGTTCTGCCTGGAATCTCCATTTTCATCATCCCAAAAAATTTTGCAAATCGCCTTGTTTTATTTTCAATTTTCCAACTATTTTGACTCCCCCACCACACATGTGTCCATGGTTTTCCCATCAAAAATTGCACTCAACTAAACCCCGCCCCGATTTATATATGTGTTTTAGATGGCTTTTCTTTTCCCCCCGTAAATGTTTTCAAGTTTTACTCTCTGGTGTAGGCACTTTTCCCCTCCCAATGTTGGACGCTTTTCACTTTTTTCCCACCATCCACATCCCATCCAGTTCTTTTTTGTCGTTTTCACACATACAAACACATTTTTTGCGTATCCAACAAACACACACACACGTACATTTCAGCAGTTGCAAGCTTAATTCTTGATTCCCGAAAAATTCATCTCTCCCCGCTTTTGTATCATTACTTTCTTTTCTCTCTCCCTTTTTGATTTAATACCTATACATGTTCGACTCGAAATGGCTAGAATAAAGGTTTTCGATTGTGATGGAAGCATGTACATTCAAAAAAATGATAACAGAAAACGGGAAGAAAGAAAACAAGCTAAGCTAGTCTAAAAATTGAGAAATTGTGTTTTAGTTATTGAACAGATATTTCAAATCCCTCTTGGCGACCGCCTGATCCAGCGATGTGTAGTCGGCGAGCTGGGCAAGATCTCCGTAGCCGACCAGCGACGGTTTCGATGAGAAGAGACGTTCGGTTACCCGTAACATGTCCTTGTTTGTTACTCTTTCTGGAAAAAAAATAACTTAACAACATTTTCCAACGATTTAGGCTAAAAATTACCAATTTTCTCTGCGTACTCCTCCGGCTGCTTCCTCTCTCCGTGTCCCAGGACTTGCCTGACCATATCCTCGAACAAAACGGGCCGAACTTCCAAATTCATCATCAAATGACTCCTCAACTGCGTTTTCGCCCTCGCCAACTCGGTCTTATCGACGCCGTACTGCAATTGAAGCATCTGATGGACGAGAAGGATCAGGGCGTCGTTGATATTTCCGGGCGGTCCACTGGCCGAGACTGTGAAGAGGCCGCCGTCCGAATAAGAGTGATTGTGGGCGACCGCACTGTACATCCAATGGTTGCGGTTCATCAGCTCCGTGTACATTCGCGCGTACATTCCCTTGCCGGGACCGCCGGCCGAGAACGCTCCGCCCCCTCCGAGCAGCGATTGAAGCACGCACAACGGAACGAAGTCCTCGTCTTTGTAGCTGCATCCTTCGAGTCCGAGCACGACATGCGCGAGCAGCGGGTACGGTTTTCCGATCGTCAACGGCGTCAGATCGGTTTGCATTCGGACCTCGCCGCCCGTATATTGAGAGCGCGACGGGTCGATCTCCGGTATCTTTGAGGGAAGGAGCGAAGGATTGCGGCTCCATATAGGCTTGTGACTTTCACTCTCGAAATGTTCACGGATTATTGAGACGAACTCGTCGTGATTCACACCGACACCTCCAACAACCATTCTGTCGGGAGTGTGAGCTCTGCTCAAAAACGAGTAGACGTCGGAAATGCGAATTTTGTTCATCTGCTGTTCAGTATGCCCGTATTTAGAGTATCCTATCGTATTGTGCTGGAAAGCGGCCTGATGAATCCAGTCGGCCAACAGAATCTCGATGGCTTCGATCCGTTTCGGCAGATCCAAGTTCTCGTAGGAGACTGTCAGTTTTGCAGATTCAAGGGATTGTTCGTCGACGATCGGATGCCAGATCGAGTCGGCGATCACGCGGACCACTGGATCCACTCCGGAACGATGACAACTCGCCGCGTACATTATCGTGTCCCGAGTGCTTTGACAATCCACGATTGCACTACTTTCCTCTAGAGACGAGTAAACGGCGTCACGATCTGGGAAGTTTTCAGATGTCTGGAATTCAATTTCGTAGTGAAGTTTGGAAATATATAGCTGATTCTTACATTATAAGCAAGTTTTTCGACGACTCGAGAGACTCCAAACGGAAATCCGTTTTCGAATCGGCATCCGCTGTCGACTGCGACTCCGATCGTCACGAAATCGCCGTAGGTGTCTTCTGTGCAGACTCTCAATCCGTTAGAAAGTGTCGTTATTTTCGAATTTCTTTCCTTTGAAGGACTTCCCTTCACTGTTTCCGTGGCGCCAGAAGACGTGGATTCCATTGGGAGAGGCACGGAAAGTGGAAGCTTTTGCGGAGAGACTATTTTACGGAAGATTTCCGAAACTTTCGAGCTTAACGGCTCTTCCTTCGCATTTTTGATAGAGCTGCCTATGTTGCGGCATCTTGTGATGTATGGGATGCTTCGCCGCAGCATCTGCAATTGAATTCTATCGAGTTTCACGGGAAACAAATAGTTTAACATTTCATCACGGTTTTACTACACTTTTAACGGGTTTAATTTAATTTTCAATTGCTTATTCAAACATTTATTGTTTTTCAAATAAATTTAGTAAGCGAAGTTATCCGTTTTTATTGGGATTTGTATAAGAAAAATAATTTTAAAATCTGAAGGAAAAATAAAAGAAATCTGCAAACTGACGTAATTTCAAGGGTTTGTCGTAAGGTATGGTGCAGGAACACACACATTTTGTTAACACCCACTTTGGCCTTTTTTGACAAGATTTTAAATTAAAATTTGCAAATGTCAGCTCCTTTTAGTGATTTAATGAAATGTCTTTATTGTATTTTCAAGCCTATTTTAACAGCTCTCATCCTGAAGCCCTTCTACATAAGCTCGGAAGCAAGACATGTTAAATTCACAAATTTCAGTTACAAAGCTAATGTTCACGAAGGCCGCCCGCCGTCTAATCAACTCTAATCACTATTCGACGGCATCGAATAGATTCCGGGTTGTCGAAGTCGGCCCAAGAGACGGTTTGCAGGTTGCCGCTGCCCGCGGGCCCGTTAAAATTGATTTTTAGGCAGAGAAAAAATTTGTGCCCACCGAAATTAAGGTGGAGTTGATCGATCGGCTGTCCGCGTGCGGTTTCTCGACCGTCGAGACGACTAGTTTTGTCTCTCCCAAATGGGTTCCTCAAATGGCCGATCATAAGGATATTGTGGCCCGACACAAGCGATTCAAAGGTGTATCCTACCCGGTTTTGGTGCCAAACGCGGCTGGACTCAAAAATGCGGTTTGTTTTTAATGATTTTTTATTGAAAACTGGTCATTTTTTGTTTTCCAGCTTTCAACAGGAGTTGTCGAAGAAATCGCAGTGTTCGGAGCTGCCTCCGATGCGTTTTCGCTCAAAAACGTCAACTCGAATGTGGAAGATTCGCTGAAAAAACTAGAAGAAGTGACTAAAATCGCCTTGGAGAATGGAATTCGAGTGCGTGGATATGTTTCCGTCGTCGTCGGATGTCCCTATTCTGGCCCTGTAAATCCTGAAAACGTGGCAAAGGTGGCAGAGCGGCTTTTGGCCGCCGGATGCTATGAAATCTCCCTGGGTGACACAATTGGAGTGGGCCAAGTGTCCACCGTCTCCAAAATGCTCGATGCCGTACTCCGGGCGGTCCCTGCCGAAAAACTTGCCGTCCATTTTCATGACACCTACGGCCAGGCCCTCGCAAACATGCTCGTCTCGATCGAAAAAGGCATTCGGGCGGCCGATTCGAGTCTCGCCGGCCTCGGAGGGTGTCCATACGCGAAGGGGGCCACCGGCAACCTGGCCACCGAGGACTTGCTCTATTTCTTGAAGGGCAACGGATTTGACACGGGCGTAGATCTCGGAATGGTCGTAGAGACCGCTCGTTGGTTCAATTCTGCCGCTGGATACGACAAATGGTCGAGAGTCGGAGCGGCGATGGCTTCGAAAATCCAGAAGTGCTAAAGATATTCGTGTATTTATGAAAATGTTCCGGTGATAACGACTAGACAATAAAGAGCTTAGAATTTATTAATTTTCCCCGTACTTTTCTCTTCGATTTTATCTGGTTTGAAACCGATTTCCCTACTTCTTAATCTCTCGATGTTTTTACCTTGATTCTGATAATTTTCTAAATTCTTACAGGATGTCGGAAGCAATCGACGAGGAGAGTATTCTCAACGAGAGCATCGACGACGTGGTCAACGCGGGAAATGAAGACGGAATCGATCTAAACGAGGACCAGATAAATGAGTTGCTCGCCGAGCAACCAGAACATCCGGAGGAGCCGGAGCAGCCAGTGCCAGCGCCAGAAGCCAACGCAGAAGCCAACGCAGAAGGAGATAAACAGGATGACGAGGGAATTCAAGTGGACGACCATCACGAAGTTCATGTGGAGGAGGTCATAGTGAACAATGTGGTTCATGAGGAAGAGGTTGCCGACGACAACGTGGAGCGAGTGCGAGCCAATGCTCGAGAAGTTCAGTTGGAGTCGGACGAGGAGATAGTTGAGGAAATTATAAGACCGATAGAAGTGGGCAAAGAAGACGAAAATGGCGAAGTGGTAGCCGTGGCCGAGGTGATTATCAATGGAACGCCAAGTCAAGATAGTAAGTTTTCGAATATTTCTTGAAAAATTCCAATTCCATTGTTGCAGATCACAGCCGAAAACGCATGAATGGAATTTCGACGTGCAGTCCGGCTCACAAAAGAGCACGCTATCATCATCACCACCCAACACCGTATCTGAGAGCCAGAAATTCGGCGATTCGCATCATATCACGAATTTTCGCCCATCCGACGGACACGTTGACCGAGAAGGACTTGCGTTTTCTGAAGAAAATAACGGATTCGGCGTCGAGAGAAGCATTGACGATGGCCACCGAACAGCTGAAGCGAACTAACAACGAGTTGTTGGCGGCGAAACTCGAGTTGGCGGCGGCGAAGCAGAAGCTGAAGAGCATGGAGGTGCGGATGGCCGGAGTCACGCTGGAGGTGATCACTCTCAGCAACCTGCTCACCGTTCCGCCCGTCGGCAGTATTTCCGTCCTGCAATCTCTTCAGCATTCGAGAAAACGTAGCGAATCGCCGGTTGTTGTAAACGTCGTACCGCAGCAGCAATTGCAGAGTCAGAATCGTATCCAACCGCCGGAATTTCAACAAGTTGCGGCTCCTACCACGAAATTCCCTGCAAGAAAGCACTTGAGACGACCAGAGAATGAGATCCGAGCAGCACCAGTTCGTCAAGAATCCGTGAATGCAAGACAACAAGTGCCGGCAAACAGTTTATCCATGATAAATCGTCAGCACGCTCATCGGACGTCCGAATTGTCTCCTCAGATTGCTCTAATTCCTCCCCATCGTCGCTCGAGTCATCCACAGCCGGGAGTAACTCAAAGAATCGTCGAAGCAGCGACTGCTCCTCGTCCACAACAAATTCTTCGCAACAATCCGCCACAAGTTCTTCCACAACCGCTCTCGAACGTAGTGATGTTGGTCCCGCGGACGACGAATCTCGGCCACAGCGACCCAAACACCTCGCACCAGTTTCCGCAAAATCTAGTCGATAAAACGGTACCAGGCAGCAACCTGATCACCCTTCATCTGCCGTTGATTCCCGCCGATCTGATAATACAGAATCCGGTGAGCCGCGCGAAAGTACCGCCAATGTTCGCGAACATCCGTCCGTCGCCGAACATCACCGTCAGCTTCTCGTCTTCTGCGAAGGATGTGCTCGAGAATTATCAAGTGTGCGGACGGGTTAACTATGAGAAAATTGATGGGGCCGAGAATAAGGTGAGTCTGCAGGATGAAATTAAAGAAAAATGTTCATGATTTGTTTGCAGATGCTCCAAATCTTCATCCGAATGGCGTCAATGAGCAACAAGGGGCTCATGGCGCGTCTGCTTCGTACGGGCGCTCATTACGACTGGGGACACTCGAAGGAGCTGAAGTGTAATCAGAAATCGCACAAGTTCAAAGTAAAATTCCATCAGCAACAGCAACTTCATCCGCACGAGAGTGTCACCGTGATGGCCGTCATTTACGACGCGCTCAAAAAGGAGACCATCATCTCGATACCTGAACTTCTTTCCATTGTCCAATAGTATCTATTCTATTCTTCTTCTGTCCATTTCCGTTTCAAAGATCTCCTATTCCACGTAAAACTCTGTGCTCTGCTCTGTTTTTTCCCTCTAAGTTTTCGTTTTATTGATTGATATTGAACCCATACCCCACCACACATCGTTTCGTCGTTCAAGTTAAAAATTTGAATCACGGTTAGAGCAAGCTTTGATAAAACTTTTTAAAATTTCTCGTTTTCCTCTATTCATTCTGGTTCATTTGTTCCAGCTTTTACCTCCTCTCTTTGTACCACAAAAGTTTAAAATTATCTCACTTTCCTTTTGTAGAATGGTGAATTTGTTTCCGAAAACGATCGAATCCGACGAGGAGATGGAGGCTGACGAGAGCGGCGACGAGCACGCTGAAGAGGAGGCGGTGACGGTGCGCAAGAAGAAGAAGAACGCGATCGCCGCCGACGAATTCTCGCAGGACTTTGTCTTCGACGGCGCCGGCACTGTATTCGCCGATCGAGAGACCGAGGATCTGCAAAAGTATCTGAAGAAGCAGACGCCGACGTCGCTCGACGAGAAGATTGCCGAGATGCGGAAACTGAAGAACACCGGCAAGGCGGTGATTGTGGATGACGAGGACGAGAAGGGCGACGGCGAAGAGGACGACGTGCAGCAGTTGGGAGGAAAAGAGACGCGCGATACGGTGCGAGAGAAGAAGAAGACGGGAAGAAGCCGGAAAGCGAACGACTCCGACGAGTTCTTCTCCGCGCTCATTGACGGAAAGAGTCTGGATGCTAATGTGAACGTCACCTTCGAGCAAATGAATTTGAGCAGACAGATTCTGAAGGCGTGTGCCGGAGCCGGTTATACCGATCCTACGCCCATTCAGCAGGCCTGTATTCCAGTGGCGCTCACCGGAAAGGTAGGAGATTACAGATTTTTAATATTAATTTCAGCTATCCCATTTTCAGGACATTTGCGCGTGCGCAGCCACCGGAACCGGAAAAACGGCGGCGTTCGTGCTTCCGATCCTCGAACGCATGTTGTACCGCCCGAAAGGAGCCAGCTGCACACGAGTGCTCGTGCTCGTTCCGACCCGCGAACTGGCGATTCAGGTGTTCCAAGTCTTCCGAAAACTGTCGAATTTCATCCAATTGGAAGTGTGTCTTTGTGCAGGTCAGTCGTCAAATCGTTTATTTGAGAAAACAGGAAAAGTGAACAAAGATAAAAGGCCCGTCGAGGAGAATACATTAAAAATGCAAAGAGGGAGGGAGCAAATCAGTAGTTGGTGGCCGAAAGGGAGGGGAGAAGGGCGCCAGAACGGTTCGGAGTGGACTTTCCGAACGCGGAAATGTAGGCGAAAAGGACGACGGACAGGATGGCGGACGTGTAGAACGCGTAGGTGTAGTGGAACATTTCGACGAGGAACGAAGCGTAGAGCGGCAGGACAAAGTGGGTCAGCCACTGGACCATCGACGCGAATCCAGTCGCCTTTCCGAGATCTGTTAGCTCAACAGCGCTGCAAAAAATGGTATTAGATCTTGCTCGATTCTGAGAGAAATCTACTCACGTGGTAATCTGAGTAGAGCTCTCGGCGTAAGCCACCGCATAGGCAGCCGTCTGAACAGCAGTGATCACGAGCATTTGATCGAAGCTCGTCGCAAAAGCGGCAGCCAAATAACTAGCGAACAACCCGATCAGAGAGACCTGGAGCAGGCTTTTCGGGCTGGCTCTGCGCTGCACAAGCGGCATGACAATGAATTGGACGAAGAGCAGCGAGGCGGACATCGTGAGCAGCACGTACGCACTGTCATTCGTGTTGTGCATGTAGTTGCGGAGCAAAAAGTTACGAGAGATCATCTCGTAGCACACATAGGCGGAAATCAGCATTCCGCGGATGAAGAGTCCCTCCTTGAGCGCCGTGTTCTTGGCGATCATGTGCCAATAGTCTTGTGGGCGAAGTCGGGCAGAAGCGAGACGAGGAATGGAGTGGGTGGTTGGCAGCAGGAATAGGAGGACTGGGACCATCGTGGCAGCGAGCACGATTCCAACGATGAACTGGGAAGTTCTCAGGGAGGTCCAGGCGGCCACTTTGGATCCGACGATCGGACCGAAGAACATGGCACCGGCCTGAAGCATTTAGTTGAGAATTTGGGCAAATTTTTTGTGTTTCTTGCAAACCTGTGGGATAGTGAGTCTCATGAGAGCACTGGTTCTCTCGCTCTCAGTAGTGACAGTCGCCAAATACATTTCTGCGGTTCCGTCCAACTGATAACCAAATCGTAGCAATTGAAGGAAGAAGAACGAGTACCAAGATCGGGCCATCGAAATTCCCGAATAATAAACGGCGGTGAACACCACGGAGAGTAGGAACATGCTCTGCGCACCCAAAGTGTCAGCCAATTGTCCGGCGGCCAGTGCTCCGATGGCATTGCACAAAGATCCGAACGCTTGAATGTATCCGAGATCTGTGATCGTCATCACCTCTTCAGTGTCCCATTGGAGGAAAGAGAGAAGAGTTGTGGTCCATTGGGTCGCAAAGTGCCACAATCCAAAGATTAGGCACAGTACGAACATCACTTTTTGTTTCCTTTCGAACGACATTTTTAGTGGGAGGTTTTGGTTACTGAAATCGTTTACTATTTTCAAAGTGTGTGAGAAGATAAGAAGAAAGATTGATTGAATTATGCGAAAAGAAGAAGGGATAGCTGCAGGAAGAGATGCGATTGGCAGTATAGATACAGGAGGGCAAGATTCGTCGTGATGACGACAGAAACCCGCTGGGCAAATCTGGATTCGACGCGGCGGCGGCGGCTAGCTTAGTATTGAACATTATATGCTTCTCTCAAACACGGCTTCTGCGGCTGCCACATAGATGAGAAGCTTCGCCAAAGCTAGACAACTTTTTATGTATACATTGATTCTCGCGTAATGTGTTACGCGCCGCTCGATTACCTATTGAATGGAGAGGAATAGATTCTGGTTGCGTGTTGCGGTTATGATTGGTTACCGGTAAAAACGGAAATTTGAAAAGAAAACGTTCGTGATTAGAGGTCGTGTTGCAATTAAGAATTGAAATAGATTAATCGGGTCAGGACGGCGAGAAAGTTTTGAGAAATTTCAAATTCCGGATATGATTATTTTTATTTAGAAGGAGAACGGACCGTTTAGTGTAAAAATTAAAATAAAAGGTTCAATGATCGAACTTTAAATATACAAAAGGTCTGCCTAAGGCTTGAAGCCTGATAAGAACTACGATTTCTTCGAAGATCTAGTGATTAAAAAAAGCTTGCAAATCTTTCGCCATGCTAAAATATCAGAAGAAAAAGTTGGCAAAGTGATTTTTGCATAGCTTGGATATATGGATCGCGCCGATCCATCCATCCGTCTCCCTCTCTCCTCCTTCTTCTTTTTCTCTTCTTCTGTTCTTCTTTTCGCCTTCGTCTTGATCGGAAAGAGAGTGGAATCCTCCGCGTGTCGCCTTCGAAACCTGTCTTCCCCTTCTCCTCCTTCTCGTTCTTCTCTCGTTCTCTTTCCGCCCTTCCGTCCATCGGAAGAGAGAGAGAGAGAGGGAGACCATAACACCGTCCTCGAGGGGGGATGGACAACCGATTAACAGCACTTTTCTGGTCGCGCCCGCCTGCGCGTACCTCTTCTGCCAATCACACGGAGAAAAGAGAGATGAATAAAGTAGCAAGAGAAAGAAGAAAAAGTGTGACGATGTTATCACATTTTATTCAGCGGTTAGAACCTATTTCGGGCAACAGTGATTACATTTGGCGAATAATTATTCAAATTTAGAGGAGAACCCTGGCAAGTACTCCGAACTGAGCACCATCGAACTGCCGTACTTTCGAACGAGCCCAACCGCTCCAGCCGACAGAACGGCGCTCAGAAGGCAGAGCGAGACGACGTCGTAGTGGGCGGTCAGAGTTCCGTGAACAAAAGGCACGAGCAAAGTAGCGGCCAACTGACTCATTCGGAGCACAGAGGCCGCAGTTCCTGCCTTTCGTTTTCCGATGGCACCCATCAGTTGGGAGGAGAGTTCGCCGATGCAGATAGTCGCCGCAGCCACCTGCAACAACAATAGGCGCAAAATAGTGTCGATTGAGCGAACAAATAAAAGAAACCGGACCGTCCCTCCCGCGGTCTTTGACTCTTTCTTACCTGAATGGGCATTCCGATAAACAAATGGATCAGATCATGAAACACGGCGAGATATACGTAGCTGACGGCGAGCAACGAGAAAGAGCCGGAGAGCAGCATTTGACTGGAGAACTCTTTTTGAAGACGTGGCAAAAGAATTCCGTTGACAAAGACGGTGGTAAGTCCGAGGAGGAGAAAGAGATTGTGCATGTTCTGAGGGTCACGAATCGCACTAGAAGCCATCGAATTGCGGATAAGAGAGTCGTAGGCGGAATAGGGGCCAGTGACCATCATAAGGAGAAGGGCGTACAGTCGCACATTGTCACTCTTCAGAACCTCCAAATAACCGGAGAAGTCGGGCACCAGGGAAAGATCTGGAGTAATTAAGTTTTATATGTCTTCGGGTGTGACTAACTTGGTTTCGGGTTATCCGGGTAGAAGTTCCAAATGACTGGAAGCAAAGTGAACGCGGAAAGAATCGCACACACCGCCTGAGAAAGCTCCAATGAAGGGGTGATGAAGAAGATCATCTGAAGAGCACAGTAGGGTCCAGCGGCGAAGCCAATGCTCATCGGAATCATGATCCGCGTGATCAGTCGAGTTCGTTTCTTGTAATCTCCATCTTCGCTTTCCAAGTTGAGAATGGCGGCGTCGATGATCATTTGCATATTGTTAAAAATCAGAAGAGCTTGCAAAATTACGTAGATGTGGAGGTTGGTGAACTGGCAAACGAGAAATTGGTAAAGGATTACGATAGCCGAGGAGATCATCGCGCTCGAGCGGAGCCCGAGGACTTCAATCTGAAATTTAGAGATCATTCCGTGAATTTCGAACTAATTTCTACCATTCGAGCAACAAAAAACGTTCCGAGAAGGGTGAAAGTTGTAGAAACGGCATTGAGCCAAACGAAATTGTCCATTCCAATTCGTGGTTCCAAATTCCACTGCGCAAACGGAATGAGGGCTCGAGTCCATTGATCATACGTGTGATAAACTCCTTAAAACTTCTAGATATTAAAATTTGTTCAAGTTAAGTACCTGTAGAGACTAGAAGAGCAATTTCGTGGCGATGCTTCTCGCGGCGGTTCATAGTTGAAAATGAATTGGATTCTCCTCCGGGATTCGCATTTATCCAATCCGCTACACTTTTTGGCAATGTGTGCACAGCAGGCAGCTCGCAGTTCATGTGACGTAGACAACAATGGAATAAGAGAAAAAATCGCTCTTTTTATTAAAATCAATTTCATTTTTTTCCAGGAGGATTGGATTTGAAGGCCCAGGAAGCGGCACTTCGCTCCGGACCAGATGTCGTCGTGGCGACGCCCGGACGACTCATCGACCATTTGCACAACTCGCCCAACTTCAATTTGAGCAACATTGAGGTACTGTAATCTATTGGAATATGACAAGAATCGGGAAAATTCTAGGTGCTGGTGCTCGACGAGGCCGACAGAATGCTCGAGGAGGCGTTCCGCGACCAAATGAACGAGCTCATCCGACTCTGTGCGCCCAACCGCCAGACCCTTCTGTTCTCGGCCACAATGACGGAGGAGATCGACGAGTTGGCGTCGATGTCTCTGCAGAAGCCCGTCAAAATCTTCATCAACGAGAACACGGACACGGCGCTCAAGCTCCGTCAGGAGTTTATTCGTGTTCGAGCCGGAAGAGAGACGGATAGAGAGTCGATGGTGGCCGCACTCGTCACCCGAACCTTCCAGACCAACACGATTGTGTTCGTTCGCACCAAGAAGGACTGCCAACGCATGCAAATCCTTCTGGGACTCCTCGGAATCAAAGTGGGACAAATGCAGTCGTCGCTCACACAGGGACAACGTATCGAATCGCTGTCCAAGTTCAAAAAGGGAGAAATCGACGTGCTGGTGTCGACGGATCTAGCCTCGAGAGGTCTGGACATCGAGGGAGTGCAGACTGTGATCAACATGAACATGCCGAATGCGATCAAACAGTACATTCATCGAGTGGGACGAACTGCGCGTGCCGGAAAAGCGGGACGCTCCATCTCACTGGTCGGAGAGGACGAGCGCAAACTGCTGAAAGAGATTGTGAACTCGAACGCGGATCGCACGCTCAAGCAGAGATTGGTGGCGCCGGAAGTGGTGGAGGCGTATCGGAGACGAATCGACGAGTTGGAGGAGACCATTATGCAGATCGACGAGGAAGATCGGGAGGAGAAGGAGCTGCGAATTGCGGAGGCGTCGATGGCGAAGACTCAATATGCACTGGAGACTGGAGAAGGCGGAAAAGAGAAGAGGGTTTGGATGATGAAGGAGTCGCAAGTTGGTAAGCGTTTGTAAGAATTCAGACAGCACATGGTAATGCATTATTTTTTACAGAAAAACAGAAAAAGCGTGAGGAGAAGCGTCAAATGAAGATTGACGCGAAAAAGAAGGCGCAGGCGGCCAAGTCTCCTGAAGACATTGCCATCGAACACGAGGCGGCGTTCCACGTGCGCGCTGCGAAAAGAGCACGTCTCTCGAAGAACCGAAAGATTCGGGCGGTCGTCGAAAACGAGCCACGTGGCGCGAAACAGACGGCGCAGAAGAAGAAGTCGAATGCGAAGACGTCGTTGCGAGACATTCCGATGGTGCAGAGCGGAGCGCGTGGAGTGCAGAAACCAGGAAAGGGCGGAGCCGGAGCTAAAAAGGGATTCACCTCCGCACTGGCGTCCGTTTCCCGAAAATCGGTCAAGGCCGCCCGTCACGGACCACAAGACTCCAAGTTCCAGAAGGCACGAGTCGCCCATCGTATGAAAACCAAAAAACGCTAATTTTGTTTTCTCTTTCTTTCATTGTTATAATCCCTCGTTTTGTTGTTGATTTTGTCCTTTTTACATCGTCTATTAAATTGGTTTTGTTCAGAAAAGTTATTAGCGTTTTTATTATTATCTCTATCCTTATGATTCGTAAAATCGAGATTGCATCTTTGAGGTCTTTCGTTTTTCCATGTTCTTCTTCATTTTGCTCTCAGACTTGACGGTACGGAGAATCGTGTTCCTAAAATATTATCATTTCTCGAAAACTGGCGCCAACTTTGGCAACCAACTCACATGTTTCGTATTCAAAAGACTATCGTATGTCTCTTCCATCAAAGCACTCCGCGACTCAATCTTCTCGTCCAACTGCTCCATCAGATCCTTCAAATCGTTGATCTCCTCCACCAGCTCCTCCTTTTTCCGCGTGGCCGTCAACTCTTGCTCCGGCACATTTGACGTTTTTATTCCGAAAATCTTCGCCCTGTGCGCATTCCGAGTTCGAAATTTCGGGAATTTCCGATTCGCCGTCGTCGGGTCCACCTCTCCGTAATGCAGTTGAATCACCTTCGTCTGGTGCGTCTTGACACGCTTTTTTTTGGGCAAACGCTTTTTGGCGAATACTTTAGTTTCCGGAATGCTGGCCGATGGATCGTTCGGGGAGCTGTCGAGACGGCGACGAAGTTCATTTCTTAAAAAACTTCTGCTTGTCAGAATATTGTAGTTCAAGATGATCCAACAAACCCGTCCAACTGCGACTCCTCGGCCGCCTTTGTCATATTCGCCAACATCCAATCCAACGCGTGCAACGTGTCCAACGAGATCTCTTCTGGAATCGGGAATCCTGATGGGGTTGTAGTCGTGGTAGTTGGAGCCTGAGTGGTGGTTGTGGTCGTCGTCGTCGTCGTGCTCGGATTCACCTCTCCGAAGTGAATCGCATTCTTCCCTGCAAAATTTATGACAGTGGAAGTGCGCTCCAGCGTAATCCAACTTACACGGCTTCCTGCTCGTCGTTGTCTCCTCCGCCGCAATCGTTTCTTCCTCGTTGAAAAAGCTGATCACTTCTGGATGTTTGACGTGTGTACCGCCCATACTCGGAGTGACCAACTCGACGATATCCTCTGGTGGAACAGTTAGAAGACGTGGCGTCACTCGGGATGGAGGGCGGCGCGGAGTCGGTCGGGGAGTTGTAGTTGGGCGGGGAGTTGTAGTAGTGGTAATGGCTGTGGTGGTGGTGGTGGTGGTGGTTGTGGTTTTTGTCGTGGTGGGTACGGTGGATGTGGTCGGAGGCACTGTAGTCGTCGAAACTTTCTTCGTCGGGCTCATCAACTCCTCAATGCTTCCGAAAATGTCCTCCTTGAACTCTTGATCTTGGAACTTTGGGCCGTCCATTTTTTCCCGCAACTTTTGCATTTCATCGTTGACCTCTTCGATCTCCTGATCCTTTTCAACTGGCGCCGCAGTGACTTTCCTCAGTGGCTTCTCCTTTTTCGAGAACGTTCCCTCTCCTCGGCTCTTCTCGCGGATCTTCTCCTGCTCGTTAACTTCGTCTATGAGCTCTTGCTGCTCCGAATGCTCCTTCAGCTTCTCCTGCGGTTCCGTGATATCCGAGAAGACGTCAGTAAGGTCCGGAAGCTCCAACGGCTTCTGCTGGGGACTAGAGCTGATGGCGAAGGCTTTGGCTCCGAGAGCTCTTGCTCCGAACATCTTCTCTGGAGTGGATCCCGGTGCTCCATCTCTTCCGTTATCCGGACGATTCAAAAGTTCATGGCTCAAAGGAGTGGGCGGAGCCAGAACCAGATCCGCAAGTCTCGCCCTCATTCTCTCTTTGTCGTGTTCGGGCAGACGGTTCAGTTTCTCGTCGATACTCTCATCCGGATACAATTGCTTCAGCGCCTCCAGTCTGTCCTCTTGCCACGGATCGACAGTGTCGTAATCGGAGATGATGGTGTTGGGCCTCGGTGGTCTTCCGAGAATCGGACTGGTCGATGGATCGCACGCTTCGGTCTGCTGGTTCGGACCGAGGCATCGGAAGCCGCGGATCGTGTTGCACGCACGCACTCGGATACGCGTCGAGTCCGAGCAGAACGACCACGCCGACCAGGCCGCCCAGACCGAGGCGTACACTGAAAAACAAATCGGTCAATATTTTGTTTTTTTTTTGTTGCTAAATTCACTTTGTGTCGAGACCTATTCAGTTTGTAGTCTAACGTGTCATAATCTGTTCACAGATTTCACTTTTTCACACTCTACAAGTTCACGCGATTCGATTCTATTCGATCGCTGTTTCAATGATTCTCTGCTTACCCATTTGTGCGTTTTGTGGTAAAAGCGACGGGCGCGGCGTGGCGAATCCATTAAATTGATTGAGTCTTCCGGTCGGAGCCCACGACGGCGAAGTGGTCACTTCCAGGTCGTGGAGTTGACATTCTAAAAACGCTTTTTTCGTCTAGTTGCAGTTAATTTTCGATCTCTAAAATTTTGTACTTTGTTAATTACGTGCCAGTTCGGTCCGATGGAGCGCACTTTTAGCCACGCCCAAGTGACGCGTGTAGAAAGAAATCTATCCGAGATAATCTCATTCCATCGTCTTTCTCAGGTGAAAGAGAAATTAAGGACAGTTTATTGAGAGAGAGAGAGAGATTGGACGAAAGTGAAAGTTTAGGAATTTTTCTAGAGACTTATTTAGTGTTTATCTAGAATGTTTGCATTTTTGGGGAAAATGAGCATCGCGCTCAAATGAGCTCAAGGTTTTCAAAACAATGCTATATTCCTAGTTGTTCTGACCTAACTTGTAGTTTTTCTAAATTAATTCGTAAAATGTGCTTACCAACAAAAACGGGAATAAACAGTAGAAGTAGGAGAATCATTTCGGAGTTTTTTTTTCTCCAAATTCCAGAATTAAAGTGAAAATCCGCAAAACTTTCTTCTCCTCCTTTTCTCAGGGCGCGTAGGAAAATGATAGAGAAAACGGAGAGTGGGTCAGTTATCAGAGAGAGAATGCGAATGCGAAAAGGAAATCGGGTCACACACACGGGAAAAGGATAAGAAAGAAGGTGAGGGGGAAGCCGAGAGAAATCATATGCAACTGTTTTACCCTCGCTGATAATTGATGATAAGGGGCGGATCGGGACGTTTATTTACTTGAAAGTTGAAACCTTGGAAAAAACTGACTTAGGATAGGTGTGTTGAATAGAAAGTTTGGAAGGGGAACCCATAATCAAAGCGACAGAAAACAAAGAGCTGGAAAATTATTTGGAAAGGGCCAAGATGCGGGCGTTCAACGGGTTCTCCGGCGATTTTTGCCACTCCTTCTTGAGAACTTGCTTTAGTTGCGATAGACGATATGTCGGATGCTTGAT
Source organism: Caenorhabditis sp. 36 PRJEB53466 (assembly GCA_946814055.1). Lineage (NCBI taxonomy): Eukaryota > Metazoa > Nematoda > Chromadorea > Rhabditida > Rhabditidae > Caenorhabditis > Caenorhabditis sp. 36 PRJEB53466. The sequence continues at coordinate 9,001,396 of CAMPFS010000001.1, forward strand.
CTTCAGTTCGGCCAGACGCTTCTCCTCGAAAGCCTGGAATTTTAAGGGTTGAAATCATTGAAACGGCGGAACAAGATTTGTTTAACATATTTCGTCAGCAGAAGCTTACCAAATAGGCGGCTCTCATTCGCTTCTCCGGATGCTTGTCCTCCTCGGTAACCTTCTCGTCGCCGAGCACTCTCAACGCTTCGTCGACCGTCCGAGCGCCCTCCTCGAGCACGACCTTGTTGAGATTCTCCTGAATCTCGCCGACTACCTCCAACTTCTGTGCTTCCTGCTTTCGTTTCTCCTCCAATTCTCGCATAATGCGCTCCTCGTCCTCTTTGCGCAAATGAATGTGCGCCCTGAACGTTGCTGATTTCTGCTCCTGTCCCCTGCCCCCTGTTACCTGGTGACCTTCTGAGCAGAGGAGCTCGTCGGCTTCTTGTTGCCAAGCGAGCTCATCTCCTCCTCCGCCAACTTTTTGTTCTCTTCCTTCCTTTTCAGCGCCTCTTCACGCTTCTTCTCGTCCTCCTCCTGAAAGCGAATTCATTAATTTTTGAGCAGAGAAGCGTCGGATTTCGTAATTTTGCATAATTAATAGTGTTGTCCAAAAATGCGGATAAATTATGTGAAAATCATCGAGATTTATTTTTTCAAGTGGGAAACTGTTAAACCTTAACGACATTTCATTGTTTCAATACCCACCTTTCTCTGAAGCTTTCGATTCGCCAGCTTATCATCGTCCACCCATTTGGCGTCTTCGGTAGCCTAAAAACTTTTAATTAATTTTTTTATTTTTTCCCATAAACGTCTTGAAAACCTTGGCTTTCTTATCGGCTTCATCCTTTTTAGCGGTTGCCTTGCGATCTCGGGCGGCCGCTACTTTTGGGTTCTCGTTCGCGAACTTTTTCGGCATTTTATTGATAGTTTATATGACTGTCTATGTAGTTCAAAACTGAAAAATTCCATCAATTTTCGAGGGAAGAGAAGCATGAAAGGTTAATAAATGCATTACTAAATAGCTTGGATGCGGACTAGAATTTCGGCGGAGCGGCCGAGTTTCCTGCGAAACTCGGCCACAATTCCGCCGCGCACTCTCCTCGTTTCCCCCATTCTCGCCTAGAAAACGGCGCCCGAAGAAAGGGAAAACCGATGCGGAACAACGAGGAACAATTGGCCCTCCTTCTTCTTTTCCCCTTTTCCTCCTCTCCATTTTTTTCCGGCCCTATTGTGTCGGAATCGATAAAACATTGTTTCGCTTTGCCGAGTAAAAAATTACTTCTTTTTTCTGCTTTTCAGCGTTCTCCGTTCGCCGCCGTTCCCCGTCGTCCATCATTTCGACCACTTTTTCTCATTTCCACATGAAGGTAAAATGAGAAGATTGCGACCCAAATAAATGGGAAAATGGAGAAGACGATGAAGTAAAGTAATCGGAAAAAAGAGAACATCGCCACCAAAAAAGTTATGACCGTGAGATTTCGTTGTTTTCGTCTCCGATTTCCACTTTTCGTTCCCACTTTTAATATCCGCAACAACCGTCATGTTCTTTCTAGAACACCTTCGAAAGAAAATCGTTTCATTTTCCACCGTTTGCTTTTCCGAGGATTTTCATAAATTTTGTCCAAGAATCTGGAATTTTACGAGAAATAAACATGCTTAATGCTTGCAGGCGCGTCTGTCTCACTCATGATCGATGGCTCTTCGACATTTGGCAGTCGCCAGGCTCAAGACCCTTCTCGTGCTCTGCGCCGTTCTGCTCCTCGTCCATGCCATGATCTATAAGGTTTTCCTGCGATTTCCGTCTCGTTTTTCATATGAAAGTGCGCTCAGATGCCGTCGTTTTACGAGAGTTTCGCAATTGGCTCCTCGACGCTGATCGCCGACGTGGACGCGATGGAGGCGGTCCTGGGGAACACGGCGAGCACGAGCGACGACCTGAATCTGGTGCTCAATACCACGTTCTCGCCAATTCGCGAATCGTCGAATCAGACCTCGTTTCTGGAAGGTAATCACTGAGACCCAGTCCCATCCTCGTCTCAAATTTCCATTTTAGACGTGCGTATGCTACTCGCCTACGACCAAACGAAGCCGTTCTGCAACCAGACACCGCCGCATCTCGTCGGCCCGATCCGCGTGTTTCTCGACGAGCCCTCGTTCGCGTCGCTCGTCAAAATGTATCCGGAACTGCACAAAGGCGGGCATGGAGTGCCGGCCGAGTGCCAGGCACGTCACCGAGTGGCCGTCATAGTTCCGTACCGGGACCGGGAAGTGCACCTGCGCATCATGTTGCACAATTTGCACGCGGTGCTCCAAAAACAACAGTTGGACTATGCGATATTCGTCGTCGAGCAGGTCGCCAATCAGACATTCAATCGCGGAAAAGTATGTTTATGTTTATAGGGGAAAGAGCGAGTTATAATATAAACTATGGAGAATGAGTGCAATTGAGGGTTGGAGGAAGTTATTGAGAGAAAAGAATCACCGTTTCCAGTTGATGAACGTCGGTTTCGACATCGCCTCGCGTCTCTATCCGTGGCAATGCTTCATCTTCCATGACGTGGATCTTCTGCCCGAAGACGATCGAAATTTGTACACGTGTCCGATTCAGCCACGTCATATGAGTGTGGCTATTGATAAATTTGACTACAAGTAGGATTTTGATCGATTTCCACTCGAAAAATGGTCAAATTCAGACTTCCCTACTCGGCAATCTTCGGCGGAATCAGCGCGTTGACGAAAGAGCACGTGACGAAGATCAACGGTTTCTCGAACGATTTCTGGGGATGGGGAGGTGAGGACGACGATCTGGCGACGAGGACGTCGATGGCCGGACTCAAGGTGTCCAGGTATCCGGCGCAGATTGCCCGCTACAAAATGATCAAGCACTCGACCGAAGCGACGAATCCGGTTAATAAGTGGGTCAAACACATTTGGCGTAACACTCTGGAACTCAAAGATTTCTTCAGATGTCGATACAAAATAATGGGCCAAACGAAGCGGCGGTCGAGCCGAGACGGACTGAGCTCTCTCAAGTACAAATTGATCGATTTGGACCTGAATCCATTGTACACACGAGCACGCGTCGATCTGCTCGAAAAAGAGTGCCGACGGGAGCTGCGGAGAGATTTCCCCACTTGCTTTTAACAATATCTCCTAAATTTCTATTAGCATTTTCTAATTTCTTTGCCCTCTTTCCCCATTCATCTTGCCAAATCGGGTCGAGCTGCTCTCTTTGGCGCTCTTCCTCCTCCAACTTTTTTTCGGGTTTCTCGCATTCTTGTGTACTTGCATGACAGAAAGAAAATTTTGATTCAATGTTTTCACTCTCAAAATTGGGCTGGACTCTTCTTCGCTGGTGGCTCGTCCGCAGTAGCTCCTTCCGTTGACGATCGTTTCCGACTCGGAGGTTTCTGCCCGATTTCCTTGCGAACTTTTTCAGAGTTTGGAACACATTTTGGCGGTTCTTCGACGAAATTTTGAGTTATTGATTGTGAAGAAGCGCCAGCGACATATTTACTCTTGGGAATCCCTTGATCACCCCTTCATAATCTTTGGAATCCCGTGGTCACTGCATACTGTAAAACCAGAACCTCTCAAATTCGCTAAAACAAACAAACCAGAAAACGGGAAACAAACTATATTCTTTTCTAGCGAGAAAATAATATTACGCAAGGGGAAACCGGACAAGATTAAAAAAAACGCTGGGAGAGGCCTTTTTGGGGTTGAGAGAAAGGAAAAGGCAGGAGGAAAATGAACATATATACATGTATACAAGAAGCTGAAAAATCAGCAAGTTAGGATTGCACACACTGCGGAGACTCTCTCATGAGACCGAGCAGCTGCATTTGCGTTCGTGCGGCGTTAAAGCCGCCCATCTCGCTCTTCTTCTCCATGAACTCGTACGGATCGGCGACTTTTCGGGAGACGTACTCGTCGGCACGCTCCAATTGCGGGCTCCACAAACGGATGTCGTCCTCGATGCCGGAGGTGGCGAGCAGAAACAGATCGGGATGCGGCTGGCAAATATTGAGAATGTGATCGTCGGCCTTCCAGATTCCCAGCAGTTTCGACGTGTCGCGCGACCAAATGTACATGTGACCACAGTCCGAACCGGCCACTGAAAAGAAACACAGGAAAAAGATATATCTGGGATGAATTAGCTTACCAATGAACTGATCACGCGATCCGAAGAAGTTGGCCTCTTTGATGTCGGTCTGATGGTTGGTGCTTCCCGTGAACCTCTGCACATAATCCACGGACCCCTCCGCCTGCTGCAGTTCCGGCTGCCCATCCGATTCCTTGATCTGCGCGATCTCCTCCGTTAGTCTGTCGATGACGCCCTGATCGTTCGGAAACCACTGTTTGTACGTCTCCAAACACTTCTTTGCCAACACGACGTGCTCCATCGAGCTGAGACTTTTGATTAAACGGAACAGCGCCTTCGTGTTTCCCCGATGGATTTCCAGCGCTTTGACGGACTCGCGAATGCAGGCATACGTGTCACCGCGAGATCGACGGAGCAAGAAGGCCATGGCTCGATTTGAGTGGCAGATGCTGCGGAATGCGCGATCTGGATAGTTATCGCGTATCAACTGGGCGTAGTAATCGATGGCTCGCGAGAAGTGTCTCTCTTTTATCGCGTCGCTTCCGACCTGTCGGAGTTCCGGATGCGGTAGAGCCGCCGAATATATTGTGGTCTCTCTCGGCTGCCCCAGCACATTGTGCATTCTTTGCATCACGTTCGGATCTTTCGAAGAATCCAAAGAGAATACGAACACTCCGCCGCCGTGCCCTTGATTCACGACCACTTCGGTGCCGAGTTTGTTGAAAGCCACGTGCGTTGCGTGATATGAATCGTACTCGGCATCCACTGAAAAACGAGAATTATTTGCTAGATTATCCACTTTTTCAAAATACGCTGTGCGAAACTGAGAATGGGCTCGTCGAACTTCCGTCGATCGTACAATCGAACGGCGGTCTCGTCGAATCCAACGGCAAGCAAATTCGGTTTCGCCTCGGAAACGGCCACCGACTTGACGTGTCGTTTGTGCGGATTTGTGGGTCCTGGCTGAACAACAGTGACTGGGTCGCCGATGCGAGTATCGAGTTCACTGCAATTAATCATTTTCGAACTCGTTTTTTTTCAGATTTTCACATACATGACACGTTTGTCGTACTCGGAAGCGGCCCAAAACAAGAAGGGATCCTGCTGAACGGTGCAGATCCTTTTGATTCTTCCCTCGGAATCCCATCGTTTCGCCGTGTTCGTCTCGAGATCGTGCATGAAAATGACGTGATCGGCGGCACCCGTCACCAGAACTCTGTCGTTCGAGGAGGGCAGAAACTCGACGGCGAACACATTTCCCTCGTGCTGAGTCTCAATATCGACCTTTTCGACTCCGGCCCTCCAGATTTTGACGTGGCGATCGTCGGATCCCGACGCCAAAAGTGCACCCGATCTATTCCATCGCAAAGTGTTCACACAACCCCCATGGCCCTGAAAACCCATTTTTGTTGTTTGTCATGTTTTCATGTCGCTCAAAACAAACTTTGAGCGTTTCAGTGTTTTCCAGCGCATCGATCAACACATTTTCGTTCAGAATATTCGGGAATAGCTGCGCCACTTGTTCCTGCTCACATCTTCTCTCCAACGCATGGAACATACCTGTAATCTTACTTGTCAGTCTACTCTTGAAATTTCCAGCAAAGAAAAAGTTAATTAATCCCTTGAAAACCCGAAATTTCCGCCTCAAAATGCGGTAAAAACAACAAGTTACAAGTGTCGTAGGGTGTGGCGCCAGGTGTGCAAACACTATCACGTCGAACCACAGAGAAAAAAGAGTTCGAGCCCGTATAAATAATTTACCGGCCATTTTACGAGTTTTTTCCTAGTAAAAAATTATTCATGCATTATAAAATGCTGAATTTGCAGATAAACAGAGAATGTACTGCCTGCAATGGCTGATCCCGGTACTTTTAATCCCAAAGCACTGGATTCACCCGATGTTTCTCGTCGAGCAGGCGCTCTTCATGTGGTTCTACATTGTCGGATTCTTTCTTGAAAGGAGGTTCGTCTGATCTTTAAAAAACAGTGCTAATACGCTTTGTGGCTAAAATAAACAAAAAAATTGGAAGAAAGACCTAAATATTCGTAAATTTTGGGAGCAGATGTTAAAAAGCTGTAATTTTGGCTTTTAAACGAACAGAAAACTGATGAAACATTCTAAACAGCTTGGCCTTTCACAAAAACTTCAGTTCTACCTGATTTCTCACTCAAAATTTGCAGCTAGTCCGAAAAACAAAAGCATTGGAGTTGAAAAACCGAAAAAGGGATAAAACTCACTGAATTCTAGGCCAATTACTCCTCAAAATCACAAAATCAATCAGTTTCAGACCGTGCCACATATGCTCGGGCATCTTCTTCATCGCGCTTTCGCTCATCTGCTACTCGGACCCGGACAGTTGCATATTCTGGCCGACGTGCAGCAAGAAGATGAACGGAGAGGTGTGCAACTACGTCTTCCGCGACCGTCTCTAAATTTTCCAATTTCACCAGAAAATTTAATCGTTCAGCGAACTATTACGGGCTTTCTCCTCTTTTCCTCCATCTCTTTCTCTCCCCTCTGTAATATCCCCGCAGCTTGCTTCTTGTTCTTCCTCTAATTGCACACCAAAAAAGTGATAATTGTGATAATTATAAAAGTTTTAAAACTTGAGAAAAGCTATGAAATTTTGAAAATTTTTGAAAAGAAAGGCAAAAACGAACGCTTTGAAAAATTTTGTTTCGGCCTTGATAAAAGCTCAAAATTATGTTTGTGTAGTCATAAAAAGACTGGGAAAAAGTATTGAATATAAACAAAAATGACAACAAAACAAAACAAAAAACAATGGGAACATAGTTGACAATGCAAGAAAAAGTGAGGAACTTTTGGTACGAATTCATGAGAAAAGGGACTTGAAGAGTTCATTTCTCGACTCGTGGCTCCACGTCACAACGGACGGTTTCGACGGATAAAAATTGACGAGTTTCGCGATGGGCTCGTACTTCAACCGGCGGTCTTTGGACGACAACTGGCTGACGTCCCTCTTCTTCTTCGACTGGAACATGCTCTGCAACTCCATGTAGCTTCTCGTCATATCCGCGCCGTCCTGTGCGGTGCTTTGGCTTCGCGACTCGAGCATCTGCTTCAGAAGAATCTGGTAGAAGTCCGAATCGTCGAACACCTCGTTGTCGATGGCCTCCGACGGAGAGGCGCCGATTCGCACGCGGCCGCTCCGATTCGTTCGCACTTTTTTCAGCAGTTTTTCCTCGTCAGCAATCACCTGTAAATATTGGAATAGAGAACAAACTTCGAAAGATTACAGATCACAAACCTTCTGGATTTGTCCAAGAATACTTCCTTTCTCGAAAACCGAAAAATCAGTGTTATTCATCGATTTCTGGCTGATCAACTTGGTCCGATTGTACCATTTTGTGATGGTCGTGGCCCGGAATTTGTCGATTCCCTCGTCCTTCTTCCCTAAATTACTCTTCAGGGCTTTCAGAGAAGTTCCGACGGATTCTGAAGGCGTGACGTCTTCTGAATCGTCTCCAGAATCGCCTTCCTCTTCGTCGTCCATTCCTTCGTCGTCACTCGGAATTTCCTCATCGTCATCGCTCGGAATCTCTTCGTCATCATCGTCCTCATTTTCTCCTTGACCGCTTCCATTTTTACCAAAATAGTTTGTGGCTTTTTGTATGGAATTTCGCAGTTTCGCCATGTTCGCAAGCGCGTTCATCAGCGATTCCTTCGTTTTCACGTCTGAACTCTTCAGAAGTGACTTCCGCGCGTCGCCACGTGGCATCTGATTGACCGAGTTGAGAAGTGCGTGCACTCTAATGTTTCCGTACATCAGATCGTCCCAAACTTGACGTTGACCGCGCACACTTGCAGCTGAAAATTATGCTTGGTTATTGAGTAATCAGAAGTTAAAGATCAACGAACCTTTGTCAGCTTTATCGGAATCATCGTTCAGCGACAATGTCGTCATTTTCAGCTTCGTCTCTCCAGAATCGCCCTCATCGTCCTCATCTTCCACAACTTCTTCGTCGTCCACCTCACCTTCGTCACTTTCTCCAATTTTTCCGTTTTCCGAAGCGTCAGAAGCTTCCGAGTCCACGTCATCTTCCTCCTCCACTTCTTCTTCATCTTCCTGCTCGTCTTCGTCGTCATATTCTTCGGAATCGTCGGCATTTTTGTTGTGCAAACCGCTAATTTCGGAAATGTCGCCGAAAAGTGATTTACGGGAAACGGCTGTGCCCGCGTATTTTCCCTGCTCGAAATCAAAGTTGGCACGCGCTTTTCCAGTCGATTTTAACGTTTTGGAGCCTGAAAAACTGGAATTTTGGGAATTATTTTGAAGAAAAGTACTACCTTCTAGATTGTCGTCTTCTAAATCGGGTAATTCCGATACGGGGTTTGTCAGCTTTGAGATTTCGTCAAGGAGACCCATTCCTGAATTTTGAATCTTTAAACTTAAAAATTCAGCTAAAAGAGAGCAATAAAGGAGCCGAAATCGCGAATTTCGTGTGGAAATTGTGAAAAAATCGAGATGGTCGACAGAAATAAATCGAATTTCTTAGGCCAGAAAGACTAGTCCACGGCCGCGATCTTTCGAACTGCTTTCGAAATCACACACTGGTGGGCGGACAGAATAAGAAGTCTGCCCGATTCTCGAGTCTCCGTTTCTGCCACATATACTAGAAATGACCGGAATGGCAGTCTGTAAGTGTCTGAGAGCAGAAGAGAAAGCTCGAAAGAGCGGAAGGGGAGGGAACAGGAGAACTGCCAGCCGTCGACTGTGAGAAGAACGCGGCGAATGCGTGTGAGTGGGCGGACAGAATAAGAAGTCTGCCCGATTCTGGAGTGTCCATTTCTGCCAAACTATACTGAGAATTACTTGAATGACAGTCTGTAAGTGCCCGAGAGGAGAAGAGAAAGCTCGAAAGAGCGGAATAGTTTTCTTTTCATAATAAACTCGTTCAATTTGCCGCGTAGTTGTCCGTATCGGAAGTTCTGAGAAGGATGTTCACGGATTATTATGTACCAAAACGTCAGAAACTTCGGGAATGTTTTATCGAGACCGTGTTGGCGATAGTGGCGTACTTTTCGCCGAAAAGGCCTTTGTCCAAAATGATAGTCTTCTCGCCGTTCTCCGTCCGAACTTCGATGCCATACGTTGTGAAAGAATACCGTTTCGTACCGTTCTCAGACTGGACGCTTTCGAAATCACACACTGCTGAAGAACAAGAAGAAATTCGTTTTTAGAAACTTTATTTGACTGTAATTACATTTGGGTCAAATTATACTGCAAAATAAATAAATAAAATTAAAATTAGGTCGGCTTAAAGCTGTTGTTTTTCGCCGACGGAAAAGTGAACGGGGAGATCGACAGAGCAAAAAAGAGAAGTAAAAACTAATTTGGCATCGTAGAGACAACTAATAGGGAATAAGTGCAAATCGAATCAGCGGAAGAACAATAATATTTTCTTTTTCTTTTTCAAGTCCGTCCAATTACTTTCCGAACGGCAAGAATCCCTTGACGGTCTCGAACGCGCCCGTCGCCATCGTCTTGGCCTTTTCGACGTGCTCGGTGAGTCCGAGTTGGCCGATCAGCGAGTCATCCTCGGCGTTCATTTCGGCGGCGATCTCTTCGGGAGTCTTGCGCGGTCCTGTAATTGTTTTTGTTGTTTTCGAGCAAGCACGCGGCTCCGCGCTTGGTAATTGACTCAATTATTATCAGTTTGGCTGAACAAACGCGCTCCGCTGCAAGAAAAGTGAGAAAACCAAGCATTTCCGATAGCCTAGGGGCGTGTTTCCTCAGCCAAGAAGAGTTAGGTTTGCGTACCTCCGATGCGTCCTTCGGTAAAGTCCATCGCGACGCCCTCCTCCTTCTTCTTGATCGCGTACTTGTCGCGAATGCCCTGACGCATCTTCTCGCGCTCCTGCTCCATCTTGCGATGCTTCTCCTTGCGCCGTTCCTCCTGCTCCAGACGAGCGGCGACGACTTCCGGGTCCTCGCCGGTCTCCGTCTTCTCGCCGCCCTCGTCCTTGTTGAGTCCGAGACCGCCCGTCACCTCGTTCAACTGGTTGCCCACCATTTGTTTCATGAGGAAACCGGCCATTTTCGATTGATGGCGCGCTGAAAAAACAAGCGCAATTTGTGCGAGAACGCGGAGAGGAGAAAAATAATGAAAAGAAAAGAAAAGAGCAGCGGGGCGCCAATATCACCTGAGTTATTAAGTGGGCGTGGCTAGCCAATCACTCTCGGCGCCAGAAAAGGATGAGCCGACAGAGACTTTGCTTTCCAGTTCAGTCACACCAAAACTTTTATATGGCTGTGAAAAATGAGAAAACGACGTCCCGCTGCGTCTCTTTTATGATTCGACACTCCATCGGGCAGGGAGTGAGAGAGGAAAACGAAAATTTTCGGATGAAAATGTTTTTGGGAGCGAAAGCAAAAATGTGCGCGCACGCCGACGAAATGGGATAAAAATTTGATGTCTCCGAGGCAACCGGGAGAGTAAAAAGCAAAAACAAACTTGGAATTTTATGACTTACTGACAAAGCTGGCTTTACCGAACACCTGCGGGACTGGAAAGTTTCGGTCAAGGGAGACTAGTCCGCGCTCGGATCACGAGCTCAAACGACTAACTCAAACGGACTTTGCTCGCAATTTTCTAAGTTTGAGAAAATTGGAGTCACAGAAAGCTCAAATGAGGATCATCCATTTAAATGCAAATCCACTCGACCGAAAACCGCCTGCGAGCAGGTGATTTTGACGTTTTCATGAAGAGCTTTAGAACTTATGGGATTATTCAGTGTACGTCTTTTCCCGTTTCTTTACGTCAAAACACGCAGTTCGGCGCTGTAAAAAAACTTTAACAAAAAACATCTCGCGTGGAAAAGAGCGGTAAAGACTCAAAAAAGCAAGAATTGCTGTTTGACCGGGGAAAATCTCAAAAACCTGGCGACAAACGAGCGCTTCTGGAGCCCACGGATGACGTGCTTGTGCTCTCTTCTTCTCCCGACGGAGCCGCTCAATCGAAAAGAAAGAGAGTGTGTGCTCCAAGTGCGCACTCGAGAGCGCGCACACAAAAAAGGGCCGCGCGGGCTCACACGGCTCCGTCGAAAAATTGGAGCCGAGGCGAGAGGTGAGGGGAGAATGCAAAAAAGAAAAAGGGAAAAGAGAGGCCCCTGGGGAAGGAGCGACCGAATCGATGGGGAGCGGCGCGCACGCTTGACGGCTTCTTCTTTTCTCTTTTTTTCTTTGCTCGCCGACGGCGGCTCCGAAGGCTCAGCAGCCTCGTGCGCGCTCAGGGAAAACGAGCAAAACAAGGCGAATGTGGCGGGGGGAGAGAGAGTTGAATAAGTTATTCTTGCACAAAAATAGAGAAAAAGTGTGAAACGAAAGATTGCCTTTCCCTTTTTCCTTTTCTTCTTCTTCGTCGGCGCGCATCTTTTTTTGCCGCTACGCCAAACTCTTTTTCTCCGTTTTTTTTCGAGCGAGGAGCAGAATTCGGTTTTGTTGTTGCCGAGAAGGGGAATCGCGATATTTGCCGTTCTTTTCGAACGAAAACCAAGTGCACTCTAACGAGATTTTCGCATAAAATTACTCCAAAAATCGCGATTTTTCGAAATATTTTTGCATTGTTCGCAGAACTTTGAAGCTTTGATAAGAAAAATTGAGCAAACGTCATCACGAAAGTCAAGAGGATACCTGGAAAAGGAAATATGGGCTAGAGGTATGGGAAGACGAGAAAAAAAACAGAATCGGATTAAATTACTCACTCTTTCTTCCGAAGCATTTATTGAAAACCCAGCAGAAAACACATGATTACCCAGTTCAATATCCAAACGTTTCTACACTTTTTTTCTGACACACATGACATGCAAATAGTAAATTTTTTGTAAATTTCTACTCAATAAATAATCGCTGAAAAAAAGAGGTTTTTTGTTAGAAACCAGGAAATTTTCGACCATATTGCGACGCTTGATGTTCGATATACACAGCGATCGCTCCGAAGATCACAGAGACCACCGAACCTGCAAAAAATGTGATGAAGCAAATGCGCTCCAATGCGCGGACATACCAAAAAAACTGATATAGTGAAATGGGACGACGAGTTGTTGGCCGAAATGAACAGTGATCCAGACATAGCATCCGGCGCCCGCCAGAACGAATACGATAAGCATCTGAAGTGGAAAAGTTCGAAAAAAGTTTGGCGGAGTGCACTTGCTCACCCCTGTCCAGAACGTGAAAACGGCGGATTTGAGCGTCGGAGATCGTGTTAAAAGAAAGATTGGAACGTGTAGAACACTGAGAAACAAGGCGGACGAATTCAGAATTCCGACGATGACGTTGTAGTTTTTCGGGTGTGACGGAGAGGTGAAAACCCAAAGCGTTTCGATCGATAATGGCACTAGAAGACACGTGGCAAGCATGTGCGACACTGTTTTGTAGTGGATCGAACACACGCGCGGCTTCTCGTAGCTGATCTTCAATGGACTCACCGCCCGTCGCTTTACCGGATTCGTGTTTGACACCGCCGCCGTCCGAATCTTGACCTCGACCTCTTCTAAACTTTGTGTCCGATCCATTGTGCACTCGGACACGGTGTCGGATTTACGAGAAAACGAGAACGAGCTTGTGGTCGTCGAGGTGCGCGCTGAAAACAAACGCTGTCATGTTCTAAAAATTTTGCGGATGTATGCGTACCGCCAGTGGCGAACGACCGATCATCGAGCGAAACGACGGATGACATGACGGGCGGAACGAAGCAGAAATGAATGTTTTGAGAAAAACTAATGGGGAGAGTTCACAAGCGGAACTTAAAAAACACATTATATTGTTGGTTTTTGAAAAAACAATTGTTGCGCTTCCTGCACCGAACGAGTTGATATTCGTTGATAATCGGTTTTACCTTTAGGCCTGAAAAAGCTGTTTTGACTTTTCGTGGTAAGACCCTCCAGTCCAAAAGGGAATCCTGCCAGTTCTCTAATAATGTATGTCCATTCTCCCCCTCACCGCCCCATCAAAGGAAGGAATCCCTAGTTCACACCCCGGTGAGGGGAGCCCCAGAATGCGAAGGAATTGTATGGAACGGAATCACTCGGGTGTCAAATTTGCCCTTCAACTCACAAAATGATGGACGATATTTTTGAGGTAGTGCAATGGATTCGAACACTTGTTTCGGCCGCACGCCCACTCATTTCCATTTGCATTCGCTGCTGTGTGTCAGTCAGTCGCACTGTGGCTCGTTTCTTCCTCGCACTACGGTTTTTTTTTCAATTTTCCTACAAACTGCTTGCTTTGTAATGTATCAACTTAAAATCCCGGTCCCGGGGCCCAGAATCAGAAAGAAGTAGACTATCTTGTGAAGTCTCACGGTCTCCAGAGCTGACAATATGGGCGTGGCCACGGCCAAATGGCGTTTTCATGAATTGAGCAGGTTTTCTCTGATTTTTGTGGTCAACGGCGATGGAAAATGATTGTTTGACATAAAAACACACTAATTGTCAGAATTAATGACGTTTTGGCACATTTTTCGCGGATTTTGCTTTTTCGCCTTCGCCGCCGATAGCCGCCCATCGCCGCTTAAAAACCGCACTTCTCATTTTGCGCTTTCTTGACCGTTTTCAGACAGAATTGGTTTTGAGAATGATAAATCACGTAAATATAAGCATTTTGAGCGCTCGAACCGCGAAAATTACCGAAAAGCAACTGAAATTCAGGCAGTTTTAGCCAAAAACCTTCAAACGGATAAATGTGATTTGCGACTTGACCAAATTTAACGCTCTTGCGCTTAAAAAATTCGTAAACGCCTAAACAATCGGTCTATCAAGAGACAAATGAGAAATTATCGGTTTTTCGTGGCTAATCTGCCAAAAAACACAAATTTTGCTGTTAAAATTTGAATTTCGCGCCAATGTATCGCTCTATTGGGCGGGGCCCACTTGCGCCCATTGTAAGCTCTGGAGACCGTGAGTCTATATACCGTAAAAGCTATAATTCGAACGACACCCCAATACCGTTTAGTATCGCAGCTGCCGATAGAGATATCGAAAAGTTGTCAACTAATAAAATGTACGAAATATTTTGATGAACATGCTATTAATTGACAATTCTTTGGTATCTCCACCGGCTGCTATTATATAATAGGTTTTATGGAACTTTTGGTCTTGCAGAACTGTTCCGATTTCGGATGGTCTGCTCAAAACTCAATAATCGCGGGTTAACCGGATGTATGTTCACCTTTTCACGCGTGTGGTCCCACTCCACCAAGCTCCGCCCCTTCCTCTTAATGGACAGACACGCGTGGTCACCCACACGCGCGGTCCATTCGAAACCATTCTCCTTCCGGTCCTTCTTTCCCTCCAATAGAATTTCTCCGTTTTCAGAATGTCATCGATCCGTGTGGTTCTTAAAGAGCAGGCGGTTTGGAAGGAGTTCAACTCGAAAACCACCGAAATGATTGTGACAAAGAAGAAAGGACGCGTCCTGTTTCCGCACTTGGACTACGTGATCAGCGGGCTGGATCCGAAGGCGCTCTATCGAATTCATTGTCATCTGGAGCGAGTCGACAACATCAAGTGAGTTTTAGACTTAAAGGAGATCGGTCACTACAAAAGAACGCCAAAAGTTACATTAGGTTGCAGTAAATATGGCCTGATTTAGGACTTAAAAGCACTTTTCTTCGTCGCTTTCTTAATGGATACTTAGGGACCGCAACGGGTTTCACGAAACTCCCAATTTTCATAAAATTTTTGTTGGAATGTGTTCCCCTACTCTATATGAGTACGCTCCCAATTTTTTTTTCCAAAATTTTCGGTACATCCCGAGTTACACCCATTCAAAGTTGGCCTGTTTTCTCCCCGGTCGGCGGCAGAGGAGGGGGCGGAGTCTCGCCTGCAAGTCCGCCGCACGCGTTTTTCGCCTCTGTTTGGTGGCTGAAACCAAAAAGGCAACATATAAATTGAAGAAAAATGATGTTCTAAAAAAGCAAAACATCTTTCAAGGTCAAAAGTTTCGAACCCGACACCTCCAGACTGCCGAGTGAGCACTCTGCCACTGCGCCAAACGGGTGGGGGCGCGCCGACCAACAATGGCATTGAGAACGTCGGTTTGCGCGGCCCCCTTCCAGGTGTGACATCAGTGGTTTTTAACACACAAATCCAAAACTGTAACTGTTTACAGTCACTTAAAAAAAAACGGAGAATTAGAAAATTGAAAATTTTAGCATGAATCGATCGGAAATTGGATGCTGAATCCGATTTTGTAAAAATTAGCCGCGTGTCAGGTACCTGTGACGGCTAAATCCCCCGAAAACTGAAATTTCGGCGAAACCGGCTCCACTCAAATGAACAGAAAAGTGCTCACAGGGGGTCTAGGGCTCTGAAAATTTATATTTGAGTTCTCAGAGAAATTATCTATAGATTCCGAAAATAAAAAAGTATGGTCATCGCTGAAATTTTTTCACAACTTTTTGTGCCAGTTTGAGGGCCTGTAAAAAAAAACGGAGAAGACGAAATCTGATTTTTATTTCAAAAACGGATTCCCCATCACTTAAACTGTAAATTAACTAAAAATTAGCCGCGTGTTGCACAAACTCCGGCCACACGAGCTCTCAGACTGACTTCCATTTTCGTTTTCGCCGTTTTTTAGAAAAACGGTGCGTTTTCACGGGAAACTGAGTTGTTCATTGGATTCAGCATGGTCGATTACATAATGTAAATCATTTTGAGTATGGTACTTCATTTGTGGACCTCGGTACATGGCCTCAAACATGCGCGCGCGAAACTTGGGAGAAAATTCGGCAGGCCACGCCCCCTTTGTTGCGCCCCCTACTGGATACTGTTTAGACATGAGCTCATAACAAAATATTAAACTACAAAGTTGTTAAAGGACCAGGGAACCCAAAAATTTTTTTGATTTTTTTGTGAAATGTTTTTGTGACTGTTTGAATTGTCTCTTATTGCCTCATACACTGGTGAAATGCTGCCTCTCAAAAATTCCAATGAACGAAACGGCATGCAGTTAAAGTTGTGGCCGTGGTCTAGCGCCAATGGCCGAAAAATATATAAAAATATATGCGCTTCTCGGCCATTTTATTTTTTCCGCTTTTTTACCGGTTTTTTCCAAAAATTCACGGTTTCTCCCATTTTTCAGTTGATTGACATTTGTTCGGCACTTCGGCACTTACTTATTTTTTCACTGCTAAAAAATTGTTTTCATTCAGTCGATATGAAGTGCCAAAATGGGAGAAACCGTGAATTTTTTTGGAAAAAAACCGGTAAAAAAAGCGGAAAAATGGCCGAGAAGCGCATATATTTTTTTATATTTTTTTCGGCCATTGGCGCTAGGCCACGGCCACAACTTCAACTGCATGCCGTTTCGTTCATTGGCATTTTTGAGAGGCAGCATTTCACCAGTGTATGAGGCAATAAGAGACAATTCAAACAGTCACAAAAAAATTTCACAAAAAAAAATATAAAAATTTGGGTTCCCTGGTCCTTTAAATTTAGAAATTACAACAACTATTCAGTTGACCACTTTTTGAAATATTGGATGTACTTACTATTGGTGCTCATCCCTTCCTTTTTCAGATACAAATTCGACCACTGTGAATGGCAAGAGGCGGCGAAAGGAGACCCACCAATCACGCCAATCCGTGTCGAGCATCCGGACGGAGCGCGTCCCGGCGAGCACTGGATGCGCGATGCGGTCTCGTTCGCCTCGCTCAAGATCACGAACGATCCGCAGAACGAGAACAGACGGCTGATTCTGGTGCAGAGCATGCACAAGTACCTGCCGGTCGTCACGATCACCCGATTCGACAACGCTCGCGCCGAGGAGTTCCGCATCCGGGAGACCGAGTTCGTCGTGGTGACCGCCTATCAGAGCGACGAGATGATCAAGCTCAAGGTGGCGCACAACAAATTCGCGTCGGGATTCAGGCAGACGGGCGGCAAGCGTCGACTTTCGGACGAATCGGAGGAGAACGAGCCGCCGAAGAGACGGCCTGACTCTGTCCACTCTTCCACGTCGTGCGGATCTTCGGCCACCGTGTCGCCGATCGACTGGGAACAGCAGCAGCAGCCACAGGGATACGGTATGGCGATGCCGATGCCGATGATGATGAACTTGAACGCGCAGAACTACTGGGGACAGTACTGGAATCAGTGGAACTATCAGATGAATCCGATGAACTTCCAGAACTTTCAATGGAACAATAACAATAATAACAATAACAATTCGATAATTCCTCCGTTCGCACCGCAAAACGAGACTCCGAACGGCACACCGTTTCAAAACTTGTGATGTGCTCTATTGACAAATTGTCTCGAAAAGGCGTTTCCGCCAATTTTATCCGCATTTCGTTGTATTTCTACGTTGTACATGCACAAACGATATCAAATTTACACTCTACCTCTATCCATGACTTTGTATACCGCATTTTTTGGCCGATTTTCAATTTTTAATAAATGTTAATTATTTTTACACTGTCTTTTTTTCTTCCTCATCTTTGGAGCTCTATAGCTTAAGAACGAGTGATTGTATAAAAAAGTGTTCAACAGAAAACTGCTAGGAAATTTTGTGTTGAATAACCTTGTTGTTTGTCATTTTTCTCCAAAAAACTTTATTCGCGAGATATGGCGCTTTTACTGAACGCCATTCACAAGCGTAATGAAAAAGCGACGTGAAATTTATCAGTGAGAATTGGGCGGCGTTAGCCCAAATTTCCGAAACAAAATCGACAATTTTCAACGTGAATCTGAAACTTTTTCCCATTCCGAGATTTTTGAAAGTAGACTGCTCGTGTCAAGAAGCATTTGAGACATGTCGACTTCCTCTGCTAAAAGTGAGCCGCCCAGCATATTTCAAAAGAAAAACAAAGAAGTTTTGAGACGATCGCAGAAGCAACAAAAAGACGGTTCGCGAGAAGGAGCAGAGTCAGAAGACTGCCGCGATAGAGGATGCGCCGACGGTGCGGAAGAAGGAGAAGAAGGAGTCGTTGAAGTTCGCGATGCGCGCGTTCGAGAAGCACGTGAAGGGTCTGCGAGCGGATTTCAGTGCAATGCGTCGCTTCAACGACTACACGAAGATGAAGGCGTTCAAGGAGGCGCAGGAGGACGGCAGGAACCGCTACAAGGACGTCGGCTGCCTCGATAACAACCGCGTGAAACTGGGAGCCCCGTGGCCGCATCAGTACGTCCATGCCAACTACGTCGCCGTGCCGAACAATCCGAAGCGCTTCATCTGCACGCAGGCGCCGCTCGAGAAGACGTGTGCCGACTTTTGGTGGATGTGTCTGCAGGATCGCGTCGAGACCATCTTCATGCTGTGCAACTACATGGAGAAGGGCGCGAAGAAGTGCCACGAGTACTTGCCGACCGAGGAGAAGCCCGACACGTTGACGTTCAAGGAGAAGAGCCAGAAGGTGACGGTGAAGTTCGAGTCGGCCGCCGAGTTCAAGTTCTCGGAAGAGACAAAGGCCAAGGTGACAAAGACGATTCTGACGGTCGAGGGTCCGGGCGGCGCCACCGGAAAGGTCAGCCACTACCACTGGATCGACTGGCCCGACCGCGGAGTTCCGGAAGCCGATGCCGCCATTCTGGAGCTGCTCGAGGAGGCGAGGGCCACCAAGTGAGTTATCACCAAAAATGTAGAAAGAGGCGTGGCCTCAGCGTGCACGGTTTATCACCATTTAGGCGCGAATCTCGAAATTTAACCCCATTTTTCATGTTTTTCGTGAAAAATTACCCAAATTTTGTACGGGTTTCGACGATGTAATTGCATAACTTTGTTAAACTAATTATCGCGCACTTTTTGAGCTTAAAACGAGCACGTTTCATTCAGAAATGAATCAATTGAATCGATTTTCAAGATTTGTGCTGAAAATGCGCGAATTTCAGTCATTCGCCGATACTTTTTGCCGTTTGAACGCTTAAAATACTTGTATTAACGTGCTTAATCACTTCCGACACTCACTTCGTCTCAAAACTATCGAGATCGGCCGGTATTATTGGGGCACCGGACAGAAAGGGCGCGCTGTTCGCAATCTGGCCGAATTTCTAGGCATTTTCCACTGAAAATGTGGCCTAACTTTTCAAACTCGGCCCCGAGGTCGCTCAATTTGCACTGCATAAAGAGTTTCTCAATAGAGCGCCATTTGTGTGCGGTGCCCCTATAATATGAAAATTCCGAAATTGCGGCGGCGATTGGCCGCGGAGGGCGTATTGCGAAATATGCCAAAAACGTCTTAAACGCGGCGTTTTCACAAAAATTTCGATGTTTTCTCTCTTTAATGTCTTCGTCGATATCAAGCACAAAAATATCGGAAAAGTGCTGAAATTGCGCGGCAATTTTCAGAAAACGCGTCTGAGACTAGGCCACGCCCCTTTCGACACTTTTTTGGTCGCCGTGAGTTAGCCGTCGAGCGTATTTGCATTCTCTCCTTTCAGGGGTCCGATTGTGGTGCACTGCTCAGCCGGAATCGGAAGGACCGGCTCGGTAGTGATGCTCGAGTACATGATGGATCAGTTGCTGAACAATCAGGCGATCGAGGAGAGCACGAAGATTCTCCAAAAGATCAGAGATCAGCGCAACAACTCGATTCAGACGGACCATCAGTACTTGTTCGTGCACCAAGTCCTGCTGAATCAGATCCGCGCCAAGGGATTCTTCAACAGCGACGCGAAAAAGTCGCACAATGATTTCACGACCGACTACAAGAAAGTGACGCAGGTTTGAGAAGGATCTGACAGAACACCGAATAAATGTTCATTCTTGAAAAGTGTACAATATCAAATGTTATTGTTGAGACCGCCCGTCTGATGCGTTTTGATGAGTTCCAACGCGGTTTTATAGTCATTGCATTTCTGACCCAGTTTGAGAGTGTTCTGGAACTGCGCCAACATCTTTCCGGCGTGTCCCTTGACCGCGTTCGCCGAAGTTTCGATATTATCGTCTTGATCGCCGAAATGAGTGAAATGCAACGCATTCTTCTCGGCAAGACTCGCCAAAAGCCACGGGAAGTAGAGATTCGTGGCGACGTTTGTGCGAAGAGTGAAACAATCGCCTTCGAACGCGTCTGCAAGTGGGCTCTATTGAAAATTTGAATTAATTCGCGACGGGGGCGCGATTGCTTACCGGTTTCGTTCGAAAAATAGATCAAGTGAGACGGTTTGAGAGCGGAGATCTCATCGGAAACCGTCTTGTCGCTCGCTTCTTGCAAATTTGTGATTGACGATTGCTGAAAGATGGTTTGCAAGTGCGCTCTATTGAGAATTGAGAAACCTTCACATCTACTCCGTCGGCCCTTGCCAACTCCAAAAACTGGTTCCTGGCTGCTCCATAAACCAAAAAAAGCGGAACAACTGGCACCAGCTCTTTAGTCTCGACTGTCAATTCGCCGGCTCTCGGGCTCCAGCCGCTCGCTTTCTTCACTTTTTCGTTAGAAAATAGGGATGGACGAGTTTCGGACAAATTTCCGACGCGATGCTCGAGCGCGTTGGAAATATTGAGCACATTGGCGGCGTTTTGGGGGTCCGCCAACTTGGCAATGCTCAAAATTCCTTGAGCAGCGTCTTCGAGGGTTAGATAGTTGACGAAGGTGTCTGAAAACATTAAAACTACAATATCTCAGTTGGCTGAAGAGAACTCAAAGTGTTGTCAACTGATAAACTGCTCATGCGAAAATTGTGTACATTTTATCAGTTGACAAGTTTTTGATATCTCTACAGACAGCTAATATACCTGCACTCAAACCCAATCGGCTCGTTTCTTGCTCCAACTCTCGTTTAGACGACACCAAAACACTTGGCAGTCGGCCAATAACAATCGGAATACGGTAGCTCACCGCGTAACTGTGCGCCATCGCTTCTACGGACATTTGTGCGGAGCCGCGGAACGAGATGGGCTCCAGGGGTTGGGTTTCGACACGAACCGCAGATCTACCGTACACCTCTTCTCCGGAGACGAGGACAAACGATGAGAGAACTGGAGATTGAGAAGTGCGGATGGCATCAAGGACAGCGGTGACTCCCTTCAAATTGACAGTACCATTACCCGTGTCCACAGTAAGAATACGCCTACCAAAATCAGCGTTTTCGCCGCCACAATCGGCTCTTTTTCCACGTCACGCGTCGTCAGGGAGGCGTCGAACACCGTTTCGATTCGATTTTCCACAATCACACGTCTCACGCCGTCCTCGTTCACCGACGCCAAATTGAGCAGAACGAAGGCCGGATGAGCGAGCAGCGCCTTGGGGATCTACGCAAAAATTATCAATAGAGCGCGTTTTCCGACCATCGCACTTACCGTCTCGTTTTGTCCGTTGTGAAGGAGGTGGACACGAGTGCCTTGCGCCAGAAGCACTTCAGACAGTTTGACGGAGAACGCTGAGAGACCGCCCGTGATGAGCACCGACATTTTTTCTCTGAAAACTTTTGTTTTCGGAACTTTTGACCCAGTCACGGTCTCCAGAGCTTACAATGGGCGCAAGTGCGCCCCGCCCAATAGAGCGATACATTGGCGCGAAATTCAAATTTTAACAGCAAAATCTGTGTTTTTTGCCAGATTAGCCACGAAAAATCGATAATTTCTCATTTGTCTCTCGATAGACCGATTGTATAGGCCATTACGAATTTTTTAAGCGCAAGAGCGTTAAATTTGGTCAAGTCGCAAATCACATTTATACGTTTGAAGGTTTTTGGCTAAAACTGCGTGAATTTCAGTTTCGGTAGTTTTCGCGGTTCGAGCGCTCAAAATGCTAGTATTTACGTAATTTATCATTCTCAAAACCAATTCTGTCTGAAAACGGTAAAGAAAGCGCAAAATGAGAAGTGCGGTTTTTAGTCGGCGATCGGCGGCGAAGGCAAAAAAGCAAAGTCCGCGAAAAATGCTCCAAAACGTCATTAATTCTGAGAATTCGTGTGTTTTCATGTCGAACAATCATTTTTCCTTTGACCACAAAAATCAGAGAAAACCTGCTGAAATTCATGAAAACGCCATTTACCCGAGGCCACGCCCATATTGTCAGCTCTGGAGACCGTGCTGCAGTTGAAAAAATCCGATCGGATTCTCACTTTTTTTTCCAACTCTTTTTGAAGACTAGAACACATTCCGTCAGGAATTTTCGCGAAATTCGAAAGTTTATTTCAAAATCTGTTTGCGGTGTCTTCTATACATATTGTAGGGGCATCGCACAGAAATGGCGCTCTGTTGAGAAACTCTTTTTGCAGTGCAAATTGAGCGACCTCGGGGCCGAGTTTGAAAAGTTAAGCCACGTTTTCAGTGGAAAATCACTTCGCGGCCTAGAAATTCGGCCAGATTGCTAACAGCGCGCCCTTTCTGTCCGGTGCCCCTATAATAGCGTAAAGATGCATCTTTCAGGCCGCTTGAGGCCGAAAATCACGGATATTTGCAAAAATTGAGGCTTTCTTGACCTCAAACTTGTATCCAATGTCCACGTGGTCCGATAACAACAAAAAAGTGTGTGTGTGTGTGTTTGGCTGAACAAACACAGAAAAGTGTGGGAAAAAGAGAGAACGACGACACGTTGGTTGGAGGAGGAAGGGAGAGAAATAACGAGAAGACTGTTATTGCGGTCAAGGGCGAAAATGACGATACGGAGGCAGATAGAACGAGATCCGCGAGACTGATTTGTGTACTTTTCACTTTCCACGTGGCACACATTTGCAGTAGTTTTATTAGAGAAAGGCACAGAGCAATCATAATTGAGCTGGTTTCGGAAAAAAAAGAAGTGATTGGATAAAGGAAAAGAAGGAAAGGACACCTGACAGAGCGAGGAAAGATCGAGAATATACAGACAGAAGAAAGAAAAAAAAAGCAACAAAAAGAAAAAGGTCTAAAAGTTGTCGATGCGACGTTTCGAATGGTGCAAAAGTTGTCGATTCCGCTGCCGAGTGACCAGGAACGTGACGGCGACGCAGCAGAAGACGGCGAGGAGGATAGCGGTGCAGAAGATCGCCGTTGACGTCTTCGACAAGCACACTTCGGATGGCGATTGGAACGAAAGCGATTGCGGCGGCGTGTTTGTGTCTGGAATATTATAGGTTTACAACGTACGACTAGCAAACGAACCTTTGCGCTCCTTGTCCTCGACCGGCAACACAATCACATCGACCGACACGTCCGTCTCCATTTCTCCCGCTGTTCTTCTCACTTTTGTCGACGATGACATGGCCGCCGTGCTTCGCGAATCTTCGCCCAATGGCTTGAACGTCACCAGTTCGGGCGTCTGATTCATGGGCGATACGGTTGGGACGGTAGTCCGGAGAGTGACCACTTGCATTACAATGTCGTCCTCGGACGTGTCGTTGAGCGGCGAATCGCGACGATAAGGACTGGACGGCTCGGGGCCTGGGAATGGGTTCACATGATGAGGAGGTGGCCCTTCCTTGTTGTGAAATACGGTCGGATGCGGGGGTCCGAGGATGATCGGTTGGAATGCGTCGGGCTTGATGTATCCGGGGATTCGAGGTCCCTCACCTTCACCGTCCCCCTCAGAATCCACATGATTCCCGTCGATGCTCGGCGGCGTACGATCCGGAGGTCCGGAATGTCTGAATTTAGTGTGATCCAAAGGTCCCCCCGGTCCCCGTCCGATGCCTCCGATCCCATGTCCGGAACACTGTGGCGGAGTGATTCCTTCGCATCCGCCGTCGTGTTTGTAACAAAGTTGGACGGTGCACGTAAAGTAGAGCTGCACCTTATCGGCGTACTTGAAGACGTGCGCGTTCGTGTACGCCGAGATCGCGCCGTTCTCGTATTCAATTTGCGGAAGGAGGAAAGGATCGGTGGAGCAGCCTCTGTCGTCGACCAACTCGAACTTGTTGCCGTGCCCGTCGTCGGCGTAGCAGCTGTGAATCAGAATTCCGTAAATGTGGCTGGCATCTGAATGATTCTTTGTCATCTAGTTTCGTGAATCCCCTTCATGATGAGCGTCTAACCTTGATCGCACCTCCACAAATGCGTGACTTTCTGTCCCACCTGCGCGAATCGCAACACGTGTCCCTCGATTCCCTCCTTCAGGTGGTAGGCGCACACCGGCAACGAGTATTCTTGATCCACATGTTGAGGTGCCAGGGTTCTGCGAGTAAAAAGAGTTGAAAACAAACAAACCAACGAAGTTATTCCACACTCACCCGACATCGATCTCGGCGTTCAGACCTTTGATACTTTCCAGGAAGAAGCATCGGATGCTGAACGCGCGGTCCATTCCGGTCACGAAAAACGGATGGAACGAGGTGATCATGGTGAAGGAGAAGGCGATGCCACGTGGATGCAACGTCCGTTGGCGACGCATGTTGCACGCGCCGATTGGAATTTGAAAGTCTTGGGTGGAGCCGGACGACGAGGAGTGCTCCACCGAGTGATGCACACAGTGTTGCTTGTCCGATTCGCCGTCCACGTAGATTCGGCCTAAACGTTTCGATGATGCTGTCGACTAGATGCGACTACACAACGGTAGGTACCTTTAAACGGGTGTTCGGTGTTAACCTTCACCCGAATAGTGTCAATGCCACAGAAAACTTCCGGCTTCCCGACGACGCCATTCTCAATCTCGAACGCTGTGATTACTGTACTTGATGTAGTCGAGACTAGGAGGTACTGTAAACACACACACACAACTATAACGAAACATACGAATAGAAAAGGTTACCTTGAACAGAAAGTACCACCACATTGGAAGATTGCGAACAGACAAACAGAAGACGAACGTCCGTCGAGGTGTTTCGGTTCGATTAAATACTGGTACCCGTCTCATTATGCCATTTCTCCGGCCCGCACACCACGGCTAATATCCGCTTTTTGCTGACGCGACGCCGGCTAAACTCATTCCGATCGGCTTTCTTCGTTTTGCCTCCGTACACTCATCATAATAATAATACGCGCACACACACACACAAATATATTACTTCATCGTCATCGTCGTTCACATATATCAGTCTATCTTCTGAGAACAGACTGGTTTAGTTTCCGTCCACCTGTTCTGGATAAGTTTTGGGTGCAGAAGGTACAGTAATTCTACAGTTACACTACTGGAGTACACCAGAGTTGAGCGGAAGAGCTCAACGGAAGAACACGGACGAATTTTTTTCGTTTTTAGAAAAATTTTTCATGGAATGTGATCAACTGACGAAATGTATAGCAAAGTGAACTGTGCTCATAGAAAAATAATTGTAAATTTAGCTTTTAATACAAAAAAGTTATTCGAGTACGGAAGACGGAAAGACATTTTCACGGAACGCCTCGAATAACTTTTTTGTATGAAAAGCTAAATTTACAATTATTTTTCTATGAGCAGAGTTCACTTTGCTATACATTTCGTCAGTTGATCATGTTCCATAAAAAAAATTTCTAAAAAAGATTTAAAAAAATTTCCGTGTTCTTCCGTACACGTAATTTTTGTGAAACAATTAAATGAAAACGCATTGCTGCTTGCTCTCAAATTCCGTACTAGGAGCTGAAGTTTATCGGATCGTTTTTTGGCAAAGGGTTGAAATTTCAATAATATATACTTCTCTGCTAGTTTTATTGTCCAAATGAGATCTTAAATATAAGAAGCGACGGCGGCGAGACTCTTCCAGCGCCTCCGCTCTACCTCAGCGAACACCCTCTTCAGATGGTGCTCCACTTCCTCCCGGGACACTATCAATTTCTTATCGTACACATTGTCCCATTTCCAGTTGGATCCGGCCGAACACTCGTTCAATTCGAGTCGTTCGACGAACGGTGACCGCCAGTTGAATCGACCGAATATTCTAGAATTTTGAAAAGTGCAAACGTTTCAAAGTGCCTCGAACTCACATATTCACAATCAGTCCCTGTCCGAATCCGATTTGGTTTTCGTCTTTGAGCCCATGCAGCATAAAGTCCCGATCGGGGCTCCATTTCGAGTCGGCCAGCCATATGTCGCGTACCCATCCGGTGCCCTGTAGTTGAAGATCATACGATTATCGTACACATCTCGACAAGACTCACTTTTTTGAGTATCCTGGCCTTGTCGAACTCGTGCACATCGCCCATGACAGTCCGAATGCACGCCTCGAAGGTGAACAGATCCTGAAAACTGTCGGCCCTTTCCCAGACGCTCAGACAGACGTGTGCCTCGTCGGACAACTGCGGATAGAATGTCTGTTGCAGGAAGACGTGGAGGGCGCCGTTGTCGGTGCCGTGGAAGCTGTCCGGAAGGTGTTCTTCAAAGTTGGCGAACTTGAGAAGGAAGTCCCGTGCCCACGGCGTGTTGCGGACAATGTACGAGCCGGCGGCCACTTCCCAGTTCACGAAACGATCGTAGAACGTCAGATCGTAGTTCAGATCGATGTACTCTTCGATTCGCCTGTAATTTTTTTGGTGGTGACCTTGGAAAACACATAACGCTTCAATTAATTACACTTTCGGATTGACGACTGCCACGTCGGCGTCAAGGAATACGAGCCAATCGGTGTCGCGGAGCAAGTGAGCCACAATACAGTGCCGACGGAACATGAACTGAAATAGATCGATTATGTTATTGTTCTTTTTTGGTCCGGTACTCACATCCCGCTGCCGACACACATTCTGATAGTCCCAGTCTTCGACGAGTTCGAATTTGTAGTTTTGCATCCGACAATAGCACCGCATCGAGTTGAGCGCGGTACCGTAATCCCTTTCGGCAGTCGCCACGTCACCAACCACCATCGCCACGGTGATATTGCATTTGCGCGACGATTTGGACCTCGAGACGGCGAATCGTTCGGTGTGCGCGACCTAGAACAGCTTGGTTTTTTTTTTGAATCTTGATTTGATCTACGAATTCGAAGTTTCTCAAAGATCAAAATTGGAAGATCAAAGGACTTACACTGTGCAAATCGTCAAAAAGAAGGCGGCAAATGAGGCAACTCGTGAATAAAAGCACAAAAAAGAGACAGCAGTGTCTCGTCCGTTGCCGGATTCGCATTTCGTTTCGTTTCGTTTCGTTTCGCCAAAACAAAATGACCTTCACTTTTTATCGGCACCGATTCGAATTCGAAAGGTAGATCGAAGAAGGAGATGGGAGAGAACTCAAACAAAACACAGCGCTATTCTTCTCATTATTAATATTATTAGTTTCTCTTTGTCGGCATCGAAAGGGTGTGGTCGCATCCGAAAACCGTCGGGGATGATCGTGAAGCTAGGAAATGGAACGCAAAAAAACAGGCCACCTAGGGGACTCGAACCCCTGAGGATCCCATTTCTTCCGAATGGGACGTCTCCGCGGTCGAAGAACGTGGCACACATGGTGTTCGAATGCTGTGTTCGAAGAAGGCGTGGATCATGCGTTTTCCTTCGTCGCCGGCATCGCCCATTTCCTTCTCATCAACTCAAGGGCTCTTCAAAAATTTAGGCGATCATTCATAGACGTTTCTTGTCAATTCGCTCGTTTTGCCCGACTGTCTTCATGGCAAGTCAAGGATTGACGAATTTATGTGAAATTAGAGAATGAAAAGTGTAACTCTGCCGTTGACAAATTGTTCTGGTTTCTTGTTTTTGTCTCCAAATTTCGTCATTTTGCACGAAAAATTTGTGGTTTTTTCCACTTTCAACGCTTCCGTTAAATTGAGTTTGCAAAAAACACTCTATTGGATTTTGTTCTTCATTTTTTGGGGCTATTCAGCGTATGTTTGTTTTCCGTTTTTTCCGTTTTTTTACATCGCTGAATTGGATTTTTTGACGTAAAAAAACGAGAAAAACGGAAAAAAAATCATTTTTTCACAGCCTGAATAACATCATTATCGATTTCTTGTCAATCCGATTGTTTTCCCGTTTACTTTTGAAAATGCGCGCTTTCTTTACACTTTTCATTCTCTAATTTCACATGAATTCGTCAAAAATTGACTTGCCATGAAGACATTCGGGGGCAAAACGAGCGAATTGACGAGAAACGTCTATGAATGATCGCCTAAATTTTTGAAGGGTGTATTTTTGCAAAATCGATAATTTTGTATTGTTACGCAAAGAAAGACAATATCAGATCCAAGTGTTTATTCAGAATTCTTAAATCTCAGGGTGATTGGGCGCCGAGAGCTTCTGCGGTGCCTCGTGCCACAATCCGGGTCTCGCCGCGAACAGACTTCTTGTGAACGGGAGAACGGGCGAGTCGGCCGACTTTGCTTCTTGCGGCTTCAGAACGATGGTGCTCATCTGCAGAGACGGTCTCTTCGTGCACTTCAGAATGTCGTCCATCGTCAGAATCTGTCCGTTAGCGGCCAATTCGACCATCACGTTGTCTCCGATCACAATCACTTGTCTGCAATGAACAAGACATTACGGAATGACATTATTCTCATACTTTTGCTCAATTTTCGCGATGCGATCCTTGAAGAACGAAAGGATACGAATGTTGTAGTCGTCGATGGATTCGGATTGGAAGAATCCGTGATAGGGCACGTATTGAGTGTTGATCGGGTAGCCGAGGCCCAGGAACACTTTCGAAGAGAGTAGCATCTCCTGATAGTTGTGCGGGAACAGTTGACGGTAGCCGATGAGCGCGGGTTCGATGTTGATCTACTTCTCTTTTGTTTTCCTTTTCAAAAAATGCCACTCAAACTAACCGAAGTGTAGGACAATCCGAGTCCCTTAATCACAAAAACGGCCGTCTGCACCGCCTTCATGTCCGGGGAGCAGTAGATTTCGAACGGATTCATACCGCACTGAGCGAGTCCTCTTCCGTAAGTCTCCGCCACGATTTGACCCCTCTCCGTGAGAGGACTGTCGAATTTGTAGTGGAGGGCTTTGCGGGGCACGAGTCGCGGCGGCATGTTCATGTCGAACGGCTCGTACTGGCCACGGCGGTAGGCCATGCGCACCCAGTTCGGGAAGATCGACGACATCGATTCGGCTGACGACACTGAAGGATTTTAGACGATCGGGGCGTGGATGTCCGCTTACTCGTCACAACAGTGAGCTCGCGGTTCGGTTGCTCTGCGTGCGCCAATTCGCTCAAAAACAACTCTCCGGTTGGTTTTTCTTGAACAGTGTACGATGAAGCATCGATCGAACCCAAAATATTATCAATTCACCGCTTTTTTCCGATTTTTCTGTCTCTCACTAGTGCTATCTCTTCGCTTTCCGTCGGTTTGCGGCTCGGCAGCAGTGGTTTTCGACGGAGCACGGCTCATTTTTTCAACTCTAGATACTCGAGAAATATTCACTTTTCCTTATTTTCCCTCGGTGAACTGTTCCCAAGTAGTTCACGCGTCTTTTTTCGAACTTAGCGCTGCTTTGCTCGTCGCGTGGCCTAGTTTTTGCGGTGCGCGCTTTCTAGTCCCCCGTCGATTTTCGAACCATTTCTGCTGAATTTTTCGGGTAAAAGAGGAGGAAATCATGAATTCGGAGCCGGGATCGAGTTCCAGTGGTTTGCAAAAAGAGTTGCCGTCTCTGGAACATGTAAGTTATCGATTTTTTGCGATTTCCTAGGTTTTCTAATGAAAAACGTTATTTCCAGGAGCCCTCACAGGAGCGAGAACAACCTGAGAGCAGAAGGATTAAGGCTGAAAAGACTGTAAGTCGATAGATTTGTAAACATTTTGTAATTTCGTCTAAAAAATCAAATTTTCAGGACCGAGAGCGTGTGATCACTGGGATCAAGTCGGAAAACACGGTCAGTTTATTATTTTCTACACAAAACCCTTTGAAAATTTTAATTTCAGAACTCTCAAGTGGCGACCGAGGGAAAAAAGCAACAGCAGGCGGAGTTAGAGTGCCCGAATGTGGAGACGCTCGTTCTGTTCAACGAGACCTATTTCGAGATCATCGACCAGTCGCTGGCGCTCGTCGATCAACAGCTGGCGGATAACCGCGCGAAACAGAAGCAACTTACGGAGGAGTACAGACTGTACTCGCGCGCCGACGTCCAGAAGCGCAAAGTGCCGGTGCATTTGTACATGCCGCCCTATTTCAAAGACGAGAACGGAATGTGCCCGCCGATGAGCGCGGAAGCCCGCGAAAAGCAGGAACTCAAGTGGTTCGATCCGCTGATGAAGGAGGAGAAGAAGTGGACGGCGCACGAGATCAAAACGCTGCGCGACGCCGTCAAAGAGGCGATGATCGCTCATCAGATGCAGCCGCTGTGCTCCCGCAGAGACATCATCGTCGGCAAACTTCGAAATACGGACGTCACGACGACCGGATGGGAGAGAAGGCAGTGGACGATGGAGCTGGAGGATCTCATGCGCAAAATCGCGTACATCAAAGCAAAAACTGAGGAGGAAGTGCTCACGGCTTCGGCCGATTACTCTGTAGTTCCGTGGAATGCGGTGGCCAACGTGGATTTCAAAGGAACGCGTACCGAATGGGCGGTCAAGTCGAAGTGGAACAACGAGCTGAATCCAAAGTGGAGCAAAGCGTCGTGGACGACGACAGAAGTGGAACAGCTCCGTGCTCTCCGCGAGTCGCCTAAGTTCGTCTCGTGGCCGCTGCTCGCGTTGACGTTGGGGACGCAAAGGACCGCCTATCAGTGCATGGAAAAGTACAAGACGGACGTGGCGCAGCACTCGCGGGAATGGACGCAGGACGAGGACGCGAAGCTGATCGCGTTGACCAAGTTGACGTCGATCAACGGGCACATTCAGTGGGACAAGGTGGCCCAGTTCATGCCGGGAAGGACTCGGCAACAGGTCAGAACGAGATTCTCGCACACTCTCGACGCGAGCGTCAAACATGGACGATGGACGGATCAGGAGGATATGGTGGGCTTCAAGGCCTTTTGATCAGATCCATATTCTCACTTTTCAGCTTCTGATGTGTGCGGTGTCACGCCACGGCGCAAAAGACTGGGCGAAGGTGGCGCAGGCTGTGCAAAACCGAAACGATTCGCAATGCCGAGAGCGTTGGAGTAATGTGTTGAACCGTTCGGCGCACGTCTCCGAAAGATTCACGCTTGCCGAGGACGAACAACTTTTGTACGCGGTGAAAGTGTTCGGAAAGGGAAACTGGGCAAAGTGCCAGACTTTGCTGCCGAAGAAGACGTCGCGCCAACTCAGAAGACGCTACATACAGTTGATCGCGGCGAAACTGAGACTCGTCGCCGGATTCTGCAACGCCGTCGACGCGATGAAGTCGGGACGCAGGGATCCGGCTGAGGACGAGCTCGACGAGGAGGACGAGTTGGAGTCAGCCAAGATTCCGAACGAGCTTATGATCGAGATCTACGAGAAGCTGTCGAAGGAGAGGCCGGATGTGAACGAGACGCCCGAGGAGTTCTTCCGAAGAGTCAACGAGATCGAGGAGCCGGTGGCGGCGAGGGTGCGAACGCTCAAGAACCGACCCGACTACGAGTTGATCCGCACGACGATCAAGAAGATTGTGTCGAAGAATCAGGCGAACGGAAGCGACATCGATTTGGAGGTGCGCGCGAGCAAAGTGCTCAGTTCGTTGCGAATCACCGAAGTCGACGTGCGCTACATGATCGAACGGAGCAAGACGCTCTCCAGGTACTATCAGGCTCGTCAGTTCCGTCGCAACGTGGATCAAATCGGCTGCCGCGTCCGTCCCGTCTCCATCGATATGGATGCGTCGATGCTGCCCAAATTCGAGCAGGACTGCGGGGAGACGGAGAAGGTGATGCGGTTGGTCGAGTCGCTGTGCATTTCCGTCCGAAAACACGATGTCGTTCAATGGGGAAAAAAGTTTTGGACCGATCACAGACACACTGCAGCGAGAGAGGCGAAACGCTTCGTTCAGATGGTCAGTTGGATTTGAATGTGCTAGCACGAACTTCTAAAATTTCAGATGATAAACCAGCGTGCCCCACTCGTAGCCGAATTTCGTTTGTCCCAGGATTCTGGCGAATCTTGCCCCGTAAAAACGACGCTTCCGCCCTCGATCGCCTCGTTCGATCTGCTGAAAATGCTGACAAAGGCGAGGGAGGGACTGCACAAACTCTCCGCCGAACACTTCTTTCCCGTCGATGTTTCGCTGGAGGATCAGCCGAATTTTACAAATGAAGAGAGGGAGAAGCTGACGGAGACGCGCAGAATGAACATTCAGCTCTCCGAGCAGATCACCAAGGGAACCGAGTTCTCACTCTTTTATGTGAGTCCCAACCCATGGTATAGAGTATATTGGATTTAGGCCGGAAAGCTTGGACTTTTTGCAATTCCATTCTTCTCCTTTTCAGGCGCGAATGCGTGCAATTCTTCTGGAACCGATGCGTCTGCAGGTCGCCCTCGAATCCGCCGACGAAGAACGAGACCGTCTCCGTCAGGAGATCGATTCGGAAACGCGGATTACCGAAGAGGAAGGAGTAGTGGAAGGAGTCCTGCGAAGGCCCGAAATGCCCGACATAGCAGCCACTCCGTCCTCGATTTGCCGCATTCTTTCGGTTTGTACTTTTTCAGATGTTTATAAAATTCCAATTTTGCAGGACGGCATCCACATCGACACCTCGTTCATGTTCACCAATCTTCAGAAGAGCTTGGTCGAAAAGATTCAGATGAAGCGAAGAGTTGTCGACGTTAGTTTTTGCTAAAATCCGCCAAATTCAAAATTCCTAATTTCAGGTCGTTGAAAACGTCGCAAAGCGCGTTCGTCGCTCATCTCGTCACGTTTCGATCGATTCGGAAAGAGACGACGAGCAAAATTGATCACTTCTTTCTTTCTTTTTTTTCAAAATTCATTAGCATTCCATGCTTCCACTTCGATCACATCATTATGTTTACATTCTTTCAACGATCTCTTCAAATTCTAGCCAAAGTCGTTCGCTTTCACTCATTTTTATATGCCCCGATGATGCAATGCTGTCCAATTTACGGTTGGACTCCTTCCCACCTGAAACAGGTCCCAGTTTTGAATATAAACGAATGAATTGTTAATTTCAGCTCCATTTGCTGTTTTTTTTAATTGGTGTCATTGCCAAATTTTACCTTTTCAATTACTTGAGGCGAGGGGGCGACCCTCGCCTCGCTATTAAATGTGTTTGTGATTTTTTTTTTGTAACGTATTATATAGATCAGACGTATTCATATGTTAAATGTTGCAAATCCCAGAATTCTGCTGAAAAATACCCGTTTTTTTTAATGTCGCTTTATCCACGGCGTAAGGCTCCCCCTCGCCTCGTCCCATTATCTGGGACGCCCCGCCCAAGCGGGGCGCTTCGTTGCCAACCCTAGCTAAACATACACGAAATTTATGTAGTTACTATTTCAGAAATGGAAACGATCGATGAGAGCGAGAAACGGCGATTCGAGGTGGAGTGCGAGTTTGTGCAGGCTCTCGCCAATCCGAATTACTTAAATTGTACATTTTTAGCTTTTTCAGCCGAAAAGTCAATAATTTCCTGTTTTTCCTCTTCAAAATATCGTTTTGCAGTTCTGGCGCAACGTGGCTACTTCAAAGAGGAGTACTTTGTCAATTATCTCAAATATCTGCTCTACTGGAAAGAGCCACAGTATGCCAGGTAACTGAACATCTAATTTTTCAACAAAAAAATCTATTAAGATGTCTGAAATTTCCGCAATGTCTGCATATGCTCGAAGCGCTTCAAAGTCAACAGTTTCGCGATGCGATGGCTTACGGTACGAATTTTAATTAGACACGTGAGGAATAAAAACGACTTTGCAGGACCGAGCGCCAAGTTCGTCGAGGATCAAGTGGTGCTGCAATGGCAATTCTACCTTCGGAAACGCCATCGGTTGTGCATGATGCCGGAAGAAGAGAAAGAAGAACAGGAAGACGAGGAGGAAGAAGAAGAGGAAGAAGAAGGGAAGGAAGAAGGAGAGGGGGAGGAGCCAGAAGCCATGGAAGTGGAGGAGGCTACGACGACGAGCGCCGAACAGTAATGTACAAAAAGATACAAATAAATTTCCCACCTTTGTTTATATTTTTCAAGAATGAATGGGTCACTAAGCTAGGAGGGGGTATACCAGTGCATTTACAAATAATAATAAGTAATCGGTCAATCATTTATTTATCATCGGCACCATCGTCGCGTCCTTGTCCCGAATGAAAGTGTGGTGTCGGAAGGCCGTCGTCTCGAGGATCGTATTGTCCGCTCCGCCGCACGTTTGATGGCTTCCGGAAGCGGCGCGGAACGCGGCGAACGCGCGTTGATGGGAGAAGATAAAGAGGTGTTGGGTGCGGTAGGAGGAGGCGAAGAGGGCCGAGTCTTCCGGAAGGATCAGCGGCGAATCCGTCGGCGCCGAGCACTTTTCGTCGGCGAACGGAAAGGAGGTGAAGTCGAGTCCGTCGATCGACTCGCGCCGACCCGAGTTCTTTTCGAGCCTGTAAGGTAAAATTGAATTTGAAAATTGCTTGCAAAACCAACATTTTGAGTCGTTGTCTGATAATCTCATCGCCCCACGCGATTTGCACAATCAGATCGGCCTCCGAAGATGGGGCACGTCTTCTGACGGTCATCACCGACGACGTGGAGGCAGTCGACATGGCCGAAGACGTGCGGATATCGTCGGGGTGCTGATCCTGAAGGAGCACGTTCAGGTCGACGCGGATCTCGATGCGTTTCTCGTGTCCCGGACGGAGAAGAATACCGCGGGACGGTAGGAGGACGGGCGAATTGAGAGGACGCATCTGGGAGTCGAAGACGGAGATTAGCGCGAAGCCCTCTCTGCAGAACGTTGATAAAACAAATTGCATGATTATTTGCCTTACCGCTGTCCGATATTGTTCAATTTGAACGAGATCCGCGACAAGTTCGACGTGAGCATCGTGAATTCGGACGGTTTTCCGGTGCTCTGCACGTCTTGACCGCTGGTCACAAATGCGATTTTCGCGGTTCCGCCGATTCCCCACACTGGGATCTGAAACGAGAATCAGATGAAGTCGGGATGATCGAAGGGCAATGGATACCGCTTGTCGCCAGTTCTGCGCGGGCACGTCGACCTGCATGAACACTTGGAACCGTCCGATCGCGTACGGCGTAAAGTCCACTCGGACGCGTCCACTTCTGCCCGGCTCCACCGCTATCGTCTTGTTGTCGAGGATTTGAAACGCTCGATTGGAGCTGTCCAACGCGGTGCGCACGTGGAGCTGTCGGTCGGAGACGTTCGTGTACTCGAGCTCCATCGTCAGATTCTCTCCTTTCGCGACTGTTCCAAACGCGAGACGCTTCGCCGAGAACGTCAACGGCCTCGTCGGATTAGCACCGGCCGCGGAGCTCATCGCTGTCGACGCACGCGACATTGTCCGCATCTGAAAGCGACATTTTGAGGTGATTTTCATATGACTTCCACGCACCGAATTGACCGAATCTCGTCCATCTCTACAAATAATCGTGGTGGCAGTGGAAGAAGAAGAAGAAGGGTTGGGGATTACTGTAGTGCTGCCACGTGACTTCAAAGTGCGGACCGTAGTAGACGACGACAAATCGTCATGGGAGCCGGCGGTCATCATCATTGTCGACGAGGATTTCGTCGAAAACCGCGTCGAGTTGTTGACGGTCGTGTTGGTGCGGTTGCGGGACGACGACGGGAAGATGGGCGGTGCGTCGGATTGAGAAGACGTGCAAGCCGACGGAAGATCCGTTGTACGCGTGGATTGGGTGCGATTCGCGGTCGTGTTTCTGGAAAAAAACTCGTTTTTGCTGGGAAAGAAGAATAAAAATGGGAATATCACATCCGAAAATCGGGTCTCCGCGCGTTCTCCTCGTTCGCGCGCTTCGTCCGAACTCTCTCCAACTGCGCGACGAGCTCCTCGTCCGTCCGGATCGTTCCGCGTCCGCCGCCGCCGCTCGGCGCCTTCAGAATCCGATTGATCATCGACAAATTGACCGTCTGATTCGGTACCATCGTCGTGTTGTCCGCTTGCGTCTGATTCGCGCGCATTCCGCCGAAAAAACGAGATTGGTCTGAAAAGAAGCAAAAAAAGTGAATTTTCAATTTTGTGTAAAAATACTCGGGTTGACGGTCGCCGTTCCATTGACTCTTTGCGGGCTGAGCGCATAAATCGACGAGATTTCGAGCGCGGGCGGCTGAAGGCGTTGACCGAGGCGATTCGAAGCGCCGGCTGCAAAAGAAAAGACATTCTGGAAGAAAGATCTAGAAAACAAGAATCATACGTCTTTTCGGAGTGCTCGTCTTCGTCTCAAAGTATTTGGAGGAGTTGAGCGGCGACGTCGTCAGAATACTTCGTTCCGGCGAGATCCGGCTTCCAGTCGGCACATTCTCATCATTCACCTTCTCCTCGGCTCTTTTCGGATTCCCATTCCGGCTCAAATGCCCGAAAACCATGCCGGGCGAGCCGGTGAGAACCTCGGGCGTCGGCTGCTTCTCGTAGTGAATGACGGACGGCTCCCACGAGTTTTGTTTGTCCATCGGCGGCGACGCGAAATTCGTCTGAAGGTGTTCGGGAAATAGTCGTTCCGCTTTGTTCTCTTTCGCGTAAAAGTTGTCGGTGAACTGTTCGATTGCATTTGCTGAAGAAACGCATAGTGTTTACACGTCTTTTTTGAAAATAAATCAAACCTCCGTTGCCAAACTGAAATTGGCCGGAAATGTCGTGCGAATTATCGCTGTGATTCATGCGGAGATTGGTGTTTGAGGTGCGAGTCGGCGCACGAGAGCCTGAGCATTAAGAAAATCGGTAAATTAAGAATAATTTTAAAGCTTGACGCCTACTATTGTTGGA
Organism: Caenorhabditis sp. 36 PRJEB53466; assembly: GCA_946814055.1. Lineage (NCBI taxonomy): Eukaryota > Metazoa > Nematoda > Chromadorea > Rhabditida > Rhabditidae > Caenorhabditis > Caenorhabditis sp. 36 PRJEB53466. Next base: position 9,038,050 of record CAMPFS010000001.1, read on the forward strand.
TCTTAGATCATTTTCTTCGTGTATGGTGTCAAGCGCCTTCGGAGTGTGAATGCTCGGTTTGTATCGATTTTGCAGCGAAAAATTATCAGATGTCGGCTGAACGTCTTCTTCTTCGCACTGCTGGAACTCTTCTTCGTTGTCTGCAATTCCAGAAAATCAAAGAATCAAGATTCACATTCATTTCTTACAATACGACGCGTCTTCGAGCGGTCCGTCTTCAATCGTCATGTCATCGTAATGATCTTCGACCAGACTCATCGGCGCTTCTTCTTCATCCATTTTTCTAGTAATCGAGTGGAAAAAATCAATGGAAATCTAAGAAATTCGATTGAGAATGGCTGGAAACCGCCGAATTCCCAGTTTGAACTGCGCGCCGTTTCCGCAAACACGTTCACGCGCAATTGCACACTTTTCCGAACCGTTGCGTCTGGACAATTCAAAAAAATTGCCAATTTATTTCTGAATTTCACGCATTTCTAATTTTCAGACAAATGACGGATATCGACGAGCGGGTGGGTCGTGCCGGAAGTCAACCCCGCTTCCAATCGATCGATTTGCAGCAAGCTACGTTAGTTGTTTGCTTGGTTTTTGCCAAAAAACAGGGAAAAAATCCAGAGACCCGCTGTCAAAGTTAATAAGCGATTTCGAGCACACCGGAATTCTTGACGATCGGGATTTGCTTGAATTGCTTCGAAAAGTGGAGCAGAACAATCCGGAACGGTGTACGAAAGCGCCAAAGTTCGTCGCACAGCTTCTGACCCATAAAAATGCGGAAATTCGGAAATCGGCGTTCAAAAGTGCGCTCACGATCCTTTCGCACGAGCAAAACGTTCGTTTTATCGATCTCAGGGAAGTTAAGCTTTTGAAAACGTGTTTTTCAGCCCCGTCAAATGCTTCTGGACGCCTACCGTCTCGCCTTGTGCTGTTCGGACCGCCACGTGGCTCAATATGCGTTATCTCTGCTCCCGAACTTTGTCGACACCTGCCCAGGTTTTTGAAACCTTAAAACGACCCATTTTCATACATTTTTTTTCTTACAGAAGAAGCAAATAATTTGATAAAGTTTGGATCGCTGGCCTACAACAAAATGCCGGCGCCGTCAACCGATTCGGAAATGTACCTGGCGCGGGCGGTCACAAAAGCGTCGCAATGATTTATCTATTTTAAACGGGTTTCCTTATACTAATGAACTGATTGTACACATTCTCACAATTTCTAGCTAAATGGATATTGCTCCTTGATTTATCTTTTTTATCCTTCTTTATTTTTGAACAATTTTTGCAATTCCCATATTCAGATGACAGTGGCGGCTCGAGAGCGTCGATGCGCGCGGCTTTTGACCCAAGCCGACGCGGTTTCGTATTTCGAAAAGTACAAACGGGTCCGCTCAACAGATATGAAGGTTTGTGACTTCAAATTTTTTTGTTGTATAAAATTTTCTTCAGGTGCAACAGTGCCAATCGGTGGCGTTCAACTGCGACGGCACCAAACTCGTTTGCGGCGCGTTCGACAAAAAAGTGAGCGTGGCGAACGTGGACGGCGGCCGGCTCCGCTTCTCCTGGGTCGGCTCCAGTCATCAGTCTTCTGTCGAACAAGTATTGAGATCAGTAACATTATATTTTTTAATCATCGATTTTCAGGTGGCTTGCAGTGAAAAGCAGCCGAACATGTTCGCGTCGGCGAGCGCCGATCGCAACATTTGCGTTTGGGACATTCGGCAGAGCAAGCCGACTCATCGCATTTCCAACAAAGTCGGCAACTTTTTCATCTCGTGGTCCCCGTGCGATTCGTACTTTATTTTTCTCGATAAGGAGAATCGTTTGCAAACGGTGGACGTTCGGAATTATGAAGTTGTCAATGTAATACGCAATCACCGAATTCAGTATAAAATTAACTGATTGCAGACGCACGACATGAAGATCTTCTCGCACGAGCTCGCGTTCCATCCGATCTCCAATCACGTGTTCGTAGCCGAATCGAGTGGACGCGTCGAGATTCTGAAGTTCGCCGGCGGCTCTTTGGAACCGGTCACCTTCATCCAGGCACACTCGCATCAGGTCGACTGTCTCGCACTTTCCATATCGAAAGACGGACGGAGGCTGGCGGTCGGCGCCTCCGATGCCTCTTGTTCGATTTGGGATTTGGAGGAGCTCATCTGCGAACGAGTCATTCCCCGGCACGATTACGGCATCCGCGCGGTCTCGTTCTCCTGCAACGGCCAGCTTCTGGCCTCCGGATCGGAAGATCATTCGATTGACATCGCCTACGTGCCCGACGGTTCCAGGTGCCACGAGATCAAGCACAACGGGGAGACGTTCTCGGTGACTTGGCACCCACATTCCCTGCTTCTCGCCTACACCGCCTCGAGCAACGGCGACAAGAGCGAGGGCGCGTTCGTGAAGACGTTCGGACATTCCACCGTTTGAATACATATTAATGACTCATGAATATATTGTTTATATGCTTTTCTTGGAATTTCAGAAAATTTAGGTACTCATACATAGCAGCACCGCTTTTGATTACACGTTTCAGCACCAACCAGTTTGGGTGTGATTGCAACTGGATGAAATCTCAAGAGTTCGAAAAGTCCTTGGCAAGCCCTTTATCCCGCCCGTGCACAACCAAATCTCATTAACCCCCAAAAAAGCGCATCGAAAGGCTCGTCAATTAAACGAATTCCTTCAAGAGAGGTTCGTCAAGCTGAAGAGCGAGCGCGCGCAAGCTAAAAAAAACAAATCCCGTGGCTCTGGCAGTCTGCGCCCTCTTTTAGACTCGCTGAGCCCGCCCTCTAAGAAGGTCTTCTGACTTTTTTCGCCCGCTTCAATCCTTCCAATTCGGCTCTATTAGTTTGTGAAGAATGGAGCTGGAAGCTTCGGAAGCTCCGGCTCTTCCTCGTTCTTCTTCTTCTCCTCCTCCTCCTCAGAATTCCAGAACTTCCTGGTATTCCTGGCTGAAAACGGTGTTCAAGTTCATCCTCGGCGCCATAATTTTGGCGCTCACCGTCTCGACGGTCTCCATGAAATTCCCGAAAATGCTCCAAGATTCGGGAGTGGCGAAGCCGGAGTGCGACACTGTGCTCACCCTGATCCACGCGTATTCGGTCGTCTGTCCCTGTCTCTACTACGGCGCCGCCCACAAGTATCTGGGACCGTTTGCGAAGAATCGCCGCAAAACGATCATTGTGGGTCTCACCACGATTGTGATTTGCACACAGCTGCTGATGGGCGCGGTCGCGTTGAAGAGCGATGGATTTGAGGTATGAGCCAAGCGCGGATTAAAAGAAAAGAGGGCGCATGCGTGTGTGAGAATTATTCATGTGAATCAAGTGAGAGGAACTCTTTGTGCACTTACCTTTGATTTGTTTTGTTTTGTTTTGAGAGCGAACATTCATCCGTACAAGGTATTTTGAAACATGACTTACATGATTCTGAAGACCGTTTTGAACTGATTGTACGGTTGAAACTAGTAGAACTCTCAAGAAAAGAGCAAGAGAACAACAAATTACAAATCAAAGGTAAGTATTCATTTATTGCAAAAATGTGTTCCGAATTCAAATGTCAACGAAGCTAAATGTAAATATTATAGGGGCACCGAACAGAAAGGGCGCTCTGTTGAGAAACTCTTCTTGCCGTGCAAATTGAGCAACCTCGGGGCCGAGTTTGAAAAGTTAGGCCACATTTTCAGTGGAAAATTACTTCGCGGCCTAGAAATTCGGCGAGATTGCGAACAGAGCGCCCTTTCTATTCGGTGCCCCTATAATACAACCGACAAAACACCACATTTGTACCTTACCGAACTACACGCTTTCCAGGCTCGAACCCAAATAAACTTCCGCCTCGGCTTCGCCCTCAAATGTCTCGTTTTTATCAATGTAACCGCACTAACTCTCGCGCCACAGCTCTTCTACGGAATGTACGTGGACGCGATCGCGCCGCAGTGCTCCGACAAAGTCAGTCCGTACTTTCTGAGCAACATGGGCTGCGCGCTCATCCGATTCTTCACCTTCCTGCCCATTCTCATCGTTTGCACCTTATTTGTGAGTGGAATTCATTGTTTTTGTTTTGTTTCCCATTTTTCGACATTGCTGAATTTACGAACGGGGTATTTCAGTGTGAATGCGCTCTGAGGCCATTGTGATGTGTCCAAAACAGTCGAAATTTTGTTTAGCGGCATAACAACTAGGCCCCTAACAACTAGAGCACAAAAAGAGCGGTTTCTCAACAGAGCGCATTCACATTGAAATGCCCCGATAGTATGTTTGAAAACTGGAAATATTTTCAATTTTGCAGAGCGGATCCGATAACTATCACGCTTTTTTCACCGCCTTCCTCCCGCTCCTATCAATCAATGTTATGGCTCATGCTCTTGAGGTAAATTGGCAAATCTATCGATAGTTTGGCCTAAAATTCAATTTTTCAGCAATCTCCGCATCACCCGCTTTCCGTGAATCGTCGTGACGAATCTGAATAATCTGCATAACGAAAATTCACACACTTTTTTGTTTAGAATACAGTTTCTATTTGTGATTAGTAGTTTTAAAGGCGGACGCGGAATGTTGGGAAACTGTTGCACTTCTGAAAACGCGCAAGCGCGAAACGAGGCTACGCCGAACCAAAAACGTCCCGAATCAGAACTATTTTCAGTGCTAATTGGTTCTGATTCGAACAGTTCTGGTTCGGCGTTGCCTCCAGAGTTGAGCGGAAATGGAATTTTGATATCCGGAAGACGGCAGACGGCAGACGGAAGAAAATTTTTTTTACGGAACAGGGAAAACGGAAGACGGAAGAAAATTTTTCTCACGGAAGACGGAAGACGGAACAAAAAAAACCACGGAAGACGGAAGACGACAGACGGAATTCCGCTCAACACTGGTAGCCTCGCGCGAATCATTTCAGGAAAAAAACAGGTTTCTACTGAAATTTTGCAGGAAAATCGTAACTATATTTAAGGAGAATACAGTAATTAGGCTCACATGCGCAAAAAAGCTTTTTAAAAAGTTGAAGCAGCTACAGTACCCTATGCTGATTCCTCAGAAGCGCCAAAGTTCGATTTCGTATGGATTAAAATTTTTCGAATAAAAATTTCTCAGAAGAGCGGTGAGTAATCATCATTGATAACCAATTTTACGGGGCTCTTCTTCTCCACACACATAAATACGAGAAGCCCCTTAAAGGAAGGCGTTATACGGTAGCGATGTGCGTGGGGAGGTGGATTAAAACCACCGCCCGTGTGCTCCTCATCAGCTGCTCCATAAACACACCGTTTGTTTGCCCCATCGAGAAATTCTGGAGAAGAAATATCCGGAGCGGATTACTGTACCAACCCACAATTAGCCCGGAACTCAACTCAAATCTCTCAATTGACAGTCTTCGTTATTGTACTCTTTTTCGAACGAGTGTTCTCCTTTTCTACACAATCATGTCATATCACTATCAAATGAATAGTAATAATAATGAATTTTTCGACAACACCAGCTATATTCCACAGGTAAGTCCACAGACTTTGGGGGGTGGGTCTCGCAGCGAAAACGTTTATCGCTACCCGCTACAGTAATCTGAGCATTTTCGCTGTGAGACCTAGAAAACCTAAAATTCTTAATTTTTACTTTAAAGTCTAAACTTTTCAGATGCAAATGCACCACGGCTATCAGGATTTCTATCCGTCGCCCGATTCCACGTCATCAATGATGACGTCATCCGCCACGTCACAAACGCAACCGGGAGATGTTAATGGGTTACAGACAGATCATCGGTTAGTATTGGCAAAAAATCGAAAAAAAAACGTGGGGTACGGTAGCTTTATAGGGACATACCGGTATTTTTTGGTAATTTTCGAGAGCTCTTTTCATTAATCGCAAATTGTGCATAACAAATCTGTGAAAAAATACGTTTAAAACTCGACAAAACACTCGATTTCACCTCGATTTCGTTTTTTTCGCGCCCCGCACGTTACGGTAGTTTTAAAGGCGCATGCTAGAAAAAGCGAAAATTCTGAATACTGATAAAAAGTAGACAATATGCGAGAGGCGCTGTGTTCGAGCGCGAAGAATAGCGGAAATCTTGGGAATGAATGGAAAAATAAGGATTCGAAAGTGTTTCACCGCCCGGCGAGCTTCCTCCGGAGCTTCTTCTGGGTCCGCCGCAAACAGGTGCTTCTGGAAAAGTCGAGACTTTTTCGAGAGGTGCAGAGAAGGATGACTTACAAGCGAGAATGATAATTGTACTTGAAGGGTTGCCCCCATATTATTTATTCTTCTTCTTTTTTCCTTCAGAACGATTGGCGTCGGATATGGCGGATATTGGAATTCCACGTCATCGACGGCTCAATGGATGGGCGGCGGCGCGCAAATGGATCATCACGCAATGGCACCGACTTTTCCCGTCCCCACAGAGACTGGTTTCAGGTGGCTACCGTACTCGAGTCGCCACACTAACCCTCTTTTTCAGACAAATGCCCTCGAACCTCTGCTACATGGATCCGACGCCTTCCCGAATGATATCATCCGCTTCCTCTAGTTCCAATATCAATGTCACTTCATCTCTGCCAACTAACAACAGTTCCTCCAAAAAAGTGTTGATTCCACCGCCACCGGCTCCCCGAATGCTTTCCCGATCGACGCCGAAACCGTTCCGGTGTCAAATCTGCGGAAAGGCCTTCTCGCAGGCCGCCAATTTGACCGCCCATAAGCGCATTCATACAGGTTGGCTGTTCTATCGAATTTTTTGTGAAATTCTATGTTTTTTTCAGGCGAGAAGCCGTTTCTGTGTCCGGTTTGCGACCGCCCGTTCAGTCAGAGCTCTTCTCTCGTCACACATCGCAGGTATCACAACCATCTGTCGCCATTCTCGGCCGATTAGTAGGCTTCATCGTCTTCTTCCTAATCCCACCTAACCAAACTGCTCATTAGCTTGGATAAATATTGTGACACCCCTTTCCACTAGAAGCTTGGATCTGCAAACGCACTCCACCGCACGCAGTGCTTTACTTTTTCATTTCCGCCTTCAAATGCGTTTTTGCTGAAATTTCATCGGAAATGCTCGGTTTTCCAGTTTTCCTGTTGAAAAATCGAACACAATACACATTTACACAAAATATCATCGAAAAAATTGTGTAAATTGACTTTTTGCTAGTTTCTTGATAAAACCACGTGGAACTAAGTTCGCTGAACGATTTTCAAGCAAGAAAACTGGAAAATACGATGAAATTTTGCATGAAATTGCAAGAAAAAGAAAAACACACAATTTTGCATTTATATTATATAGAGTACCCATTTTTTGCAGAACTCACACCGGAGAACGTCCGTATCCGTGTGCGCAGTGCGAGAAGGCGTTCACCGACAGTTCGACGCTCACAAAACATTTGCGAACGCACACGGGCCACAAGCCGTACGTCTGCTCGATTTGCATGATGAAGTTCACGCAAAGTGGCAACTTGCATCGGCACATGAAGACTCACAAATGACACTATTTTCTAAATAAAATTTATTCATTTTTCTGTTCGCCCTCAATTCTCTGGCGGATACGTTCAATGGTCGGCATGGAGGGTGGCAGGAAGAGAGCGACGAAGAGCGCCAATTTTAGGATGTAAAAGCAGGGAATGTGCTCGAGAATGCGGTCGAAAAGCACGGAGAGCCCAAAAAGCGACCAGTAGACGAAGAGGATTCCGCTCGACGGGCGCTGCGATTTCTCGACGAACGTCACCATGATCGGCGCGGAGACCAGAAGGAAGTTGGCCAGGTAGTGGGGCTCTTTGCTGACGAGAAGGAGCCCGAGCACGAAAAGGACCGTGCCTTTCACCAGCTGCAAAAAATCTGATTATTCTCGTGTTTTGTGGACTAAAAAAGGGTTTCGCTCACCAAATCCACTTCGACTCCGGTGATTTCACTGTATTTTCGCGCCCATCGAGCCGTGAAATGGTTCTGATGGTCATGAATCAATTCAGAGAACCAAGCTTGAATTTCGACTTCCGATTTGCTCATTTTTCCACGTAATATCTATTTGAAACAAAAGAAAAGGAGAAAAATGTCACGTAACTAAAACAAAGTTTGAAAAAACTCTAACTCTAACTTTGACTGGATAAAACAGTTGAATCTATTTATAGTACTTTCAAAGAAAGAAAACATACAAAACCAATCGATTTCCCATCTCTAAATCAAAACTCAGTTATTTAGTCTGTTGCGGAGCAGCTGCGGCCGGCTCCAGAATGGTCTCGTAGCCGGCGGTCTTGGATTCGTTGCGGAACGCCGGGAACGTCTCCCATGGAGTGTTGAGGTCGAATTTACGGAACTCTTGCGCCAACTCGGACGGCTCGTACACGACGCGTTTCAGTTCGGGATCGTAGCGGACCTCCTGGTAGCCGGAGAGCGGGTAGTCCTTGCGGAATGGATGGCCCTCGAATCCGTAGTCGGTCAGGATGCGGCGCAGGTCCGGATGGTTGTTGAACCAAACGCCGTACATGTCGTACACTTCACGCTCGAACCATTCGGCTCCCTTGAAAACGGACACAACCGAGTCGATCGGCGCGATTTCGTCGGCGTAGGTGCGCACGCGGATTCTCGCGTTGAACCGGACCGAATAGAGCGCGTAGATCACCTCGAAACGGTTCGTTCTCGACGGAACGTCCATTCCGGTGATGAAAGTGAGGTTGGTGAACTGAGCAGAGTGATTTCCCTGCAGAAAAACAATTGCAAATTGAGAAATTTGTTGTGAAACTGAACCTTGAGGAAGGAAAGAACTGGCACGACGCCCGACGGATGGATGAGCAGCTCGAGCTCGTCTCTGGCGGCAAATTGCACTTTCTGCACAAATTTCGGCAGACACTCGGCCGCGTACTTTCCGAAAGTGGCCAATCGCTCACGCGCCTTCTCGTCACACTTCCACACTGTTGCTGAAAATCTTCTCACATTGAAAAGTGTAAATAATTCGGATTTTTACGTTTTTTCGGCGCTTCTTTCTTCTCTCCGGCGGCCTGAGCGACGGCGGTTGTCGTCGAGATCGGAGCATTCCTGACGATTTGTCTGGAAACTGCCTGGCGGATCACACTACCCAACATTTTCTGCAAAAAGTTGGTTTCCTCGATAACTTGATGAAAAATTAGCGAAGTTAAACGGAAATACGACGATTTATGAATAAAATACTTTAATTTCATAGAAATTCAGTATATTTCTTTTAAGAACCATTCCAAATTACTGAAAACATGCAGAAAAAAGAAAAGCGGCCGGTCAGGGCACGAGAATCGCGTCAGCGAATCAGCAAGCGTGCCAACTTCCCGGCATGACGTGTTCCCAGTGCCTGGCCAAAAATTATTAAAATTCAGAAGATTAAAAGGATTCCATGACAGCTTCGGCGAATTGGCGGGTCCGTGGGTTCTCATACAGACTTTTCTGTCCTTTTGAGTTAAATCGATCGAAAACCAAGCGTAGACCGGTCAGAATCGTCTGGTAGTTGCCTGAAAATTGGATTCCCGTTGGTTTTTCAGTGAAACTTTTGGTAGATTACCAGTTACAATCACTTTGCTGTCCTCGCCATCGCCACCCTTGTCGAAGTGCACGTCGACGCCCGAACTCAACTTGATTTCGTTGATTTTCGCGCCATTCTTGCCTGTAAATGGGACAATTTATGAAAGGAAGAGAACAACTGCGAGGAACCTCTTTCTGACCCGCTAAAAGGGCCAGTTATTCTATTTCACTGTTCACGCCGACACTTACACACAAAAGAACAAAGAATGCGTGTGCATAATAAATGAAAAAGTACGCCAACATATTGGAAATTGGGTGCTGAACCTGTTTCTGAGACCCACCAATGAGGAAGCCGACGTCCTTCGTCGGAATCACGAAGTTGTACTCGCGATTGTTGTTGCGAATCTCCGAGACCAGCAAACAGACGTCGTTCAGCGCCATTTTCAGATTCCAGTACGGCCCGGTTATCCGAACGAACGACTCGTCGGTTTCGTCGCGCCAAATGTCCAGCGCCACTCCGTTTTCCCGTTCGATTTTGTAAATATTGATGCCCTCGTGGCCGATGAACTGCCCGATTAGCTTGACGGACAAATTTCGGCTCAGCGGATAGTTCAGAATGTCGCTGTTCATCTCTAAAATTACAAATGTTAAGTTTTCAGCCATTTTTGAGTAAATTTTCTGAGAAAAACATTTTTTCGAATAGGAGTACGGTACGCGCTGACATTTGTGTTTGCGGACTTGTTGAAAACCTGAAAACTGCAAATTTCAAGCGTTTCCAGGGTAATAATCGAAGAATTTCGCAAATGACAACAAAAAAACCACGAAATTTCACTGTATTACTGAAAAATGAAGATATTGGCTAGAAATCTGAAAATAAAACAGATTCACCGAATACATTACAAAATTCCCATAAAATCGTGTAATCGTGTAATCTTCTCACAGTTTCTTTTTTCCAACCATTTTACACCTTTTCCCTCCTTCCTCACAGTCATCGTCACCGAATAAACACATTTTTGGGCTGAGAATGTGTAAAATCTGTGTACAACCTGAAAAATTAGCTGTAATCTTTTTCCTTCCTTTCGATATCATCGTCATCCGCGCGCGCCCAACAAAATGGCTGAAAGCGGAAGGTTAGCGGAAGAAAAAGTGGGGGCGGGGCCAGCGAGAAAATGGGTGGAGCGTGCGCGGGGGCATGAGAGATGGGCGCCGTGAACAGTTTGGCACCGCACTCTTGGCAGCAGACATCTATTATTATGGGTCGACCGAAAAGTTTTGTTATGCTTTTCCTGCTTCTTGTTGTTTACGCGTCGCCTTCGCATCAAAGGAGCGTTCTTCAGAATACTGTAAGCTTGAAAAAACGTAATTTGTCCACAAGTTGTCTTGAAAAACAGTCTTGAAACTTGAAGAGTCTAGAAAACATTCATTCTTAAATCGGCTGGGCCGATTGTTTTTTGAACCATTTGGTGACAAACCGAACCGAACCGATCTTACAAACACCGTTCAAGTGCCGAAAAAGCACTTAGCCTAGGATCACACAGATCATAGACTTATACTATTTTTGAAATTTTTTCCACTACTACGTACAAGTACAGTAATCCGTTTGTGTCCGAGATACTACTTTTTGTTTCTCGCCCGCGAGTCTCTCAAATTATCGGATCAACACCCTTTCGGCCGTTTTTCTGCAAAATGCGCTACAGATCGATTCAATTCGAAAACTCCGACACGGTTTCGTTTCGTTGTGTAGTACAGGTACTGCGCTGTCTCGCCCGGTGTCCATTACGGACGGAGACGGGTAAAAACTAGATGCCGTTTAATGTATTACATTATACGAAAAACTTTTTTTGTGTGTGTGTTTGTTGTTGTTAATAATCCCGACACACAACTAGACATTGGCGCCAGGGCAGAGACAGGGGATATGTTTCTTTTTTCGTAAAAAAATGAGAAGAGAGAGAGAGAGCACTCAAAGTGATGGCCGGATAATAGAGAGAGAGAGAGGTGACCAGTGGCGATGTGTCAACAAGAAACAAAACACAACGGGGCACTTGAAACTGAGAAATGGAGTGCCGATTTCGGGCACACCGGAAACTCTAGGGGATGATATCGTAGACCGACCGACCCCAATGGAAGAGAAAAAGCTAGGCCACGCTTCAGGACTGCTCCTACCACTCGGCCAACTACTCGGTCAGCTGGACGTATGATGAGCTGAGCAACGACGTCGTCTTCAAACTGGTCTCCCGCTCCTCGTTCACCAACTTTTACAGTGCAATCGCCTTCGGAACTGGCGAACAGCCCGTAAGAGTGTCATTCATCATCTCCCCAGTCCCAATTATATTCGTTCAGGAGGATGTCATCGCGGTGTACGTGCGTTCCGCTCAAATCGGACTCATCGACGGACACCTCGTCGACGACGGAGCCATCGAATCGGACGAAAAGACGAACGTGCAGGCGTTGCAGTTCGATTTGCAGAACGGAGTGCTCAGCGCACAGTGTGAGTGGGCAGGGAGAAGGTCTTGGCGCGAAAGTTTTTCAAAATAATTTCTAGGCCACACTTCTTTTACTGCTATTTTTCACCGTATTCGAGCGGAAGAGAAAGATTGATGTTCTTTGCTTATTGCGAGCTTTTACGACACTCCAGAATCCCGACAAGCGCACTTTGTTCACTGTAAATCGATACGAAATTAAATTAAAAACAACGTTCATTTCGTTTCTTCCGTTTTCCGACAAAAGACGTGAAATTTCTCGCCTTTTCTTTTTGAACATTCGTTCGAAACGCCGAAAGACGGAGAAATTCAGAAAAAATGAGAAAAAAACGGAAACATTCTGAAAAATGCCCAAAAGATCGATAGAAAGCTTTCAATTTCTCACTTTCACATTTGTTTTTCTTTAAAATTCTCTTTTTTTCGGTTGAAATTGAGAAAAACGTCGAAAATGTTCGTGCCTATTTACGGTAAACATAGCGCGCTTGTCGGAATGTTGGAGTATCGTAAAATATAACATTTTGGAGAACTAACAAAATTACAGTCGCCCGACCGATTGAGACCTTCGACTCACAGGACGCCGACCTCGGAAATTGTGTGGTGCGACTCTTTTTTCTTTCGTTTCAAGGCCATTCAAATAACTGTTCAGACAATTTTTCTGCCGACCGAATCTCGCGAGATCATCACGGGTGTCCCGTTGGAACTCGGCGATCAGAAAAGCCTCCAGAAGATCCGAGTATGCGACATTGCGGTCACTTGCGCCACCAAACTGCACAACGACGTGATCGTGAAGCGGCAGGAGGACAGTGACGTGGCGCCGGTGTGTGCCACTGGTCCCGAAGATCAGAAGAATCGGATCGAGTGGAAGGTGGACGGAGAGTTGGTTAGTCTGCTACTACTAGATGGCCTAGAATTACTTAAGCCACCTTTTTCTATGTTCTAGATCAAATTCTCCGTGTTCCAAAACACGAAAAAAGGGCGCTGGTGGACGGCGATCGGAGTCGGCGAGTCAATGTCCGACCTCAACATGATCCTTTTATTCGCCGAGACCGGAAAACTGAAGAAGCAGGGAATCTTCCGGACCGAGGGAAAAATGCAGCCGTTCGAGGTCGAGTACGCTGGAATCGAACTGAAAAAGGAGGTGGCGGTGGTGAACAACGGACGGGCGCACTTCGAAGTGACCATCGAGAAGAAGTTCTTCCTGGATAGAGCTGTTAGTTTCCAAACGATTTCGATAATATCGACACTCTTTTTTTGCAGGACGAGCAGAGCTGTTTCACGATGCAAGTGGCTATCCTGGCTGGTCAATATCAGCCGAACTTTAACATCCAGAAGCATCAGACCACCCCACAGGCGATTCAGATTTGCAACGTCGACGCGTGTACCGTACCCACCGAGCCGCCACAAGATGTGGACGGCGAAACGAACAAAGGCGAAGAAGAGAAGGAAGTGGAGAAAGAAAGAGTAGACGTCGAAGCTTCTGGAGTAGTGGGCGGAGCCACCGAACCGACGAATGACGTGGAAGGCTCCGGACTCTCGATGGTCGAGCAGAGGCCGGTTGCGACCTCCTCGACGCCTTCAACTGCCGAGGTGGCCGACGAGAAGCCGTTGACCGGGGACGATGCACCACGCGAAGAATCCACCACGTCATCAGCCGCTCCGACGAGTTCTCAATCCACACAACCGCCCACACCGCACGCAAGTCCGTTTTTCCTCCGAATATCCCAGCAAACGTTGGAATTCACTCCAGATCCCGTCTTCGTCGTCGACAATCAGACGACCGAGAAAGTAGAGAAGGCGCAAAAGGAAGGCGAAGAAGAAGGCACGGAGACGACGACGCGGAAGAGCACGGGATGCGGAGCGGAGCACGAGGATCTTAAGATTTGCGAATCGTACTTTGCCGAGTATTTGGGCAAAGTGAACGAGTGGTCCGAGAAGCACAACATGACGATTACGAGTCATATGTGGAAGGTACGCGCTTTCAAACGCGAATTTTACGAGACTCCACAATTCCGCAATCTCGCTGTTTTTACCGTAAATCGACACGCATTTTTTTAAAAACAGCTTTCCTCGCTTTTTACAGAAAAAGTTGGATTTCTCGGCTTTTCGTTGAAAAATGAATAAAAACCTCAAAAACATGTTGTCGATTTACGATACTTTGCGCTTGTCGGAATTGTGGAGTGCCGTTTGGAAAGTTTGCTGCTTCTCAAAAGATTACAACTTTTCAGGCGTGCACACTGCTCTCCCAGGTACAGCACGTGACCACAATGTGCTGTGGAATCTTTCGAAACACTTGTGCCACACATCTCAGCCTCTAACTGTTAAAACATTTTTGAAAAATTGTTCAGCTTGCTCCTCCCCTCCCATTCCTTCTCCCTCTCCCGAGCCTTTGATAATCGTGTACTACCAGAATCGAATCGCATTTTGCAAGTGTGTCAGTCGAAAAAAACAAATATTTATTAGAAATTTAAAAACGAATAAAGATGTTCGCTGAATTTATTGTTTTTTGATGTCGACACAGTACGCAGAAGAGGAAGCAGTCTGAAGTGCCGACTTTGCCATCTCGGATTCCTTCTGAAACAAAACAACAAAAGGCGTTTGTACGTCTCGCTCCTCCAAGGTTACGCCACCACCCGCATCACATAATAATTGCATAAATGTATGTTCCTCGACGACGTCAAGGACGACACAAAAAGCATGCTTAATAGTAGTGGATGACTCTCTTTTGAAAAGGGCGCCAAGGGGAAAAAGTGAGGGCGAAAAAAGTTTAGAGGTCGTGTGTATCCTTGACTAATTGTGGGGCGAAGATGCGGAAGAGACGGGGCCAGGAACAGGTTCTTTTCGCCATTTTTCTTCGTTTTGGCAGGAAATAAGGGATTTTCAGAACGGGGGTTTATATAACTATATGCGCTTCTCGTTAGGCACAAACCGGCGAATACAAATGGAAAACACGGTCTCCAGAGCTGACAATATGGGCGTGGCCTCGGCCAAATGGCGTTTTCATGAATTGAGCAGGTTTTCTCTAATTTTTGTGGTCAAATGCGATGAAAAATGATAGTTCGACATGAAAACACACTAATTCTCAGAATTAATGCCGTTTTGGCGCATTTTTCGCGGACTTTGCTTTTTCGCCTTCGCCGATCGCCGCCTAAAAACCGCACTTCTCATTTTGCGCTTTCTTGACCGTTTTCAGACAGAATTGGTTTTGAGAATGATAAATCACGTAAATACAAGAATTTTAAGCGCTCGAACCGCGAAAATTACCGAAAAGCAACTGAAATTCACGCAGTTTTAGCCAAAAACCTTCAAACGGATAAATGTGATTTGCGACTTGACCAAATTTAACGCTCTTGCGCTTAAAAAATTTGTAATAGCCTATACAACCGGTCTATCGAGAGACAAATGAGAAATTATCGGGTTTCCGTGACTAATCTAGCCAAAAACGCAAATTTTGCTGTTAAAATTTGAATTTCGCGCCAATGTATCGCTCCATTGGGCGGGGCGCACTTGCGCTCATTGTCAGCTCTGGAGACCGTGAAAAAGGAAAGTGTGATTGCAAAAATAGGGATTTTCCGGCACTTTTCTGTAATTTGTTTGTTAGATATCGGTGAAAAACGACCTTTCATTGCTATTTCTAGCTGAGCAAACGACGGGCAGAATGACGGTTTGGTCACCGTGCACTCAAGGCTGCATTTCTATGATTTTTCTTGAAAATTCATCGTATATGCTGGTTTTTTTTCGGTACCTTACAGAATTCTGTCAATCGCGCTCTACGGAAATCCCATGTGAAAACTTTAAAATTACCTGAACAGACGTGACAAATTCATTGAGCGGCTGTAAAAACGCCATATTGACGGCGACAGTGATATGAAGAGAAATCGCTCCGAGGTACATCCAAAACGGACCGAGCACGCTGAATTCTCATTGAAGCGAACATGCACAAAACAATGTTTACCTGTAGAACTTGCGTTCGTTGACAAACTGCGAGGGCAGCTCGTTCAAATAAGTTGATCTCTTTCCTATTGCCATGAGCAAAATTATGGAGACGGCGAGCACGTCGGTCAGAAGCATCAGCGTCATCGTGATCGTCGTGTGCACGGTTATCAGAATCTTGCGCTTCGTCAGAATTCCGAACGCGGCGAGCACGGCGCCGCCGATGTAGACGGTGGCGACGAGCAGAATGACGGTTCGGAAGACGTGCTCGCTCACAAAGTAGCCTTTCGATTCGAGAATAAAATAGATGGCTACCTCGAGAAGCATCGTCAGAAATTGGAGCGAAACTGTGAGGAGGGCGGCTCGCGGCACGGCGAACAACTCGAAACAGGCGGCCGGGCGTTCCATTCTGCGACGGAATCGTTTTTTAGGCCGCTTATTCATTCTTATTATAGTTTTTTTTGTTTTCGTGAAGGCTATAAAGAGCAGAGTGAAAGGAATAAGTGCTCGCCGAACAAAAGAATGAGAAGATTTATGTATTTCTCATTTCTCTTTCTCGTCTCCTTCGCTTTTGCGCGTCCATTTTACGGGAAGACGTCAAGAGCAGCTACAGCAAAAAGATTTTCGACGGAAAAGCAAGTAAAAAATCGATAGATAAATCCGAGAAGGATTCGGAAGCGTTCTCTCTTCGGTGTCGTCTCTTCGGAATCGACAGTATTTTGTGTCTGCGTCTCCGCACTCGGGATGACCCAGAAATCGACGATTTCCGTGGATTATTGCGGTTTTTAGAGGAAAAATGCTAGGAATACATCTGGAAAAAAAGGAAAATCTGGAAAAAAAAAGAAGTTGTTTTTATTTGCTTTTTTTACTTTTCCAGCATTCGGAAAGTGACTTTATTTTTTTGGGTGCACTTCAGAACAGTATAAATTTTAAACTTGTACGTTTTTGTGCATATTCTAACATAATAATTTCCTCGTTGTTTCAGCAACTTTTTGGTTTGAAAAGCTTGGCGCCAATAATGGCCTAGAATTCGCACATGGCCGTGGCTTAGAAAACGTCAATTTAAGCTTAAATTCAAACTTGTTCTGTTATCTTAAACGTTCCCCACGAAAATGGGCCCAAAAGCCAAAAAAGCAAAACTAGAAATCGGTGGCGTTGATCTGGAATATGTAAAAAATGTAAAAAAAATGTTTGATAAAGTTGTCTCGAGTAAAATTTTTTATTTCAGCATAATCTATCCTACATTTGCGGATATTGTCAAGAACTTGTGGGCGGATCCGACGAGCAGCGAGCCGAACACGTCAACAAGCATGCGGTTATTGTGAAAAAATAACATTTTTTCTAACTTTTGAAAATTTCAGACCGAAATCACCGCTTGTCGAAATTGTTGTGCTTTCGTAAAACTCACAGAAACCAAGCAGCATACTCAACAGTTTCACAGTTTGTTTTCTTTGTTTTCAACTATTTTTGTTGTAAAAAGCATTAAATTTGCAGATGATTACCCGGGCCGTGTCAAATATGAGCTTGACGATGCGTTGATCGAATTCCGAATTCAAACGGGCAAAAGTTTCTCGACTTTTTGGGGAAATCGAGAGAAAAACGATAGTCAGTGTCTTTTTTTGTACTTTTTAGCTGGTTTGAAAACAATTTCAATCAATTTCAAGAAATCGTGTGCAATTTCCCTCGTTTCGTGAAAACGCTGTACTCGAAACACAAAAACGGGCGGTCGCTCGGCGTTTTTCGCATTCGCAAGTCGCAATTCTACTGGAACTGCCCGATTTGTAGCGATTTTCCGGTCTTGAAATTCGGCGACACGGTCGGTATGCGCTGCTCGGTTTTGAGACACTTGGAGCACTTTCATCGGCAAGAAATCGATCAGAATGCGCCCGGATTTTTCGAGAGCGAGTGGTATGATTTTTTTAAACAAGAATCAATAGAGTTCACATTAATTTCTATTTTTAGGGATCTTCTCGAAGAAGAAACAAATTTCGATGTCCGTTCTCTCATAGAATCGACCGAAAAGTGTCTGAAAGTGAAAGAACGCAGCATGCACACTTTTTATACCATCAATTTGTCGCGTATCGTCAACGGAAGCTCCCTACTGTCAGCGCTGCGAAAAAGGAGCGGAATCCTCGAGGATTCTGTTCGTTTTTGTCTCGTTTGCAACAGTTTGGTGCCCACAAGCGGGATCTATAATCATTTTCGATTGAAAATGCATTTGGAGTTGAATGCGTAAGAAAATGGGGCGTTTTTGCGTTCAGAATCGAAAAATTGGTTTTCAGAAAGGCTGAAAATACGATTTTCTCGCATAAAATAGAGGCGAAAAAGGAAAAGGAGAACGACGTTAAGGAAGAGATCGTGGAGGAAAAGATGGGACCGAAAAATTTCCAATTTCCCGAACAAGTTTTCGAGTATTCCACCGTTTTTAAGGTTTTTCTCTCAAATTCCCTAACGTCTGAGCTCGAACTCTGTTCAGACTTTGCGAAAAGACGAGTTCAAATGGCGCTGTCTGCTGTGCCGAAAACGCCACGCACACAACACGTTTGCCACGTCGATCATCATGCGAATGTACGCTCTTCGGCACCTCGACGAGCACCATCGATTTCTGTTCACCGACGAGTTTCTGGAATTCGAATGGAGTTCTTTGAGAAACGAAATGCGGGCGCAGTTCGATATTAGACATTTCACGCCGCTCCAGTACACCCTTAAGGGCGAGGAGACTTTTAATAAAAAGTATGGGCTTTTTTTGGGGACTCTAACTTGACCCTAACTTTTCAAGATTATTCATGATGGAGTTTCAGCCCGATTGGTTAATCGGAACTGGAGATTTAGTGATTTCATTCCTCAAACAACATATCTCCAGACCAGATGCTTCGATCGGGCTGAAACTTTCAATGTAGAGTCTCCGTGTCAAGATTCATTTTCTTGTAAACTTTGGATCCGATTGGAAATTTGATAATATTTAACAAGCCCATGACTTCAGTGATCCGAACGACTACGTGCTCCCCCAACAACCGTACTTTCTCCCGAAAGAATGCGCTCCGAATACCGTAATCTGCGGATTCTGCTATCGTTCTCTCCGCCACGACGAATTTCTTCAGCACATTGTGATTCACGGATTCGGACGTGGAGGAAGGTGCTCCAGAAGCTCTGATTAATAGAATGCAATTTTTGTTAAATTATAGAAAAGTGCCGGAGCTGAAGGCGGCGTCGATCGATAGCACAGTGAGCTCTCTGATGGGACAGGAGGAGTTTGTGGCCGAAGAACTGGACGATGAGCCGCTCAACATTTTGTCGATCGACGGTAAGCGGCTCAAACAGAAGATGGAAGTGGTTTCGGAGCGGTTTTACAGTAGTCAGCCCGCTTATTCGGATGTTACGACGCCGGGAGGACCGGATACGGTATAGGAAGAGATTTCTAGGCCTCCATCTGAATTGCAACTTTTTTCAGCCAAGAAGAAATCGAAAATCGGCTGTCGACGCGCGAAAACTGCTCGCCGACACGTTCCGAATTCTGCAGGAGAACGCGAAGAATCAAAAGCTCGGACACTCCTCCGCCTCGTCGTGCTCTTCGTCTTCAGATGACGACGATTCGGAAGAGGAACGCTTCGAGAAAAAGATCCAATTGGAGATGTTCACGACAAAGGAGCGAAAAGAGAGGAAGAATGTGCAAAACCGAAACGAATCCGGCAAAAGAAACTTGAAAAAGATGAAACCGGCGGAAATTAACCAGTGGATTCGAGAAGAAGCGGGTCGAATGGGCGTGGAATGGACCGGCGATCGTTCAAGCTCTTCTCCAGAATCTTCCGAAGACGATGATGACGTGGCGGATTCGAAAAATTTGGACGGGGAGGAGAACAAGTGGTCGCGCATGAATCTCCAAGATATCAAGACTTTGTAAGTTGTCTAGCAAGTGCGCTCCGCCGCAAAATTAGCTTTGAAAAGTCAATAATTTCGCATTTGTGAATTTCAGAATCCGAGCGGCGGCCGCAGAAAAGAGCATCAAATTCACTGAAGACGATTCGAGCGATACGGACAGTGATGATTAATTAATTTTGTTGAAAATTTTGTTGTTTTAGTTTTGTTTCACCTAGTTTTGTTTCAAATGAATGACATCATTTCTTGCCGATTTTCGTTCTTGGCCTAACTTTTGCAGAAGTTCGGCCTCGCGGCCACCACGTATTTTCTCAAAATTTGCAATTTTTGACTGAACATTTTCAATTTCAATTTTTAAGTGTTTTTCAGATGTCAGACGAAAGGGACAGATTAAGTGAGTTGCCGCCGGAACTTCGCGAACTTATCGTCGAAAAATGCGACTATTTGTCGAGGTTTGCAGACAATTTTCAGTGAATTTTCAACAATTCACAACAAAATTCAGATGCTCGCTGAGCCGCACGTGCAGAGCTCTCAAATCGACAGTTGTCGCATCGAAAACCGTCATTCCGGCGGTAAAAATAAAAGAGCGACGGAACGGAGTGCATTTCGAATTCACATTCCGTCTTTTCAAGGAGATTTCTCTGAAATTCGAGCGGCACGGCCAATCGGCCACGCGAATTTATCGTCGCGACAAAGAAGACGTCGTTTTGGAGGGAACGGACCCGATCGCAGAGGCGCTTTCTCTTTTCCATCGAGTTTGCGTTCAGAAGCACCTTACCGTCGGCTACCTCGGAATTGAGACGGTCGGGGCGGTGCCAGAGCTCACCGAACAGCTCCGCGCTCTTTTTACGCGACAATCGGACTCGGATCCGATTAAAATTCGCAAAATATCATGGCAGAGAGACGGAATTTCTGATTTGGCGTGGACTTTTTTGGAGTTTGCCGATAAACTGGTGCTCGAGGAGCTTATCATCAACGGTGAAATCGAGGAGAAAGTTAATATATTCGGAGATCCGCAACGTCGGGCGATCATTCAGAAGTTGGATAGAGTTGAGGTTCATCCGGAAATCGAAGAGACCGAATCGGAATTGGTGCACCTTAAAAAGGAGAATATTAAAAGTAAATACAATTTTTCCAGATTCTTTCGTTGATCGCCTCGAGGATCCACCTGAAATCTCAGCATTTCACCGGAGAACTCATCGAAAAAATGATTGAGAAAATTGCGAAAAATCGCAAAACTGGCTCGTATTTCATTCTCAAAAAGACGGAACAATCGGATTTTTTGCAGCTCGTTCCCAGCGGGTTTCAGAAAGCGGAAAGCATTGAGAAAAAGTGAAAATGGTCTGAAAAATTTTAAAAACTGAATTTCTCAGTGTCAACGCCTACACAATGCGCCTGAAGGACGACGACACTGCGATCAGTCTGAAAATGGGAAGTTTTGGAGTTTACGCGGACGTCCAGAGCTTCAAGATTTCGGAAGAGCGAACGATGATGGCACAGGTGCGCAAAAAAAAAGATTTCGTAAACGGAACACGTCTTCAGCTCCGCGAAAAATGTCTTACGCGCTCCAACTGCTTCTGCCAACAGCCGACATTCCTTCCGGAAGACGATTCTTCGGAATTCGACGACTACGACGAGTACGTGGACGACGACAGCGTCGATTACGATTACGAACGCCTCGAGATGGACTTCAACGGAGAATTCGACGATTTTGACGACGATGATGATGATTTTAACGAGGAAGAAGATTAAATAATTTTGTTTTCTTTCGTACTGTAAATGTTTTCGCTTCCAATGTTGTTCGCTTTTTGATGTCTTTCTGATAATTTCCATTGATTTCCGACGTTTTCAATAAATAATCGGCAGAATCGGCAAGTGCGCGCCACCGCACTCCGTGACAACGAAATTAACAAAATTACTGTAAGCTTTTTGAAATATTTTTCGAAATTTCAACTCTGGCCAGAGGGAGGAGTGGCCTGGCAATTGCGTTTCGCATGTTGTCGAAAGTGCGAAAGTTACGAGATTTTTGAATCTTGCAATGGAACTCAAAAGTTACAATGAGATTTTCGAATGTTGCAATGAAACTCAAAAGTAACAAGAAGTCTCGCGCTTCTTGCAGTTCTAAAACCATTCGTTGAGACTTGCGAAACTCAATCACCAGAGAAGTCACTCGTTTCTTAATGCTATTCTATTTTCTCCTTTGTCTCCGATTATTTTGTGGAAATATAATTTCTTAGTGCCAGATGAAACGTCAGGGAAGTCCGATTGCTGGGTGCAGCCACAAAATTCCACTTCTCGACTTGGAAGATGACGAGCGAAAAACAGATATAAAAGATTGTGAAGAGATAAAAAGTCTGAGAAGTTTCAAAACTGAAGATCAGAAAGAGTGTAATTCTTTTTTTGTTGGTAAAAATAACTTCAAACCGAATATTACAGACGATGTGGTGAAAGCAATTGGCGAGGGCGTTTTCGGGGTCGTTTTTCATGTGACCGACAAGGTAAACTAGTCGACATTTACAAAAATTGAAGAGAACAAAAGTTTAGAAGCAGAAAAAAGATTATGCGCTGAAGGTGATAAAGGAAATGAGCAACTTTGTGAACAGCGGCTTTCGAAAAGAAAAAAGAGTTTGTTTTTGTGAACTTTTAACCAAATTTTGCTTGAAACCTTTTGCAGTTACTGGAAGAAGTGGAAAAGGAAGGTCATCCGAATTTGCTACGACTGATTTGGGCCGGAAATCTGTCGGTTGCGCCGTTCCGCTGCACCAAAATGGCGTTGCTCACCGAGCTCGCCGGACCTTCTTTGCACGATTTATTGAACGGATTTGAAAAAGAAAACGATGAGGGACTGAGTGTCTGTTTCCCCGTGGATGACATCCGGATCGTCGGACGACAAATCCTCTCCGCCATGCTCAAATTGCTCTCCCTCAACATTTTCCATTTGGACCTGAAACCCGAAAACCTGTATTTCATGGGCGCTGGTCATGAAGTGGAGAAGAAAGAGTACAAAACGACGACTATTTGCGATGACAAAGAGATTGAGTTGAAAGAGTACGCGCTGGTCATCAAAAAACCGGACTTGCGCATCACAATCGGCGATTTCGGCAGTGCCCGACAACACGGGCCTTCCGATCGGGTGACTCCGAAACAGGTGCAGTCGCAGAACTACAGAGCGCCCGAAATTTTTATGGGTAAAAGAGAAATCTCAATAAACAAACTTTGAATTGTATAGGTATGGCGTTCTCAACAAAAGCGGACGTCTGGTCGTTTGGAGCGGTGATGTGCGAGATGTACACCGGCGAACTGCTCTTCTACGGCACCTTCGAAGGCGACACCGAGATGGCGCAGTTCGAGTTGATGAAGAGAGTCGTCGGACAACAGCCCACGAACACCATGTTCCGGGAGGCCATCTCCGTCGGGTTTGTTAACTGAAAAGATGGTTTTTATGTTAATCTTGAAGGTTTCTGTCCATTTTCAGAAGTCAGCACATTGCGCTCTCCCCGCACGGCTACCGAATGAAAAACATAGTGATTCCCCCGATGACGGTGCCCCTGCTGCTCAATATGCGCTTCGGAGACGCCCCGGCGCGCGAGCTGTTCACAATGCTCGAAGACACGATGATCTTCGATCCCTCCGACCGCCCTACCTTCCAACAAGTCTTCGAATCGGAGTTTTTCGCGGAAAACGCTGATTCTGCTGAATAATTGCACCCTTCTCAAGTTTCATTACTTTACAATAAATTTTCCTAATTACCTATCGCATTTTTCGTGACATGTTCTAAAAAAATCGTGTTTCTTTTTCCTGTGACTTTTCCTAAATTCATTTCTAAAATGCCTCCTCCACCTCAACCTCGACGATCGAAATCGCACGCGAAAGGAGGAAAACTTGAAAAAGATAAAGAAAAATCGGATGAAAAGAAAAGGTTTTAAAATTGAATTGAAGCTCGAGAAAACTGGTGGGAATATTGTAGAGTAGCCCGATCCAAGTTTGCGTGTCCGGGCGCCAACGCACCGGCGCCGACCGGCAGGACTCCCACGAAACCGAAAGGACAGCAGGAAGTCGTCAAATCGGTGCAGATGGCTGTCGCGAATCCTGTGAAGCTCAAAAAAGAGTCGAAAGAGGCGCGCGCTTCGAAGGCTGCTGCTCCGTCGGCGGCTCCGAGTGTTCCGAGCAGTCAGCCCATTTCTCCGACGGCGGCCGCTAATCGATCGAGAGAGCCGGAGCGGAAAAGCAAGAAACCATCGACAAAGGTTGGCTCCGTCCATTTCTGGGACCTGCTATCATTAAAATTTGAAATATTGCTAACCTGCATGACCGAGCACACGCACTCCGCTTCATTTTCGTCTTTCTTGCAGAAATTCCATCAAAAATGCTCGTTCTTCCCACTTTTCTTGTCTGTCTTAAAATCGTACGTTGAACACATTTCTACATGGTCTGTCAATTTTGCTAGTTTTTCGATAAAACCAGTTAGAAATGTGTTCAATGTACGATTTTTAAAGAAGAGAAAAGCAAAAAACGAGAGTTTTCTATAAGATTAAGCAAACAATGCATTTTAAGGCGAAAATTTAAAAAAAAACGAGCAGCCGAGCGCGTTTTCGTAGTCAAGCGGATTAGCTAGATAGTTTTAGTCCTCAACGGTTCTACTGTTGTTCTAAATGACAAAAAGCACAGGGAGAGCCACTGAAACCTATTTGTTGCAGGAAAAATAGGTCTCCGAACCAAAGTGGCACTTTCCTAGTTATTTAGAACACTTTGTGAGAGTTTCGAAGAAAATTATGATCCCTGACAGATTAGCAATAACTTTTTCACAGAGCGACGAGAAAGTAAGCGACCCGAAGGAGAAAGAAAAAGATGAGGGAAAAGGAGCGAACACGCGGAAGACGAGAACGACGGAGAGCAAGGTGAATAATTATGGAATGAGAAGAGACTCGGAACACTTATTGCAGCTCTCGTCACAAGAGAAGAGCCTGGAGCAGATGTCGTACGATTCGAAGGACGAGACGGAGCAGCTGCGGATGAAGTTCAACAAAAACCTCGCACAGAAGTTCTTCAAGCAAATGATGGAGTCGACGAAAGCTCGCAAGCGAAGAGACGATGCTGTCAGAAAAATGAAATGGGTTGTTGAAACAACTATTCCCATTGCAGAAGCTGGAGACGATGCCCGAGTCGAGTCAGATCAACGCGTCGATGCGTGCTCTTAAGAAGAAGAAGAAGAAGAAGGACGGTGCGTCGAAGATGGTCATGCTCTCCGGCCCGGAGAATCTGTTCAAAGCTAACGGCGAACCGGTGTGGGTGGTGGCGGAGAGAGCGCCGGGCGAGGGCGAGAAGGACGAAGACGGCGTCGTCGTCGCCAATCCCGAACTCGTGCACGCGCTCGCCGAGGACGATCTCGTGATCGAAGAGAAGGACTGGATCGAGACCTCAGACGCCTACATGAGCAATCGCATGAAGAAAGGGCGGTCGATTCCGAAATCGTAAGAGCTGTTTAGAAATGTGCGCTCTGTACGATCTTCAAACAAAAAGTCGAAAAGGCGACCATTTTCGATAAAATTTCAGCAATAAATGAATATTTGGAACGAAAAAAGAAAACCGCAAATGGAACGCGTTTTCTTAACCAAATATGATTTCCAGCTACCGCTTCAACCCATACGCCACATTCAAATCGCTTGAGAAGACGAACGCGTACACGACTCCCGAAACGGTCGCCTACTTCACCATCCGCAATCTCGTCGAGCTCTCCGAAGAGGCTCTGAAGCGATTCACGCGGCGGCAAACGGAAATTGACGAGGAGCCGCGGAGCCGTCCCGAGAGGCGGCTCGTCGCCAAGATGGAGAAGAAGCCGTCGACGATGACGGCGGAAGCGCCGGCGCCCAAGAGACTCGGAAAGATCAAGTTCGACTTCGCGGCCACCATTCAGATGAACTATGATGTGAGCTCTGGATTTGACACCGATCATAGTCCACCGATTTCAGCGCAAGAATCCGTTGCTGTCGATCCAACGCCTCCGTCGTCAAATCCATGGATTCGTTTTGGAGAAGACACAAGAAGTTTCGAGCTAAAAATTTTTGAATTCATTCAACAAGAGTAAAAAAGTGAGAGATTAGAGATCAATCTTGAACGAGCGGTTCCGACTGCGCCGAAGTGCCGCGATCGATGACGAAGTCGTCGTCGCCGAAATCTACGTCATCTTGCCGATGCTCGTCCGCTTCGGGCATCACAAAATAGTGAGGATTTCCGATGAAATCCGCACTTTTTGCGATCAACAACTGATTCAGATCGCGAATTCCGAGCCATTGACAGAACTCGGCCGATTGCGGATTACGATAGTAGAGGCTCGGCGGTGCTCGTTTAGATTCTTCGGTGACCTCGATGAGCGGCGGTGCCGTCTGTCGGAAAGTGTCGGTTTTGATGGTCAGGTCGCCGAGCTCTCCGATGCTTCGCAACTCCTCCTCGGTCGGTCGGAAGTCCTTTCGCTCGTACGCACACGGCCGACTCGAGGACATGTCCGGAAGGATGATGTGCTCCCGTTCGGCCACCGTCAATAGATCGGTACTGCGAAGGATCGCGAGCCAGTGCGGATCATAGGACAGCTCCATTCGCGCGCTGTTCGGCACGTTTATCTCGAGTGCCTGCATGAATTTTCTGCCCGGAATGGGTTTGTCGAGCGAGAGGAATCGGGTGGGCGTCGGGCGTTCGGACGCCGACGCGCCTTTGTGTGGGACGAGGGCGGCGAACGCGATGTGCAAGTGGGCGGCCAGGTAGTAACGGGGACGGCATTCCTGAAAAATGAAAGGTTGACAGGGGCGATGGGAGAAGTGGTACGCACGTAGATGAGCTTCATTCCCGACGGATTGCCGAGCTTGCCACTCTCGTGGTCCTGCTCAAAGCGGTCCTTCTTTCGGAACAGCCACGCTTTGTCGCCGAACTCAGCGATTCCTCCCGGCCAATCGTGAGAGATCATTATGTCGATCGGGTTCTGCAACATCTTAGTATTATCTATCATTCAATCGATTTCTGCAAGATTATCATTCTAGTGTCCTTTGAACCTTGAAAGTTTGAGCCCAAATGGGGGATATAGATCGGAAAGCTCCAATCGGCTGATAGATGCCCTCTCACTAACCGAAACCTTGTCCTCGTTCGGCGCTCTCAACTGTCTCAGCCGGAACATGTCGACGTTGCGAATGTGATACGCACTCTTGACGTCTCTTTCGGAGAACGGAGGCCGTTCGTGGTGCGAGTACATAAAGTCGCCCGCCGCGAAAATGCCGGAGAGGCCGGCGATGCGAAGTCCGGCGAACTGGATGCAATTCGCAAAGCCCATGTAGTAAATGTTGGGTGCGACCCATCCCCCATTGGGCAGCTCGCTGAGAAAGCCCGACGCCTCGTGATTTCCGCCGATGAAGACGGTGAGCACAGGCGCCGTCTTCTCGCCCGAATAGTACTTGTAGAAGGTCTGGAGGGAGCGGAAACGCGGCGGCACGGACATCTGGAGAAGGTCGCCGTAGTTACGGACCGATTGGTAATCTCCGCAGCAGATGAGCAGGTCGAACTTGTAGCCCTTCTCCTGCTCGATCAACGCCATAGTCTGCAACAATTTTCACGATATTCAAACTGATTTAAAAAAAACGGAAAGGAACCTCATAAATCGCGTCCATTTCTCCGTGCGAGCATCCGACAACCGCAATTCTCGCTTTTTTCGTCTCTGCTCCATCTTGCTCCGAAATCAGAGTCCGAGCTTCTGGAACCGTGTTTTCGGAAGGTTCTCGAGCTTCAGAAGTTTCAGAAGGACCACAACAGTGTTCTTCTGACATTCTGACGCAAAAAATGAGAACAATATTGAAATTAACAAGAAAACCAATCAAAGTAAAAGGGCTCGAAAACCTATAAAACAGATGATTCAGATGAAATGATAGGCGCAAAAACAGGCAAAATATTGATGATTTAGATGGAATTATACAAAAAAAATTTAAAATACAACAATTCATACTCGTTTTTTGGAAAGCGTGAAGAGATTAGTAACAATTTACAAAAATTATCGTTTTGCCGGCGGACTGGAAGCGGCGGACGACGACTGCGAGTACATCTTCTTCCAGTAGTCCACCTTTTCCATGCTCACCAGCGGCATCAGTTGATCAGCGAAATCACGCAACGTTTTAGCGGCCTGAAATCCATTTTTCCAGAGAAAGTCGAAGAATTTCTGCGCTTACCGGCATATATTCGACAGATTCCGGCAGTGAAATGCTAATCTCGACGAGCGACGAATCGCTGACCAGTTTGATGGAGCTCGAGTCGTAGAAGCCGGGCCGAACGGTGCGCGTCAGATTCGAGTGCACAATTTTGATGTTGCTCTTCGTCCAGAGCTTTCCCTGACTCATCCACTCGTAGTCCATGCGGAGGCCGAGCGCCTTCGCGTACGTCATCATGTCCGTCGAGTGGACGAGCGACGATATCTCTTTTCGGACGATCGTCGGACACCGCTGATCCGGTTCCGGCACTCCGATGTACCGCAGTTGCCAGTAGTTTGCCGTTTGAACGTCCGTTTTAAAGCGGCGACGCAGTCTACCAAAAAATTCAGATGTTTGTTCCGATTTTTACATGCAAACTCACTTGATATCAGTTTTTAAGTCGGCTGAATTGGTCGCCGAGCGAAGAGAAAACGACATTTCGTGCTCGTAAAACTCCTCGCATCCCGGATCGCAGAGACCGGCCAGACGACGTTCCAGATCCTGAATTACCGATTTTAACGTATAAATATTTGCTAATTACCGGAATGTGCTTTGTATAAATCGAACCGTAGAGCACACACTCCTGCGTTTGGTAGGGCGTCGAATTTTCGGACAACTGCAATATTATCGATGTTTCTTTGGAGATTTGTTTATTTTTACGTTTACTTACCGGCTGTTGACCTCCTTCTTCGTCAAGATCCACCGAATTGTCCATATTTCACCTAGTTTCAATGATTTTTATAAAGTCAAATGCAACTGAATAAATTCGAAAAAATGTCGTAAAATCCAGTGCAAAGGCAACGTCACGGTGTTTGCAGAAAACCGGCGGGGAAAGCAAATTCGGCAAGATTTTTCAGAGACAATTGTTCATTCAAGGAAATTGATTTCTCATTTTGGAACCGTTTGCTCGGCTGTCTGCTCAGTCGTTCTGTCTCGTTTACAACGCAGCTTTTGAATCGAACGAATCGGATTGTGTCTCTGCAAACATGTGCTATTCTGCGGATAACTGAAAAAAACAGATATTATGCGTTCACCTAACGTTTTCTTCACAAAGCGCAACAAAATTTACAGTTCTGCGCCTTGTTGCTCTGTCTGACAATAATTTTTGAGAAAAACTCACATCGTAGTTCATCAGAATGTTTTTGGTGACGTTAAAATTCACAATTTTCTTCGTCTGTTCCTTCACCTCCGCCACCGCCGTCATTTTCGGAGGCGGTGCGTCGTTGACGTTCGGAGCGGCGGCCGGTTCACGAGAAGGCGGACCCCGTCGGTCATCGTCAACGCCATCCGCTTTACGGGCGAAACGTTTGAGGGCTTCTGAAAAACAAAGAGCGCTTGAACTTAGGATTGAGGATAAAAGATCCGAACCGTCGGAGAGCTCGACAAGATTTCGGATGGTAAAGTAGGCGACCGCTTCGGGAGTTGTATACGCGTTCGTCTTTTCGATCGCTTCGAATGTGGCGTACGGGTTGAAGCGGTAGCTGTAAATCAACTACTTTTCGGGAAAAAAGCAAAAAAGAACCAACTGATCGGGAAGCGGCTTTCCCTTCTTGATATTGTTGGTCATGTAAGCATCCGAGAGGACTATCCAATCCTTGTCCTCCACTTCAAGATCGTCTTCGGCGAGCGCGTGCACGAGTTCGGGATTGGCGACGACGACGCCGTCCTCGTCCTTCTCGCCCTCGCCCGGCGCTCTCTCCGCCACCACCCACACTGGTTCGCCATTCGCTTTGAACAGATTCTCCGGGCCGGAGAGCATGGCCATCTTCGACGCACCGTCCTTCTTCTTCTTCTTCTTCTTCAGAGCACGCATCGACGCGTTGATCTGACTCGACTCGGGCATCGTCTCCAGCTTCTGCAATGGGAATAGTTGTGAGCCAGTAGAGCCCTTTCTATTGCTCACCGCGTCATCGGTTCTCTTTCGGGCTCTCGTCGACTCCATCATTTCCTTGAAAAACTTCTGCGCGAGGTCTTTGTTGAACTTGTGTCCTTTTCTCGAATCCGGATCCGAAGGCTCTTTCGAGTCTCTCGACTTTGCTTCTGCTGAAAAGTTTGATCGGTTGCGACACGGACATAAGAGACTCACATGATTTCTTGGTGGGCGACTCGGAAGACGTGTGCGGACTCGATCGGTTTCCGCCCTTCTTCCCGTCGTTCTCGCTAGCGCTGTTTGTCTTTCCCTCTGTTGACGTCATTGAATTCGACCGTTTTCCCTTCTTGCGAATTGTCGTCTTCGGCTGCTCCTTCTCCTCCTTCTTCACCGTTTTTTTCGGCTCGACCTTGGGTGCCGGTTGCGGGGGCGGTATGGGTTTGGCGACGAGTGCGAGTCCGACGGGAGTTCCCTCAAGCACCTGGAGCTTTGACTTCTGCGCTCCTCCTCCGGGCGAGGGCGGCGGTTTGACCGGCTTCGGAACGAGCACCGGCGCCATAGATTTCGACTTTGTTCTGAATTGTTCATTTTAGGAGGGTAATTTGAACAATGACTCACTGTTTGACAGTATTCCGTTTACCTTTCACATCTTTGCCTGGCATTTTCTTAATTTGCACTTTGAAAAATTGAAAATGGATACATTCGATTTGTTTTATGTTCCACGTCGTTTGGGGCTACGAAAGGAAACCAACGTGATGCATCGTAGAGTCATTTTAACGACGCGAAACGGAGCGGCCAGCTCGGAGAGGTGCTGTAAGATTACTGTAGGTTGCATCGACTTGTACTCTTTGACAGTATTCAACGATTACTATAGGAGTACGGTAGTTACAGTAACCTAAACATGGCCGAGATCCAAGGAAGCCCCCAGAAGAGCGGAAAGGCGAGTTGAAAAGAGCATAAGAATAGTATAATGGGGGAGAAGGATGAAAGGACAATGCATTTATAATAGCAACTTCCCCTCTCTCTTTCACAAAAAACATTTTCAACCAATAAATAGGGATAGAGGAAGAGAGAGAGAGTAAAAGGGGAAAGAACACGGCGATCTCGTTCATCATTCTCTCACTTTTTTTGTTGTTTTTGTGAAAGAGGGAGCGGATTCCAGTGTGTTTTGTTTACTATCTTCTTGTTTTCTAGCTACTTTTTCAGCATGAAAACAATTTTTCAAAAACTTTTGGCTCGAGATATCTTACAATGCCCTCGCCAAGAACCCCTAGCCAAACCGGCACCGTTAAATCAAAAGACTTTACCGCGGTTGGAGACAGAGATATCAAAAAATGGTCAACTAATAAAATGTTTAGAATTGTTTAATGACCATTTCATCAGTTGACAACTTTTTGATATCTTCACTGACAGCTGAGATATCTCTGGAATTAACGGTCTAGCATTATTGACGGTGCTTTCTAAATGGAAACGTTGAAAAATCGACCTAGCTACACTTTTCGGATCGGTTTCACACTTTGCAAACTCCCCTTACACATGGATTTAAGTATGTTGCGACCAAGTTTCAGACCAATCCGATCATTCACGCTTGAGAAATGTGTATTAGGACTTGTTCGGCAATTCAGGTCTCAAAAAGGCCAGGCTGAGCTAATTGGCTTCAATTTTTCGGGAAAAAAAAACAGATTGTTCGTGACTAAATTCTGCGAATTGTGGTCCCCCAAAATTGGTGTCGAAATGGAGACCTCTAGTGTTCCCTTGCTAAATGTATCAATCACCCTCCTATCCTCGGGGGACCAGACAATTGATCGGAAGGGTCTAAGGGTCTAAACCATCTGCCCATGTGCTTCCGCATTCTTCTCCTTCCAACCATCTGCTCCCTTTTCGGGTCTCTCTCTCTCTCTCTTCCCACTCACATCGATCCCCTTTTCCATCTGCGTCTCTGTCTCTTCCGCTTCTACTACCACCAAAAGAAGAAGCTTTCTTTTTCTTTCTCATCTTCTTCCTACTTTTTGCTACTGGTAACTTTCCCTTTATAGGAAACTTTCAGGATTTCGCAATCAAATGGAAACATGGCCGCGAAATCGCCAAAAACGCCCAGTGGAATTGCGTTCTCTATCCGAGAACAAGATGTTATTAAGGCAATTCTCGAGTTTTTGGAGATCCGCGGCCTGCACATTTCACAAGTAAGTCTTTTTGGACCTTTTTCAACATAGAAATGAGTAGAAATTCGTGACTGGCCTAGTTTTCCAGGTTTGAAAAGCTAGGCGAAGCTGGAAGATTAGCGGAGAAACGGAAAACGGAAGACAAAGAGAAAATACGTATTGGGAATGCTTTTCTGTTTTTAAAAGGTGCAAATACTAGAAACTATAGATTAAATTAGAAGGACAAACCAAAACTGAAGACGATATGCAAACGCGCTTTTCTGGCCTCGGTCGCCAAATTCACTTTTTGTGTGGCCATGAATTTTGTGAAATTTGTGAAAAGAAAACGGAAAAACCGCTACCACAAATGTTTTTTCGAAATGAAAATGCGTTTTCTTCGTAAAAGTCGATGAATTACGGTCGAAAAATGTCAAAAAGTTACAAAAAAGCGTGAAACGCGACTTTCTAGCCTTTTCCTGTTTTCCACACTGTGCGCGCATCAAGACAAGAACTTCGCGTTGCGCGGGCAGGTCAAAAACTGGACGGGTCTCGCAGCGATGCGACAAAAAAATGCGCGATCAAAGGGTGTTTACGAGTGTTTTGATGGACAGATGATGACTAAAACAGATTATCGAAACACGTGTTTGTAGTCTGGTAACAGGTAAAATGCCGTTCAGAACAAGGTCCAATCTGCATTCCAGAGTTGAGCGGAAGAACTCAATGGAAGAACACGGAATAATTTTTATCTTTTTTAGAAAATTTTTTAATGAAATGTGATCAACTGACGAAATGTATAGCAAAGTAAACTCTGCTCATAAAAAATAATTATAAATTTAGCTTTTCATACAAAAAAGTTATTCGAGTTGTTCCGTGAAAAAAGGGCTAACGGAAGGCGGAAGGACATTTTCACGGAACAACTCGAATAACTTGTTTGTATGAAAAGTTAAATTTACAATTATTTTTTTATGGGCAGAGTTCACTTTGCTATACATTTCGTCAGTTGATCACATTCCATGAAAAAATTTTCTAAAAAAGATAAAAATTCTTCCGTGTTCTTCCGTTGAGTTCTTCCGCTCAACTCTGCTGCATTCTGTCCTTCTCCGTTCATATTTTGGTGACCATAATCACCACTCTTTGATAACTTTCTGACTAAAAGTACCACTTCAACCTAAACTATTTCAGCTGTCCCTGGAACGAGAAGCGGGCGTGATAAATGGCGCGTTCTCGGACGATCTCCTGTTCCTCCGTCAGCTGATCCTCGACGGCCAATGGGACAACGCTTTGGACTTTGTGGAACCGCTTCGATCGGTCAAAGATTTCGATTTCGGATCCTTCAGGTTCGATGGCACTTTCCCTTCCACTCTTTCTCATTCATTCATTGATTTTCAGGTACAACGTCACAAAGTACAAGTTTTTCGAGTTATTGTGTGTGAAACTCGAGCCCGGACCGTTACACGACAACGATTTCGCGGTCGAGGAACTTGTGGAGTGCCTGAAAGACCTCGAGCACATTTGCCCGTCGCCCGAAGACTACCGACATTTGTGCGCCCTTCTGACACTTCCCAAATTGTCCGACCACGACGATTTCAAGAACTGGAACCCGAGCTCGGCCCGCGTTGAGTGCTTTTATAAGGTGAGCAGTGAAATCGGGCTGCAGTAGTCAACAGTGCTCTTTCAGCTAAACCAACTGTGCGGCCACCTGCTCCCGCCGACCGGAAAAGAAAAAGAGCGATCGGAGGAGAGCAACGCGTCGAACGATCGGCTCACGAGTCTTCTGGCGAAGGGAAGGTTCTACGAGGGATGTGTAGACTACTGTCAGGCACAGGCGATAGGGGACAAGCGGGGCATTGATGCGGGTCCGAGTCCCTCTGATCTTCTGACGTTCCGCCCCAAACTCGGATCCACAGACCTGTCCCTCGTCTGCTGGTTGGAAATGGTCGGCAAGGAGCAGTTTGCGATGCCCTTCAAGCAGAAACAACTCGAGTTGCGTGTGGAGCCGATCAGAAAGCCGAGACTCGAGGCGCCGTGGACCGAGACGATCATGGCGACGCCGATCAAACCGGGCGGTCACTTCCCGCACAACCTCGTCCCGACGTCGAAACTCAAATTTGCCGAGAAGATGAGCCAGTCGATGACGATGAGCATGCTCCCGCCCGCCGATCTGCTCACCTCCACGTTCCCCTCGGTTCCACGTGGCAATCCGATGTCGCAGTCGACCGCCGCCGGCTTCTGTTTGGGTGCAGCCAGCGATCCGTCGGCAGACGCCATGGCACAGAGTCTTCTGATCGATGAGATGATGGAGTCGAGTCAATTGGCAAGGACTTCCCGCCCGGATACTCTTCGGGGACCGCCCGTTCCACAAATGGCTCCGATCGTGGTGCCACAAGTGCCTCAACAGACGATACAGCAGCAAGTGATGAGCATGTAAGGTTAACTGTGTAATCAATTACGAAGTTGTGAAGCACAAAATTTGCAACAACATTTCAGTGTTGACCACTTTTTCAGATTGTCTTTAGTTTTTCAGGTATGGCAACGCAAATATTGTGATTGGCAGTTGAAATATATCAACAACACTGAGGTGCCGCTCAAAACATTCATATTTCAGGTCGATGGCCCCTCAAGTGATGGCTTCACTGGCTCCAATGGCTCAGAGCATGGTCAACTACGACTTCACTCCGGTCCGAAGACAACTCGACGAGATCTCCCGCAGATCGATGCCCCCATCCAGATTGCCGACGGTTCCGGAGATGGGCTCGCCCGGCGAAGCGCACGAGAACCACATGACCCAAAGCCGTCTCTTTCAGCAGTTTTCGGCCGCTAAAACTAGTACGTTTATCATTATTATTATCGTTTTCAGAAGAGGTAAGATGATATGAAAAGTGGGGGGATGGTCAGACGGCTTCCGGCGACGGTTGTCGATTCAAATCGATGTTGGAAGCGGCACACGAGAGTGCGATCACATCACGATAGCCGTTCATTGAGACACTGAAAGTTTTTCTTGGGATTAGATTGAATTCTTGCTTACTGACCTCATATGGAACGGGAGTACGGTATTGCGGGCCGAGAGGAGCGCCTCTTGAACGTTGGGAAAGAATTGGGCGCGCGGGACGGTGTTGTAGAAGCCGAGCAGTTCCATCGAGTCGCGGACAAACGCCGGTACTCCGGACATTAGGATTTTGATGTTTTCACTGTTCAAATCGCCATAGACCTGAAAAATTTTAGTCTGACCGTAGCCTAGAATCCTCACTGACCTGTGACAGACACGTGAGCATGTCCTTGTCGATGGCGGTGACTCCGTTGAACGACAGTACGAGAAAGCGAACGATCGGGGGGCCTTCGGAGGGCGGACGGGTGACGGACACATCGCATTCTTGGATGATTGTGATGTTGGCGGATAGGTTGACAGATTCACGCGCGGTCACGCTCTCCTGAATTGAGTACTGCAAAAGGGGCGGAGCTGAGGAGGTGTTAGAAGGAAACGTTAATAGATTCGGACAATCCCCTACCTTTGGCCCGATAGCCGACGGACACTGACTGCGAAGCGAGGCGGTCCGAGTGCCGATGCCGATTCCGATTAGCCCTTTGACGACGACCGCCTGCTTGAACAGCTCCGCTCGAACACTTTCGCAATTGACAGAAAGCATCGGGCCGCTGAGTTTGATGATTCGGACCGGAGTATCCAGACAATCGCCTTCGTACCTGAACGTGTTCAGCTGAGCACTATAGAATTTTGAATTGACTAACCGATTCTCCTCGGCGAAATGATTGTCGGACAGTTTGGCGAGCACGTCCATATGCGGCCATTGAACTTTGAGCGAGACGGCGAACACGGAGCAGAAGAGCATGAAGATGAAGCCGGTGCACACGTTCGGAAAGACGAGCGCACTGGCCAGAGCGGCCACCGCGAGGATCTAGAGTAGATTTATGATTGGTTTTAAGTTGTTGAGGGGACTCACAGCATCCCAGGTTGACGAGTAAAATGTCTCGCGAATAGATTTGAGATCGCTGAACCAGCCGTTGAACGAACACATTATCATCACGCCGATCGCGCACTGGAAAGGAACGTTTTTTTTTGAGAAATTAGTGAATTTCGGTTTAAGCCTCTTACACCACTAGATAGAACATGAAAAGTTGTGTATAAGTGTAGTAGATCAATTTTTCGGAAAATCAGGTTTAGAGTACGTAATTTGGCACCTCAACCAAAGTTTGGAGACCGTTCCATCAAGACAATGTATCTCAGCTGCCGGTAGAGATATCGAAAAATTGTTAACTGATAAATTGCTGAGAACGATATATTGCACATTTTATCAATTGACTTTTTTTTGTTGATATCTCTTCAGGCAGCTGATATACATTATCGAAATTTTTGAACAGAGAAGCAACGCCGATCAACAAGCAAGATGCTGCAAATTGTGTGCCGAACAGCGAAGATTACTCACGACAGGAAGCGCACTGAACAGCGGCGAGCCAAAGTGGATCATGAGAATGGTGGGAATCAACGAGAGCACGTTGGCCACCAGCGAGAATTTGGAGCTCTCAATGTTAACTTGCGATCTGCCGTAGCTGCTCGACGGCGGCAGAAGGCCGAACAGCGAGGAGAGGAAGGAGATGATGGAGAAGCAGAAGAGCTCCTGCTTCCGGTGCACCTTGTACATCTTCTCCTCGGCAATCGACTTGGTGATCTGCATGTGCGACGTCATCGTGTAGATGGAGATGGCGAACGAATCGCAGAGCGTCGCCCAACTCGGCAGGCGCCACACGCCGATCTTTGGGAGCGAGACGTCGATTTTGGAGGTGGTGAACGGTGTCGGTTGGAAGAATAAGATGATGAGGGTGACGGCGAGTAGGACGAAGAACTCGTGCGGCACACTGAAGCCGATGCGCGAGCCGAGAAGACGTGAGAGACGCCATTTGAAGAGGACAAAAATGAGCACGGCGACGACGGTGGCGATGATGAGCAAAGTGTCAGCGGATCTGCAAGGGATCTTCGTCTGGGAGGAAGGAGGCCTTCTGGACTTACCGTAAGCACGGAACGGCGGCGTAGAAGCACTGGAGCACTCGTTTCACATCGTTCGTGGTGTTGGGCAGCAGAAGGCCGACGGCTGTGGTGCTCTTGCAGTCGTGTCCTCGGAAAACCAAGAACTGTGGCAAGAAGCGGAAAACGATGCGGACGAAGAGGCCGACGGAGAAGCCGGAGAGCGCCGACGTGGAAATGTAGGAGAAGATGAACTCGAGCGGCAGCAGAAACTGCATCATTTGAATGAGCGCGCAGCAGAGCGAGATGGAGGAGAGGTGCGATTGGCTGTACTCGACGCTCGCGTACACCATTATGGCGGTGTAAGAGAGGGCGCCGAGCGAGGAGTGCTGGGCGCTGCCAAAGAAGGCGTACACGATTTGAGGGATGAACAACGACCAGACGGCCGCCGGAACGTCGTTGATGAGCACGCCGTAGCCGATGGCCTGCGGGAGCACGAGCAGCGAAAGGTAGAGCGCGCCGAGAATGTCTTTGCCTAGCGAGTCCTTCACGTGGTACTTGTTGATCCACGTGGTGATGGGCAAGATCTGGGTCCACGAGTTGGGCGCCTGGTAGAGCAGCCAGTTGTCGCCGACCAGAAACTGACGAATCAGCTCCGAGTTCGTCTTCTTCTTGCGATACTTTGCGAAATTGTAGCGCGCATCGAAATCGTCCTGGCTGAGGGCCTTGGTTGCGTTCGGAGGCGGACCTACCAGTAGGGAGATTGAGTCCATACGCCTGGAATTTAGTAGATTCGGGGCCGGGTACGGAGAATTTGATCAAAAAAAAAGGAAAAGGAGAGGAAGGTGGGAAAGGTGGTAAACGTCTAAAAGGGTCAGATAAGAGCCTAAAAGTTGTGTTGTAGTTGAAATGGTTGGCTGAGAAAAGCTCCTAAAGGCTGGGTACAAAGCGCATTTAGCACATGTACTAGTAGTGGTAACAAGTCGATTGGAACGAAAAATGGAATAGGCGATGAGCTCGGTCTCTCTCTCTTCCTGCCAACACCACGTGTGTGTGTGTGTGTGTGCTCTCAAAAAGGTGAAAAAGGGGGGGGGCAGCAAAAGGAAGGGAAGACAAATCGAATCGGAATAATTAATTCCCCCTCTCTGCTCCTCGTGGTGCCCTCTGAAAAAGAGCGCAACCATGTGAGCTGCCGCTCCGTCTTATTTTTCTGCTTCTTCGTTTTCTTGTGATGGATGGAAATGCGATGACCTTGATTTGTTTCTCGTATTTCTACCCCCACATACACACTCGCCCACATTTGACACCTTTTCTGAATAAGCGTTGAGCAGAAGAAACACAAAAAAAAAGAGTGGAAATGTAGGTGGGAACATAAACACACACACACACACACAGGCGGGTGGCGTACAATTATTTTGACGGCGGAGAGCAAAAAATGAAGAGGTGGGTGTGTTTTTGGGCGTTACAAATGAGAAAATAAACCCGCGTGTACAAGGGGAATGCCAGGTTTATAGATGATGCTGGATGGTCTAATAACCAAGAACTTTAGGTCATCCATGAGGATGACCTAGACTTTCTAGACAGTCATTGTAGAGGCAGCGGTGATCCGACAAATAGAATCTTAACTTGCAAACTTTTATGATAGTCTGGATGACCTAGGATCCTATAATGATACTTTTAGGCCATATCTGTAGTCTTTTTCCTGTGCTTTTAACTAGACGACTTAAAGATCAGGGTGGAGTTTGGAAATGGCCTAGGACAACATTTTATGGCTAAACTTTGCAAAAACATTAGGTGCCGAAACTCGCAGCGGCCTAGAAACTGTCCCGCAGACTGAAAGAGACGATCGATAGGTGTGTCACTATTATCCATCCACAAATATAATCACGGCCAACTACTGACTGATATCCGCCGGCTTCTTCTTTCTCGTTTCCGACCGCGCCGACGACGGATTAGGGCACATCGGATTTGAGCGGGCTCGCGCGGGCGCAAAAGTGAAAAAAAGGATATGCTCTTGGTTCGGGGGCTCAGAAGAAGAAGAAGTAGAAGAAGAGGAAGAGAAAGTGAGAGTAGTGGGAGCACAGTGTTGCTCACTCACTCATAATCTGAGCAGAAATCCAATGGTCGAGTCGGCGAAGCAGATTAGATTATAAGCAGTGAGTGGAAGAAATGTGATAAGTTGTTGTGTGTGTGTGTGTGTGTGTGAGTGAGTGTGTCAAGGGCACTGGGGAACGGAACGGAAGTGAGCAGACATCGGACGAGGACTTGTTTTGGGACAGGGCTTTCAGTCCTTTTAGGCTTTCTATGTACATTGTTTTTGGGTCTGGTAGACTCGTCAGGCTTTCCAGGCATTATAGGCTTACTAGGCTTTTCTGCTTACACTGCCCTTGGGTACTATGACCTTGTCAGGCCTTCTAGGCCTATAAGGCTTGGCCTAGCTGGCCTGAAACTCGCAGAACTTTGAGTCCTTGTTTGTTTATTCACACCTCGCCCTCTCATTCGTCTCGTTTTTCGTTTTTTTTCGCGCTCGGCCACAATTAATCCGCAAAAGAATTTGAGACCTTGGCTTCTCCTCCTTCTTCTTCTTCTTCTTCTTATTGTTTCCCCTTCTGATCGCTGATCTTTTCGGATGCCACGTCATCAGTCTAAGGGATTACTGTAGTTTGGTGCATCTCATTTGTTTCGGTCAGAAGTCTGAGGAATGACGTCAAAAACGTCAAAGGAGTGCATAGCCGAGAATTCGACTATAGGAAAAAGTTAGGTCATGGATAAAAACACACAAAAAAAGAAGAGGGAAATTTTAATTTATATGGATCTCACAGGACTACCACTACTATTATTATTATTATTTTTGGGGGTGAGAGGAGAGAAGGAAGAGGAAAAGGGACAAAATATATAATATCTCATCTATAAGCTCTCTCTCTCTCTCCCTCTCTTTCATTTGGATCAAAAAAGAGAATAAGAGAGAGAGAGAGAGAGATTTCCGCTTTTCGAGATAGGAAATTGCATAATATCTGTTTCATTTTTCCTCTTTCTTTCAGATGAGGTCACTCCGAGGACTCAGCTTCAAGTGGGCGGAGCTTCGCTTTTTCAGAATGGAGGACAGGTTAGTTGTGGGGGGACTAGTTTTCTCACTTTTTGTGATTTCTAGGCCATTTCTTTCAGATCCCCGCGATGCTTCCGGTTTCGCATCCGATCCGTCCTCAATCCATCCACGGACTCCTTCCCCAACAAGCCCCGCCAACTTCCCTGCGACAGTCGCGCCCACTCTCGGCGCCCACCGGAATTGGAGTGCACTTTGTCGCCGTTTGTAGGTGAGGATTACTTTAGATATTGGCGAGACCCTCTGACAGTATCCCACAAAAATATTTCAAAGATTACGGCAGGATTACTGTAGGTACGAGGACTCGCAAGCCATTCGAGCGACGGCGTTCCACCCGTCCGGCCGCTATTTCGCTCTGGGCACCAACTCCAAACAACTGCACATTTGCCTGTATCCGAACACGGAAAAGACGCAAACGTACTGTAGATTAGTACTGTAGACCAACTACGACTATTTTCAGTCGACCAATGGCGCACGAGTCGACGCGGAACGCGGAGATTGCGGTGACGCGGCCGAAGCAGCACCGAGGGTGAATAGCCGCGAGAATTTTTGGCCACCGATCATTCTTCCAGATCTGTCTATTGTCTGTCGTTCAACCCGAACGGCGACCTCCTGGCGACCGGCTCCAACGACAAGACGGTCCGATTGATGGCGTTCAACGAGGACGCGTGTCGCATCGGCGCCGAAATGGAACTGAATTGCCACGACGGCACCGTCCGCGACCTCATCTTCATCGAGAGTTCGCTCAATCGGTCGACGATCCTCGTGTCGGGCGGCGCCGGAAACTGCCATCTGAACATCACCGACTGCAACACCGGACAGCTCGTGCAGTCGATGAAAGGACATTCGGGTGGGTTTGAGAGACTACTTTAGGGATACGGAATGTCGTACCGACCTGAAACTTGGTAAATCGTTGGCCAGACCCTCTGACAGTATCCACACGAAGAAGCTAGAGGACTACTATAGAATTACTGTAGTTACGCCCATAGGTGTTTTGAGTTGAGCCCCGGCAGTTAGGCCCATTTTGGTCAGTGCCACACATTTCTCAAAGCACTGAGCAAGTTTGCCAGGTTACTATAGGAGTGCAGTATGTCCTTTCAACCTGAAACATCAGATATTTAGCCACACGAAAAAGCTAAGAGGTTACTGTAGTATTACGGTAGTTTTTGCAGCCCCGATCCTAGGCCTGTACACGTGGAGCCAGGCGGGCAACCAGTTCGTCTCTTGCTCGCAGGACAAGACGATCCGCTTCTGGGACCTGCGGCAGACGGCGCCGACGAACGTGATCGCGCCGAGCAACAAGGCGAACAGTAGGAAGCCAGAGATTACTGTAGGCGGGTTACGGTAGTTTCGTTTCAGGCGCTCCCGTCACTTCCGTCTGCGTCGACCCAAATGGCAAATTGTTGGTTTCGGGGCACGAGGACGCCTCTGTCGGACTGTTCGACATACAGGGAAATCGGGTGCTCCAGACGTTCAGGTACTAATACCATATAATATCATCTACAGTAATCCACTTCAGACCCCATGGCGATGAGGTTCGGACGGTTCGCTTCAGCAATGCGGCCTATTACCTGCTGACCGCCAGTTATGATAAACGGTAAGTATCCCCTAGAAACTACAGTAAGCCAAAACTTTCAGAGTTGTTATCACTGACATGCGCGGCGATCTGATGGCCCCGCTAATGTACCTGCCGGTCGCCGAACACTCGGACAAAGTAGTTCAGTGCAGGTACCGGAAATCTACAGCAATCCTTATTTTCTTTTTTTTTGGTTCCAGATGGCATCCGCACGACTTCTCGTTCCTCTCCACGTCGGCCGACCGATCCGCCGTCCTCTGGGCGCTTCCCAACCATCGTTGATCTCACTCACCCAGTTACCAGCTTTATATAGAATCTCGAAAAGAATGAATTTTACGGGTTTTTGTGAAAGTGTACCACATGAAACACACCGTTTACAATAGAAAATAGGCTGAAACTTTTGCAACGACTTGCGAGTGTTTGCAAATTTGCGTTGGAGGCTAACATTGGGACAGGTGCAGAGTAAAAATGAAACAAAAACAATAATGACCATTTAGTTTTAAAAAAGTGGATCAGTAGAGGATGCGCGATTCGAGTGAGGCATTTTCCGTCGGCGATTCTCGCGGTCGCCTCCTCCAGCATATCCTTCACGCCGATCTACAAACAGAAACAAGCGTTTCAACATTTTGACGTGAAAAACCAACTCTGACGTAAGTTTGAATTACTTCACAGAGTTCCGCGTTGTCGACGATGTTGAACGGAAGCACGTCGCGGTCGAGGCACTCGAGAAGAATCTGCGCGCCGATTTTCGTGCTATCCGAGAGCCAGTGACGCGAGATCAGCTGCTCGGCCACTCTACGCGGCATCAGCTGCTTCTTCTGTTGGTGCTCCAGGTAAGAAGCAGCAGCAACAATCGGGAAGAGGCGCAGTCGCCGGGCGTAAGAACGTTTTGGCTGACTGGCAAAAAACCGCTCGATTGTGCAATAAAGCGAACTTTGCACGCCGTCACGAGTGTCTGTGCCAGGCGAGAATACACAAACTGATGCTGAACTGCCTCGGATGCGGGCGAATCGTGTGCGAACAAGAGGGAAGCGGGCCGTGTTTCACCACCTGCGGAACCCTCGTCTGCACCCGAGGAGAGCGCGAGATTCTCAATCGGGGCACCAATGAAAGCGGCGAACTTTTGGCCTAATTGACGGCCGGAGGAGCCGAAGGACCCGGCGGTTTGAAACAGATTTCCGCTGCGTATCAAACGGCCACCGAGTTTAGCAACAAATTGCGGGAAGCCGACGCCGACACGTAGGGAACCGCGGGATTTTGGGCCGGGAGAGACCAACTCTTGAGATGCAAATGTTGGTCCCAACTTCCAAGAGCGACAGTACTTTAGGGGGTGGTTGTATAGAAAAAATGAACTGCAAAATTAAAGGGTTAGGTATTATAGGGGCACCGCACAGAAATGGCGCTCTGTTGAGAAACTCTTTTTGCAGTGCTAATTGAGCGACCTCGGGGCCGAGTTTGAAAAGTTAGGCCAGTTATTCTCAATGGAAAATTACTTCGCGGCCTAGAAATTCGGCCAGATTGCGAACAGCGCGCCCTTTCTGTCCGGTGCCCCAATAATATGAAGATTTCAGTACGCCTTTTTCGCCGGTCGAACCCTGCAAGCATTTGTTCGAAGAATAGCTTTAAAATCACATATATCTCCCAAGATCTTACTAGGAAAGTCCTTTTGGCAAACGCTTAAAAAAATGATGAAGAAGATCAGGGTGGTAGAATGAATTTTGAGCAAATCTTTGACGTTATACATGTCCATTGTACCACCCTGATTTTTTCCAGCGCTTTCAAAGCGCTTTCTAAAAGGACTTCCAAAGGCGAAATTTCCGACAAATGTACGAACAAGAAGCTGATTCCCTGCGTGAACGGATTATCCTTGTCAATGTATTCGAGGTTGGAGTCTCCTCCGTCGGTGAGCATTTTGTAGAGATCCACCAAATGTCTGCCGATGAATTCGAACGCCGACTGCAAGTTCAAAAAAACGAGTCTACTATTCGATTGAAGATCTGATAAGATATCGGAAATCCTTCAATTCCTTATCACACTTTTTTCGAATCCTCTTGGCACGGTGCCGTGACGTTTCGAAATCCCAAACATACTGTCCCATCAGAGTCTTTTGTCGGCGTCCTTATAACTAATCTCCTACGGTAATTAAGTCGGTTGCTTTGAAATTTGTCGCAAATGTGCTTGAAGCTGAAATTCCCACACCTGCGGTCCTGATTATCGGGGGAGATAAGTGATAAGGACGCCGACAAAGGACTCTGATAAGAAAGTGCGATTGGGATTTAGAAACGTCATGGCACCGTGGGAAGAAGGAAAAGCCAGGTGCAATGGCCACGCCCACTAACTACACTCAGTCGCCACGCCCACTGATTAGAATGGCCACGCCCACAGGGGTATATAAAGGCAGAAATAGTCATTTTATTTATTGGCGTCTCATTTTTTCCATTTTTACCCATGGGGTGTCTCCCTTCTTCCGCGCTCTGACGTTATTGCAATGCAAGAAGTCAGCTCTTCCTTTCTTCCGCTCTCTGACGTTATTGCAATGCAAAAAGTCAGCTCTTCCTTTCTTCCGCGCTCTGACGTTATTGCAATGCAAGAAGTCAGCTCTTCCTTTCTTCCGCTCTCTGACAATATTGCAATGCAAAAAGTCAGCTCTTCCTTTCTTCCGCGCTCTGACGTTATTGCAATGTAAGAAGTCAGCTCTTCCTTTCTTCCGCTCTCTGACGTTATTGCAATGCAAGAAGTCAGCTCTTCCTTTCTTCCGCGCTCTGACGTTATTGCAATGCAAGAAGTCAGCTCTTCCTTTCTTCCGCGCTCTGACGTTATTGCAATGCAAGAAGTCAGCTCTTCCTTTCTTCCGCTCTCTGACGTTATTGCAATGCAAGAAGTCAGCTCTTCCTTTCTT
This sequence comes from Caenorhabditis sp. 36 PRJEB53466, assembly GCA_946814055.1. NCBI lineage: Eukaryota > Metazoa > Nematoda > Chromadorea > Rhabditida > Rhabditidae > Caenorhabditis > Caenorhabditis sp. 36 PRJEB53466. The sequence continues at coordinate 9,082,579 of CAMPFS010000001.1, forward strand.
CCGCTCTCTGACGTTATTGCAATGCAAGAAGTCAGCTCTTCCTTTCTTCCGCGCTCTGACGTTATTGCAATGCAAGAAGTCAGCTCTTCCTTTCTTCCGCGCTCTGACGTTATTGCAATGCAAGAAGTCAGCTCTTCCTTTCTTCCGCGCTCTGACGTTATTGCAATGCAAGAAGTCAGCTCTTCCTTTCTTCCGCTCTCTGACGTTATTGCAATGCAAAAAGTCAGCTCTTCCTTTCTTCCGCGCTCTGACGTTATTGCAATGCAAGAAGTCAGCTCTTCCTTTCTTCCGCTCTCTGACGTTATTGCAATGCAAGAAGTCAGCTCTTCCTTTCTTCCGCTCTCTGACGTTATTGCAATGCAAGAAGTCAGCTCTTCCTTTCTTCCGCGCTCTGACGTTATTGCAATGCAAGAAGTCAGCTCTTCCTTTCTTCCGCTCTCTGACGTTATTGCAATGCAAAAAGTCAGCTCTTCCTTTCTTCCGCGCTCTGACGTTATTGCAATGTAAGAAGTCAGCTCTTCCTTTCTTCCGCTCTCTGACGTTATTGCAATGCAAGAAGTCAGCTCTTCCTTTCTTCCGCGCTCTGACGTTATTGCAATGCAAGAAGTCAGCTCTTCCTTTCTTCCGCGCTCTGACGTTATTGCAATGCAAGAAGTCAGCTCTTCCTTTCTTCCGCTCTCTGACGTTATTGCAATGCAAAAAGTCAGCTCTTCCTTTCTTCCGCGCTCTGACGTTATTGCAATGCAAGAAGTCAGCTCTTCCTTTCTTCCGCTCTCTGACGTTATTGCAATGCAAGAAGTCAGCTCTTCCTTTCTTCCGCTCTCTGACGTTATTGCAATGCAAGAAGTCAGCTCTTCCTTTCTTCCGCTCTCTGACGTTATTGCAATGCAAGAAGTCAGCTCTTCCTTTCTTCCGCGCTCTGACGTTATTGCAATGCAAGAAGTCAGCTCTTCCTTTCTTCCGCTCTCTGACGTTATTGCAATGCAAAAAGTCAGCTCTTCCTTTCTTCCGCGCTCTGACGTTATTGCAATGTAAGAAGTCAGCTCTTCCTTTCTTCCGCTCTCTGACGTTATTGCAATGCAAGAAGTCAGCTCTTCCTTTCTTCCGCGCTCTGACGTTATTGCAATGCAAGAAGTCAGCTCTTCCTTTCTTCCGCGCTCTGACGTTATTGCAATGCAAGAAGTCAGCTCTTCCTTTCTTCCGCTCTCTGACGTTATTGCAATTCAAAAAGTCAGCTCTTCCTTTCTTCCGCGCTCTGACGTTATTGCAATGCAAGAAGTCAGCTCTTCCTTTCTTCCGCTCTCTGACGTTATTGCAATGCAAAAAGTCAGCTCTTCCTTTCTTCCGCGCTCTGACGTTATTGCAATGCAAGAAGTCAGCTCTTCCTTTCTTCCGCGCTCTGACGTTATTGCAATGCAAGAAGTCAGCTCTTCCTTTCTTCCGCTCTCTGACGTTATTGCAATGCAAAAAGTCAGCTCTTCCTTTCTTCCGCGCTCTGACGTTATTGCAATGCAAGAAGTCAGCTCTTCCTTTCTTCCGCGCTCTAACGTTATTGCAATGCAAGAAGTCAGCTCTTCCTTTCTTCCGCTCTCTGACGTTATTGCAATGCAAGAAGTCAGCTCTTCCTTTCTTCCGCTCTCTGACGTTATTGCAATGCAAGAAGTCAGCTCTTCCTTTCTTCCGCGCTCTGACGTTATTGCAATGCAAGAAGTCAGCTCTTCCTTTCTTCCGCGCTCTAACGTTATTGCAATGCAAGAAGTCAGCTCTTCCTTTCTTCCGCTCTCTGACGTTATTGCAATGCAAGAAGTCAGCTCTTCCTTTCTTCCGCTCTCTGACGTTATTGCAATGCAAGAAGTCAGCTCTTCCTTTCTTCCGCGCTCTGACGTTATTGCAATGCAAAAAGTCAGCTCTTCCTTTCTTCCGCGCTCTGACGTTATTGCAATGCAAAAAGTCAGCTCTTCCTTTCTTCCGCTCTCTGACGTTATTGCAATGCAAGAAGTCAGCTCTTCCTTTCTTCCGCTCTCTGACGTTATTGCAATGCAAGAAGTCAGCTCTTCCTTTCTTCCGCTCTCTGACTTTATTGCAATGCAAAAAGTCAGCTCTTCCTTTCTTCCGCTCTCTGACAATATTGCAATGCAAAAAGTCAGCTCTTCCTTTCTTCCGCTCTCTGACAATATTGCAATGCAAAAAGTCAGCTCTTCCTTTCTTCCGCTCTCTGACAATATTGCAATGCAAAAAGTCAGCTCTTCCTTTCTTCCGCTCTCTGACTTTATTGCAATGCAAAAAGTCAGCTCTTCCTTTCTTCCGCTCTCTGACGTTATTGCAATGCAATTCATGGTAACTACTGGCCAGTAACAACAACAACAACCACGAAAAATCAGTAGGGAAGCAAAAGCGTACCTTTTCAGTGAGCAGTCTGTGAATCATCTGAAGGAAAAAGACTTAGCCCCAGTTCTCAGTGTTTCCATGAGTGTCGGGCGGAACAAGCGGATACTATAAAAATTCCGTGAAAACGGGCATAGAATTATGTCGTAGACAATCATGGAAACGGAACTATTGAGCAATGCCACAACAACGCGGAAGACAGATTCGTCATAAATATCAGCTTTATGAGATCACAAAATGAAACATGTAAAGCATTTATTCCGCATGATCATCACTTAGTAGACGTCGAGATGTAGAGGACGTTGTTTCCGCGGATGAACGCGTCTCCGTACTTGTTCTGCAGCTGTCCGTTGCTGTACTCTTCGGTTTGCTCCAGAGCGATGTTCATGTATCCGTCGAGACACGCGAGGATTCCACGGTAGTCGACGCCCGAGTTCAGTTTCACCACAACTGGCTTTCCGATGACTTTCTTTAAGAACTCGGCGGGATTCTGTCTTTTGCTCATTTTTCTAAAATAAGATGTTATCTGATGCGGCAGACGAGCGGAAACGAAAACAAACTGGCGGTAAACAAGAGAGCAGTAAACTCGTATTAGTTGAAGTGTTATGGAGGATGGTAAGGAACGTCATAAGGCATTTATTTCAGAAAGTGCATGGTTTGCCGAAGGTTCATAGAGCGAATGGTGCGGTTACAGCAGAGTAGCACACGAAATTGGGCTGTGCAAAAATAAAATGAAGAAGAGGTACAAATATGAAATGAAGTATAAAGGGGCTGCGACAGACGCGAGCAACGTGTACATAAACACACACACTGTACATTCAAAAAGGGAGTACCCCGTTTGACCGTAGAAATACAGGGACTAGGTCAGTATTCAATCATCATGATGAAAGCAAATTGAAAGAAACGTTGAAAAGTGATATGGGTTCGAATTCAAATTTGATTGTCAAATTCTAGTTTTCCCCTTGACCGCTGTCCTCGTCGTCATCGTTGTAGTCCGAATTACAGCTATCGTCGTCTTCCTCATTGTCGTCGTCGTAGTCGTACCCGAAATCGTCGTCTGAAACGCAACAATCGTTATGAAGCCGAACGATTTTGTGAAAACTAACTGAAATCAATGCCGTCGAGCACGTCGTCTTGCTGTTGTGGCGGAGCCCACTTGACACAGTACTCTTCGATGGTCTCTGGTACGGTGATTCCGTCCTTTTGGGCGACTTTCTTCGAATCGTCCACCTGCTTCTTGACGATCTTTGCGTACTCCGGATCGCTCTCCTCCTTCCACTTTCTGTACATGACAGAAGCGTCCACGTTTGCCGGCGATGAAGTGTTTGGCTCGTTGAGGAGCGAGATCACGGAGAGAAGGATGGTCCGCACACTTTGGGTCGGATTCCATCTTTCACAAGCCAACTCGCCGCTCTGTGGGTCATCGACTGGAGAGTGCAGGATGCTGATGCAGAGATCTCCATTCTGAAAGTATTTCTGAAAACTGAAAGATACAAGTCAGTTTACGAACCTCGTAGACGTTCGGATGCCACACTTTCGTGGTGAACTTCATTGATGGCGGCGAGTACGGGTAGTTGGATGGGAATCTGATGCTCGCCTTGAAGTAACCTCCCTGGTAGAGGGTCTTAGGTGGGCCGTAAATTCCGACGGACCACACGAAGAGGTTGTCCTCGTTGACGTCTATCGTGAACCCTTCGACTGGCTGCGATTGCAAGTTCTTGAGCTCCATCGAGAGAGCCCTTAGTGCTCCGGCCGACGTCGACGCTTTCGAACCTTCCATGATCACGGTGTTAGCAAAGACGACAACGGCAGGACGGTGCCTGGAAAATCAGATAAAATCGATATTTCGTACGCGTGTGAGCGTTGTGTAGTGTAACAAAGCAATGGTAAAGACACAGAGAGAGAGAAAGAGGAGAAGGAGCGACGGAAACCGGAATCGTCAGCGGTGAGGAAGAGGTTGTAGCAGCAGTGGATCGAAAGAGACGGACAGATGCAGCCAGTCAGGCAGGGAAGCAGCGGCAGCAGCACATGAGGAAAAGGTTGGTGGTTGGTTGACGGGGAATAGATGACGAAATAGAGAGAGAGGAAGCAAGACACAGAGATGAGGGCAAATATATGGGAGAGAAGAACCCGAACCAACTAAAGGGAAGGCGAAGAGCGAGTGTGTCTCGTGAGTGTGTGCGTGCGCATTGTGAGCGGAGAGACGCGTCACTGGAGGAGAAGGAGAGAATGCGGCCGATTGGGGGCCCGATTGTCAGACGACTGAATGGGCGGAAGCAGACAGCATGTGGGCCACTAAAACTAATGACATGTATGATAGATGACGACGACGAGACGCAGGATGCTATTGCGTAGCTGACACTGCTACCTAAAGAGAGCCGTTGAAGACTAAACGTCCTGGATTAGACGAAACTTTCCGTTTTCATCTTTTAAAAATAGCCATGTTACACCACACTTCAACAGGAAACGAAACGAAGATGCAATACAACAAGTAGAAAAAACCGGACTACATTCCCTTTGATTCCATAGAACTGACGGCAGTCCGACCAATTTTGAGAACAGAGAAAGAAAGAAAGGCGTGTCGTGTGATGCAGGCGGCTGACCTAGACCTTCCGATCGGGTGACAGGTGCGGATGGCGGGTGCACATGGCCTCCGATTCAAATTGTTGATTCTCAATGTCTCAAAATCACATTGTGACTAATCGCATCCCGGGGCTCAGGACCATGTGCAAACCAAACACGTTTCCCGTTATTTTTTCACACAACGTAATCTCTGGGAAAGGTAGTACCATCACATAGAAAACGAGATATTTGTAATCCGCTTACATCCACACATTTCTGCCAAGTCGCTGCGATGTTGCATTCTCGACAGTCTGATTCGCGATTTCACTCGGCACTTCTGATTGATAAACTCAGCTAAGGATCTCAAAAGCATGGGAGGTAAGACAACAATCAAGAAAGGTTTGAATAGAGCTTCTTCGTCTTGCAGTAGCAGAAATAATCATCGCCTGTCTGATAGTAGGAATACTCCTGTCGTGCTGTGTCACATGCTTTATCCTCTACGTATACCACAAGACATCGAGTAGACTGCGACGCGCAAGGTCAAATCAGCTACTTTTTTTAGTGCTAAAGTGAATGGGTTTTACAGTCGGGGCAGGACTCCCAAGCAGGTACAACACCTTCCACCACCTCCAAAAGTTGACGAACCGCCAGTCGAGGTTACGCCGCCAGTAAAAACAATAGTGAAAGATAGGGAAAGTAAGATAGACGTAGGACATAAGATCGCAGTGACAGAACCGCCGACGAAGCGACCAAATAAGCTGTGGATAGACACGAATAAAGTTTGTCCGGCTCAAAGTGCGATTGCAATGGAAACGTGAGCAATAGACATATTAATCCTCTTTAAGGAGAAACCGACAGGAAACTACTTCAGAGACTACTCAGCGGAAAGCTTCCTCACCAGTATGACTAAGGATAGCACGAATCGAAGACGTCTACTTCAAGACGAGTTCTTGGTAAGAGGGGCGAATATATTGGGAAAAGAAAGAAGAAGAAATGATGGAGTGCTCGCGTCGTAGGTTCTCTCGCGAACGATGGAGCGCCGATTGACTAGGAGCACAGACAGAGCGACGAGACACGCCTCAGCCAACAGATACTCAGACATTGTGCCCTGTGAGTGTGTCATGTCGTTTGAGGTCGTTCAACGCCCTGTTTTCAGACGATCACACGCTCGTCGAACTCAACACGGGCGATTACATCAACGCGAGCTTCGTTCAGGTGCACTTTTTTGTACTTTCGTCCATTCTATCCGTCTATTTCGACCAAAGTCTAAAGGGGAGGCATAAAAGTGCATACACTTTTATAGGGCGAGACCGACGCGTTGAGATGGATTGCCACACAAGCCCCAATCGACGAGTCGGAAAGTGTAGGACAGGAGACAGTGTCCGACTTCTGGAGAATGGTGGTGCAGTACAAAGTCGATTGCATTGTGATGCTCGGGCAACACCAAGAAAACTTTGAGGTAAATAATTAGCGAAAGAAAAATTAGTCAAAACCACGCACGTCAGAAGACTGAATTCAACCGGAGAGCGGTCATCGTTAGGGTCACCTGACTATTCGAGAAACACTATCACAAAACACGTTTCGTATCAATTTAGTGTGCTGATTGTAAAGATCGTCAAACATACAGTCGTCCTTATGTCAAAATTACAGCAAAAATGTGGTGAATACTGGCCAGCGAACCTCGGAAAAACGGCAAGATATGGAAATGTGGAGGTGAAAGTTGTTTGCGAACTCGAAGAGAGGTGCTGGGTGCACCGCGAGTTTGACGTTTACCCCGCCGCTGGCAGCAGCAGACGGGGGCGAGACGATCACGTGAAAGTGTCTCATTGGCAATACAAAGAATGGAAAGACAACGACGCTCCCGTCATTCCGACTTTTCTGGAATTTTTGATGCAAGTGAAAGAACGCCGATATAATTCACCGGTTGTTGTGCACTGCAGGTGTGTCCACGGAACAAATATTTAGAGTGACTGAAGCTTTTGAAAAACAGCCGAATCAGCAACACAAGGGTACACTTTTCAGTGCGGGAATCGGGCGAACTGGAGTGTTCATCTGCACGGACAATGTGATATCGCGTTTTGAATCGGAAGGAATTATAGACATCTTTAGGTACTTGGCAAAAGAAGCCAGAAATGGCAAAAGATTACACAATTTCGTGTCTCTTTTTCAGCGAAGTGAATCGATCACGGCAACAGCGACCAAGCATGGTATACACACTGACGCAGTACGAATGCATTTACGACACCATCGGAGAATACTTGAGACAAGCGAAGCAGCAACAACGTTAGTTAGGGAGTAGGAGAGACTGAATGACAACTCTAATAAACGGTTTTTGCATTATTTTTCGCTGTGTTTTGCAACTTCGGAAAACGTACCAGAAAATGAGGAAAAAATCGAAGCTTTTTTGTCGAAAATGAAAAATGATTTCGAAAGATTCTGACGAAATCAGGGACAAAAATGTGAGGAAAAAGCAAAATCGTCGAAAACGCGTTTTTTCCTGTCGATTGAAGAAAGATTGGCGCTTTTGTTGAAGAAATTTAAATTTTGTACGCGCTTAAAGGCGCATGCAACATTTGGAAGTTTGCCTATGCGCCTTTAATCTTTAATCTTTTTTGCCTGAGATTCTCTCTTTAAAAAAACGTTTTTTTAGAGAAACGACGTTGGGAAAGAGAGCACACTATTGAGCAAGATTTCAAGTTTATTTTCCCGGTTAGTGTTTAGTTGAAAACAATATTTACCAGTAAAGTGAAGCCGAAGAGATCAATCACAAACGAAAAATCTGATGGGATTAAGAATGAATGTACAAAAAAAAGATTTCAAGAAAAGCGTAGAAACGTCTAGAAAATGATGGGTATCAGAGCGGAAACGACGGCAAGAAGTGCGGGAGAAGGTATACTGACGGAAGCGGCAGAGTGAACGCATTTGTCCAGCGCAGGGATTACGGTGTAGTTTTTGAGCGAAATACGATTGCGCAAAAGCTGCGATTGGGAATGATGAGGAGCCAGACGGCGGAAATCGGATTGAGCACTGCGAGCCAGCTGAACGAGGTAGTCGTCACCGGTGAGCATGAGATCAAAGACGCATGCGTCGTAGAATGTATCAGTGACCCCGATGCTTCGGCATCTGTCTGTAAGATTTGAACATTGCCAGATACGGTAGGGTGTCTTTCACCTTCTGCTACTTTTTTCGGAACATGAAACCGTCTCGCATAGCATTCCGCAAACTGCCGAGGCGCTTCAAACGCGCTCTCCGGCGCGATCATTGAACTCTTGCGACATCCCGACCAACACATCTCATTCGCCACGTCCCCCTCCGTCTCCATCACCATCGCCGGGCCTTTCACTGCCACCGACAGATAAGGCCCCTGCCGTCGAATATGAATGGAAGAGTGGATGAAATGCATCGCAATCTCCACATAATTATTGTCTTGCCACAAAACTTCTACAGAGTTCCGATTGTGATCGGTCCTCTGAAATGTGGTGCCATCCACGAATCCGAACGGAAGTACTTCCTCGTCGGACGATGCTTCATATCGAAGCGAACCGGTGCAATTGTGCTTTCGGATCAGAACGGTTATCTTTGTGACTGTTGTCGTGAGGGCTTCTCCTCGCACATTTCTATTTGTCACTTGCACCAGAAAGTATCTGTTATCCACCAGTGGCCGGGCTCCTTCTTCCGAGCACGTTTGTACGGTCCCATTGAACATTATGATGTGAGGATCACCAAATAACGAGCAATATTTGATCTTCCGACTGCTTGGTGTCGGGTTGAAGTAGCAGCTGAACGAATTGTATTATTTCTAGCAAAATTTTGGAGAGCCGCTCACGTATTAACCGGTTTTTTGTCAGAATTGCTATCGTTACAAGATTCCCATTTGGAGCACTCGAACTCTCTCCAGTGCCTTCTCATCACCAACTCCGACGAATGGAATCGCAAATTGCCGTGGCAAAAGCGCATCGTGTCGTTCATGCATTTCAAGTAGGTGTGCAGCACTTGGCAGTAGCGCTCCGAAGCCGTCGGCGTCAGATTCTCGTAGTCCTTGGTCTCCTGGAACCATAGAGCGCACTCTTCGACGCGACAACTTTGGATGGATTCTGGAATTGAGAGTTATTTCAGGGTGTTGTCTAGGTGTTCACTCACTTGCAAAAAGGATGAGAACTATTGAGAAGAGATAGACCATCGACATATCCCGTCGAGTCTTCTCATCTCATTGGCCAAAGAAACGATTCCAATACTTGTGACCTGAAAATTTGGAGGGGTAAGTTTTGAGGGAAATGAAAACGAAATGAAAAAGAAAAGGTCAGGGCGGGCGGAGCAGAGCTATGATTTATGGTTTTCTGGGTCAAGGCTGCCAATTTTTCCTGTTTCCCTCCCCACCTTTCGAATAGAAACTGAGGAAACGGTCAGAGAGCATTACGGTGGCAAGCGGTCAAAGTGACGGCCAACGGAACAATTGGAAGTGGCAGTGATTGATGATAGCCGGAAAGAGGAGATATGAACTACAAATGAAGAATGGAAATAGTCAAAACAAATCAATAAACACATTTTTGAGAGGAGAGGAAGCGAGGAGGAGGAGGTAAATTGATAAGAGAAAAGACGCGTTAAAGCTGCTCCGTCGAGAGACGAGAGCGTATATATTTGCTCACTTCCTGATTTTGTGTTCGGCAAAAATAATAGAGGGGTGCGCGGCTTTGGGAGTGGAAAAGTGGGAAGATTCTCTTGTTGAGGGGGTGAGCGGACTGTAACCGGAGCATCGGGATCTACAGTAATCGTGGTAATCGTCTACAGTAATCGTGGTGCTCAAAAGTTGCTCTTTTCCTCCTCCACTAAAATCCATAACTTCTGAACTCTACACTTCACATTAAACCTAGTCCTAGCGTATCCTAGTTCTTACCAACTATTTAAACTACTGTACATACCCTAATACCTTTGAGTTTCAGGATTGTCCGGGACTGACAAGCTTCTTGACAACATGACAACTACCGTACTCGTTTGCCAGACAGTCCGTCGTCCTGTCCGCCAAACCAAAACACATTGAAGCGATAAATCAGTGAAGCTTATCAACCCCGAAGGGTTTGTCTGCAAATTAACGAGATGACGCATCCCTCTTTGTTTCCTTCTTCGTCTTCTTCTTCTCGCTTTCCTTCCTTCCCAGCTACCCCCTCCTCCTCCGGTTTGTCTATGTCTGCCCCCCCTGTCCGAGTATCACCGCTGACGCATTTCTCGTGTTGACGCATAATTTTTATAGATTCACTATATTAATTCTAATGAATGTAAATAGCTACTGAATAATAAATTATTTTTATCATCAACCTAACCTGTACATAATGGTGAGTCACAAGTCGAAGGGCTCAAAGTCTCCCGTTCGAAATGAGATGAAAGTCAAGAGAATTGTCTATCAAATGAGTAGAACACTTTACAAAACCGATGCTGGAGATGATTTTCAGAAAGTGTAAGTTGGAGAAACCTCCAGTCATAGCAGTGTAATCAGATAATTTCAGAATAGAGTCGATGTCTATGAATGAAAGTGATAAGAAGGCGGGGTTTGAGGGATTCCTTAAGGTTCAGCATATAATCAAAGAGTCTCTGAAAGAGCAAATGCGGTTTGGAAGATCCGATGAGCCGCTGCTCTCTTTGTTAACGGCGGAGCAGACGAGATGTGTAAAGCATATGAGTGTGTTTCAATTTTTATGATTTTCCACAAATGTTTATTCGCTTCCTTTCAGTGAAATTATCGGAATCCGATACCCCATCCACTTCCCGATCGCAGCCAACGATTGCTGAAGATTATGATGGACCCGGGAGGCCTGGAGAGAAGATTGTGGCCAGAAAAGTGAAGGTGGTCGAGGATGGGGATGCTCCAAACCATCGGATCCAGTTCAATATTCCTCGACTGGATGTTCACAGTCTTCGAGATGAAGATCCGGATGATGACGTGGAATATGTGAGCAGCCGGCCAGGAAGGTCTTCGAGCAGACTACCTGCGGAGCCTCAAGTGCAAATACCTCGTGTGACTCAGACCCAGACTCAGAGCCCGATCTCAATTCTCAAGAAAATAAAGTCAAGACCAAGGCCAATAGAGAAAAGTGATGCTCAGATCCAGACCGATCAAGTTGAGCCGCTCGCACCGCCCGAAAAAGTCGATGTAGGTCCTTTAACTTTTTAGAGATTTTGAACAAATTTTAACATTTGCAGATGGCAGACACAGGAACCAATTGTCGGCTGTTGACGTCTCCGAAATTCGAGGATAAAGAGGAAGTGGGCAAAGAAGTCGTTCAAGACGATCCACGGATTTGCTCTCCGATGAGCATAGCCACGGAGATCAGTGAAGGGGAAGTCACTGCGGCTTCTGGAAAGAACGTCGTCGTCGTCAGAAGCGATGGAAGCATCGTACAGCCTGAGCACTTTCATGAAGACGTTTACTTTGGCGATTCAGAATCCGACATCCTGAGAGCCACGTCATCTAGTCCGCTTAGAGTTTTAGAAGTTGATATGTCGATCTCCTCCACACATTCTCATTGATTCAATAAACAAGTTTTTCATATTATTATCAGTTTCAAACAATACCAAACAAGAGTAATGTCTCAGAAAAGTATCTGATCACATTTCAGAAAAATCTAGAATTGATAAAACTGTACAGTTTTCCGAAGTCATTCCATGAACAATGAGCGGTAGCTGTGGTATTATAGAGTAAGTTTTTACTTTCTAAAATTCCAAAGCCTATCTTTTCGTTTCAGCCCGGACACGCCTCCACCCAAGATCTTATACAAAAACCGGCGTGCTGTGAACGGAGAGGCCTACGAGCCAACTCATCACGAACACGTGGCAAATACAGTATCCCATGCAGTCGGCATTGGACCCTCCATACTCATTTTCCATTATTTTATGTGCGCCTATGCTCACCGCGAACTTCAGCACGTTCTCATGGTTGTGTACGGCGTCTTCACGACACTCTTGTTCACTTCTAGCACCATTTATCACTTTTGCGAACTTTTGTTCAGAGAAAACAATAAGTGAGTTCTGGGAACAAAGCTACGTGAAATTTCATTTTGTTCAGACATCGAAAGCTCCGGTATTACTTGCACATTTGCGATCGAGCAGCCATATACATGTTCATCGCTGCTTCTTACACTCCGTGGCTGACATTACGGTAGGACTGGATTCGCTATTCACATCATAAACTGTGTATCTATTCCAGACACTGCGGTCTGCCCGGCCTCAACTTGAAGTGGATGATTTGGGTGTTCGCCCTGCTCGGCATACTGTATCAGTACAATTTCCACGAGCGTTACAAGACCCTCGAGACGATCCTCTACATTCTCATCGCCGCCGGACCGTCCGTCGCCATTTTTACGATGAACGATAGGACGGGTCTCGAGTGGATGATGATCGGAGGGATTATGTACGCCGTCGGAGTCGTCTTCTTCAAAATGGACGGGATTGTCGCGTTCGCGCACGCAATTTGGCACATTTTTGTGCTTTTAGGTGCGATTTTGGAACGTTTTTTCTTAAATAAATACAATAGGTTGGTTTTCAGGCGCTTCGTGCCACACCTACGCCGTCTACGCCTTCTTGTTGGGTCCCGACAAGAACAATCCAGTGCCGGAGGTTTAGATTTAGATTCGATTAGTTTATATTTTTAGCATTTTTCTATTTCGAGTACTAACCCGCTTTTGTTTCTAGATAAACGAGTGCCATATTTTGCATTTTGCCGCCGTCCTGTATACCGTCACTTTTTTGAAATTTCACACAACTATATTTGCCATAAACCAATTGAGAATACAAATGATTTTATTTAAATGTTCACTTGGAGTTGTTGTTGTTGTTGACGTCGTCATTGCACGTGGTTCCACGCTTCTCGGGCTCGGCGAGCTGCTTGCGGAGCACCTCGGCCGTCTCTTCCTCGTACTCGCGAATCGAATCCATCGACATCTCGAACCACTCGTCGAGAAGCACGTACGCGTCGCGGTGCATCAGACCGAACACACGTGGATAGTTCTTGTGGATCGTCTTCTCGACGACCTTCTGGAATCCGGTCCATTTGAAGTGGCACGAGACCAGCTTGTACGCACACATGATCTGCAAATATGCGAACGATACCGAAAACTATTGTATTTTCTGATTACCGGATCGTGCTCGTCCATCCAATCGTCCTCCAACGGTCCTCTCTCGACCACTTCGGCCTCGTAGATCTTCGCATCCTTCTCCTTTTTATAATTTTGCTTCCCGAACATTTGGTTATCCGTGATATCCACCCACACAATCTCCCGCTTCTCCGGTCCATTCAGTGCGTTTTCCGTGGTTCCGTTGTCCGGCAAGTGAATAGTTTCGATCGTTTGGTGGAAGTTCTCTTTCATGTATCCCGGATTCTGAATGCATTTCTCATTTGTTCGGCTTTTGGCGGTAGAACTTACAGTCAAAATGGTTTTACAGTACGGATAGGCGTTCCAACTCTCCTCGTGGATCTCAAACGCCTCCGGTGGCAGAAGCTTCTGAAGGAACCACGGCGCTTTCGAGCGGAGGCGGTAGATCTTCTTGGTGTAGGTGCCGGTGACCGTCTTCCCGGGCAGCAACGTGTCACTCGTGAACTCTTCTTGAACGAGAAACTGAAAAATGAGACGATTTGTTTGGGCAAAAGTTCCCAAAGTTAGAACCTCGGCGCCCTCTCCACCGCCGGTCTCACTTCGGCTACACGCCGAGACCGCATACAGTAATCCACGTTGAAACTCGTCCACAGAGAGTGGTAACGGAATACGGTATTCCTGGAAAAGACGGTGAGGATCTGGCCACGACGCCGCCTATTTCACCTTTATAATCATGCCGGAACAATCGAAAAATGAGCGCGTCGACCGCAGCGAGTGACACCGGATTAGCACGACGATCACGTGGACACGAGTTCAAAGGCGCTTTTCTGAACTATTTTGAAGGGGTCTCAAAAAGTTTATTTCCAAAAAATATCTGGACAAAAAGCGAGAGAGAGAGAGAGAGAGAGAAAGACAGAGAGACCGGCGTGATGATGTGAGTCTCGGAGGGGACGGCGAAATGGGAGAGGAGAACTGGATCTGGAGAGGACTTATTGCAGGAGAAACACGATAGGAGTAGATAAAGTGGCGGAGACGAGAAGCGTGGAGTTTCGGATGCCCGGCGGCAGAAGCGTTCGCGCCGACATCGATCGGCTTTGCGTTCTGGGAATGGTTAGGCATCGGGAAAAACGTCGACCGCCTAATGAATTGCAGACGAAATTCCCAAGTGTGATCGACGTGACGCAAATGGAAGAGTCGGCGAGCAAAGTTCTCGAGCAATTGATCACCGGAAACCGGAAGCAACGCGTCCGTCTCACTATGAATCAAGCCGCTGAAATTGCCCACGTGGCGGTGACACTGAAATTCGGAAATCTGCTGAAACTCATCGAGAAAGAACTCGTCAGACAGGCATCCATTTCGATGGAAAACTCGGTCGACGGACTGTGTGTCGCTTTGCGATTTGGAATGATGGAAGCTGTTGGGAAGCTGGTCGATGACATTGTGTTCAGTCATTTGGACGAGAATCTCTTGATGTACTGCAAGAGTGCGAAGGCGCTTGAGATGATTACGGACAGGCGAGCACACGCGGAATGTGCTCTGATACAAATTTATTCAGAAAGTCATCTCTTCTCGCCGACCAAGAAGCTCTGTCTCCTGCTCCAATTCCGCTTCCAGTACACGATAATTTGTTCAATTACGAACCGATCGAACACTCGAATTCCGATCGCAACGTGGCAATTCCACGTCAGAATCGACAGATGCACAAAGTGATTATGAATGCGGCGAAGGAGAAATTCCGCGTGATGTTCAATCGTCCGATGAACGCATTCAAGAGCGGCATCGGATGGATTGCCAACCAGACAAGACTGCCGCAAGCACGGCCCAGAAGATTTGCGAATTTCCATGAACAATTCTATTGAAATGAGAGTTTTTATTAAAGTTTTTCAAAGCAATTTTAATAGTCCTACTATACATTCGTTCTTTAAAGATATTTGAGCACACAATTCGGATTTCCGAAATTGAAAAGGAACAATCGAATGTGCGAAACGTACGTACTTCTCAGCATTGCGTACCTCTTCTCGACCGCCAATCTCTTCGCAAACTTCATAAATGCGGCCTTCCTCTCGGCACTGCCGATGTGAACTTCCAGATTCATTTGACAGAAAGAGATTCCGTTCTTCTCGAAAGGCCCGTCGTTGTAGAAGAAGTCGAAGATGCCGTATTCGGCGCCCTCGGCGTCCAGCCACAGGTGATCGATCTCTTTCAGTTCGAGAATGTCATTAAGGAAGTAGAGAAGCTCCACGTGGGTGACGTCACGGCGGACATAGGATCCTGGAAGAATTTTCAGTCCGGATACTGTAGGGAATGACATCACCCACCATTTATAAAGACACTCGCTTTAGAAATTCCGGCCTTGGCGCTCACAGCGAACGGAAAATATTTTCCAATTTGAGAATACAAATCCGCGTTTCCCTCAGAGATCGGATCAGCTCCGTAAAACTTCGCAGTATGCCCACGCTTTTCGAGTTCCTGCAAGATGAGTTTGAAGCTGAGGAAAGCTGAAAATATCGCTTACATCTCTGAACAATTTCTCAGCACTGATGTCCTTCCCAATGCCCAGAGTCACAAATGTGTTCGTTGTGTTTTTGAGGCGATCCGACGGAAGGATCGCATATTTGACTTCGTCGTTGTTGTTCAACGCAACCAAACCCAGCTTTTCGATGTTCTCGTTGTAGTCGCAATTTCCAGTGAGCGGCGCGAAGTTGAGCCAGAACTCTTCGGCGTTATTGTAGGTGTCCAACTGCTTCTGGGCACAATCACTCCATCCTTCGAATATCTTCTGCTTCTTTTGCGTTTCTGTCAAGCCGTCATTCTGAAATTAGAATGTGTTTCAATGTGTTGAACCAAATGAGCTCGTTAAAACGTACTTGTCTGTAATAACGAAGGGAATAAAGGAGGAATAGAAAAACAGCGATAGGAATAGCATGTGTCCATCGAACCATTCTCGAAGACACGAAATAGATCGTTCTCCAATGCGACGCACTTGTGCCTCTTTCCTCACTTTTACGCGCCGAATCCCTTCGTCGCCGATACCGATCGCATGCATTGTCTCCTTCTCCAGACCTGCATTTCACTGGAACACCCGATATAATGTGATCATTCAGAAAGAAATCCAGGAAGAGTTGGAAGAAAAGATGGAGAGCCAGTCGGGCCCGAAACACAGGAAAAGACCGGTTTGAAAAGGGTAAAGGTTGTACGGAGTATGAGTAGAACAATTTGAACTAGATTCTATTTGGGAGAACAAAAAGAGTACGGTAGGAGGAGGATTGGTGGGGGCCGCCTTTCTTTCGGGATTTTTCGATCTTTTTGAAAAAGCGAAAAAGGCGGATACTTTTTTCAAACGCGGAGAAAGTGTAGACAATTACGGTTTCTGTTCCTTATGCCAATTACGCAGACAAAGTTTCTAAAAACTGTATTACAAGTGATACAATAAAATACGGAAATCTACTCATACAGGGATTTGGGCAAGAATTTTCTGACACAATACGCATCCTCGAAGTTGAACAAGAACATCCTCATGTGCCCGACATTCCGGTTTTTGTGCATTGCGTATCGGTCCTCCTTGATGATCGTTTTGATCATTTCCATGAACTGCATCTTCTTTGGCTCGTTCGGCTGATGCACTTCCAGACTCATTTGACAGAATCGAATGCCCTTCTCGTCGAGTCGTCCGCTTTTGAAGAAGATATCAAAGAGTCCGTACTCGGCACCTTCGGCGTCCAGCCAAATGTTATCGTACGTCTGCAACTATTACTTTGAGAGTCAAACGTTCTGTTTTCTGATGTTTACCTTAATCTTCAGAATTCGATTCAAAAAATAGACGAGATCCACGTGGACGACATCTCGATTCACATAACTTCCGTTGATAAGCACACTGGCCCTCGAGAATCCGGCATCTCCTCCGACGGCGAACGGAAAGTATTTTCCGATGTTGGCGTACAAATCCGCGTTCACATCGGTGATCGGGTCGGCTCCGTAGAACGTCAGGTTTCTGCCGATCTCATTCATTTTCTGCAATTTTGGAAGATTATCTCCGGTTTGATCTTTTTCGAAAAATCACAGATGAAAGAGAGGCATGGTTTCGCGGACGACGCGGGAAAGAAAAGGATATCAAGATGGCGAAGAGGTTACGGTAGTTTGAAAGCGAAAAAGAAAACGAACTGTTTTGTAGAGAACCTCTGCGTCGATGTCTTTTCCGATTCCAAGAGTAACGAGAGTGTTGGCTGAGCCAAAGTCGCCCTGCAATCAAAAATTATAGTCACGTGATAAACATAAACATTTTATCTCACATGACATTTCCGTGAGGCAGTAGGTCACGTGAAAAAGGTCACGGAAACTGTCAGGTTGAGTTACTGTAACTCACCTCAACTGGCAACAGACCGTATTTGACTTCATCGCTGTTCTGAAGAGCCACCAATCCGAGCTTATCAATATCCGCCCATTTATCGCAATCATCCGTCCACAACTGGAATTTAGCCCAGAAAATGTTGTGGTCCGTCTCGTTGGACACTTTTTCTTTCATACACGAACTCCATTTGTTGAATACAACCACATTCGGCCTGATTTCTGTCGGCTCTGTCGGTTTGGCTGGTTGCTGAAAAATGTTCAGGTACAACTTCGGGAGCCGAGAGCGGGGGTAAAGTGTACCTGATTGTAGAGCAGGACAATAATTAGAAATATGAGTACGAGGATGAGGACAAGGTTGATGGGTCTGGCACGGAGCGACATGCTTCTTCGGACTGACAATAATAATGCCTTTCATCGTCATTTGTTCCGTCTTCCCCCGTCCGTCCGTCGAAATCAGATACCCAAATGCACTTTCCCGTTTTTGCGACGATTTCGTACTGAGATATCCAGGTAGAAGGAAGGAAAAGGCAGGCTTTTCGGCACATAATGCTACGCCGAGAAATGGACGATCTTTTGGGATCGGAACACGGATAACAAAAGATGAGATAGAGTGGATTCGAACAGATACTGGCACGAAGACTGGACACCGATGCTTCTGAACTCTGTTCCGTCGAATTGGATGAATCCAAAACTGGTTCAATTGGAAGGAATCAAAACACATGGAAAATGGAAAATATGGAAATTAACAGAGCAAACAAGAAAGGAATTATTACACATAAATTATGGAATTTAATTAGAGAATACTAACTCAAAAATGTATTTACGCAATAATCGTTCTCAAAATTGAACAGCCACATTCGTTGATGACCAACGAATTCAGATAAGAAGAATCCGAAGCGCTTCTCTTCGAGCAGTCGTCTCACGTAGATTATGAACGCTTCCTGCTGCTTCTCGTTGGCATTATGAACCTGAAAAAACGAAATTTACCGCTTAAATGTATCACTTTCTCATTAAATCTCATTACGGATCTGATTTAGTAGTTTTTCTTATGGCGTGGCAGCAAAAGGTCACATGAAACGTTCGCCTCACCTCCAAACTCATTTGACAGAAAGCGATCCCTTCCTGATCCAATCGTTCGCCTCTGTAGAATATATCGAACATATCGTACTCGGCGTACTCGGCATCCATCCATAAGTAATCGTACATCTTGTATGGAAGCACTTTTTTGAGAAAATAATAAATGTCTATGTGAGCAACTGACAAGTTTTTGTATATTTCTGAAATACTTTGTTCCGTCTTTATTGAGTTGAAGGGCGAAGTCTGACCATCGATATAGACACTAGCGACCGAGAAACCGGCTTTTCCGCCCACGGCAAACGGAAAGTATGTTCCGATTTTGGAGTACAACTCGGAATTTCCCGTCACAATCGGATCGGCTCCATAAAACGTGACTGTGTTTTCGGTTTTATTTAGATTCTGCTGGAATTCCTGTTCGGCTGCGATATCCAATCCTATTCCAAGTGTTACAAAAATAAAGTTTTTACCTCGCTACAACCAAAATATAATTTTGAAACAATCGTTCAGCAACTTACAGTGACCGGAAAAAGGGCATATTTGGTCTCATCCTTGTTTCTCAGCGCGGCAATCTTCAGCTCTTGTGAGATTTTCGCCTCTTCATCACATTTGTGGGACCGTTTAGCGAACTCGTTCCAAAACTGAAAGCCTTTTCGTGAATATTTATGGACATTTAGTAGTACCGTTTTAGGAGTGTCCGTGCCATCATTAAATATTTTTCTGGCACAATCATTCCATGATTTGAAGAATTCCAAATTCTTTGCGTTACTGGATAGTTTAGCGTGTGAACCTTCTTTGAGCGAACCCTGCAAAGTCGAAAGTAGATTCGTGCGAAACGTCGAGATCATCCGACTCCTACCTGATCCTTGACAATAAGGAAAACTACAAAGAAAAATGTGACGACGTAGAGCAACTTGACAAACGTTTTTGCTTCGTTCATTTGGAATACCGGCTCTTCTCTCTTCAGCGAGAAGTCAGTCGAACAAAATGAATAGGTGTGCAAACAGCGCCGGCCGGGATGGAATGATTAAAAAATGGAAGTGTCCGCGTGAGAGGGATCACCAGTTTATATATGCACTCCATTTACATATTTATCCACGTGCTTTTCCGTGTCGCTGGTGGTGTCGAGGGTAAAACGCTGACGTAAAAATATTCGACGTGTTCGGTGTAAAATATATTTTGAAACATCATTCTTATTAATAAAAGTCTTGAGGAGTCTGTCCGTATGATTATTTATTTATTCACAAGACTTTTGAAACCGGGGCTCGCTGCGCTGGAATTTCTCCGTCACAACTATTTTCCTTTTAGAAATGAAAGTGGGGACGGACAAACAGAGAGACCGTTGCGAGACCCGTCCACTTTTTGACCAACCCGCGCAACGCGAAACATTCGATCGGGGGACCGGAACACTCTGCCGTTGACTATTCTGGTTTAGAATGTTCTGGTTTCCACTTTCTGACGTGGGTCTCGACCGGAAGAGACACGTAAATCTACCTGAAATTTTTAATGATTTTTTTCGGAAAACAGCGCGATTTCAATGAGTCTTATACGATGCTTCTTGTCAGCGTATGTATTGTGTCGTTTATGTTTTTTCAGGCATTTCCATCAAGTTTCTTTATTCTCTTGTTGACTCTTTCCGATTCTGCTGACTCATGAGGATCGCCAACCTTCGGAAAAGTGAATTTTTGTTTGTATCTTAGGAAATTGCAAGTTAGGTGTGAAAATTGTCGGAAATACCTAAGAACATGAAAAACACAATAAATAAGCTTCTCTACTCACTGCATTGTTTTCCGGAAAATCATTTTTTTTTTAAATTCAAGATATACACATCCTTTCCGGCGGCCGAGCAACCATATCGCCTGGTATCAATAATATCTTCAAACTGTTAAATATTTTTAGTTTTTCCAACAAAAAATTCAAAGGTCCCTTTCCTCTAAAACTTTCATTTTTCTTCCATCCATCTTCCTTTCCCCCTTCTTTAAATTCGTACTCTATAATTTGCACCTCCCTTTTCTGATCCCCTTCTTCTTCCTCTTCGCAATTTCATCCGATGAACAGGGATGAAGTTGGGTGTGAAAAATGAGTGGAAATGGCGCTTGTCCGCTCGTCTACCGTCTCCTCTTCTTCGCCCATTTTTATGATGGACTCACAATGTCAGAAGATGTTCGTATCGGTCAGAGTTTTAATATTACAGCAGCACATTTATGTGCAAAAAAGATTAAAAATGAACTTTATTAATACACATTCAAAAAAAAAAAAGATGTAGAGAGTAATGACTTATTTCTGACAACTCTTCAGTGCTCGAGAGCCTTCCTCTCGTTCATTTCCTCTAGGATTTCTCCTTTTTCCGGTTCTTGGTCGAAAATGAAGCGTTATTAGCTCTCTGAAAGATTACTTTAATTCCCACCAAAAAATTATTGTCTAACCACTGATAGTAACTGTGTCTGATTGAGATCGTCGTCCAGTGTGCCCACTTGCGTCTTTTCCACGTCTTTCGGAGCCGATTTACCACGTGGCTCCGACTGTGTCTTATCCGTCGTTATTGCCTCATCTATTCTCGACTCTCCTTGTCCGTTCGTCGACCTTCCATCCGCCACCGAGTTTTCTTTGGCTGTCTTTCCGAGCGGAGTCCTATCTTTTCTATTTTTGACATTGTGAGCTGCATGCTGATCCGGAGGCGCCTTCTCTTTTTTCTCTAGTTCAACGATATTCTGGAACTTTGCTCCGGCTACATTCGGTTCCACCACCGGTCTTTCGGGCATATCAAACTGTGCCAACGGATTTTGATCGTCGTCGCCAACAAGGGAATCGGCCGTCTTCTCCGCTTTCTCCTTCTTCGCTAGACGGGCGGCCAGATTTGCAAACGCGTCATCGCTGAAAAACATAATATTTATTTGTTTAGTTCGGAACTGACTTACGTGGAATCGGACTCTTTGCTCCTCACTTTATTCTTGTTTCCAGCTTTTGTTCTTGTGGAATCTCGGTCGTCCCGTTCGACTTTCGATGTCGTTTGAGAAGCCGCCGCGGGAGAGGCAGGTGGCATCGCTCCATTCGGAACGTTCGACTGGAAAGAACGGGAATTTGCAGTCAAGATTCTGTATTTGACGAACCGTAGGCGTGCCGGCGGTCGGGTTCGTCGGTTGGGTGAACGATGATTGTGCCTTGTTCTTTTTGGCGCAGACGACGAAGATCGCGTGTGACGACATAACAAAAAGCATCGAAATAACAATTGTTATAATCATTGTTACGGCTTTTGAGATTAGGAATGCTTTACGAAATTGGAAATGATTTGTGTTCTGCACTGATCGCGAAAATAATTTAATTTTTTTTTTTTTTGGAAAGAACGTGAAGAGATGTGAAGAGATAAAAAGAAAACAAAAAAATCAACAGAAAACAATGTGGGCTTTGACTTAAGATTCACAATTCGGCAAGCCAATTCTTCATATAATCGCAAGATTGTGGCGAGATCACGTATCCGGGACGGCAGTCTTCGACAACCGGACACACTGCGCAAGGCACAGAAACGAGGGGAGAGATGCTGGAACGAGGTGGACACGCGCGGATCTTCCCGTCGGCGCGCCTTTCAATGGTTCCGTCGAGCACAGCAACTTCCAGAATCCGTTCGAGGTCTTCCAACGATAACGGAACGTTGAGCACTCGTTTTTCGATGATGAACTGGGCGATCTGGAATGCATTAATTTGAATAAAGTTTGGAAGAACACTAGGTTTAAGAACGAACCTCCTGTGGTCGAATATAACTGGCTTCTCTTTGCATTTGAATGCTGTTAGGATTCTCATCAATCGCAATCTTTCGCCGAGAACTTGCGAACGTTCCGCAGACAGTGATCAGAGTGTTGATCAGTTCGGAGTCCAGTTGTTGATCCGAGTAGAATGTGCCGCCTGTCAACTCCATGGCTGGCTCCAAATCGAATAAAATATAGCACTTCTTCGTAGTTCCAACTGGTTTGATAGTTTTGATCAATTTCTTAGTCTCCAGTGACTTCAGTGTTTTTCTCAACTGCAACTGATTGAGTCCAGAGCCGTCACGAAGCTCTTTTATCCATATTCCACGTGTTTTCGACTCTTCGATCAGTCCGTATATCTGAAAATAACCGCTATTTTTTCGAATTCTACTGACTATTACCATTTGCTCTTCTTCACTTCCAACAATTTGCTGACTGTTGTTCACTTTGAGTCGAAGCACACCACCCGGTGCCTGTTCAATTGCCAATTTTTTTGAGCCAAGCAAGCTGTTGATAGCGTCCTGACGAGCGACCGGAGTGAGCCCTGGTGTCATACTGCTCAGCGCGTCCATGTCAATTCCCTCTAAGGCTGCTTGAACAATTTGCATGACTTGCATTTCGCTTTCCCCTTGACTGATTATTTCCTGCTTGATACTAACGGATGCCATTGCTGTAAATAACTGTTTTAGGCTTTCTTTTTAAAGCAGAAGAAGAAAACGATTTAAACTAAATGGAACTGTTACGATTTGGAACTGGCAACGTTAAAATATAACTGAAATATAATCCGTGCGAGTTCTATAGAACTGTATGCTTCGTTGTACGTAGCGCCATAAATTCAATAGTGCGATGGAGCGCGTTTACACGGTTGTTCCGAAAAATTGGCGCGATTGATTTTGTGTTCAGATTAGTTGAATTCTTGTCGGTTTTTCTGTTATCCGTGTAAAAAAAAATCACATGTTCATTTTTGAATTGTTCAATCCCGCGTCAAACAAGTTAGTTGCACTAATTCAATCATGCTTTTCGTTTCGAATCCTTATCAGCTAACGCGTAGTTTCTTTCTAGAATGTCTTCCGCGAAACCTCAAATTAGTTCACACAAACAAGATCACTACTTCTATTCAAACTGCTGAAAATCTATGAATAATCGTAGTCTCGTGATTTGAGACGACGTGTGCGTAAAACACGCACGCGTTTCCGCACGAGCTGCTTACTTTTCGAGAGCTCTAATGAATTTCACAATTTCACGCTCTACGTGAGAGACCCCTTCTCTCGTCCCGATCGGAAGCACATTTATGAAGTAGGCCAACAGCCAACAGCGAGCAGCTCGAGCAGCAGGAGCCGAAGAGGGAAACAACACCGCTCAGAGTGACCAAAATTGCGCACCAGCTGCCACACCCGGTGTGCTTTATCTGCGTCTCTGTTCATCTGCTTCATCCTCATCCCGACGCCCAAATTATACCGCCTTATGCATTTTCCTCGTCTTGTTTAGCTCATACTCCCTCATCCTTAATCTCCTTCCCAACTCATCATCATCATCTTCATCTTCGTCCCATTTACTTGTAGTGGTCAGACTTTTCAGCTATCAGTCTAAACTGCCGTTTCCCTTCGTTATCACCACCTTAGATGCTTTCTATCATTTTTTATCAATTCCAGTCATCAGTGCCGACCAGTGGCATATCATTGGTGGCGGCGAAAAGCACTCTTTGCGTCTCTTCCTCTCTCCGCGGCGCGGTGACACGTAAGGGAAAGGGAGTGAGGGCCGAGTAAACTGAACACACCTCAGGCCGCTCATAAACGCACGCTCCCCTCTACCAGAGAGTAACCGCCTTGTCCCGTCGTTTCGTTCATTCCGTCTAAGCACACCCCCTCATAAGTCCCCCGTGTGCGTATGCGTGTTTGTGAGTGTGTCACACACATACGATGAGTTCGTTTGTGAGCGCGCGCATTCGCTCACTCTGAGAGAAAAAGATGAGGCGAGGGGACTCCTAGTCACTCTGCGCGCGAGCGCAAGCGCGTAATAGTATAGGCAAAACGCTGCTCGAGACGCAGTGGTCAGAACACGATTAGAGAACAGGTGAAATTGAGAAGAGCAGATGTCGGCGGGGTGAGATGGAAAAAGGAGGAGGAGGAGTGCGCGTTTGCCAATAACACTCACAGCAAAAACCAAGTTGCACATGCTTCTCATTTTGATTTGGTAACTAGTCTCTTAGAAGTTTTCGCAGCTATAGAGAATTGCCTCGTCATTAAAAAAATAAAGTTGACGTAACATATTATCTAGGGACTGATCTAGTTCTTTGCGGTCACTCATACTCACACAACTTTGTCCTAGTTTTATCGGGTGAAAAAGTGTCTGCCGAGAGAAAACTGCTGACCGCTGGTCATTGTCGTTGTCGTCGTTGTCGTCATCATCAACAAAACGTTATTTGGGGTTGACACTGGGACGCGCGCACACATAGAGACAGAGAGCGGAGGCCACACACACACACACACAACACATAACACCTTCTCATCATCGATTAGAAAAGAGAGGGCGCACTTGTCTTTGGGAGGGCGCGAAATAGTGAGTGGCTGGGTGGAGGGTCGAGCGACCAAACAGCACCGGAGAGAGAGTGCCGAGTCTGCAGAGACAGCCGACAATGGCTATGTGCTGGTCTGTCCGTGTGTCCGTTTCTTGTGTTCTTCTTCTTCTTCGCCTTCGTCTTCGTCCTCTAACCACTCTCTCTTCGTGTCACTCTCTCTAGTACTCGCGATCGTTTTTTTCATCCATTGCCATTGCAAACGCACCAACCACCCTTTTTCCATCTTCCACTCACATCAATTGAATTCATTGGAAGGAAAGAATGGCCCAGAAGTAAGGAGAAGGGTTCGATCGAACAACACTCTTTGATAACATCTGCAAAATATTCTCGCTCTCTCTCCGACCGACCGCACTCTCTTTTTGTCTTTTTGTCCTCTCTAACTACCACAACACGCACACTTCCTTCTTTGTTCTCATTTTTTACGAAAGTTTCCGTTTCAAAAGTTCTTCTTACCTGTCATATCATCGTTTTCATCACAGTACACTTTTAATTCTATCTTTTTTTTACAGATGATAGGCTGCTGAAAAGTTAAGCCTGGATAAAGAACAAGAAACAAGTGCAAGTAAAACCAATCGATTTCGGCTTTCCATTTATACAATTATTCAAGCTTTTAATTTTTAATTTCCCCCACTAATATTATACACACCATAAATCAGAAATGGATGAAGGTAAACAGCCACCTACCCCTCGCTACAACTATATAGTTTTGTTCTTGTTTTCAGGCGATGATTATGTACCACAAATGTCCCAAATGGCCGACTACACTCAGATGGCTCAGATGGGCGGACCGGCACCACCACAGCAGCGGTATCCGCCGCCCGGGATGCCGATGAATCCATATGAGCAACAGCAGCACCATCAGATGATGATGATGCAACAACAACAGCACATGCAGCACATGGCCAGTCAACAACAACAACAAGCGGCCGCCGCGCAACCTGCACCGGCCAAAAAACCGCGCGGAAAGTCGAAGAAAGCACAAGCGGCCGAAGCTGCGGCTGCAGCGGCCGCGGCTGCCAATCAGATGGATCCGATGGCGTCAATGGCTGCGATGTCGAACAATCCGATGATGCGAGGCAACGCCTATCCAGTATGTTTTCCTTTATGCTAAGGCAAATCGTTTCTAATCTAGCTAGCTAATTCGCGTTTCTAACCGAACCTAGTTAGATTGCTAATTTACTGCGATTAGATTGCAAATTCTTCTGCAAATTCACTGATAAATTTTTTAATTAGAGTGACAAAGCAAAATTTTTCTAAATAGATTCAAAATTTTTTCGGTCAAATCTAGCTAGTATTCCATTTTCATCTAGCTAGATTAGAAACTCGGTTTAGATCACAAAATCTCCTAACTAGATTACAAACGATTTGCCTGAGTGCAGGAATAAACTGCCTAGAGTTTCAATCAAGTAGAAGTATTCTTCACCTGCCTTTACTTTGTTTTTATCACCAACAATCTTTTTTCTAGAACCAGATTGCTATGTACGGCGGAGCACACTATCAAGGTGTTAACGGACCAGCACAACAGGGTTACCGGCCAGGACCCATTGCTGGAGCACCACAACAGTATCCGCAGAACTATCAGCAAATGTACCATCCACAACAGCCGCCGCAGCAACAACAACGGGCGCCACCTCAGCAGCAGCAGCAACAATCACAACCTGGTTATCCGTACGGATATGGACAGACTCCTGCCGGATACCCACCACAACCGCCACCGCAACAAACACAGTATCCGCAGCAAGCGCCACCACAACATATGAGGCATCAGTACGCGCCACAAGGCCAGCAACCGCCTCCCGGCTATTGGGAAGGCTATCCAGGGTACGGGAACAGTGTGCCAGTGCCTCAACAGACAGTTCCGGTGCCTCCACAGCTTCCGGTGACGTCACAGCCGATGACGATGCCGTCTCAACAGCAGAATCAGTGGACGCCTCAACCACCACAACCGACGCCAGCCGACCTGATGGTACGTATGAGCATAACTGAAAGCATAATTGGGGAATGTTGTGTACAATTAAGATTTAAAGCTTTTTGCGTCTGAAGAAAAGGTATGCTCAATTTACCGCTCTTGCCAATCGGTGTTTGCAGGCTCAAGCCTAATGTCAGGAAATTTTGGCTTGAGTCTGCAAACACCGAGGGGGCAATTGCGATGAATTGAGTGTAGTAAATCGAAAAGCAGCGATGACGTTATGCTACTTTACCCACAAAAAGACCCTTGAGATTTGGTCTTATTTATAGTTATCATTAGAGCATGTAATGTTCGTTGATCAGTAGAAACTACATCAGAAAGATGTTCACTCTTATTTTACAAAATACTTTTCAGAATGTGATTGCCCAACTGGAAAAATCAGCGGCCGAAATCAAAGGACGGATGCAGCAGATCTATAATCTGCCTCGGAACACCGCCGCAGACGCAGAAATTCAACAGCTACAGCACAAGCTCGGCGCCATCCAGAACGACATCTATCGATACGGCCAACAACTACAGCAGTTGCAGCAGTACCCTCCGATGCCGGGACAGCACCATCCTGGATCAGTTCCTCCACCCACATCGCAGACCGCTTCAATGCCTCCGAGTCAGCACATTACACCGAACCCAACGCCAGTTCATGTGAATCAGAGCGGAAGTCAGGTTCAGTTGAATATCACCGCCGACAAGTCACGGACTTTGATCTCTGTCTATCACGAGGGGTACGGAGGTTCGGGCGCAAGTTCCACGGAGAGCAAGGAGTCGATTGTGCCTCCGGAGCCGACGCCTTCGATGCAACAACAGCCGCCGGAGCCGCCTGTACCACAACAACAACAGCAAACGCCTCAACAAGTCCCACAGGTGAAGAGGGAGCCCGAGAAGGTAGCCGCATATCAACAACAGACTCCACAACAGCAATCGTACAACGGAATGGAGAATGGATCGTCCGCGAATCCGTATGCGCAGCAGCAAATGTACGGACAGCAGTATCCGCATCCGAATGTGAGTGCAACGAGACATTAACTCAGATTTTTGCAACCTAATTAGTGGTTTCAGATGGCCGGCTATCCGCAACAACATCAGGCAATGCACCAGCAACTACAAGCGCCGGCTGGCTACGGGAGAGCTCCGAGCGCTCCGCAAGATATGCAGCAAATTCAACCGCCGTCTGTTGAATCGTCTCAACATCAGCAATTTCCTGGATATCCTCCAGAATTCGCTGTTTCGTCAACCTTCACATCCCAGAGTTCTGATTCTAATCAGAATTCAGGCGGGGCTCAGCAGCTTCCAATTACTGAGGCTGAGCCGATAAAGCACGGGATCGCCGAGCCAGCAGAGTCCGAGGTATCCTCGTCAACTGTTGAGCCCGTTCAGCAACATCAACAATCCATTGCCGATGTTGTCGAATCAATGCCACACGCGGCTGAGCTCATTCAGGTGCCGTCACTTAATCCAGCAGAGCCCATAGATGAGCAAAAGCCGGAAGAGCAGGACATTGAGCCGGAGCCGATTAAAATTGAGCAAAAGCCCGTTGACGATTGGAAAGAAGACGTCGGCGAAGAGCAAGAGCAGCAGATTAGCGATGAGTCGGAGCCGCACAACAACGGACATATTGTGGATTCGACCACTTCCGCAGTCATTCTCGATAACAACCAGCTTGAAGTGGCTCAGGAGGAAGAAGTGGAAAGTGAAGGTGACACGACGATGGTGAAGGCTGAGGAAGAAGAGGAGGAGGAAGAGGCGCCGGTGATGTTGGAGGATATCAACAATCTGGCTGGAGAAGAGGTCTTCGGAGAAGAAGGGGCTGACGAGGACGACATTCTCAAGAAGCAGGAGTATCCGGAGGAAAAGGACGATGAGGAGTACGTGCAACCGGAAGGAAGTGTAGAACCAGAAGAAGAAGAAGAAGAGCGGGAGCAGAAAGAGGAGCAGGAAGAGGACGATGATCAGTCTTCCATAACCACCAAGGATGACTTCAAGGATATGAGTGAGGCGCCCAGTGAGACTAATGACGGGTTCACTGAACCTTCGACTCCTGCAACTCCGATGATGGTGACGCCGTCAAGCAAAAAGAAGACGTACCGACGACCGGCTGTGGTGGTGTCAAAGTCGAAAAAGAAGAAGAGTGTGGATGATTCGGACGACGACGACTTCTACCCTGCACGTGGAAAAGGCAGAAAGAAGGGCGGAGGCGGCGGAAAGAAGAAGAACGACCTGGTTATAGTCGGAGAAGAATCACAGGACGGACAGAAGAGTGGAGAGTCGGACGACGATGAGTTCTTGATCAAGGTCGAAGCTCCTGCTGTCGATCCCAATGCTTTGGTCGTTGAGAAGATTCTCAATCTTCGCGTGCACAAGGAAGAAGTGGAAGAGGGCGCTGAGCCGAAGGAAGAGGTAGAGCAGTTCCTGATAAAATGGAAAGGCAGGTCTTATGTGCATTGCGAGTGGAAGTCTGCCGCTGAACTGCTCGAGATTGATAAGAGAGTGGATGGAAAGATCAAGCGGTTCCGAGCAAAGAAGAGCGTTTCCTACATCGATGACGACGAGGACTTCAACAGCGATTACGTTATTGTGGATCGAGTTGTCGACCTCATCACGGAAGAGGACGGACAAGAGTTCGTACTTATCAAATGGAAGAGTCTGGGATACGAAGAGGTCACGTGGGAACCCGTCGAAAATGTTCCCGCAGAAAAAGTCCATGTGTGGAGGAGACGGCAAGTCATCGATCCAGCCAAAGTGAAGGAAAAGGCACGACCCGAACCTGAAGAGTGGAAGAAGCTGAGTCAGTCGAAAGTGTGGAAGAACGGGAACTCGCTCAGAGAGTATCAGTTCGAAGGCGTCGATTGGCTTCTCTACTGTTACTACAACGCGTGAGTAAACCTTTTCAATTTAACAATGGAACTTCGTATTGAACTCTAGGAATTACTTGTTTATGAGCTCTTTCTTTTCAGGCAAAACTGCATCCTCGCCGACGAAATGGGTCTTGGAAAGACAGTCCAAACTATCACTTTTTTGTCGCAAGTGTACGATTTTGGTGTGCGCGGCCCGTTCCTCATCGTCGTTCCTCTTTCGACTATCCACAATTGGGTCAGAGAGTTCGAAACGTGGACGGATATGAATGCCGTCGTTTACCACGGGAGTGCATACGCCAGAGAAGTCCTTCAGCAATACGAGGTCTTCTATGATAAACGGCATTCTGGATCCAAAAACTGGCGGAAGAACTTTGTAAAGTTGGACGCGTTGATCACCACATTCGAGACTGTCGTTTCGGATGTCGAGTTCCTCAAAAAGATTCCGTGGAGAGTGTGCGTTATTGATGAAGCTCACAGACTCAAAAACCGGAACTGCAAGCTTCTGGTCAACGGATTGCTCGCATTCCGAATGGAGCACCGTGTTCTGCTCACCGGAACTCCTCTCCAGAATAATATCGAGGAACTCTTCTCCCTGCTCAACTTTCTTCATCCACTACAGTTCAACAACTCCGCCACATTCTTGGAGCAATTTGGATCTTGCCAAACCGACGATCAAGTGCAGAAACTTCAGGAGATTCTCCGGCCGATGATGCTTCGCCGGTTGAAAGAAGACGTGGAGAAGTCGTTGGGGCCGAAGGAGGAAACTATCATTGAAGTGCAGCTTTCGGATATGCAGAAGAAGTTCTATCGTGCGATTCTGGAGCGAAACTTCAGTCATCTGTGCAAGGGAACGTCTGCTCCATCACTGATGAACGTGATGATGGAGCTCCGCAAGTGCTGCAACCATCCCTTCCTCATCAACGGAGCTGAAGAGACCATTATGAATGACTTCCGAACGGCCCATCCTGATTGGGACGATGAGACTCTGGCTCACAAGGCTCTAATTCAATCTTCTGGAAAAGTTGTACTCATTGAGAAGTTGCTGCCGAAGCTGAGAAAAGATGGACACAAAGTGCTCATTTTCTCGCAGATGGTGAAAGTGTTGGATCTTCTGGAGGAATTCCTGATCAGTATGGCCTATCCGTTTGAAAGAATTGATGGAAATGTACGAGGCGATCTCCGACAAGCTTCAATCGATCGATTCAGTAAAGAAAGTGAGTTTTCTAAACTTGGAAGCTTCAAATAAATTTTTTTTTTTTTCAGATTCGGACCGCTTCGTCTTCCTGCTCTGTACTCGTGCCGGAGGTCTTGGAATCAATCTGACTGCCGCTGACACTGTCATCATCTTCGATTCTGACTGGAATCCTCAAAACGACCTCCAAGCGCAGGCCCGCTGTCATCGTATCGGACAGAAGAAATTGGTGAAAGTGTACAGACTGATCACTTCCAACACTTACGAGCGAGAGATGTTTGACAAAGCCTCTCTGAAACTCGGACTCGACAAGGCAGTTCTTCAATCCACGACAGCTCTTAAGGCAGAAGGTACTGCATTGAGTAAGAAGGACGTGGAAGAACTTCTGAAGAAAGGAGCATATGGATCCATTATGGACGAGGAGAACGAATCGGCCAAGTTCAACGAGGAAGACATCGAAACTATTCTTCAGCGCAGAACTCAAACGATCACGCTTGAAGCCGGACAGAAGGGATCGCTTTTCGCCAAAGCTTCCTTCAATTCCACGCACAATAAGGGAGATGATATCGACCTCGATGATCCGGAATTCTGGAATAAATGGGCCGAGAAGGCGCAAGTGGATGTGGAGAAAGCGACGGCGACTCCAGATGGAAGAGAGCTGATTCTGGAGGAGCCAAGAAAGCGAACGAAACGATTCGAGGACAATAAGATTGATGAGGAAGACTCGGATGGAAGTGAGGAGAGCGGAAAGCGAAAGCGGAACGCGCAAGGAGCGTCCGCTCGGAAGAGGAGAAGAGATGAC
Organism: Caenorhabditis sp. 36 PRJEB53466; assembly: GCA_946814055.1. Classification (NCBI taxonomy): domain Eukaryota; kingdom Metazoa; phylum Nematoda; class Chromadorea; order Rhabditida; family Rhabditidae; genus Caenorhabditis; species Caenorhabditis sp. 36 PRJEB53466. The sequence continues at coordinate 9,114,167 of CAMPFS010000001.1, forward strand.
GAGGACACGGACTACTCGGCTAGTTACCGGCCAGATGAGTTGGCGACAAGCAAAACCGAATACTTCAAAGTGGAAAAGGTGCTCGCTCAGTACGGATGGGGACGATGGGCTGAAATCAAGAAGTACGGAGAACTGGAAATTGCCGAGCAGGACATCGAGCACATGTCGCGAACCCTGCTACTTCATTGCATTCGAGAGTTCCGTGGTGACGATCGCATCCGACAGTTTGTATTCAATCTGATCAAGCCCCAAGGAGGCAACGGAAGCAAGGAAGTGAAGAGCGGATCGTCAGTGTACCACCAGGGATGGGCTGCTCTTCCGGAGTTCAATCCACCGAGCTTCGCATTAGATTCCGCCTTCCAGCGACACGTTCATCGCCACGCCAACAAGTTGATGGTGAAGATTGATATGCTGAAACACCTGGAGACGCATATCATCGGAGACGAAAGGGCCATCGTGGAAGATCCGACAGTCAAGTGGACCGATATCAAACTGATGGAGATGCCAAGCGTTTCGGAAACGTTCATCGAAGGATGGGATGCTGATTGTGACAAGTGCTTCCTCATCGGATGCTGGCGACATGGACTCGATAATTACGAAGTGATGCGAGCTGACGAGACGTTGTGTTTCACTAAGAAGACGTTCCCGAACTGGCCGCCACCGTCCGATTTCTGGCTCAGGTTCCGAAGACTATTGATGGTCAGCCAGCGAAGTGTGCACGATCCTGTCTACGAAAAGCTGAAGTGGACGAAACGAGAAGAGCAGGAGTTTATGCGTGTGCTCCGATCGTTCGGAATCAAGGAATCGAAACCAGGTCCCGGAGTGGATTGGGCTCCGTTCAGAGCATTCTCGCCGATTCTCGAAAAGAAGTCTGACGAGGAGTGTCATGAGCAACTGATGTGCGTGCTAGCCATGTGCAACAGAGCTCAAGGATCGAATGACTTGAAACCAATCGACCTGAAAAGAGCAATGTCTGTGGATCCGATGAGCTCGAGGAGAGCCGTGAAAGTGCTTAATCGTCTTCATCTGATGCGGAAGGTTCACACTCTTGCCGATCATCTGGAAGTGGCCGATCTTTCTATGTGTGAGACGACTGGAATGCCAAGCGGATGGAGCACTCAACACGACAAAGAGCTGATCGAGATTTGCGATCAGTGCGGACTTGATCAGCTTGCTGCCAATGTTCTTAACAAGCCTGCCTTCACCAAGATTGTTCGGCCATCAGAGACCACTCTGGTTCGACGTATAATTGAGATTGTGTCAACGATCGAGTCTGGCAAGTGGTGTGGCGTTGGCGATGTCGAATCGGTGAACGACAGTGATTCCGAAGAGAAAAAGGAGATTGCGAATATGGCAGCCGCGCAGCAGCAGTTCCTTCGTCTTCAACAACAGCATCAAGCTGCTGCCGCAGCAACAGCCGCAGCAAGCCGGAAAGGAGGCCGAAAACGACCGAACAACGACCAGGATGCAGCCAGATCAAGAGCAGTGCAACAAGCTCTTCTGGGCGGAGCTGGACACGCCGAATACGCCAGTCTGATGGCTTTAATGATGCTCTCACCTCAGATGCTGGGCACACAGAACATGTCGGCTGCCCAACAACAACAAGTCTCTCAGCTACTCGCTCTGGTCCTCGCCAGTGCCGTTCAACAGAGCGCCGCTCCTGCAGCCTCGTCCAGCTCTTCGAAGAACAGCAGCAGCAATCAACAACAGTCTGCCGCCGGAATGCTCGCACAGGCCGCCGCAGCTTCGAACGACGCTGCGGCCGCTGCTCAACAACAAGCGGTTCTCGAGGCACTTCTCGCGATGACAATGAACCCGGCAGCTCTGGCTGCGCTCACCGGAACCGCTCAGCCATCCACCTCGGCCACATCGTCTTCCACTCCAACTCCTGCAAAGAAAATGAGCAAACCGGCTCCGAAGGAAACTGCTTCTTCCACAGCCTCTGCTGCCGCCGCTGCTGCAGCAGCTTCTCAAGCTTCTCAAGCCGCTCAAGCGGTTGCTCTGGCACAGCAGAAGCAGCAAGAGCAACTGATCGTTCAGTTGCTGAATACGGCTGGAATTGGAATCCCGGAGTTGAACAAGTTGAATACAATGTCGAAGGATGTGAAGATTCCGATGGTGCACAAGACGACGAAGGAGGCTCTGCCAGAGTCCAAGCGTCCGCAGATTCGAGATTTGACGGTGTTCGTGATGTCCAATCAGGAATGGAAGCTTGATTTGCCTGCGTTCACTGAAATGACCAAGGCTGTTCCTTCTAGTGCTCGTCCGTCTGCACCAGCAACTCCGGCTCCGACTGCAACTCCGAAACCTGCAACTCCAAAAGTTGAGCCAAAGCCGTCTACGTCTACTGCGGCGTCTGCCACGTGTAACATCAAAGTTGGTGGAAGTCTGGCGCTCGACGACATGGTTTCGGTGTTTAATCGAAACACTGGAGAGCTATTGGCCGCATCCAAGTGGCCTAAGGCTAAGGATCTTGCCACGTGGCTGGAAGCAAATCCGGAGTATAACGTGCACTCGAACAGTGCTCTGATTGCAACTCTATCATTGGGATCAGTCCACAATGACCGAATCGGAGGGGATTCTTTCTCTACGCCTGTTGCCACGTCAATTCCATCGACGGCCCATACTCCCGCTCCTCCATTGACGCCTTCAACTCCGTCGGCTGCGTCAACGGCAGCAGCGAATGCAGCGGCCACAGCCGCGGCTAATGCGCAATTGGTAGCTTTGGCTGCCGCGAGTGCAGCTGCTCAGCAACAAGCACAAACGAATGCCACGCCGACAAGCACGAGCAAGTCTCGAAATGGTAAGAAACCCAAAAATTGAGCAGATCACTCATTACTATTGGTTATTCAGCAGCCGCCGCCGCGCAAGCTCAAGCACAAGCTCAGGCCAACCAGGAGGCGAAACAGCAGATGGAACTTCTTCAGATGCAAATGTTCCTTCAGCAGTATCAGCAGACGGCTGCTCTTCAAGCGATGATGTACGGAGGATATGGAATGCCGACCACATCGGCCGCCTCGTCAACTGCCAACGTCGCCTCGATGGCTGCGATGGCCGCTGCTCAAGCTGCAGTGGTTAACAGTACTCCAACCACTACAAAGGTACTCCGATTCCGATTAAAATAAGACATCATCTAACTTCTCTTAACTTCAGGCCGCCACGTCTTCCACACCTTCCACGTCATCAGCTGCCGCTGCCAGCGCGGCAGCTTCTTCCTCAGCCAACTCTGCCGAAGACATAAATCCTCTGCTGCTTTCGGCACTAATGCAAAACCCGGCGATTCTTCAATCGATGATGCTTTCCGATCCGAGTGTGCTGGTAGCTCTATCCGCTCAAGCTCACCAACAGCAGCAGCCGGCCGCCAAAAAGTCCAAACACCCGTAAAGTAAATGCATATCCATATTTGTTTTGTTTGTTTTTCATTTCTCTCCCCTAAAACTCGTGCGTTCTTTTTTTGCTCAACTTTATTGCATCATATTGATACATCCCAATTCGTGTGGTCGTCATTAAGTCCTCTCAGTCAACCAATCTCTTCAGCCCATTCTGTCCGGTTATTCCTTCTTCGTCTCTATCTGTCTCTAAACTACCGTAATTTTTTCGTTGATCCATTTCATAGTGTGCATTTTGCCTTGTAATGGGTCTACCTGGCCGGGATTCCATTACGCTTCGCAGGTGTGCAAAAACTTTCCATTCTCACCGAATCGGGCATCATCTAACAGACAAAATGAGATTTCCCCAACAAACTATGTACTTTTGACTCCTTTCTCACTCACCTAAATATCTCTGTCTCATTCTCAAAACCACTCACACCCCAATTCATTCTTGTTTTATTCATGTGATCTCCGAGCACTTCCCATCCCATCCTTATACATTGTTCCATATTAGTATTATTGTATCCTTATCAACCTTCTTGTGTTTTCTTTTTCAGCCCGTTCATCTCTCTCGATTATCACATTATTGTGTGTGTTAACACCAGGGAAAACCATAAAAACATTGCAATAAAAATATTATTCTTAGTTGTTTCATGATGATTCAAACTGTTATTTTGCTACTTTGAGCGATCCATCTTGGTGAGTGAGCGCGTCCTGTGCAAGCGCGCTCGGTTGAGAATTCCTGCTCAAGTTCATGCATCAGGCTTCCAAAATATTTTCTGTTTTGTATTAGGATCTTCCAAGTCAGCACAACTTTCAAATATTATGTCATGTACCTAATTTCTTAAAAATTCCAAGTTTTATCACTGGTCGATCTTCCCAACTCTGGCTACAGTCAACCGTCAAGTTTTGAATGAAATGTCAGAACTTAATGTTGCCGAGAAGAAAACGGGCGGCGGCTTCCCGCTGTGCTCTCATTCATCAGCATGGAAAACGATCACAGCATAGCTTATGATTTTTGGGCGAAACTTCCTTCTCGCTCGCGAAATTTCGAGAAGATTCCGATCGCCATGACGCGCCAGGAATAAACTGTGTTTTTCAGAACCAAACCGGTTCTTTCTTCATTTTTCAGATAAGATCTATTAAAGTGACTGAAACAGCAATCAGGTGACGAGGGAGGGTCGAATGTTTTGTGAGAATGAAAGCACATGGCTAGTTCAGCTAAAATAGTTATTTAAAATTGAAAAAGCCCAGTTTTCGGCATTCAAAATAAGATTCTGTTTCTATATTCCAGATGGTTAATCCGGTACCTTATCCGCCACCAAAATCTGCGCATATTCCCGACGCTTCTCCCTCACTTTCTCGAACCGGATCTCGTGGTGCCGGCCGCTCAGGTCGGTTAATCAGCACGATCGGATCTTCGTGTGCCCAGCAGGGGGCCCATTGTCCATCTTGCAACTTGCGCCCCCGCCTATTTTCACTCAGATTTTGATCAACGCCTCGGCATGCGGACGGGCGGTATAAAAGGACGGGCGCCCGGGGAGGCAACAGTGTCCACTTCCAATTCCCATTTCCTCCCTCCTATTCATTCTTCTTCTTCTTCCCTTTTATTCATTTCTTCACCCCGCTTCTCGATTTCTTTGGTTGTACAAAGTGGTATGCGAATCTTTGTGAAACATACCGCTTTTCAGCTGAAGGAATGGAGATTCGTGACACTTTCCATCGTGAAGGTAAGTTTCATTGAGAACCAAATAAGTAGGTCGAAAATAAGTTACTAATATAGATAAATAAAGCTAAAATGAAACTACGAAACTAGGGTAAATGCAATTATGGTGTTATGGTGTACAAGAAAACAGTACAAGATTTTGGGCTGTTCGTGTCGACTGAAAACTTATTGCTTCAAGAATCTGGGGTAGTTTACACATCGGGGAGGTTTTGAGGGGGAGAAGCGAGATAAAGCAGCTAATACAGAGAAAGTACGGCACACGGGAAAGGGAACAGTGACCTAAACGGGAGGGGTACTTTTCTTTTTCCTAGTCATAAAGTGAGATTTTGAAGATGGGCGGGTGTATGGCGGGTTGGCAACAAAAGCGAATTGGGAAAAGGAAGAAATTTAACAGAATCAAGAAAAGTGCATATTCAATAATCATTTGAGAGGGACCAACACCTGCACATAGGTTACTGGGAACAATCCGGACTTTCCGTTGCATCGTCCCTCGTACCAATTCTCATCAATCTGTGACACCAACTCAATCACCGATCCCTCTTTGAAGTCAAGCTCTCCTTCGCTCTGGGCCTCAAAATCGAACAGAGCGCGACATTGTGGCTTCTGCTGTTGGGAGAGCGGAGGCGGCATTCCACCGGGAGGAGGTCCTTGATAAGCTGGTGGAGCCTGCGATGCTCCGCCGTTTTGGGCAATCTAAACATTTTAAGATCGTCACAGTTAAAGTCAGTCGAAAATATACCCCTGATGATCCAGAATTCTGAGTCATCTCCGAAGGAGCCGGCGATCTGAAACTGAAGGGATGTTTTGGAAAAGGCTTTGAGCATGCAGAACAAAATCACAACCACAATAATCATATTATAGGGGCACCAGACAGAAAGGGCGCGCTGTTAGCAATCTGACCGAATTTCTAGGCCGCGAAGTAATTTTCCACTGAAAACGGGGCTTAATTTTACAAACTCGGCCCCGAGGTCGCTCAATTTGCACTGCAAAAAGAGTTTCTCAACAGAGCGCCATTTCTGTGCGGTGCCCCTATCATATCTATATTTTCTGGACGTTACCCAAGTTTTCTTTTTTGAAAAAAATATTCGTAATCAATCATGCAGTCTTTTCTTGTGAATAGGCTCACAAAATGAAATGCTTCAGTGCTCTTAAAAAGCTGAGAGCCCGTCCGTTCCGCTTCCGCTCTTCGATACGAAAACAACACGCAGGCCATTAATAGAGAAGGGGGTCCCTTACCTTGAGCGTGGCGTGCGGCTTTCGTTGCCAAGCACCAGCAGTGGGACGTGCTCCTCTCTCGGCCGGCTCGACGCCTCTTTGACGCGGTGCTGCAGCTGTTGTTGCAGATTTTCAAGACATTGAGCCGTCTGCCGATGAAAATCTAGTTGCGCTTCGATGAGCGCGCGCAGCTGGGAGATTTGTTCGACCTGCAAAAGAGCGTGTGAGCCGGCAAAACAATTGAGGATGGGCTATTATGTACGTCGTTGCTGAGCACATTGTACATGGACATTTCGGCGAGCCTTTTCGATTCCTCTAGCTTCTCCTCCGCCTGAATCATTTCGTCATCTCGTCGTTGTTGTCTCTTTTTGCAGTCGTAGTCCAGACGCCGTCCCTTCAGTTTTGTGCGATGGTGCTAAAAACAAACATTGGAAATGAGATACTTTCATGTGGAGAGAAGAAGAAGCCTTACATTCACATCCTTCAGCTCGTTGTTCTGCAAATGTGTCAGTGGATCCAGAAAGTTCTGCTTGACATTGTCCTCCATTTGGTATTTGATATCTGCCATCTGTCGATACGCTTCCGCTGCATCGTTCAGACTCTAAAATGAATAGAACGATGCAAATATTGACTGAGAGCCCAAAAAAAGACATTGAAAATTTTTGACTAACCTTTCCAAGATCGCTCTTCTCTCCCAACAGTTGTCCGTACTTTTGCATGACGTCAGCGAGCATGCCTTCCGTTTGTGGGTACGGAGACGTTTTTGTGGTGCCGCGCAGTTTGGAAACCGCCACTACCGTTGCCATCTTCGCGCGAGTGGCCGGGTTAGGTTGCAGATATTCACTTGTGCCGTTGACGAGTTCGGTGATCAGATTGAACGTTGTATCAACGTTCTTCTCCATTTCGTTGAAAACGTCGTCGAGCTTGGTAGGCTCGGCGGCGCCCATCGTCTCTGATAGGTACTGATTGGCCTTGTTGAATTGCTTCCGCAATCCGGAGAACGACATGATTCTAGAAAATAGAAACTTCTGAGAAAGAGCAAAAAATTTTTAGAAATAAAAGTTGCGAGGAGAATGACTTCTAAGAAGTAGTAGCAGCACAAAAAAGGCAATTAACGTTTGAAGGGGAAAGGAAGGGAAGGTTAGCTAGACCTACTTTCGTATTCCGGAAAAAGGAAAAGCCCCGCGCGAGAGTAGGCAAAAGGGGACGATGAGGGAGGAGGAAGGACGGACTCTAGTAAAAGGAGAAGAGGGAGGCGGCGTGGTGTGATGGTGCAAGCTCCACCCTCGTCATCTTCTGTGTCTGGCCATACTCCTCCTCGCCATCGCCTTCTTCTTCGTCTTCTTCCACACCGATGTATTGATTCAGTTATTTTCGTTTCTATTCCCGCGTCCTCGGCGCCCTTCCCTCCTCCTCCGCCATCTCCTCCATTCCCTCTGCTGTGCCTTCTCTTGCCAACGCAACACACTGACACTGACGTGTGTGTGTGTGTGTATGTGCGCGAGTGGGGGCAAAAAACGAGTCACACTCACCACACTCATCGTTCACGGCGCGAAAGGGGCCACAGAAGAAATCGAGGGAGAAGGAGGAGGAAAGACGACGTGTACAGCTAGATTGGCGAAAAAGAAAAAGACGAAGACGTAGTGCAGGTTATTCCGAAAAGAAAGACGAATGAGAATGCATGGTGTATTTGTGTGCAGCGGAGAAGCCGGCACGAAAACGAAAACGAGGAGGAGAACTAATGTGTGGATAAGCATAATCGCGCATTGATTGGCTCTTTGAGGGGCTACCTCTCGAGAAAAAAAAAGAAAGAAAAAGAGCGGGGAGCACAGCGGAACATGCCCGAGGCAGAGGACTCTAGGACACACACCGCCTTATTGTCAGTTGGCGGTTAGAGGGCTTATCTGCAGAAGTGACACGAGTTCACGTGATCAGAGGGTGACTAACAGAAAGGGAAAGTTATCAAGCGACTGCGGACTGGCGTTCTGACTGCATCAATATAATTTTCTCATCGGAAGCGATCATTAGCTAAAGTAAAAGAAGGCGGTGGAAGTAAGAATAAGAATGAACTTGGAATTTTCTATCAATGTAAAACTACGAGCACCGAAAAGAAGGTTATATGGAGACCTGCAGTCGTTGAACAAACATAAACATACCACACGGACTCCCGCACATTCTAATACTTTTCATTAAAATACACAAAACCGAACGGAAAAAAAGATTGAGCAAGATTGTTACGTAGCTGTTTTCGTTTTCAGACAGCTGGCTGGCGCTTTGTGCCGATTGATAGTGAATGCAGACGGAACATCAAACCCGACGCGCAACAGAAAAACAAAAAAATCGCGAAATTGAAAAATTTTGAATTTCTTTACATTGAAACTGAGTCATCAACTTTAAAGCAAACCTTTTATTACCATTCTCAAGCTATATTTGTTCAATATTACATCTGTCACCAATTTTTATTAATTGCTTAAATTTTTGTTCAGAAAAGATTCGGTTATCCGCTGTAGACATGTTTCTTCTTTTGAAGTTCCAGATGTTTTCTTAAATTTGTATAGGTGCATCGTCTTTTACTACAGTATGGGTCATACCACGAATCTGTATAAATCGATTCTCCGGAAAATTTTTGTTTTGGAAATTTTTGACACGTCATCGACCGACTGACCATCTGGTCCCTCCACTATCCTAATACTCTCTCGCCGTTCGTCTTTCTCTCTGAGCGTCTTCGGAGCCTATTCACTGTTCCCGACGGCCTCTTACGTTTTCGTCTCGCCTTCAAATGCGCGCCACCCACCCATTCGTTCACGTTACCTTTGGTGGACCGTTCATTGTGTCTGAACTCTCTCACTTCACTGTATTTTTTCGCCACTCTGACCTGTCTGCTCCACAATTTCTCGGAGCGCTCCCTGTCTATCCATGTCCTTACTCTCTTGCTTTTCATCCATTCTCTGTTTTGAAGCTCGACTCTAGTGTGTCAAGTTTCATTTTTTCGGTAATGGTTCCTCCACTAAATCAATCATTTTACAGGCTGGTCCGATGAGAGTGGTCAGCAGTAGTGAAAATGAATCGGAAGATTCCGAGTCGGTTTCTTTTCTAGTTTTGCTACAGTACGATTGAATTTTTGCAGCGTTCAAGTTATTGAGGATGAAGATCGTCAGTTGGCGGCACAGATCGAAAAGGAACGGAAAGCGAAACGAGCGCAAAAGTTGAAAGAAAAGAAGGAAAAGGCGGGGAAACCGGTGAAGAAGCAGGCGACTAAAAGAAGAGCCCCAATAAGGTGCGTGAAAGTTAATCGTTTATTCATTTTTCATAATTCATTTTCCAGAAGACGTGCAGTTTCATCCAATGATGACGAGGAGAAGTCAGAAGAAGAAGAAGAAGAAGAAGAAGAAGAGGAGGGGGAGAGGCACAGAAAGTCGTCATCACGAACTGTGAAGAAGAGCCAAAAGCAGAAAAAGAAACCGGCCAGAACCTCTTCAAGTGACTCAGAGCAGGATAGACCAAAAGCTAAAAAATCGTAAGCTTGCCATATTCTAGCTGTAATACTTTGAACATTAATTTTTAGGCGCGTCGTGGCACTGCCTTCAGACTCGGATTCTTCCGATCAAGAAACGACTAACAGGAAAAAGGATCGACGACAGCGCAGTGAATCATCGAAGTCAGAAGAATCTGAATCGAAATCTGATGGATCAGAATCCTCGGCCGACTCCATTGTTTTGCCATCTAGACAGCAACAAAAGAAGAATCCAACCAGATCATCAGCCAAGTCGGATGACGACATGAAAAAGAAGAAGAAAACGGGACTTATCATGGATAATAGCAAGTTGGCGAAAGAAACAGTTGATGCTGAACGTGCGGAGAAAGAACGTCGCAAGCGGTTGGATCAGAAGCAGAAGGAGTTCAACGGAATAGTTTTGGAAGAAGGCGAAGATCTCACCGAGTTGCTCACCGGAACCTCCAGTCAGCGAAAACTGAAGAGTGTTGTTCTCGATCCGGATAACGGCAGCGATCCTAAAGAGCCTGTGGAAGTTCATCAATCACTCGTGAGAATTTTGAAACCCCATCAAGCACACGGAATTCAATTCATGTACGATTGCGCCTTCGAATCCATAGATCGACTGGAAACAGAGGGAAGTGGTGGTATATTGGCGCATTGCATGGGTCTCGGAAAGACTCTTCAAGTCATCACATTCCTTCATACGGTTATGATGCACGAGAAAATCGGCGAGAAGTGCCGACGTGTTCTGGTCGTTGTACCGAAAAATGTCATAATCAACTGGTTCAAAGAGTTTCAAAAATGGCTGGTGAACAACGACGAAGAGTTGGATACCATTGAAGTTAACGAGCTGGACTCGTGTAAAACTATCGAAGATCGAAGAAGAGCACTAAGGAATTGGCACACTTCTGATTGTAAGAAAATTGATTTAGAGTTCACATTTTCAATTTGCTTTTTCAGCACCAACCGTCATGATAATTGGATACGATCTGTTCCGTATTCTAACTGCTGAAGACGACCCGAAAAAGAAGAAACCAAAAAACAGCAAAAATAAGAAATTGGCGAGAGCGAAAGAGGATTTCCGCAAGTGTCTTCAGAATCCTGGCCCCGATTTGGTTGTTTGCGATGAAGCTCACAAGCTGAAGAACGACGAGTCTGCACTGTCAAAGACGATGGTCAAGATTCTGACGAAGAGGAGGCTTTGCTTGACCGGAACACCGCTGCAGAATAATCTGATGGAATATCATTGCATGGTTAACTTCGTGAAACCGGGACTCCTGGGAACCAAGGCAGAGTTTGCCAACCGATTCGTGAATATTATCAATCGAGGAAGGACCAAAGACGCTTCGGCATTAGAGGTTTCGTTCATGAAACGTCGGTGCCACGTGCTCTACGAGCATCTGAAAAAGTGTGTGGATAGAAAGGATTATCGTGTTCTGACTGAAGCCATTCCACCGAAACAAGAATACGTTATCAATGTTCGACTCACAGTGCGACAGGGTGGTCTTTATGAAGCTTTCCTTCGTGATGTAGTCGGCAATGCTGGTCTCTCGAAGCGTCTTCTTCCAGATTATCACATGCTCTCTCGTATCTGGACTCACCCTTATCAGCTGATGCTTCACGAACAAAAAATGGAAAGAGAACGTATTATGAGAGAGGACGAGGAGGAAGAGGCTGAATTCATCGATGATCAAGAAGATAGTGAGAGCGAGGCGGCGTCCAGCTACTCTTCGAGCTCCGATTCCGAAGCGAGCATCGTTTTGTCTTCGGATGACGATGCGCCGTCGAAGAAGAACAAAAAGAAAAATAAGAAGGGAAATGACAAAAAGAAGGATAAGAAGAAAGACAAAGCAAAAAAGTCTAGAAGACGTATTGTGGACGAGGATGAGGACAACGACGAGGACGATTCAGCGATGAGTATTCTACATCAGGGAATCAGGCAATCGAAACGACTGGCTGGTGATGATCCGGAAATCAGAGACACAGAAACGCCGCCAGAGTACACCGGATGGTTTACCAAACTGGGATTGGTCAGTGAGGACGACAGAGATGACTTCACGCTGAGCTACAAACTCACACTTCTCATGGAGATTATAAAAAAGTGTGAGGAGATCGGAGACAAGTTGCTCGTGTTTTCCCAGTCCCTCGAGTCATTGTCACTGATCAAGCGAATGCTGGAGTACATGGCCGGAACAGGACAATGGTTTTCCGATGGACACGAAGCGCTGAATGCTGAAGGAGAGGAGACGTGGTCGTGGCTGGAAGGAGAGGATTATATGACTATCGATGGATCTGTTCAGTCTGGAAAACGGGACGCCGTCCAGACGAGCTTCAACGATCCGATGAACTTTAGAGCGAGGTACGTCAAAGTGGAGAGTTCAGAAATAATTATCATTTTTGTTTCAGACTAATGTTAATTTCAACTCGTGCTGGATCACTGGGAACTAACATGGTCTCTGCTAACCGTGTCATAATTTTTGATGCCTGTTGGAATCCGTCGCATGATACTCAGTCTTTGTTCCGTGTTTACCGTTTCGGGCAGACGAAACCTGTCTACATCTACCGTTTCATCGCTCAGGGAACCATGGAAGAGCGCATCTACAAGAGACAAGTCACCAAAGAATCCACGTCGATGCGAGTCGTCGATGAGGCGCAGATTCAGAGACATTACCTCGTGAATGATTTGACGGAGCTCTATCAGTTCACACCCGCTGACCCGGATATTGAAATATCGTACGCACCGCCAAAGGACCGTCTTCTGGCTGATGTGCTCCATAAAAATCATCATGCAGTCGTTGATTACATCGAGCACGACACTCTGTTCGCACATCAGGAAGAGGAGAAGCTCAGTGAGCAAGAGATGAAAGACGCTTGGACGGACTACGAGAAGGACAAGGTTGCCCCACAGAGAATGCAATACCAACCAATGGTCCTGCCGGGTGGAATGATGGTCAACGGCGGGCTATTGATGGGACCGAATATGCAGTCAATGCTCCAGAACCGATACAACGAAGGCGTGCGAATGGATCAAATGCAACACGACGTTCTATTCAAGGAGATGCAGAAAATGCGCATCAAGGACACCGGAACTTCAATCAAGATTGTGCTGCTTCGCAATCTTCTCGAACAGATTCTTCCCTACATACCACACGAAATGCGCGGTGGAATGACGGAATTCAACACTCATTTTATTCGTCTTATACATGTGAGTTCCCGATTCACTCATCTTCCCTCGGTTTCCACCATTTTCTTTCAGGAAACGGACCGGAAAAATGAGTCGCATGAAGATTTGCTCAGAAAAGCGTTGGAGTCGTTCAGAACGGTGATCAAGATGGTGCGAGCTATTCCGACTTGCCGTGAACCGCTGATTCGAATGACCAGAATGTACCCGTACTTGTTCGCCAATGATGATTAATAGTGATAATCCGCGATCTCTTAGCTGTTGTATCATCAATTTGCCCCTTTTCTATTTGCGTTCCCATTCGAGAATCTAATTCAACTTTGTGCTATTTTCAAGGCCGTTCTCCGTCTCACTTCAGCTACTTTATTTATTTCTGTATAAGTGACATAAGTACACAAGTTGCTTCGTAGCACCTAATTCCCCTCTCATACGCTTTTAAAATCATCATGAAAATTAATCACTGAAATCAAATGTCAATAAATTTTAGGGGAATGCCAAACTTGTGGGTTTAAATCTGAAACCTTCCTAGATGAGAGAGAGAGAGACAGAGAGAGAGAGAGATATGATTATGAGGTTGGCTTCTTGCATAGCAATAATGTCGGAGAGAGGAAGAGAGAGAGAGGGATTGTTAAGAGTTTGACTTTTTGCATAGCAATAATGTAGGGTTGGCCCCCGTCCGCCCCGGGCCTTTGAAGTGTAATTAAAATTCTGAAAAAAATTTAGTAGATTAATGCGTTTACTCACTATCGACGTGCGTTGAGAAAAATTTTCAAAAAAATTCCTGCTCGCTTTTGGAAAAACCGGTCGGGGGAGAGGGGGCGCCCCGCTGCCAACCTTAAAATGTCGGAGAGAGGAAGAGATGATTAAGAGTTTGATACCGAACAACAACATAAGAGCCCGCGGAAGCAGAAATTAAGTGAATACGCGCTTCGGGAAGTGATCGAAGACGTTTTTGAAATGAATTTTCTCGAAGATTTACAGATTCTTCTATTAACGTCTCATATTGGGCTTTTTTCAGTGCACTCCAATTTCAGATAGAAACAATTCATAGTTCGAAGGTAGGACAGAAAAAATGGAGTATAAAAAGGGGAAAACAACAAAAACAACGATTTAACAATTAAATGAGTTTCAGGGGCGACGATAGCATTATTTCTTTGTCTTGAACGTGAACGACTGCTTCTTCTTGCGATATCCAGCGCCAGACAGTTTCGACCGCACTTCGACCTGAAAAAACACAACTTTTCTAGCTTTTGCCTTCGGGATTATCTACCTTTGGCTTATTGCTGATCGGAAGATCAACGAACGGAGGTACCGAGAAGCCGAATGACTTGGAGACCGCAGTCAAGTCCATGTTGGTCACGTCGAAGATGTCCTGCAACAAAAAATGTGTTGAAACGCTGTGATCATTAGACCTCATACCTTCAGAGAATGAGAATCATATGCCCTCAAATAGCATTTGTACGCCTCTTTCGCTGACTTGTTCAGATAATAGTTCTTGCTGATCAAATTCTCGAGCTGCGACTGAATGTTGGCAACTTTGCTCCACGAGAATTCAAACTCATTGAGCGTCACTTTAGCAGCCTTCAAGTATCTCAAAAATCCAAGTTCTTCTGGTCTCAAAACGAGCAGAGCTCTTCCACGTCCGTCCTTTCCGCGAGCGGTACGTCCAACACGATGGATGTATTCTCGTGGTTCATCTGGAGGATCGTACTGGACAATCCAGTCAACGGCGGGAATATCGAGTCCTCTCGCCGCCACGTCAGTGCACAGCAGGATACCGCTCTCGGCCTGGCAAAACTGGAAAAATGTAGTCGTTCTTTTCTGTTGCTTCTGTTTTCCCTGTAAATAATTGATTATGGTCAGCGTCTCACCACTTAATGGCCTACGTGAATTGACATGCACGGAATATCAATGTAGTTGAGAAGTTCGTGGTGGAACTTGACAGCATTGCACGAAGAGAAGAACACCATCACCTTCTTGGTCTTATTCTTTTTGAGGAAAGTGAACAAAAGGAGCAGCCGTTTGTCCGACGGCGCTACAATGTATCCTTGTTGAAGTCCTTGCACGGTCGCTTCTTCGGCAGTATCATTGACAGAAACTCTGACTGGATTCGAGTGCAGAGCCAATGTGACGAGCTCATCGACTTTGGGAGAGTGGGTCGCCGAGAAGAGCATCGACTGACGCTGTTTCGGCAGATGGCGGAGCACTTGTTGCATTTCGATTTCGAATCCAATATCCAGAATACGATCGGCTTCGTCGATGATGAGGCACTTGAGATTGCGCACGAGGAAGTTGTCAGTATTCTGGAGGTGGTCTAGAAGACGTCCCGGAGTGGCGACGAGAATAGAAACTCCTTTGGCGAGTTTGTCTTTCTCAGCACTGCGATTTGATCCTCCCATCACGAGTCCGTAGGTCAAGTTGGAGCCATCAAGAAGTTCGGAAAGAACTCCGTACGTTTGCATAGAAAGTTCTCTCGTTGGCGAAACGATTATGATTCCAGTGCCGTTGTGTTGTTTCCAGTTCAACTTATGCAGCAGTTCGATGGCTGGCAACAGAAACGCTAGCGTTTTTCCAGATCCGGTCTTCGCAGATGCCAACACGTCTTTTCCCTGAAACAAATCGGCGTACTCAATGGAAAAGTGTATTTTCGTACCTCGAGCAGTGGGTCAATGCTTTTCGCTTGGATTTCGGTCATAGTAGTGAATCCCAAATTGTGAACAGCCTTCAAGAGATTGGCGTTCACTTTTCCCTCAAGCGAGGCGAACGTGGTCTTCGTCAGAAACTCGGACACCTTCGTGTCGCTCTCCTCTTTTTCTTGAACTTCCTGCTCTGCCACATCCTCGTCGTCCACTTCCTCCTCCATCGGTTCTTCTACCTTCTGCTCTTCTCTTTTCTTCGCCTTCTTCTTCTCGTGTCCGTCTTTCATTTGTTTCAGCTTTCGCTTCAGCACTTTCTTTTTGACGTCGATGCCCATGTTTTACCTGAAATACCGAACAATTTCATGGGTGTCAACGTGCAACAAAAAACGATTAATTCAACGGGATACAACAAGGAAACAAAGAAAAAAGGCGTTAGATGTCGACAATGACGTAGACGTCACATCGTTCCGGCGTTTCGAGTATTTGCATATTTGAATAGGTCGGAGACTTTATATCCGCCTCCGTCTCATGCTTCGAAGTGTCAAAGGACTCTCCCCACCCTCTGTATTCAATCTGAAATCGTATAATTGTTTCGGTCATCACTTTTCGATCTCACTTCGAACTTCTCTCTATCGAATCGTAGAATCTCGATCCGTTTGGCCACAAAACACGGTTCGGCATGAAAGGAGTTGAGCGCTTCGTCTAGAAATTGGAACAGAAGACCATCCAAACTCTCTCCAGTAGCTTTCCAGTAGAATTCATATTGCTGGAAATTTTGCAGTGCCCATGCGTTTGAACTCAAAAAAAAACCTCATCAACTTTGGCTAGATCGGTCATGTAGCCGTACATGGACACTAGGCACGCTTCGAACGCCTCTTTCGTGCCTTTTCCCCACGAATGCAGCTGAATGTCAGCGGGATGATCGAGGTACTCGAACCGCCGTCGTTCGATCTCCGCGCGGTCTTCTATCATTGAAGTGCTAGCCATCTGAAAATAAATAAGTTTGGAAAAAAGAACAGAGAGCAAACAATGATTAAAAGATATTCAGAATGGTAAGCAACCAGGTGTGGCGGAATGAAAAATGCAACGTTTGAAAAAATGTTTATTATGATGCGTTTTTTTGTAGAAAATTTATAACTACAATTGAGAATCTGAATCAGCTAGTGGCGGCAAAAAATGCGTTTTCGAGAGCGATTAAAGAGTATACACAGGCTAGAAAGTAAAGGATTCGTGCGAAAATAAAGGACAAGATGAACTATTTACAAGCAGAGAACGTGTGTGATACTAGTTGTGGGTACTTGCCGGCAAGAATACCTAACACTTTCTAAACGGTCTATGTCTTGTTCCTCTTCACTTCTGCGGAGCCTCTTCGTCCTCGCTGAAATTTGGAAAATCTTCCACGTCTGCTTGCTTAGACAGGCAACGAATCGTGAGAAGTACGAAACGTTTCATGTTCTTGTTGTAGAAAATGAAAGCGAGCGACCAAATGCAGCCGCCTTCCGTGAACGGATCGTCCTCGAATTGCGATTTAAAACTGAAAAAGTTATACGGAACTCGTTTCCCGGCACGCAGTCGGATTACCTATATATCTCGCAGTTGCTCGGAGAAATCGACTCGTCTATCAATACCCAGAGTTCCTCGCGCCTGATGTGGTAGTCACGGACGATAGTTTCCAGTTTCCTATCGACGATACGACTCATGTCCTGTCAAATTTCGCATAGAAAATTTGAGTGGGCAGTATTACTAACGGAATAATTGACAAGGGCGAATGACTCGCTGCTGACATTACTGAAATCGTGGTCTGAGAAGGAGCTGTTGAGAACCTGTGTCAAATCGTAGAGGCGTTTGCGAGAAATTGAATCCTTTATCAGGCAATCATCCACGTCGTTGTCTGAACCGCCAGAGCATGACCGCTCGGAAAGATGACGAAGACGGTGATTGTGGCCGACACTCGGAGATGCACTCATCACCATTTCATCATGAGATCCAAGGGGCTGCCGCTCGCACCATATCACAGACTTATCGTTCGATTTCCATTGCTTTTTATCGCTTGTTACCATTTTTGAAGAATACGTTTCCAACCTGAAAGCATTCGAGATGAATCAAGACATTCATTTGACAACAATACTTACTTGAAGTCAATAACACAGTCGATTGCTCCTGTAGCAAGTGTCTGAGCGAACACATCCATTTCAGAACACTCCAGGAACTTCATGACTTCTAAAGCTTAAAGTCCATTGAGTGGAAGAGTAATTCCAAATTTTTACAAAAACTGATATATCGGCAATTTTCCTAGTTTTTTCTAGGTTACATGTGGGGCTACCTCGAGACAGAACTGTACGAATCAGAACTGACCGAATCAGAACTCAAAGAGAACGTCGGAAGAAAATGCTGAAATTGGAGAAAAAGGACAGGATTAGCTGCAGGCAGCAGGTTTGCATATAATTTCGGAACAAAAAGACAAATTCGATTCGCCGAGTTTTTCCACTCGGCATTTTGCCCTAAAAATAAAAAATTCATGCGGAAACATGAGTTATCTATTACAGGAGAAGAAGTAGCAGGGAAACAGCTGCACTTTGTGCTCTCTGTTGATAATTCTAGTCCCCGTGAGGTTTTTCGAGAACCTCTCGAAAACAAGAGATAAAATTGAAAATCAGGCTTTCATAAAACTCCTAAAATTTGATAAGCTTTCGTTTAAAAAAATAGTCGACCAGAAAATATGCTCTTTGGGCTCAAGGAGACGACATTCTGCTTACGTGGCCGATAAAAAATTTTTCGCGCGTCGGTAGTCATAGAACGCCGTGCCGTGCTGATAAAAATATATTCACATTGATTTTGCGAGTTGTCGTAAGTTATTGCGCTCGTGGTGCACGTTTGGCTGACGGTGCTTGCAGAAATTTGTGGATAGTACCCTTTAAAAAAAAATTTTTAAATAAAAAACAAAGTGGCGAGGGTGACAATCGAAAGAGCTCCTCTTTTCGAAAAAGTTTATATTTTTGCGCTTTTCGCGTTGTTTGGACTTTTGTGCAGTTCAAAATTATTGAAATATTAAACAAAACACATATTTTGTTTCAAAAAAATAAATAGGGCTACTCTCGTTACTAGTAACTAGTAATAGCTAGTAACAAATCCTTGCAAATCGGGGAACTTGGAAGAATAACTCCTAACAGATTTATTTTATGCTATCTATTCTACAAAAAGCTCCGGAACACTTTCGAAACAACACGAACTAAAGTGGGAACATAATGTTCAGGTTTCTGAAGAGCAGCTATATCGAGAAGAGACGAGTGCTCGAACAGTTTGTTCTTTTCCTGCGACAACCTCGTTAACAGTTCTTCTTCCGAAGTAACCACTACAACTTGAGCTTCCAGATCGCGATGGACTGATCGATATCCTGAATGAGGCACTTCTTATATAGTTCATGTTGATCTGAATGGTACCGTAATTTGAAGATCCGACGAACGTCGTCATTTGATTGCCTTGTTCCATCCATAGTCCTTTTGCATGAAAAGTCCATCCATCTCGAAAGTATTCATGAAGTTTCACGGAAGACCGATCGCTTCTACTCTGTCGTTCCAGAAACTGCTTACAAATGTTCGAATATAAGGGAGGAATGTATTTTGAGAATCCTTTGGATTTATAGAATCCGTTTGCGAACGGAGAAGCTGTCAGAATGTTCATTTCATAGTTTCCCTCGTCGAAAATAAGATCTTCGTAGTCTTCTATGAAATTAAAGTATCCCGAAGCCATGGTCATTTTTATTGTTGAATCCTGAAATGATTACATCTGGAATAATAGAGCCCTTTCAGAAAAATATCAAACTTTAGAAGAGAATATACGCTGCAAAAGATTGAATTCTTGGTTGATTCCGAGCAATCCCATTTGCAGAATAGGAAAAATCCACGTGTTTGAGTCGGTTTCGTCGGAATTTTGTGAATTCTGATAGTTGGCAATCACTCGTTCGATGCGGGATTTCAGAAGCTCTCGATATAATCTTGAGTCTCCTGAATCACTATTTTAATCGGGTTCGACCTTATTTCGTGCCTAAATATGGATGAATATCGCATTTGGAGCTGGGCAGAATCTGCCTGTTCTGCACAATAAAACTTGAATCGCCGACTGTCGTGATTATTTCGTGGAAGAAGTCAGCCAAAGGTTTGCAGTTTTTGAACAAAAAATACCGATCGATGCGATCCGTGAAGTAGGAGCAGGATAGGTTGGCACTAAAAGAGTAACTTGTTGAGTTGTTATATCGCTTCCGTACCCACTAATCAGTACAGAATCGTCAAAAATGTACAGTTTCATGTGTTGCAGTCCGATGATTTCGTCGGCTCGTTCCGGGAACACTCGTTTCAAGAAGCCGCTAAGTTCTGGGGTGTGGTACAGAAATATCTTTGCCTTGTCGGAAATTGGCTGCAAAACCGAGACAGAGCTCTCGCCGCTGCTGCTCCGTCGAGTGCCTCTGAGCATATCCAAAAGAACTGTCACCTCTACGTTGGCGTTGTCGATGCTTTCACGAATCGTAGAGACCTAAAGTTGAACTTAGTGCAATTTTTTTCGAACCAGGTCAGCATACCAACTTTTTTTCGTGCTCTCCATCGCCCAGATACAGGCTGCTCAAGGCAATTCGCTTTTTGGCCTTTTTGGACTGGTCCTGAAGAGAACACTGAAATAGAACGCCTAATTTATTTGTACTTACAATGAGAGTCTGATAAAACTCGGCGGGTGTTCCGACGATCTCCACATTCGACGGGTTTATTGGAATGCCTGGCATTTCACACCCCGGTAACTTCATCTGAAGTGTAAGCACCGCTGCTTTGGAAAGTCCTTATAGGAAAGAGGTATGGAAAACTGAGAGGAACATTATCAGAAATGAGAAAACTGTTTACACGTGGTGATTTATGAGCGGAAAATGTAGATATCAAAGGGAATTACAAACAAGTTATCAAATATGCAATGCTATCTTAAAGTCAAACGAACGAGATGTTGATCAACGAAACAGGAGAATTCGTCGTCATCGAGATCGTGTATACTAGGCACTCTTCCATGGGGCTCGCCGGTCATCACACGATTCATTGAGGAGACGCGGGATCTTTCGGGGCCGAGCACTCGAACATGTCTGTAAAAGTTCATAAACCAGGGCTGGGCAATTGGCCGACCTGGACTTTTGAACCACTTTCAATATTCCGATCGGACCCAAACTTTGCAGGATTGTTGGACTTGGATTGAGGCCATTGTAACCAAGTTTCAGCCCGATCGGATCGTCGGGTCCCGAGACATGTAGATCACTGGCCGATTTTTTTTAAATCCCGGGCTTCCGGTCAATTTCGGCCAATGATCCACATATCTCGGGACCAGATGATCCGATCGGGCTGAAACTTGGTCCCAGTATGTTTCAACAAATGTCCAAGAAGCCTGCAAAGATTTGGTCTGATCGGAATATTGCAAGAAAGGCCGGCCAACGAAAAGCCCGTGCCGGCCAATTGCCCAGCCCTGCCATAAACATTTTTTGTGGTTAGTTTGAAATTGACTCACCTGATGTGCGTGTCCCGTCCGTTCTGATGATTCTGAATGACTTGAACTTGAATCCAGAACACACGATTTGGTCTGTGATCCTTTTCGCGAAGATCGATGTAAACCCACCCTTGTGGTTCATTAAACGTTTGCGTCGTCCGGAAGAATACATCCTGATGAGATGTCCCCATTTTTATTTGGATTCTGAACAAAACTGTTATTTATTTTGAGGCATTTTTTCAAAATTTACTTTGATGGTGTGTACGACTCGTCGTTTTTGAAATCAAGATAAAACATCAGAAATGCGACATCAGTTTTCTTTTGGAACTCTAGAAGGATTGAGTGCGGCTGAGGACCATCACTTTGCCAATATTTTTCCACGTTGTCCGAAAGAAGCTCGTCAATGCCATATCCTGAGTTAATTATTTTTTAAGACAAATTTAGTCATTGATTAACCAACCGCTTTTACAGCTGGACAGAGTCCAAACGGCTTGGCTTGAAATGTCGAGAAGTGGTCTATCTTTTGGGTGCACATTCTTCGGGATACACGAAGCCCAACCGCACGATCCGTCGGTTTTTTTCGACTCGTCTAAGTCCATTATGAACTTTTCTGAAACTGAACCAGATAACGCACGTGAACAATTAGAGACCGGAAAACAAACAGCGACGGAACACACTAAAAAACCCAAAATTGCTCGTTCAATAGAGCGCACTTGCATACTTCCTCTGTCTCTGCTCTTTCCATGATTTTGTTGAATAAAAACAGTTTGGGCAGATGGAATACCAGGAGGATCTCAAGAATAAATTTTCAAAAATCAAGCTGTTTATTATCAGAGAAATCAAAAATACACGCAAAAAAGTGTGGCAACTGGATATCGTAAAAATTCGTTATGAGTACTGTAGGCCTAGCCCATTGGGCATCCATCAATTATCACTTTGCTGTTCTTGCTAGCTTTCTCAAAGTAGACAGGTCTGCCTCCAATGTGCAAGTGCCGGTAACATCCGGTGAGAGAAGTTGATCCAAGTTTCTCCGCCGTTGGACCAGGCACTCCCCCGATGCTGAGCGGTAAGCCAAGAAGTTGTTGATGGGCGTCCAGAGTATATCCTTCGATCGGCATTTCGTTCTTCTCTCCATCGATTTCGATTGACATCCCCTTCTTTTCAATGTCAAGAACAAGTCTGATTGAGTGCCACTGGGAATCACACAAAGGTCTGAGCATCGGAAGAGCATCTCTCATCTCGAGTCCACTGTCGTCGTGGGTCAGAGTAACCATCACCTGTTGGTTCTTCATTTCCAGAGTCAATCTCGTGTTTTCCGGTCGTGAATTGGCCAGAACACCCAGCAGAAGACCATCGGCGCTTGAGGGTTGGAACTCCATCGACAACTCGAACCTTCCTATATCGTTTGTTTTTAGTTTTCGCGCGGCACTATCGAACGTGACGAATCCGTCTTGATGTAGGTAAACTCCCTTTGTTGGTTTCGCGCAAGGAACCACATCCTTCGAGGTCTCCGGATTATCCAATTCGTACTTATTATCGTTGACACTGAATTGTCTTATGCATCCGTCTAGACTAGGTGTTTTTAGTCCAAATAGCTTCCGATGTTTCGAGATTACTCCTCCCACGTACATCCGTCTTCTCATCACCTTCGGAGTCGGACAATCGGACATATCAACTGCTTCCAGTTCGTCAATGCTTAACTTCAAAGATCGGTCCCTCTTCTCGACAACCACATCGTGCCATTGTCCGTCGTTGATCCGTCGTCCCAAGTGTTTGAGAATCTTTGGCTGCTTGTGTCCTTTCACCTCCACCGTCGCGAATCCGTCAATCATGTTGAGGAACACATAACGAGTGTAATTTTTGTAGTTTGCCCACACCCATATCATTCCGCTTGACGCTTCGGATCGGATGGACAGAGAAACAGAGACACTGAAGGAGAAGAGGTTACTTGAATATCTCAAAAAGGAATCTTACTCGGTAATGTTCGGATAAGGCGATTTGAAGTTAATTTTGCTGTGTGAAGATTTTCCGATTCCAAAACGGACGGCGCCTTTACCATCTCTCAAAGAACTGTTCAGTGCACCGCAGACCTGCTCCTCCATCTTCTTTTCTCCGTCAACGTGCATCATGAGATGGGACGATTGCGTGGACACCTCTGGAACAAAAATGTTTATATTGTCTTTGTCTTATTTTCCTCACCATAATAGTTTCTATGCGTCACTTGATCGAGGCTCAACTTCGACGACTTTCTGTGTCCGTTATGGCCGTCTCCATCGATTGGATCATCAATCGGAGACATTCCATGGGTCTGATCCATTGAGCACATGCCAATCTGTGCATTGTGTTGCTGCGGAGTGAGTGGTATGCGTTTCAAGTTCAAGAAGACGTCCGATATGCATCCGATGAAGAACGAAGTGATTGGAATCTCATTGTTCGGAGGCTTGATGTTATCACTAAATCCTCCGAGAATTAAACGCCCAGAAGCCGTTCCGACGACCGATTCATCCGTCAACGTCTGACTTTCTCCGATTTCCTTATCATCCACTTTCACGCTGATTCTAAAACAAACGTGTAAAAAAAGAAGATTAATGATATAACTCACGTCTTTCCATTTCTGGTCATGAACACCGCGTGAACCTGTCCGTCATTGTATGGATGGCTCGATCGGAAAGTTACAACTTCCTTTCTTGAGGATGCGTCTTTTCCGAAGTGAAGTACGAGATATCCTCGAAATAAGTAGAACGCCATGTAGCCCTTTCCGCCTGCTTCCGTGTCTCTTTTTGTAACCTTCATCAGCTTTGATGACTGATAAATCAGCGTTCCGTTTTCCTCGCGCGATCGGAACGAAAAACCGAAGCTCGAGTTGTTGTCGATGGCGATTCCATTAGTGATCAAGTATCCAGGTCTTGGGAATCCGACAACTCTATCTGTTGCCACGTCTTGCTTCGAACTGAATGGACAACCGGCCCCTTTTCCTTGCGAGTTCTCCGGATTGTCCAGATCGAGCTCTCCGACTTGTGATGGTTTCACTGTCAAGATGCATCCGATGAAACCGTTCCATTGAATGGCGTGCTCGGAGAAGACGTCTCGGTTGAGAGTGGCCGGGACTCCTGCCACGTAGTGCTGCTCGTTGTCGATGTTGAGAGCAGTCTTCTCGCCCGAAATGACCGTGTTGAATCGGTCGGCATCCGAATCCACCTGAAGATACACTTCGCTTCCTGTTCGGATCGCCTTCACAGTATGCTCCTTGCCGTCGCTGTACGCGTTTTGAGACGTCAATTCGGCTACCGATCCTCCACCTAAATTGATCTTGAATACGACTCTTCCGTCGTTGAGGTACACTGCCACAAAGTCACCGCTTCTCTCGCAGCCTCGGAAGTAGAGTAGTCCGTTCGGGGAGTAGGCGTTGAAGACTACAGTAATCGCGCTCATCGTCCTTTCGGACACTTGCATCGAGACATTGGCGAATCCATCACGGAACAAATGACCTCTCTGAGCAACCTTCGGCGGCGCGTTCGCTCCTTCGCATTCGCTGGTCGTTGATTCGAATGACCAAAGAGGAAGAGGCACGGTGTCGATACGTAGGTCACCGACTATTCCGGAGAACTTATGGGTTCCGAGTCCGATCTCCGCGGCAGTCGTTTCATCAGTGCCCACGTCGATTGTAGTCTCTCCTGGCACAGTATTGAAGATCATATTGTCTTGAGGATCTCCGCTTCTGACGAACACAGAGACAGGCTTTCCTCGAGGTTTGAATGCACCGTCGTAACTTTCTTTCAGTGCGACAGTAAGATTGACCGCATTTCCAGTTCGTTGAATGTCGAGGTGGTACCAGACGACACGATCATTCGAAGGCAAGTAGTTTATTGGGTGGCTGTTCGTGATCATCTTCTTTCCGCTTCCGATATCCCAATGCACGACAACTCTCTGATCCTTAACTTCAACTGCTATGTATTCGGATGCTTGCGTTCTCTTTCCTTTCGTTTTTGAGACCATGACGACCGCATCAGATACTTGTTGCAATGGGCGGTATGAGATGTGGAATTGGTTTATCGGAGAAGGATTAGCCGGTGAAATGTACGATCTCTTACAGAGTCCTCGTTCTCCGGAGTTCAAAGAGAGTCTGATTTGATGTGCCTTCTCTCTTGCCTGCTCGATCTTATCCTTCAACAGAGCAATGTTCTTTGCCATCTTATCAGCTCTTCCCTGATTCGCGGTGCTCAACTTTTCGACCTTCGCCAGTCTTTGCGTTCCGTACTCCATTCCGGTTCTTGCACTTTTAATCTTCTCCATCTCTTCACGGATTCCACCCGACGTACTGTTCATCAGCTTCTCGGCTTCTTGTTTGATTGCCGTCACCTCTTCTTCGATCGCTTCTGCTCGTTTCTTCACACTAGCTGCGCTCTCGTGAGCATTTTTGGCGCCGTTCTTCAGAATTGAATGGATTCGATCGTGTTTGTCATCCCAGGATGAGACTTCACTCTTGATGACTCCCAATCTCTTCACAACATCAATCTTCATCTCGTTCAGCACGGCAAGCCGCTCGCTGAGGTGTTTTCTTTCTTTCTTCAACTCTCCCACCACGTTCGCTGCCTCCTTTCCATCCGTAGTCGCATTCGCATTCTTCAGCCGTTCCAATTGATTTGTCAGACTTTCCTCGTTTGCATCGCCTGCTTCCGTACCTAGCATCTTCGAAACTGCTTCGGATGCTTCTGCGGCTGCTTCTACTGCTCCGGTTGCATTCTTCAGAGCTTCGACAATGTTCTCGTAAGCATGCGAAGCTTTCAGTGGGTTCTCTGTTTCTGTCCGAGTGGCCGTGAACCTATCCACAATTTTCTGGGCCTGACTTTCAAGCTCAACGGCATGCTTGTTTGACGCCTGCACATACTCATCGTCGTACTCATCAATCAGTTGAGAATATCTGAAATTTAACCAATAAGTTAATGGATGCTAATAAATTTGCTAGGGACTCACAACAGAGTGATATTCTGGCACTGCTCGGCAAGTTCGGGGAGCTCCATCAGTGTCATGTTAATCTTTTCCTTGTCCTCCACCATGTTCATGAGCTCTTCCGACCTGGCCTTCTCCACTGCGTTTCTGGCGAAAGCGATCTGATCCTCCGCTTCCACTCTCAGCTTCTCAATCTCATTCGACACCTCTTTGTAGCGGTCTAATCTCTTTCCGACCACTGCACTCATCCTCTCTGCATCTACCGTATCCTTTTTTGCCACGTCATAAATCGTCTCTCTGTAGTCGTTCATCCACTGCTCCAGCACGTCGATTCTATTCTTGAGATCCTCGAAAATAGTCTCGTTGAGCTTCTTCGCAGTCACCTCCTTCAGCAGCTCGTCCGCTTTCTTGTGCTCCTGCTGCGCTCGGTTATGTCGCTTCTCAATGTACTCTCCTCGTTCCGTGGTCGCATTCAAATGTGCCTCCGCTTCCATCAGCATTCCGTCGAGAGCAGCTCCTCCGACAGTCGTGGCTCCGTGCTCGGCGAACATTTTCAGGAAGTTGGTCGTGTTAAATGCGTTGGCGTAGTAAATTTGACCATCCAGAATCAACTTCTCTGCCAGTTCAGTGAATTGTTCGATGGACACCGCTGATTTGTTGGCTCTTCCCATTTGGAAGTTGACCTCATCGAGCAGTCCGAACGCATCCTTCGCGTACTTGCTGTCCTTCACAAGCTCTCCATCCTTATCAATGGATCCCACAAACGTCGACAGATCATTAGTCTCATTTCCAATTCTCCAGACTCGCTTCCATGGAATCGGTTTCAGACTGCTGAAGTTCTGTTGACCCAAGTGCTCCTCCATCTCGTCCATCATCGTCATCAACGGGAGATAGCATCCCTGATCGCATGAAGTGCATACTCGGTTTATGAAAGCGTGTCGTTCTTGGCACCGCGAGCAGTCTCTTCCAGTCACTCCAGGCTTGCATTCGCATTGACCGGTCAACGGATTGCAAGCTCCGTGAAGAGATCCGTCTGGATGGCAGTCGCACGGAGCACAGCTTCCTCCCACGTGCTGCGGATCTCCATAATATCCAGCCACACACGTCTCGCAGTATTGTCCAGAGTATCCAGGTTTACAAGCATCGCACACGTACCCTCTGCCATGATCCACGGCAACACAAGAGTCACTGAATGAGTTCTCGATCAGCGGGCAGGCGCACTTCGTACACGCGTTTGCTCCTCCTTCACGAGCATCTCCGATGTATCCAGGCAAGCAGTGCTCGCAGAAGTCTCCGAAAGTGTTGTGCTCACAGTCCGTACAGACACAAGTGTCCGGATTGCAGGTCTGTGAGTGGCCATGACAAGAACACGGTTCACTCCATCCGATCAGTGCCAAGTCGTCGGCCTGGTTCAAATAGTCTCTGTGCTTCTTTCTACAGTATCCTTCGTCCGGATTCTGGCACGAGAACCCGGAATATCCTTGAGGACATCCTGCACATTTCTCCACTCCTATAGCCTTTGCCGTAGAAAGACCTGCGACTATTGTGGATTCGGGAACAGCTACATCCAGAGAGATCTCCTGAATGTTGATGGCATCGCCTCTAGCTGGATAATTGTAGCTTCCACGGATATAGATTCCTTGCACATTTTGAAGAGCGACCATCAGTTGTTTGCGAGTCAGAGTGAGTTCCGGAGAGTGTCTGGCTCTCCATTCGGACTCGTGGATTCTGATCTGAAAAACTACCAATAGAATTCATTAAATTACTAGCAGATGCTCACTTTGTACTTTCCATCGTCGTTTATTTCAATCGGAATATGTTCCAACTCAATTCGGTTGTTTCCAACTATCACGACTTGCGGGAAATATCGGAAATATTGCTGGTCGGGACGAATGCCGTGCAGGCCTCTCCTGTTGTCCTCATTCCAGATTTTGAATCTTAGGAATCCATTGTAACTGGCGGTACGGTCTCCGAGCATCGTGATCGGAAGGGGCCAGTAGAGAGGAGTAGCGTCGGTCGGATAACTATTGAAGTGCGATGGAGATGACTGAATTAAGAAGTATTGAATGAAAAGGGAACATGGATCTTACCCGGAGGATGTTAATATTGTGTTTCTTAGTGTAGAATTCCCAGGGCTCCGAGAAAGCGGCTCTACGGTTTTCAGAGTACATTTGTTGCCAAACGAGATTGGATTGCTCACAAGTGGAAGTCCGGTTGAAACAGAAACATTCTGTGCATCCCTTCAAGTTGGAGGAGTCAAGACTGATGGTTCCCTCGGCACACTGATCACACTTTTGTCCTCGAACATTCTTCTTGCACGGACACTCTCCTTCTTCATTACATAAACACTGTCCGTCTTTACATTGCAAAGGATCCGTTCCAGCAGCGTTACAACCGCATGGTTCGCAAGTCGGGAAATTGAAGAAACCGTGAGTGCATCTGTCACACTTCAGTCCGACATAGGCTTCCTTGCACTTACACTGCCCGGTAAGCGTGTTGCACATTCCGCCGTCACTTCCAATGTCTGAACAGTCGCACAGCTTACATCCTTTCAGTGGATGATAATCCCAGGCATCTGTGGTGCAGTTCTCGCACATTTCTCCGACGGTATTCTGCGGACAAACACAACTTCCATCTACCGCATCGCAGACTTGTCCTGGCGCTGGACATGGCTCACATTCGGTACATCCTTCGCTGGTAAGACCGTAGAAGTTGGGGAGGCACTTGTCGCACTTGACTCCGGTTACTCCTGGTTTACAGACACACTGTCCTGTGACCAGATTGCAAGAAACGCCTTCTGATCCAGTGGGATCGCATCCACAGTCTTCGCATCCGCCTCCACTCGTGATGTTGAAGTATCCGTCGGCACACTTCTCGCACATTGTTCCTTCCACGTTTTCTCTGCATTCACACTTTCCAGTCACCTGATCACACTTTCCGTCTTCAATAGATCCGTAAATGTTGCAATGGCAGAACTGACATCCAGCCTCTGTGAAGTTGAAGTAGGACGGTCTGCACTGGTTGCACTGCTTCCCGAACACTCCCTGCTTGCAGTTGCACTGCCCACTGACTTGATCGCAATCCGTTCCGATGCTTCCAGTTTCATCACAATCACAAGCCGGGCATCCGTTGTCGACGTCTCCGTGGTTATCCTTGCACCGATCGCATTGCACTCCGATGTAATTCTCTTTGCACTCACACTCTCCTTGCACTTCCTCACACTGCGGATTGACTGCTCCTTGAGTGTGACATCCACATGGCTTACAAGTGTGTTGTTGAGCATTTCCCCAGTGATTCTCCTTGCAAGCCTCGCACGAGTCTCCGGTAGTGTGACCGATGCATTTCAGACATTTTCCAGTCTTTGAATCGCAGTTCCCGATGGCCATCGGGTCAATGTTTTCGTTGCATTCGCATTCGACACACGTTCCGTTTTCTGCCAATGGATCACCGAAGTAGCCGTCCGAACAGACCTGGCATTTATTCCCTTCGTATCCCACTTCACAGGCTGTGCACACGTAGTCGTCCTCATTGGCAGCAGCTGCTCCGGCCACAATCAGTTCAGTCATCATGCATTCGGGAGATCGGTTGTTGTCGAGACTTGGGCATTCGCAAGGCCAGCAAGTTCCCAGCTCTCCGCCCAGAGACGGGTTGCCATAGAATCCTGGCTGGCATCTTTCGCACCGACTTCCAGTTGTATTGTGCTGGCAATTGAGACATTCTCCAGTGAACGGATCGCATTCATGCGAGTGTCCCTCGCAGTTACACTTCTCGCACCGTCCTCCGTAGAGCTGGTCGTTCACGCGACGGTATCCTTTGGCGCAAGACTCGCAACTGTTTCCGGCAAAGTTATCCGGGCATTGACATACTTCCACTCCTCTCATAAGAGTGTCCTGGGTGTTGTACAGACTCAGCGCACTCAGCGAGTCGTCTTCCACGACATCAACCGGAGCTGGCACAGCAGTGTCCAGGGAGAGTCCGAATATGCTCGACTGAAGCTGAACTTGCTGATACATGGCACGAACCAGGAACTTTTCGACGTGTGCAAGTGCTCTCATCAGATCCGCTTTGTCAACTGGTTGCCTTGTCGCCGAGTTATACCAGCCGTTCCCTTCTCTGATCGGAATAGTGACCGTCATATTCTCACGAGGCAGGAATTCGATTCTCGAGTAGTACTCCACTTTGATCCCATTTCCTTCGATTGCCACATCGGCAACTGGAACGGCATTCCCTTGTTCGGTCGGCACGTAGTAGACGTAATAATGCAGGAAGCCGCCGTAACTGTTCAACATGTTTCCCTTGAAACTGTCAGGTGCTTTCCAGTAGTACAAGCTTCTGTCTTGATTCTGATTCGCATTGAACATCAGCACTTCTCCGTTCTCAACGTCCGGCTTAACATCTTTGCCACCCGTCAAATCAGTGAGATTCCATCCAACGTTATTCGTGATCTGGGCGGTGTTCCATTCAGTTTGTGTGCAGTTGTTTGTCAATCCGAAGCAGAAACATGCTTGACATCCTAGTGGATTTGAAGAGGACAAATGAATGGTTCCGGCCTTGCAACGATCGCAATAAATTCCTTCGACGTTTGCTTTGCATTGACAAGTTGCGCCATCGCAAGTGTCAAAGTTTACACTTCCAGCCTGATTGCACGGACAAGGCTCGCAAGTCGGATGATTGCGGAATCCTCTTGCACAACGATCACATCGTCTTCCTCCGAATCCGGGCTTGCAGATGCAATCTCCTGGCTGTTGTCCGTTCACAGTACTCTGATCGTCTCGGGCACAAGCACTCGACACACTTCCAACTGGATCACAGTCGCACGTTCGACACGCATCCTCTCTGAAAAAGGTTTGGATGAAAATGACAGAAAGACGGATTGTGGGTACCTATAGTGAGAAGTTCCAGAAGGTCTGTAGTATCCATCTTTACACCGTTCACAGTTGAAACCTTCTGTATTGTGAGAACATTCTATACATCTTCCTCCGCCTTCGTAGACTCCTTCAGGAGTAATCGACCACTTGTTTCTATCCAACTCTTCGTCGTACACACAAGAATTAGCGTGGTTGAAGCACTGACATTGCTGACAGACATTCGGATGAGAATTCGTTCCCGGTTTCCATGGAAGCTGGTTGAAAAGAGAGCAGCATCGGTTGCACGACTCTCCACATGTATTGTGCCGACATTCGCATTTGAATTGCTGTAAAAATAATAATGAAATTGAGGCTGCAGACGATGATGGCGTACCCCGGTAACTGGATCACTCGGACAACTCTCAGCATGACCATAACAAATGCACTGTCCACCAATGGAAATGTCAGAGATTGAGTAGAAGTACCTCATTGTGACAGATTTGTCCAATGAGTGAGACTTTTTGTTGATGATCATCAAATCAGCATTCAGAGTCCTCGGGGACACGAGCCTCAGTCGGACGAACCGTGCTCTCGTGAACTTTTGCAGCTCAATACTCGGCTTTTCTGCACCTGGTCTTCCATTTACTAGAGACGTATGGATCTCTCCATTCTCTAGGGGAGTAATCTTTGAGTATTCGGATGTGCAGTGCACTTCATCGTCCCTCTGAAAACGTGGAACTCCAGTCGTGGCTGGTATTCCGAACTGTCTCATGCATTCGGCATCCTGCATTGCGAAATACTGCCATGGATCGTAGTTCTCCCCATCCAACGACTTCTCCAGCACCCATGTGCCAGGCCTGGGTGCATTCCCCATCTTGATGATGACGTAGGCTACTTGATACTCCTGTCGAAGGTCAATTGTGATATTAACCTTCTCGAATTTCAATCCATTTGCCAGCGACGGGGACTGCCACCATCTACGGGTGCCGTCGATCGCATACTCAATCGGATGCCGTTTGTTGACGTTATTCGCATCACAGATATCACATTGCGGCGAAGGATTATTCGTCGTTTTTCGGAGGAGAACGTGCTCGACGAGCTTGCAGTACTCCTCTGTTTGATACTGTCCACACGTGGAAGTAGAAGTGATCAGAGAGTTTGTGGCAAGGTTAAAGATGTTCGGAAATAATCCTCGTTCTTAAGAAACCGTGAATGAGTCTAAAAAGATGGAAACGGGATAGGCTTACCGCTTTCAGTAGTAATAAATTCTGCATAACTGGAGTCTTCGCTATAATTCTCCCATATCGACGAATCGTCAGAAGTGTTCCATGCGGCGAACACTCCACCGACGGCTAGAAATACTAGCCAAAACCTCATTCAGCTCTTTCTGTTTCTGAATTACTATATATTGAAAAGTGGTGAATGACGGAAGAAACTGCGAATAGTGTGCTAACAACAGCGATCCACTTGAGAAGAGTTTTACCTAATCTTACGCAAACGAAACAAGAAGAAGAAGAACGGTCAAAGAGTAAAAGGACACGGAAAGGAGGGAGAGCGAGAGGGACTTGGTCAAACATTGAGTGACCAGTCGAAAACTTTTGTGTGATAAGAGAACTGTAGTCAACATAGAATGGGCCTGGCTGGAACTGTGCGAGGCGATAAAAATGGAGTTCAAAGCAACGATAGAAGATGTATATAGTACAGTTGACCGCGTTTAATAATAGGTCAGTGTTCGGGCTGCTGCCGAGTGACCTTCCAATCATCTCTTATCATCATATCTCCTCTATCCGACACTGTTCCATCGAATCGATAAGGAACGAGGAGGCAAGCGGCTAATGGCAGTGAAAGTGCAGAAATGACTCGGAATGGAAGGAAGGTGGTCCGTGATGACCTGAGATGGAACCTTGCGCAACGTCAGAACGGACCGCGCAATCTGTGGCCAGAACTAACAGAGCCTTCTGAACGTGAGGACGATCTCGCATTTGAAGAAATGTGACTACATGGGATAGGATAGGATAATGAGATTCAGGCCAGACTTCCGAAAAAGTACGCTGCGTTCAAAAAAAAGTGACCGGGCAGAAGCGAGTAAGCTGTCCTACCGTTTGTTATATTTACCATCTTCCTCCTCTTTCTGCCTCATCATTTATTTGGCTAACCTCGGCTATCTCTTCTCTCCGTCCCTTTTGGGTTGAGAACGGGAGGCAGAACAGCACAAACAGTAGGGGAACACAACTTGGGCAACATTATATTTAACAAAAGGATGGGTTAATGAATGGCAAGGGAGAAAGTGCGTTCAAACAGTCCCAATGGCAAGTCACGCATTGCAAATCATTCAGATCCTGGTTCAATTTCTCATTGAAATGTAAAAGAATTTTTGAGTTAAAACAGTTCAGACTTTAACAAACGTAAATACTTTTTTGTCCATTAACAATCCGGCTATATCTTGTTGAATGAACATGTAATGGAACCTAACAAGAGCTTGGAAAACCCAACAAAATGATAAATGAAAGGATAAGAGTGGCACGGCCCGGCTTTTCATACATAGGACTTTCGGTTGAGAGAAGTTACAGCTTCACAATTTCCACTCCTACGTATGCTTTGCCGGTCCGTGAGTGGCAAGGGATTGTACACGAGAGAGCACTAGAAGCAGAGATACCAACCACAAGAATGTGTATAAATGAGAACATGAAATGGTAAGAAAGTGCTAATAGAAGATTACCATCGAAATTTAATAACCAGACGGTGGTGGAGGAGGCGGGAACGGATGAGGATGCATCGGACGATGGTTCGGAGACGTATCGGGAATCCCACGCTTTCTACTTCTCCGTTGATTTGGATACATTTGAGCGTGATGACTGTCCATCATTGAAGAAGCAAACGATACTAATGGAATGATTGGCGAATGCATTTGTTGGACGGGCACTGGTTGGTAATACGGCATCCTTTCTGGTAGCGCCTCGGCATTAAAATCTTCAGGTCGCAACTGAGTGTATGCATCTCGCTTATCAGTCACGATACCCATAGTATCTGTGGCCAATCCGTAAAGGAATTTCCGAGGTTTGTACTCTAATGATACGTCTTTCATCTCTCTTGAAAGTTTCGATAGTACATTGAAATTCGGATTGAGTAGATCTCCAGTATCTTTGAGCCGAACAACCTGAAGACCGAGACTATAAAGGTAAAAAGGAAGAAGGCAATACCTCATCGTGATGCCTTCTGGCGTTTTCGAACTTTGTCTTATCTTCCAGTCGGCCGTAAATATCTAAAAAGGCGCCATAAGTGGTCAGCTCCGGATGCATTTGCTTCAGAAGTAGTTGAGAAGCTAGCTGAGTAGCTTGTTTCACTCCTATAGCTTCTGCTGATTGTTCCATGTCACCTAGTTTCAAGGTCACTTTCGACATCTGACTTCCGTGTCCAACCAGTCCTTTTGATGTCTCCAACTCCATACCATTCCAGCGAATCGACCGACTGACAGCGTCTTTCAGCAAACCATAGGGCTTTGGGATTGCAAACTTTGTGCACATATCCACAATGTTTAGAGCTTCAATCTTGACGTTTTTGAAGAGTTCTTTTGCCTTCTCCTCAAAATCCTTCTTATTCTCTTCGTCGAGAACACCGACGCACACATTTTCGGCAGATACACGCAACTTTGGAATGAGTTTTGAGAGCGCATCTTTAGCTGCCGCCAGACGAGCTGTTTTCTTGTTAGAACCGACGCCCCGGCCGATCGGGAATCGTTCTGAATGTACCTATTGCTGACTCGGTCTAAAAGCTGTAGCTTACTGGAATCCATGGACGTTTGGGTCAAATTGGGACGATCATTCATGGATGCAAGCTCGTGTAGGACGGCAAGGGTCTCTTTGCATTGACCTGCCAAATCGTTCAGGGAAACTGTTTTCATCGTAAGATTGGCGATCGCTTTATACGGACATGATACGTTTCTGGTATCCTCCACGTCGTACGTAAGAGTTCCTTTTATGAGACGCTGAACGAATTCGTTTAACACTGCAACAGTTGTTTTACCCTGAAACATACAAATTGTTTAAGTTTCTGAGCCGCAAATACCATTGGGTTCAAAAGAAACGGTTTTTTTGGTCCGACTCGATTGTCACGTTCCATGGGCGTCAAGTCTATGAGAACAGCTCCAGAAGAAGTGGAGAGAAGCACCTCTCCAGGAGCGTTCTGCTTTTTCAGCTGATCGTAATCCATCTCGAATCCAGCTCTTTTAAGCATTGTGTTCGCTTTTCTTTCTTGAACTACCGTTGCCTTGTTTTCTGTGTTTCTATTATATCTCATCACCTAAAGTATTTTTCTTCAATTGCTCAGTTTTCAGTCACTAACTGTGATTTCCTTGAATTTGAACCGTCTCCCGCAATACTTCTGGAACTCACTCGGATTGAGTGTCTGATCAGGTTGCACCTAAAAACTATGACCTCCAGAAACAGCTCTTTGAAAATTGATTAGTTAAAACATGTTCGTTTGAAAACACCATGGGCAAGTCAGGCACTTTCACTTCTATGCTTCTAACTCTATTTTGGAACTGGAAGCAAAAAAAGTGATTGACCAGAAGGCTCGTGGCATGAATAGCGTCAGAATATAGTGGAGACGTTCAGAGAATACTCAGCAAGAGCAGAAAGGAACTGAAATATGTTGATTTTAATATACCTCTAAATCGGAACTTCGAGCATAGGAAGGATTAGCTTCCGTTAACTCGTCTAACTTCAGTTTCTCTTCATTTTTTTGCAAGTTTCTATCCAAAATCATCCGATTCATGCACGGTATAGCATTGACTGGTATATTATGATCGCGAATCATTCCTTCGACCTGGTACGGTCGTGAAAAAGTGACGACTCTTGTGAATTTATGCTGCAACGAAGCAATTGTGTCCGACTACACTACTAGACAGTCTCGACATACATAATAAACGAGCATTCCACTCTGATGAGTCAGCGTCGTCCATCCATCAGGCAGCGGACCGCTTCTATCCATGTCACCGTAATCTAACACAGTTTTCGTCACTGCGGCGGGACGGGAACGACCTCCACTTTCTGGAATTTCCGAAGCCTCCTGCCCTTGCACATCTTCGTCATCATCTAGTTCTGCAGAAACTGGTGCATCTCTACTTTCCGAGTCTCCTGATGCTGCGATTATTGAATCATCTCCGGAGCGTTGTGTCATTGGTGACTGATTTGAACTGTCACGTCGTTTTTGAGTTGGAGGAGAGCCAGGTTCACTTTTTGACGATTGAAAGTCTTTTTCAATTTCCCCAGAAATGTCAGCTTGAGTTGCCGACACATTTCTGCTTTCCTCGCCTTCGCTTTCTAAAACTACCAGGAAGTTTTTTCTTTGAAAAATTTGCTATGCAAACCTGATTCGTCCCCCATTTCGGCGAGCTGCCTGAGAATGGCTTCTCGTTCCGCTAGCAATTGTTCTTGGTTCGGCTCATTATTACCACTCATTCTGGAAACAAAAATTAGGAAAAGTAGCTACACTAAACACAGAAAATAACGAGAAACACTAGATAAACGAGGTTTTTTGGGCATCGAGTAAGAGAAGCAGCGAGAGAGCGAGCGAGCGAAGAGACGCGGACAGCGAGAGCGAGCGCGACAATTGGGAGACTTACTCCCCACTAGAGATGCAAAACAGGCGATTTTAGGCGCCTTTTTTTCCAACGCAAAAAAGGCGCCTGCAGGCGAATTTCTTTTTGCGTTGAAAAAGCAGGCGACTTTGTTTTTGCGTTGAAAAAAAGCGCCTTAAAAAACAGACGCCTGTTCTGAAAGATTGAATGAGAATAGGACTTGCCTGAAAAGATCAAATTTAAAATTTAAAATCTTTGAAGCAACTTTGAAGCAAGTTATAAGCGATAATGAGATAATTTATGCAAGAAAGTTTAGCAAAAGTGGAGAAATTCTGCGACACGAATCGTTCTCAAATGAGACACTTCGCTCTCCTCTTGTGTGTCAGCACCTTCGAGAAGGTTTAGAGTGTGACCAAACTCGTCGAGTTCTAGATCTTACAGATTGACCACTCTCTCTTTCTCTTTTAGTTCTTTCCTTTGGTGTGACGTACAAAGGTCATCAGCGTTCACTTTTCCCCGTGTTTAGGTATGACGACTTTCTCTTTTTGTGAACTTTTCTCTTCCTCACTGTGACCGAGCACAATCACACATTTGCTCCAGTTGAACTATTTAATTAATGGAAAGTTTTCAGAATGTTTAAACACGCGTCGAACCAAGCCTTGTTGCGAAAAGTTTCTTCATGCTGCATGCTTATCGAGTGTGATGGTCGATGGATTTCGGCAGTTGTTATCGCGGAAAGTTTTGCTGCTTCCGCACTCCACTGCGTACCGGACAGCTTCCGAGTAAATGGTATGGAACTTTAAGTTAAGCTGCAAGCAGTGGATTGTAGGATTCCTAGAACCTCTGAATAAAGATCAAAATTGTCAATACATTTCAGGCACGCCGATGGTTTTCCACGATGAGCAGGGAGAGCTGCACAGTGTGCATGTACATGGATCAAGCACGATTTCGGACTACATTGTCTACAAGAAAGACGATGGCTTATTCAAGAGTGTACCAGAACTGACGTCTCCGCAGCTTATTGACAAGTATCTTGTCATGGTAAGTAAATTAACCTTACCTATTTATTCAGATTAATTATAAGTATAATTAATAGGAAAAACATTGTAAATTATTTTTTATAAATCATCATTCATATTAATATTGCTTCATTTTCAGGGTTGCGCGTTCGGTGAGAAGACTATGTCTGTCCGCTGTGGGCGCATCTCTTCGGTCTCCACCGGTTATCGTGGTTTCTTCTACGGCGATAGTGGAGGTCTTCCTGGCTTCAGCGGAGGTAGTAGTAGTAGTAGTACACAGAAAGTACATAAAGTAGTAGTACACAAAGAAAAAAATGTTTGTATACAACCAATATATTGGCATTTGACAACCAAATAATCGGTTACCGTTTTTTTTCTGTGTGTAGTAGCATTTATCGTATTTTTGAGGTGGGGTATTCTGCGCACGAAACGGCTTTTTGATGGGAATCACAAGAGGAAGTGATTATGATGGACAGGAGACGAAACAGTATGGTGACGTACTAGAGATGATTTCCGCTCCACGTGAGTATAAATTTGATATAGAGCCTTTTATAAATTTCATTTTTTTAGTCATTCTCAGCCACATTGAATTCGCCAAACACGAGCCGTTCTCCGTTTAATATCTACTTCGCTAGTTATTTCCCTTCTCTCTTACGCTCTCTGTTTTGAATGTGTTGAAAAGGGGTCGCTTTTTGTGTCTCCGGCTCTTTGCTATCTACGGGTTTTGTTATTTTAAGCCTTGGTCCGAAGTAATAAAATGTAATCTGAATATCGTTCTCTGACTGACGCCAACTGAACCGCTGCTATACAGGACTGTGCCTGAGACTACCTGTGTACATCAGTTATTTCTTGTAAAGACTTGTTTGATTCCCAATATTTCTGCTAATTCTATGAGTTCGAAGTTAGTAAGAGGCTTCAGATCTTTTGAGAATTTCATTTATTGGGCTTATTTTTTATCTCAGAGATAATACCACTTCCTTTCAAAAATCGATATCCTTCGACATCCACTGATTTTCTAAAAAGTGTGAAAATGATACATTTTTTGCGCATTTAAATATGAAAATAGAAAATTAAAAATGAAATCGACATCTCAACAGAAAATTGATCGAAAATGTATAAAAATTGTTGAAAATAAGCACTTTTTAGTGCTTCCAAAATTGACTCATTCACGGCGACCAAAAACGTAGAAAGGGGCGTGGCCTAGCGTGCACGGTTTATCACCATTTTGGCGCGAAATTCGAAATTTAACCCCATTTTTCATGTTTTTCGTAAAAAATTACCCAAATTTTGTACGATTTCGACGATGTAATTGCATAACTTTGTTAAACTAAATCATCGCGCACTTTTTGAGTTTAAAACGGGCAGGTTTCATTCAGAAATGAATCAATTGAATCGATTTTAAGTTTTGTGCTGAAAATGCGCGAATTTCAGTCATTCGCCGATACTTTTTGCCGTTTGAACGCTTAAAATACTTGTATTAACGTGCTTAATCACTTCCGACACTCACTTCGTCTCAAAACTATCCAAATCGGCCGGTATGAAAATTCCGAAATTGCGGCGGCGATTGGCCGCGGAAGGCGTATTGCGGAATATGCCAAAAACGAAAACGCGTCTCAGATTAGGCCACGCCCCTTTCTACACTTTTGGTGGGCCGCCGAGTCCCTGCGTTGAGAAAACAGGCGCCTGAAAAAACAGGCGCCTGAAAAACAGGCGCAGGCGCCTGAAATCGCTTGTTCGACCAGCCGACCTGACAGAAAAGTTTTGAATTCAATTCTGTACCACTTCCAGTCTTTACTCTTTCCCTTCATTGTACTGATCTCGATCTTCCGTATTGATGCTTGCGTTGATCAATAAACTATTACATACATCCTACTGATAAAACAACCTCTCATGTACTGTCAAAAGTGAATTGGTATAAAGAGAACAGAATTGTCGTATTGCGAACTATCGGACGATTTTTCTGCCCAAAAAACGAACAAATACATTAAATTTCTAGGACGTTCTTATCTCAATACTTTTCTGTAAAATTTGCCGGATTATTCTACGGTTTTGGAAAGCTTCTGTTCAAAATAAGAAATTTTCAAATTTCAACCTTCTTATATATAGACTGACAGCTGAACAAACTCTAATTTGTACAAAAATTCGATATCAAGAATTAGAAAGATACAACAATAGGAGATTCATATTTTCCGAGGTTTCCGAGGCATATTCATTTCAAATCTTGTTCGCAGTAATAGTAAGAACTCCACATGAGTTGAGGTGGGACTTCACAGTCGATGGATCGATGTCTTCCGGAAGTTTGTAGGTTCTGTGAATCTCACGGTTGACGACACCGAAATCGGTCTGACGATCCTGAAAAGTTGTTACCGTTTAGATGATCAAAGAAGATATTTATCTGACGTCGTGTCTCAAATGAATGATGATTTCGTATCCGTTGACTTTGACGTCAATGTCGTTAGGTCCAAAGAATCCGGCGTCAAGCCCGACTTCGAACTTATCCGCCGTGTTCGTAACCTTGACGACTCCATCATTATGCTGGAGTGGCCAGTCCCACGAGGCCGCGTCCGTAGTTATCGGAATGTTATGCATGAAGGACTGAAAGTGAAAAAAACATGTATGACTTCCATAACATGAGGATAAACTCCTCGAAAAACTGTTTAGGTAAACATCATGGAATAAAAAGGTTATAGAAGAACTTAGGATGAATTTCGCATCTCAGTGAGCAGATAAAATGAAAAGTGTTGAGAACACAGGCGGCGTGCTCTGTTGTAAAGTGCGATGTGTTCAATGGGCTTACTACAGAGTGTAACGTGAATTGATCCCGTGACTAGAAGTTCACAACAACATAAAAGTAGGATGACCTCTCGGAAAGCAATGTGGAAAGTACGGTCGAGGACGATGAAATCTGAAAACTTCTTAAATATTCAGTACACTCACTTTCACGAAGTGTATATGTTCGGAACTGCAAAATTAACACGGTTCAAACTTTTCAAAATCGGAGAACGTATTCTTTAAATTTCCAAAGGGGCGTCGTGAAAGACTATAATATGACATCAAATCGCATAACACTTTACAGTATCCTTATGTCCAGTTAGTGTTTGCAATGATGAATGTAGGTCTTTCCCAAAAAAGTCACCGCAAAACGAACAAATATTATACGATCCAATTCAATTTCCTCAATTCGCTTTGCGATCGTAACCGTTTCATATATATTTGTGGTGCTGCCCCGAATCGGAACTTCCCGAATCAGAACTGGTACGAATCAGAACTATTTTCAGTGCTACTTGGTTCTGATTCGTACCAGTTCTGATTCGGGAAGTTCCGATTCGGGGCAGCACCATATTTGTTGACACTTTCTTTTTTTGCCTTCCTTCCCGATCTTTTCGCCTTCCCTTCTTCTCGTGAGAAACGTAATCTCGCCTTCTTTTGCCTCCAAATACTTATCACCATTTCTATCTGGCCATTATCTCTAGCACCCCCTCGCCTCCTCTCCAGTAATAAGAGACGCATTCTCGCTATTTTAGGCCAGTGTTGCTTTTACCGCGCGGGTTCCGGCCGCTCTCTCGAGGTCACACACTATTCCGATGCTCTCTTCTTTCGGTCCAGATGGCGGAAAGACCCCGGGGTGCGAGGTGACGCAGACGCATTTGTATATCAATCAGACAAGTACGATGCGCGAAGGAAAGAAAGAACACCGTCTGACCTCTCGCTCTGCTCTGTGAGTGCGTGGCAGACAGTTGGCCACAAACATACGCACACACGCACCGTAACGGGCCACCAGACCTAACCAACAAACGGACAAAAAAGAAACGAGCAGAGCGAATTGGGCGGTTGTTCCTTCTTCCTACTTCTTCCTATTGACTCATCCCTTCCCGTTTCCAATTGCGTCTTCCGTTATAGGCCACTCGCCGTTTTGTTTATTCATGGGGTGACTTCTTTTTCTTTATCTCTTCTTCATCAAATTTTATGAAATCCCTCTCTTTCACAAGTTTTCATGAGGTCGAACACTTTTCATCTACCATTTTCGTTCTGCAAAGTTTTGGCCTAGTGCATTCGCGCTCCATTGCACTTTCCCACGATCGCGCCTTGCCAGCCGTGGGAAAGTTGGTTTTTCCCACGCTTGTTTTGCGATAAATTCGAATCTGTCTCGGCGCCATGTTTCATTATCAACTTGATCGACCGAATTCCGCGCGACAATGTGTTCGACCTTTATGCATGTGAGTCACATTTTACAATTCTGAAGTTTTCTGCGCTGATATCATCTCCTGAATCGAGGTCATTATCGTTTCTTTGCAGAAAAACAGCTACACCAGCGCCTACTCGAAGTCGCAATACGAGGCGCCGAAGCAAGTAGGTTTCACTTTCCCGATTGATAATATGAAGGTCATTCCCATTTTTTTCAGCTGCTTGAACTCCGCTCTCGCGTCAAGCCTTTGCTTTCTCCTGACTCGTGTACCAGTTCCGACAGCGTCTTCTCGCACTCGTCTCTGTCCCCTCGGGCGCGTCCGGAACATCAGAAGCTCCATCTCGCTTTCATCGAGAAGGACAGACGTGTCAATTCATCCACACATCAGTTCCTGAAGATGAAGCCGTCAATGCAACAGTACCAGGCCTACGATCGTCCCACTTACTCTCGCAAGACGACGTTGCCACCGTTGATGAGAACACCATCGTCCGGATTTTCGAGTTCTTCGTCTTCGGAGAACATGTTCTCCGGATTGACCATATCTGCGTCAGATGAGCCGAAATACCATGATTTGCTTGATCCGACAGTCGAGGTAGATTTGGATTATTTCCTCTTACCTGA
Source organism: Caenorhabditis sp. 36 PRJEB53466 (assembly GCA_946814055.1). Classification (NCBI taxonomy): domain Eukaryota; kingdom Metazoa; phylum Nematoda; class Chromadorea; order Rhabditida; family Rhabditidae; genus Caenorhabditis; species Caenorhabditis sp. 36 PRJEB53466. The sequence continues at coordinate 9,156,510 of CAMPFS010000001.1, forward strand.
AGTACGCTATAAGCAGCCTATCTCGATGCCTGGCAGTGCTCCAAGTATTGCTGGAAGTCGTGGAAATATGAGTAACATCAGTGGCTACCACAGTCAGAACGTAATGTCAAGACAACCAACGCAATACAAACCAAACCCAGCGATACAGCCGGTTAGTTTTTTTTACTTACTTCGTACTTTACGTTTGTAACTTCAGAATCCGTACGGGGATTATTCGTATTCGAATGTGAAGCGATCTGTTGGTTACACCGACTTCTTGCCGCAGGTTGCACCAGCCGGAGCCGTTCGTCCCCAAACTTCCGTGCCGACGTCTTCAGCTGTCCGATGCCCGTATTGTTGGGAGTCGTACGTGAAGCTCTGTCAGCGAGTGGCCAACTTGGACCCAGTAATCCATTGCGACGGTCCGTGGCAATGGCATAGTCTTCTGGATAGCCAAGGACGAGTCACGTGAGTTTCGGTAATTCGAGTTGCCCAATTCACATTATGACTCTTTCAGATGCCCAAGACTGTGGTTCACTCAGCTTGACCGTGCCGGAGAAGACATGCTGGCGCAGATGGCCATTGCACGAAATGCACCCGTTTAAGTGCATCTCCATAAACACCCCCTAATTTATCTCTTCTCTGTATACGGTTCTTTCTCCTGACGAATACGGGCTTTCCGTGTGAGGCTTTGCCCCATATTGTATCCTTTTTATCCGCCAAACCAAAAACCCTAAACAATGTTCCTAACAAACCAGTTGCAGTACTAATAACATAATCAATGGCTCTATTTTGTGAATTTGACTACCGTGTTTCGCACCGTCGATAAAAACTGAGAGATGTCAAATATTTGTATTTCTTCCTTTCCAATCCGGTTTTCTTGAAGTCGTTCGGCGTCGTTTTAACTTGTAAAGATCCGTAAAACTTCAGTACACGGTAAAGCCTCAAATCAGTTCGAAACTTTTAAGGACATGCTCGCGAAGCAGAAGAGCTTCGTCTCATGGAGATGCGTGATTTTTCTCTTCGCATGAGATCCGCTCGAGCAATCTCCAACTCGGCAGCCCAGCTCCGAGTGCCTGTGTAATATTTGCCGTGATTACACTCATCCGCCGCTCTCTCTCTCTTCCCTCTCACTTCTCAAATCTACTATTCGTTCTTTTCCACAAAAAACTGTCCGCTATTCAACAATTTTCCTGAAATCTTTCCAATATTTTCTGCTGAAATGGCCGTCAAAAAGAACTTCAAGAAGCAGGAGGAGAATCAGTTGATCAAAAATGAAGAAATTTCTTCCATTCACGCCAGAATCAAGGTTTTTCCTTCCAAGTGTCCATTCAGAGAGGCCACTCCTAATTTCTTTGAAGATATTCGAATTTCCATTTGCAACTCAAGTTCTGAACGCAAAAGCCAACTTGTTCTGTGCTCAATGTCTTCGTGGCCCCGCTCCCGGGGAGAAACTTTTGCGCTGCGGGGGGTTTGTTCTCCGGAATTCTTGAAATGTTTACTCGTTCATGTTTTTCTAGGTGTAACTTCTCGATGTACTGTAGTAAGGAATGCCAGGAAACGGCGTGGTTGGTGCACAAACCAGAGTGCAGACGACTCAAGGCAAGCTTCCCGAATCTTCCGCTGACTGAAGTGTTGTTCCTTTCGAAAGTGATCGACCGTATCCAGTTCATTGAGAACAATGGAGACAAAGTAGGCGTGGAGGCGGAAAGACCTTTTAAGAGTCTTGTGGATCATAAGAAAGAAATCAGGTGAGAATACTGGAAGTTGGGACAGTTTTGGATATGTCGGTTCCAGAGAAGACGCCACTAAAATGGAGCACTTCGAGAAAGTCTTCACAAAAACGGGGTTGTTCCGAAAAGACGAAATGATTGGGAAGGAAGAGTTCTTCGACGTTTTCTGCAAAGTGACTATCAACTCGCACAGTATTCACACAAATGCTGGAAATGAAGTGGGAATGGCACTTGACCTGGGAGTCTCAAAGTACAACCATTCGTGCCGTCCGACTTGCTCCATGGTGTTCGATGGGTTCCGAGTGTGCCTCCGTCCTCTGGTACCGGGAGTTGATTCCGAAAACACCGAACAAGCGTTCATTTCATACATTGACGTGGGGAGAAGCAAGTTTGTTCGCAGAAGAGATCTTCAATCCCGCTGGTATTTCCATTGTGAGTGCTCCCGGTGCATCGACCCAGAAGACGATAAGTTGACGGCAATCCGTTGCTCGAATCCGGCATGTGACGCCCCGATTGTAAGACAGTACCATTATTTCATGCCGGACTAACCGTTTTGCAGATCACCTCGGAAACTGAGGAGCCAATGAACATTGCTTGCGATAAGTGCACGACTATAGTGGAAGAAAATACGGTGAAGACGGCTCAAGAATTCATGAAGAGCCTCCCAGCGTCTTTTGATCCACAGTGTCCAGCTGATATTGTGAGTTATCCAGAGATATTATCCAGCTCATTTTAACAGAATTCCGTAGGTTTTTAATATGTAGCTCTATTCAGGAAGCTCTTCCAGAGAAGGTTTGTTTACTGAGTTCAAGCGTGTTCCTCGGACACCTCTCCTATTTGCCCTCGAACTTTTTCGTTTTCTATCCTCCTCTCGCACACTCTCCCTCTCTTCTCGCCGCTTTCCGTCGACGCTTGGCTGTCTCCCTTCTCTTTTCCCCCAGTGTCTAGTGACACTTCTATGTCTTTCTCCCCGCTTTCATATAAATTCGAAGCATCGGTTGGTCAGTGGTACGGTGCTGCCCCGATTTCTGATTCTGATTCGGGAAGATCCGATTCAGGGCAGCACCAGTGGTACTACGTAGAATTCTCGCCTGCCACGCGGACGGCGCGGGTTCGATTCCAGGTCGATGCAATCTTTTGAACCTCTCCAAGTGCACATTTTGCCCAGAACCCTCAATTTTTCCATTAAAGTTGTTCAACTTTGTTTTTCAGCTCCAAGACCTGCTTGCCAAGGCTGAAGAGATACTCCATGCTTCAAATGTCTACGTTGCCAGGTAGGATCGCAAAGATCTTCTGGACACATTAAAGATGTTGTCAGACTCCGAACGGCTCTGTTCCACGTTACTGGAAATCTTACACTTGACAATCTATCCACTATGCACACGCAAATCTACAACAACTACAAAATGTGCTTCCCGAAGGCGGATCGTCATGTCGGATTCCAACTGCTTCACATCGTGAAGGCTCTTGTCGAGAAAGATGAACGAGATGAAGCGATGCCCTACGCATTCGACGCAATGAACATCTTCGAAGTCTGTTTCGGATTGGACCATCCGTACTACCTTCAGACTCTTGCTCTCTGGACTTATTTGGAGAAAAAGGTACGGATCAGTTGGACCCTTCTGAGAATTATTCCTATTTTTAGCTTCCGAAGCCAACTGAAGAACTCGTGCAACTAACAAACTTCTCTGACAACCGTCCAGTCGACATTGTGAATCTTCTGAAAAGGGCCAACATGCTTCCACCTCCGCCGACCACCTCGAACACTGTTCTGCCGGTTTAACCTGCTTATTATTGTGTAGCTACTCAAAATCACGTTCCTTACTTGTTATAGGGCTATTCAGCGTAAGTTTGTTTTCCGTTTTTTCGTTTTTTTTACACCGCTGAATTGGGTTTTTTGACGTAAAAAAAACAAAAAAAAACGGAAAAAAATCATTTTTTTTTCACAGCCTGAATAACCCATTACCCTCACAAAAATAAATTGTTTTATTTCACGCACAAAATCGAAATTTGACTTTTTTATCCGCATTAGTCTTCATTTCTAACATTATTCCACAAGATGCGTAAGTTTCCGTTGCCACGCCATCTCCTTCACTCCTCGTTTGTTTCAGAAAGTTCTTTAGCGATAGAGCAAGATAAAATAGATAGTCTATTGAAGCTTAATGATGAGAATTGCAAGAATCTTCGTATTTTACTGCAAAAGAACACACAAAGCGTGATACACGTTAATGATTTGATGAGTGCGAGAGTGCATCGGATTTCTGAAAAACGAACGGCATTCAATCAGAGATTCGATACGGTCCATCGTAATAATCAAAAAGTTTACCGTTGGTTGTTTTTAATTTACAATAGTTTACGTTTTCAGTTGATTGGCAAAATCAGAGAAAATCTTGTCGAAATAGATTTTGAAGGAAACGAGACACTCCGAGAATACGAAGACATCCGGCGGAAAGTCAGTGTGGCCAAACGGCACATGAGAGGATTCGGGTTAACTCGTAGTTTGGGGCTGAAGCTGTACAATTATGCACTCTCCTGGCTCATATCACTTGGACTGTACAAACCGCCGAAGAATCCGTTGAAAGAGACGAAGAAGTGCGCGGGACTTCTGTACGTGATCAAATTTTCTTGATTTAGACGAATAAACTTTTCAGGCAAGTTTCCCGATCCGAACACGTTCTCACTTTGTCTCTGCAGCCGGAATTGAAGACGAACCCCGTGACCGACCAGAAGAAGAAAAAGAAACAATAGTTATTCAGAACTATTAAATTTTTTCATTTTCCGTTTCAATGAATTTTTTATTCCAACTATTGTTCTTCTTTGGTATTCTCAGTAAGAAATTTCTTTTATTAAGGGTGCATTTCAGTGCAATCGCTTTCAACCGCACACCACGTGAATTCAGTGCTCAATTGGCAAAGGTCGCGGTCGCGGCCGGGTTTTTAAGTGGGATTGTGATGCGATTGCAGAAAAATGCCGCCATAATTGAAACATTGAAAATCAATCCTTTCAGGCTGTATAAAAAATGAAAAGTTCAGTGCAAAACTGATGAATATTTCAATATCAGATGACTGCGAGAATTTATCTGAAGCTGAACGATTATTCGGTCAGAGAGACAATCACTATAAGGATCCTTCGGGGAACATCTTCTGCTTCCGAAAACGCGATGGGGTTGCGAGAATGAGTTCGACGTCGGTTCTTTTCGAGGATCCTCGTTTCGTGTGCTCCAACGGTCCGATGTCTTGGTACCGGGGACGTAGGAACATTGATTTCAAGAACCGCCCGTGTCTTTTTTGGTCAATTGTTCCCAACTCGACCTTTGATATTTCGGATGGATCGAGCTCATCGTTCAGTATGAAAAGAATCTTGCCCGATGAGTACGAGAATTTTTGTCGGAACCCGGATGACAATCATTTGGGTCCCTGGTGCTACGTGGCAGATGGCATTCAAGCACCGTGTTTCGAACCGTGCAAGCCATTCACTGACACATCTTCAAAGTTCACATGTCTGAACAAGGAGGGGTTCCCGTACACGGCCAATGACATGTCGGATATTCTCGATCTACCACAGCTGATTCAATCGTTTGATTATGTTCATCTCATGTATGAATCCAGATATGTTATATCTGGTGACGTGGATAGACGATCCACGAAAAGCTGTATGAACACTGGGCCCATTGCGGATTTCTTCGGACCATGGATTGCAGTTTTTGATGAGGTCGCTAAAAAACTTTTGAAAGGAGTAGGGAGACGGTACGAGATTCTCCTACTTTCAAGGAGATATTGCCCATTTCAGGGTTCTACGAGACCTGTGTGCACCGGAACCTCCAACTGAGAACGAACTTGAGCTTCTGAAATCCGGGAGCAGTGCAATTCGGGATGCAATCTTCGAAGACGAGCTGACTGTCGCCGGCTGCTCCTTCTGGAAACGGTGTTTCACCTCGTGTCAGGACGACGCCTCCAACTGTTGGGACGAGAATACAAGTTCGGGTTACTTTGGCTCCAAAACAACGACTGTCGAGAAACGAACTTGCTTGCCATGGGCTCAAGTTGCTTCTGATATTCTGAGCGTTTCGAAGAAAAACTCGACGATGCACTCGAAATACCACTTGTACCACTCGCTTTTGTTCGATGATCCGAATGAATTCTTTGTCGAAAGCAGACTTTTTATGAATACAGAGTGAGTCTGAACTGGTAAAATTCAAGTCAAAAAGTTATTCCAGGCAGTCGTGCATGCTTCTGAATCGGAGAAACTCGACAGAGCAGAAATACTGGTTTCCCGTCAGCTCGAGTTTCAGTCGAAAAGAGTGGGACGGTGAATTCAGCAAAATGTTTCAGGAAGGACCAGGATGCTTTGTGAAGCAGGTGACAGTTTCTGAATATTTGGGGGAGAAGTATTATAATTTTCAATTTTCAGAATAAAACGATAAATTTCGAACCTTGCTACTCGAAATGTTCAAAAACACGCAATATCTCATTGACAAAGTCTTTGTGTTTTGTCAACAAAAAGTATTCCGTTTGCAAACCTCCTAGGAACGACGACTTGTTGAAACGTGGCCGATTGTCCACAACGCCTCCAATAACCACAATTCATTCACTATTCTTAGTTCTTTCAACTTTATTTATCATAAAAATTCAGAATTGAAATGGAAACTTTGGAATGTGTAACGGAACCAGAGGGCTCGAGAACGAAGTGATTGGAACAATGGGGATTCCTCGAGCAGAAACATGGGCGGGAGCGATCGGAAGGACAGCGACGGGTGACTGAACAATCTTGGGTCTCTCGTCAAAATTGAAGGACACCGGAGGAGGCGTCGGAATTATAGAAAACGACGGAGTGGACGTTGAGATGGGCGGTTGGTAGAGTAGGGATTCAATCTGGAATCGAAACGACATTCGAGGATTTTTTGGATCGATTCTTTACTGGGGAGATTTTCAGATTTTGGAGGGCGGTTAAACGAACGAGATTTGTCGAGTGGGGTTGTACCGGAGAAGCCATTTGATCTGCAAATATAATTTAATGAATGAATTTCAGTCAATCCCACCACAAGAAATCGTCTTTCCTTTCTCATCCACCAGATCTATGGACGAAAAAGCTACAAAATTGTTGGGTCCTGTTGAGGATCTAATTATCAATATGATTGGAATTCCTGCCGAGACGGCATCCAATGGAATCTGAACTCGGTTCCAGCCATTAGAAGAAGATGGTGTTGCCGTCAGAGGATCCTTCTTCCAAAGCTCATTCTCGGTCATGGAGCCAATGTGTCTAAATAGGACAGAAGTGGTGGAGCCAGCACTATCAAGCATCTGGATTTGAAGTTGAGAGGGACCGTCCGGAAGGCGAACTGGGGCCGATACGAGAGATGATTCTCCCGCTGCTTCATTCACAACTTTCGTGGGAAGGAGCTGAATGTTGGTATGATGCCAAGAACAAACTGACAAGCGGAACTGACAAGACAGCGGTGAGCACACCTTTGATAGCTCTGAATTGTTCACTTTGTACAAGGGGCCTCCATGAGCTCTTCAACTCACTGGAACTTCTCCTGATCTCTCTGCGTCTGATGTCTTCCTCGTCGAAAAACTTCGAGTCCTGACCCGACCACATCACGTTCGCCGGAGTTGCCACATCAATCTCATCGACTGCGATGACGTCTTCGGCTGTTTTTATTCCGTCACACTCAAAAACAACACTAGTCGTGTCGTCTTCGGGAATCGGCGGAAAAATGATACTTCTGCGGTACCACTTATTCCTTTCAATTTCACTGGCCGACACTGTATCTAGTAGAACTTCTTTCGCATCTGATTTCAGGAGAATCTCAAAATCGAATAAGTTGACTCTAAAATGTTATCTTAATAGGTACCCGTAGTGTGGCTTTTCCTCTTCTTTGATATCGGTACGCTAGAATTCTCATGTGATCGGATTTTGAAAGTTTCTGAGAAATCGTTCGGGAAGATGGTATCGAGGCAAACTTCCCTTGAGCCAGTAGGAATGGTCCTTCTGTTTAAAAAATAGTACACCCATTGAGTTAATAAAACCTCACCAGAAGTAATAACACTAGGAGTTGTCAAAAGAGTCGAATGACGTGGCAGAATAGCCAGTGACACGACATTCCACGGCGGCTCGATGTTCCACCCACAGGTGCCCTCGTTGAATGTGCACAGTTCGAAACAATGCACAGTGTAAAGCAAAAGGAACGGTCGAAAAAAGCGCGTCGAGTAGGACATCTATCATCGGAGGGAAAGTGACCTCGGTGGGAGAAGCATGGACATTCGAACAAACAGACCGGTTTTCGGGATGGGAGGACAACTCAATTATACTCGATAATATTAGCCTTCCCCTCCATGTCGCTCACGATTACTTCCACTTTTCTCTTCACATATGTCTTGCTAGCTTAAAATTACGAAACAATTTATTAAGTATGTATGTATTCATGTGCGGATTTTGAGGATTATGTAAAGAAAGAAGCAAATTTCTTAAAACGATCATTAGTCTGAGCGGAGAGAACAGGTAAATGTTTGGGATATATGCCTATAGATGAAGGAATAAGAGGGGTTACTGCTGCAGAGGTAAAAGAAAGGAGAAGGGAGTAGGTGTTATAATCGTGGAAGGGACGGTGAGAAGGGAAAACGAAGAAAGGAGAAAAGTCTTTTGACATTCATATTTCAGAATACCCGGATGATCATTTACAAAACAGGGATGATGGAAAGTTGATCGAGGAGAACCTAACAGCATCCTCCGGTACTTCCTTGCCGCTGTCCTTGTCCCGGCACGACCGTCTCACGTTGTGGCTCATCTGCGGCATCAGGCATCTGAAAAAGAATGTTAATTATATTGGCACACACACTTCAAAAGTACCTTTGCGAGAATCGCCTCGGCCAAATCATAGAAAGCAGTATCCACGTGCACGTTCAGCTTCGCAGAAGTTTCATGGAATCTAGAATAGAGAAAAGCTGATAAACAAACGTGTTGTATAAATGCCTCACCGAATCCCGTGATCTTGTGCAATCTTCTCTCCTCGCTCACGGCTGACCACTCGCCGATCGCTCATATCACATTTGTTTCCAAGAATCATTTTAACCACATCTTCAGAAGCGTGCTGTAAAATAAATATTGTTGCTACAATACAAGTGTACGAGCTTTCAAGTGACGAACCTCGTCAATGTTTCGTAGCCACTTTGCGATATTGTCAAAGCTTTTCGCGTTCGTAATATCGTACACAAGCATGATTCCCATTGCTCCGCGATAATATGAGGTAGTGATGGTGTGGAATCTCTCCTGACCGGCCGTATCCCAAATTTGAAGCTTGATTTTCTTGCCTTTCAACTCGATTGTTTTGATTTTGAAGTCAATACCTAAATGCATATTATATACCCTGTAAACAGCGGCATAAAACACACCGATTGTTGAGATGAACGTTGTGTTGAAAGCATCGTCCGAAAACCTGTAGAGAATGCATGTTTTGCCAACACCGGAATCTCCGATTAGCAGCAATTTGAAGAGCATATCATACGGTCGACGAGCCATTTGTTCCTGTAAAATGCTGAATGCTTTGAGCCATTTTTCACGAAGGCGCAACGAGAAGAAGAGAAAGAGAGCACTCGGGAAGCAAACAGAACACTTTGAGAGCTCAATTCGAGAGTCAGAGGGCGAAAAGCGGATTGATACAAGCAGGAGAAAAATGAAGGTCTTAGTGCCACAGGACAGATATAATTAGGAATCATCGATCACGCATGCTCCTGCCGAGGAGGTGAGTGAACAACTGCGGTTTGAAACGCCGATATAATTGCGGTCACAGGTGGGCGAAGACAAAGAATTAATGGGGGGCATTGCGCATATTGATTGAATTTGGAAATTCATAAGTGTAACAGAATGCCGAACCGGCGTTTTATCTTTTAGGGAAAAAGTTGAATGGTGATAAGAAGTGTGAACGACAGGTTAACGCACTTTATGAAACACCGACCGCAAAAAAGATTACTGAAAAGACAAAAAATATTTGGCAGAATAAAAAAGAAGCCGTTGACAAAGCTGCACCGAAATTGTGGGGTGCGGTGAAAATTTGAAGGCTGAAGACCCGAAATAGACGTTTAATTTGATGGGATAGAAGAAGAAACGAGAAAGAAGTTCTGAGAGTACAAAGAAACAGACAAAATGGGAGAAGGGGCGCCGTGGAGAAGAACGACGGAGGATCGATGGAGGACAGCGAGCGCGGCAGTGTCGACACAGCACCCAGTTGTTGTATGTATATGCTGACTGCATCCGACCGGATGGGCGAGAGAAAGAGGACAACGGCTGTTGGAAGCTTGGTGCGAGCAAAGGGCAGCAGTGCGACTTCAAGCCGTGTTACGCGCTTGAGGTAATGTACGTGGTTCATGAAACATGAAGTGAAAACTCACAAACGAAAATACTCAGAAATTGCGTTGAGGAACGTAGCCTAAGGCATGAACAATGCAAATGTCGTCAAAATTGGAAGGAATGTTTGTTTACTGACGGAGGGATTGCGAAATCGCGGTGAGGCTGGGTGGACGCAGAGAATACTGAAATAAGGAATGACTAATGCTTTATTTCTTGTTCCGAACAAGCAATATGAGTAGGCGGAACAATTTTTTCAAAAACTTAAAGAGTGTAACGCGTTATAACGAAGAAACTGAAATGAAGAACGATAAAATAGGGAATTATTTGAAAAATGGAACAGGGAGGAACAATAGAAAGCAAATTTTTTGGAAAATGGATGAGATGATTAACGCACAAGCCTGCTCCCCGGCTAAAGCCGAGTCTGTCCGGTCCGTCTTTCTTTCTGCTGCCCTCAGCGGACATACAAAAAGACAGGCAGACAGACAGACAGACGCCTCTTGTGTTATTTATATATATATATATATATATATATATATATATATATATAAATATAAATATATAAGGAAAATGAGCACAAACTTCAAAACAGAGAACAACGGGAAGCAAAAGGGCACTCACAAAGCGCGCGCAGAAAAACATTTCTTCTATGGGACGATGCAAACGCGCTCCACCGAACTAAAGGACAGCCGCCAATAGAACAAATTCAAATTTTCTCGCAGCCACTCTAGTGAGCCTCTTATTGTTTTTTCCTTTATTGAACACTCTTTTCATCATACTTTTGGTAATGGGGGACACCGCGGTTCTTCCAATACGCGTCCAAAATGTGTTGGATATGGAAATCATCCGCCTCAACCTGTGGTCAATAAAAGTTAGTAACTAAGTAAATGGGATGCGATTCATTTTTTATCTTGTCTTGAATTTAGTTCAATGCCAATTCTATCGTCCTGGAAGGATTTGTCAGGAACGAAGACGGAACTATGATGCAGAAGGTTTCCTCCGAAGCCATTTGCGTAAGTTATACTTTTAAGTAGAGAAGCAGAAATATAAATTTTCAGAAACGGATGAATGCCACAATGCTGTTCGACGTCTCTGGTCGTTTTTTCGAGCTGACTGGTCAGATTGATAAAGAGTTTCAATTGAAGAAGGGAATGCCAGGACGAATTGCGGAGGAGTTCATGAACGGATTCCCCGAAAACTGGGCATTTCTAATCAGCAGCTGCCTCTCAAACGAGCAGAGAAGTGCAATTCGCCCGATTCAAGCCGCTCCAGTTCAGCCTCTACGACCTAAAGAACCTATAGTGACGTTGGCTGATGAGACAGATTTGAGCGGAGACCGTACCATATCAAGAAAGAATAGTGACAAAGAGAGAGAAGACAAAGAATCAACAAGGAAAGCGGAGATAGAAGATACTGAAAAACGGAAGTTGGAAGAGTTCCAGCAAGAACTAGAGCAGGCACGAAAACAAAAAGAAGCTGAAAAAAGACGGAAGGAAGAGCTTGACGCCGCTAACTTTACTTTCCGTGCTCCATATTCAGAAGGTCTGGGAGCGATCACTCCGATACGTTTCAACCGTGGGAATGAAAATACAAGAAAACGGGGACAAAAGATCTTTGACACGCCTTCTGTAAGTTCATCAGGAAAAACTATGCTAACTTGTGTTACAAGTTTCAGCGTGAAATATTAACATCCACTCCGAAGACAGCTCCTCCCAGAGAGCCTGAACAACCCCGAACAATTGATGGACCGAAAAAGCAGGAGAAACTGGTGACGTACGCCACTGATAACGATTTGTTCGCAGTTCCGAAGCTCCCCCGATCGATGCCGGCTGCATCTCGAGCTTCTTCGCTTCATCCACATCCTTTGCCAACGTCTTCATCTTCCGATATTGATGTCTTCGATCTAGCCGACTCAATGTTCGAGACTGCAAATATAAACACGACGCCAGCTCGTGACTCGCGTAGTTCTAAACCAAACCGTCGATATGATGACTACTCTCCTCCGAATCGTTATCACGGTCAATCCTCGTCAAGCAATACTTTTAGCCGAGAGTACGACAGCGGTAATCGGTACCGGGGAAGACAAGATGATTATAACGATCGGATTAGCAGGCGAGATGCCACATTTCGAAGAAATTATACGAAAAGAGACGAATCGAGGATGAGCAGAAAGCGGGGATACGTCAGTAGCAAGTAATGCTTTTTATATGACAAACAATTTTACAGTACAATTCTCCTGACGAATACGAAAGAAGTAATTGGCGAGATAATCGTGATATTCGAAGAGACGACTATGAGGGTTCTGACTACGATTCGAAAAGATACAGGCCTAGAGAAAATTCTTCATTTTCCGGAAGAGTCAGTCCTTGAACATTGTGTTTTCATAAACATCAGTTTTTTCAGTCCGTTCGAATGGAAGATGGCTATAGTTCCAACAAAAAGCATGATGATCTTCGGAACCAGGAGGAATATGAACGTCGCAAGATGGACGAGATTCTTCGAAAAGAGAAGGAAATTGAAGCGAGACTGCGACGTTCACAGAAACCATCGCGCCGCGAATCCTTCTCTTCAACAGGTTCCCTCGATGACACAGTCGACATGGCTGCAGAGTTTGAACGTGAAAACCAAGAGATTCTCGACAATTCAATGTTGGGCGAAAGGAGACCGTCCAAAAAAAGAAACAACGTGAAAAGGGTAAGCTGACGGGATCATTTTCAACGCGAGAATGCCTCCCGTCTTGCGTCCACGCAACAAAAAAGTTTCATATGTGCAGATGTCAGCTGAAAAACCGAAGAAAATGATCGCTCCGAAGTCACGTGCTGCTCCACAGCGCAAGAAGAAATCCGATCCGATTGCCACAGATTACCTCAACGAGAGTATTGCCTCAAACCGTCCGAAACGAACTTGTGCTACTCCGTCGACTCCGGCTCCAAAGCGAGTTACCTGGGCGAGACGCGACGTGGACAAGCTGAAGCTCATTATTGAGCGCAACAAGCCAACAGGAAGTGAAACCGATTGGGTCGAAGTCCACAGACTGCTTGCAAAAAGCGGAGTTGAGCCGACCGATGTGAAACTGACTGCTATTACTCGTCTTAAGTGGAAGGAGCCAGAAGTGAGGGATCCAGAAGTTCAGAAAAGGAATGAGGAAGAGGAAGAAAAGCGGCGAAATGGTGTGAAAGCGAGAGTGAAGCAGGGAATGAGAATGAGAGATGAGATGCGTCAGGGCGGCGAGCAAGAAGCAGCTCCGGAGACTGCAGCCGAAGAGGTCGAGGACTACGATGCAGCTGATTTGTCGGCTGATGAATCTCTATTGGCTCTTGCCACTCCTATTCCGGCGAAGAGGAAGGGAGGCACCAGGGCTTCCATTATGCCTGAACCTGTCGAAGATTCTCCATTAGTCAGAGAGTTTGTATACTCGAATTTTCAATATAAATCATGCTCTTTCGTGATTTTCAGAAATTCTTTATTTGCAAACTCCCCGAGACTCGACGCCACTAAAGCTAAGGAGGTGGAAACAACTCTGAAGTATGTGCAGCACTTGTCGACAATTCAGGCTCGTCCCAGTTCGAGTATGAACAAATCACATAATAAGTCAACGGTAATCCATATATAACTGATTTCTTTATGAATTTCCTCTTTTCAGACCCGTGGAAAGAATACAAGTATGACTGTCGAACAAGGCGCTAAGAAAGCGATGAAAATAATCAACGGAGGGAGGACCATACACGAAGAGGACGAGGAAGATGACAGCGAGGACGACGAATATAACTCTTTTTTCTGATTTGGCTCACGATTATAAATTTCTGAATTCTCAACAATGTTTTACTGCTTGTTATTGTTCTAATTTTTGCAATGCATCTGTAAATGACGCACTCAAAATAAACTTGACCAATTTTTCTGTCTCCTTATTCTTCTCCACGATGAATTCAACCAACGTGCGGAGAGTTTAATCAAGAATCGTGCTATAAAGTAAACGGGTGAGAATAGTGACACTTGTGTTGACAGTGTAATTCTCAATTTGTCTATACTATACTGCAATGGATATCACAACTGTGGGGCACATGGAAAAAGGTCCGAAAATGTGGCAGTGGTACCGCGTGGATTTGAATGATGTCAAACTTTTCAAGTGCTGGAAAGTTCAAAACACACCGAGTAAGTTTTGATAATATTCATTTGTGGACACTGCGATCATACGGCCGCTCGAATGAATGATTTTAAGCTATTATAGGGGCACCGCGCAGAAATGGCGCTCTGTTGAGAAACTCCTTTTACAGTGCAAATTGAGCGACCTCGGGGCCGAGTTTGAAAAGTTAGGCCACATTTTCAGTGGAAAATTACTTCGCGGCCTAGAAATTCGGCCAGATTGCGAACAGCGCGCCCTTTCTGTCCGGTACCCCTATAATATGATCTGGAGCTGTTTTGTCGTGACGGCAGCTGGATTATCGCTGGAATTTCTTAAGTATGCACGACGGGCGGCCGCAGAACGGATGTCACCATCTTACGATGACGTGGATCGGGGAACCAAGTACGGAGGAATCATAGTGCCCAGCAACCGTAGACATTCACAGTTCGCGCTCTTCTTGTTCTGATCAGCCATATGAGTTGCAGATATTTGAAAAACCACTTCATTCAAACGATGTATCACTTTTGCCAAATGCTTCTCGCTTCTATTTTGATGAATATCCTGATGAAAGGGTTATGCGGTTATTCAGGCTGTGAGAAAAATGATTTTTTTTTTCGTTTTTTTTCGTTTTCTTACGTCAAAATTCAGCAATGTAAAAAAACGGAAAGCAAACATACGCTGAATATTACGCCCCATTACGTACAGTAATATTACAACGGTAAATTAAAAAGGCGAAGCTCGCTCTGCGGGATTTGAATGTGCCCGGACGTCGACACGTGATCCGCAAGGCGAAACAATATCGAGTCCAGAAGACCGATTGGGATTAAACGATCCCTAAATTTGTATAAGTTCCTACTTTGTAAATAATTAACACATTAACACAGGCTAGTTGAACAGGCGCCTGAAAAAAAAGTTACAGACCGATCGGACTATCGACTCTGTGTTGAATGCTTGTATTCGAAATCGGAAATCCTTCAATTCCTTATTGTTCTTTTTCCGAATCCTCTTGGCATCGTGCCATGACGTTTCAAAATCCCAATCGTTCTTTCCCATCGGAGTCCTTTGTCGGCGTCCTTGTCACTAATCTCCGTCTGTATAATTAAGTCGGCTTCTTTGAAATTTTCAGCAAATCCGCTTGAAGCTCACATTCGCACACCTGTGGTCTTAATTACCGGCGGAGATTAGTGATAAGAATGGACTCTCCCCGGCCACACAGTTCGACTTAGTCATGAAGAACAAAAAATGGGTTTGACTGAGGCTTGTCCTTTTCCCCTTGTTTGAAAAAGTGACAAAACAATTGTTTTTCCTCAGTTCCTCGGCGTCACCTCTTCCTGGTAATTCCCCGTTTCGCCTTCACTCATGCCGTTTCCACAAACACGGATAATGACGAGTTGTTGAGTGTCCTGAAGTCGTTACTTTTCATTACCCCCGCCTTCAACGTGATCTTTGTGGTGATGGTGAACTGTCAGGACCCGGATAGATGCGAGGATATGAAAGTTTTTTGGTGAGCGGAGCCTGTCCTTCATATTATTGGGGCACCGGACAGAAAGGGCGCGCTGTTCGCAATCTGGCCGAATTTCTAGGCCGCGAAGTAATTTTCCACTGAAAATGTGGCCTAACTTTTCAAACTCGGCCCCGAGGTCGCTCAATTTGCACTGTAAAAGGAGTTTCTCAACAGAGCGCCATTTCTGCGCGGTGCCCCTATAATAGCTTAAAATCATTCATTCGAGCGGCCGTATGATCGCAGTGTCCACAAATGAATATTATCAAAACTTACTCGGTGTGTTTTGAACTTTCCAGCACTTGAAAAGTTTGACATCATTCAAATCCACGCGGTACCACTGCCACATTTTCGGACCTTTTTCCACCTATATAGTGCCCGAGAGCTTTAAAAAGATCGAAGTATAAAAACTGGTCCGTTGTCACGCATAAATGTGCAAGAGCTAACTACAAGTGAACCGGCCCCCGTGAGAAGCCATATTGCCTTGAACCTCATCAGGAACCCACTCAATTCTTTCAATAAGTTGCAAAATTTCCCTTGATTAAATAACAATATCGCAATTCTAGTCTCTCAGTATACAACTAATTTCAAACTGTCTAGTTTCAAGACTTTCGGTGATCACTGTTTCTTTTCAAAAATCCTGGCTGAAAGTGGTCGAAACTCACTATCGTCTCATTTTTGAACTTCAAAAGGGCAGTCCACTTTAAGCCATCATTTTATTTGAAAAAATAAACCTTAAATCAAAATACACACTTGAAAGATGAGCTCTTTCAGACTTATCAGGGCTTCGGAGAATGTTCGCCGCCTGTCCGGAAGACTAGAAGAATCATCGATTCACTTTCCAGTCACCTCAAACACCCGCATTCAGGGACTATACTTGGGTGACTGGATTACAAATGAGCAAAATATTGTCAGAGTCGTGTTTCTTCTCCAGCACTTCCTATCCTTCGTCTGGGGACCGAACGGCATCGACGCGATTGTGGAGTCGGTTGGGACGGGTGTTATTTATCGCTCATTTTGCAGACCAAACTGCGTCGTCGGCGGCACTTCTTCAGTCTCAACGTGTTCGCGATATCAGCTTCTCTGTAACATAAAGATCTAGTACTGAAATTGTGCCTCTTTATTGGGTCAATTTCTTGACGTCAGGACATTTCGAAACCAGACAGTTCAGAAGACACATTGACGTTTAGTAGCTAAATTTTTTGACACTAACAAAATTCTAGTCTCTCAGTATACAACTAATTTCAAACTGTCTGGTTTCAAGACTTTCGGGGTCCCTTTTTGCTCATATGCTGACTGAAAAGGATCGATTCACTATCTATTCGTTTTTGAACAAGTTTCAAAAGCTTACCTGCTTCGTGTGATCTTCTGAGGAGCCAGAGATTCAGACGGTGAATGACGAGTGCTCGTTTCTCAATAATAATATTTTTTTTGCCGTTCTAGCGCACCTTTTCGCCCATCCTCAATTTTCTCATTTTTAAGCCATTTTAAGGCTTATTTTCATTGATTTTCTGTCTTAACTCTTTGAAAATGTATCATTTTAAACAATTTTCAAAAATGGTAAAAAGGTCGAAATGCGCTACCTTGAAAATGTGGTCGAAATGGATGGTCGAAATGGTCGAGAAAAGGTGCGCTAGAACGGTGAATAAAAAAATGCTAAATAAATGGTGAAGCTAGAGAAAGATCTGCCTGCGCTAACAAATCTAGATCTCCTTGCTTTAGTCGAAGTATTGGAAATCAAGAATTTTAGAGGTATCTTCATGCGTGTTATAGCATAAAAACCTGTTAAAAAGAAGAAATTGCTGTTTAAAGTCGCAAAATTTTCACAAAAATTACGAAAATTTTCTCAAGAGTGGGCGGAGCCGGGCCGGGCCAGCAAATCGTCGGCCCGGCCGGAGCGGGATTTGGCAAGTCTGAAAAGAAGGTCACACAGAGAGAAAGAGAAATTGGCAGGGTGAAGGTGTCACACCAAAGGAAAGAAGAGAAGGAGAAAAAGAGAGTGGTCAATCTGTAAGATCTAGAACTCGACGAGTTTGGTCACACACTGAGTCACACGAAGAAACTGTTTGAATAGGGCCTAAAGAGCAGACTTGCCAAATCCCGGGCCGGCCCGGTCGGCCCGGAAGTTAGACCTCAAAAAAATATGCATGCAAAAAAAATATGAAGGAAGAGGAAAACGCGTGCGGCAAAATTGCTAAAATGGCGTGCCAGAGTTGCAATCAATCGCTCCGCCCACTCTTGAGAAAATTTTCGTAATTTTTGTGAAAATTTTGCGACTTTAAACAGCAATTTCTATTTTTTAACAGGTTTTTATGCTATAACATTGCCTTTTTCGTCTTTTTTTCTATTTCTGCTGAAACGACGGACCCCACTATGTTCGTTTCGAAGTTCTAGTTCGCTTTGAATTTTTAGGTGCATCCTCCCGGGCCGACCCGGAAAATTTCCAATTTTGGCCCGGCCCGGCCCGTTGCAAGTCTGCTAAAGAGTATTTCTGCCAAGTAAAAAATGTCGTTACGGATCCTGAATAACAAATTAACATAACTGGCTTTATGAAACACTTCTCCTGTCAAAAAAAATCCGTGTATTGGTTGACCCATTTTCAAACGGTTGACAGAAACTCTCCCATAACTCACATGTTTCTGGTGATAATCGAGAATCCATATCGTCCATACGCCTCAATTTTCTTTCCTCTGCTTTCGAAATCGTGGCTGAGCAAACAATGAATTCCAAAATCGGCCAGTCTACGGAGTGGCCTGGAGGAAACGGTTTTTCCACGGTGGAAACTCGAAAATGTTCTCTTACAGTCGGAATGTGCAGGCAGCAATCTCAGCGTCATGCGTATTATAGGGGTACCGGACAGAAAGGGCGCGCTGTTCGCAATCTGGCCGAATTTCTAGGCCGCGAAGTAATTTTCCACTGAAAATGTGGCCTAACTTTTCAAACTCGGCCCCGAGGTCGCTCAATTTGCACTGTAAAAGGAGTTTCTCAACAGAGCGCCATTTCTGCGCGGTGCCCCTATAATAGAACATGCTTTTCACCACTTCTGTAAATTTACTAAACTGAAAGGATTGATATAACTTTTCCGTTACTGATTCAATTATCGACTATTTTATCGATTCACATAAACTATTGCGTACCGTACTCCAAAATGCGCGTAGAGTATAATACATTGTGCAGTGAACCACATGGTGTTCATGCACAAACGTCGACGCGGTAAAACATTTTCAAATGTGTCCTTCTCCCTCCCATTCGTCGTACTTGCTCGATTTGTTCTCTCGGTGTCACTGTCACAGCCTAGGTGTCAGTTTTTGTAGAATTTCTCCTTGTCAAGGTCATTAACGCACTATGCTTTCCGCTTAGTGCATTTTTCTAAATATTTTTGTTGTTTTCACCAGTTTTTCTTCATTTTAAGGAAAATTGATTTACTGTGCGAGTCTTGCTTCTTTCTCGAAAATTTCGCATTAGTGTGATGTAAGCGATCGATTTTCTAATTAGAGATCTGTGGTTTTTATTCGACCTTTTCGAAACAATGACATGTATTCCATTCCGGGAATAATATTTATCATAGCGACATGATTCATTTAAGATCGATTTAATTCCCCTTGTTCTGATTGTTTGTTAATTCCAATTGTACCAAGTTCTTCTCGCAAACCGCAGCGCGCAGCACAATTTTCCGTGATGACAGTCACGTGTCCGAATCGATTGGTTCTCGAATGTCACGTTGACATGCTCTCCTTTTCGAGCGAGGACGAAATCACGCTGCCTGCTGCTGCTGCTCTTTCTCTAATCTCTCTCATACGGCAAAGCAGCGAGAGTAAGACATCCTCATCCTGCCCATGTATTATACCCTCCTCGTTACTCTTGTTAATCACACGTTGTTCATCGAAGGGAGTATGTTTTGCTTCGTTGCTATGGCGATTTCCGCGTTTTCAAAATTTGTTGGTAATTACTATACTCTTCAGAAATCTCTAAATGGCTGACGACGCTGCTGCTCAGGGAGGTGATAACGCCGAATACATCAAGATTAAGGTTGTCGGACAGGTAAGATTAAAAAATAAGGAAAGAACACGCTTAATTTACTTTTTTCAGGACAGCAATGAGGTCCACTTCCGAGTTAAGTTTGGAACATCGATGGCCAAGCTCAAAAAGTCGTACGCCGACAGAACTGGAGTCTCTGTGAGCAGTCTCAGGTATGACAGCGAAAACATCATTCGTAAAATCAAGCTGTATTTTCAGATTTCTTTTCGACGGACGCAGAATCAATGACGAAGACACCCCAAAGACGCTGGAGATGGAAGACGACGATGTCATCGAAGTCTACCAGGAACAACTCGGGGGTTCTTTCTTCTAACTCCTCTTCTCGTCACATTATTCCGAAAACTTTATCACTCTAAGATACTCTACTTGTGTCCCCGTTTTCGGCGCAAAAATGCGCTGACAAGTAATGTTTCTGACCTTGTGTTCCTCCAGTTTCGAAATTTTGTATTCTTTATTTCGTCTGCTTTTGCAAGCCGTTTTAAATAACTTATTTATCACAATTTATCACAATAAAGTAACTGTTTTCGGAAGTATTCGTTTTACTTGGACAGGAAGTTCGCAACTCGCGACTCGATTAGCTTTTCCGTCCATTCTCCACTGGCCATGAAATTCTCGATTTCTTCCACCGTTCTTGGTAGATCACTCAAGTTCTCATTTCCGCAGGCTCGGATTATGACGTCATCTTCGATGCGGACACCTCCAGAGCCGCGGTACTTGTCAATTTCGGATTTGACAAGAAAAATACTTCTCACAGGGTCAGAAAGGGCTTCGTCCAGAAGAAAATCAATAAAATAGCAACCAGGCTCGATAGTAATTGCCTGAATTTTTCTCGTTCGATTGACCTAATAAGCAACATTTTTCTACCATTCTTTCCTGCAAAGAGCGAGTAGTTCTGAGAGATTTCAGACCGGGGAGGGTCGACCTTGGAGTGGCATCGCCCATATATCCTCCACAGTCGTGAACATCTAGACCAATGAGGTGACCCAATCCGTGCGGCATGAAAACTGCTCCCAGTCTTGCTTTCACTGCTTCGTCGATGTCTCCGACAACAATGCCGGCCGCCTTCAAATGCTCCAGAATCACCTTCTCCGATAGAATGTGCATGTCAGTCCATCGAACACCCGGTTTCGCCGCCTTGAGAACTGCCAAGTTAGCAGCCAGCACGGCGTTGTACACAACCTTCTGCTTGTCAGTGAACTTTCCATTCGACGGGAAGGAAGTCGTAATATCCGATGCGTAGCAGTTGTATTCTGGTCCCATATCAAAAAGACACATGTCTCCGTCCTTAATGAACTTGTCATTCGGTGCGTTCGCATGTCCGTAGTGCAGAATCGAGCCATTGCATCCGGTGGCCGCAATGCACGTATAGGCCAGATGACGACATCCTCCATGATAATAGGAAGTGTGACGGAACAGACTCTCCAGCTGATACTCGTACAAGCCTGGCTTCATGTGCTTCATCGCGGCTCGATGAGCTTCGGAAGCGATTTTGCTGGCATATCGCATTACATCGATTTCTTTCTCAGTCTTGATCACTCGCAATTCGGCCATCATCTTGTAGAGAAGATCGGTATTCACTGTGAAGTCTTGACTTCCTTCAAACTTTGGCTCCTCAAGTACATTTCCACTGTCAGTGTTGTCGGCACGCTGAAAATGTTTATTTGGAAGATCAGGATCCTGCAGGACAATAATGTGAGTAAACTGACCAGAAGAAACACTTTCTTGGCTCCCAATGTTTTTAGACGATCTGCGATCGTCGTGGGCTTGTCATTGAAAATCACTTCATCGACTGCGTACTTTTGCTTGAAGAAGTCTTCCTTATTAATTTTTCCGTCCCAGATTGCGTAACTGGGGTCAAGTCTCGGAGCAAACAGAGTGGTATTTCCAGTCGTCACGTCTATCAATCCATAAAATTCACTCTCATTGACTCCGAAAGTCCAGAAGAAATACGACTCTTGGCGGAACGGAAGATCAGCAGCGTCGGTATTGTAGCGATTCTTTTCGATCCCTCCTTGGAGCAATACCGCTGAATTCGCTTGAACTTTAGGTTTCAGCGCTTCCAAAAGTCGATGTCGATTTTCGACGAACAAATCCACGGGAACTTTGAACGTCTTCTCGCTCAGTTGATAATAAGTCATTTGAATCGGTACTCTTAGGCAATACAATTTTGAATAGAAATGAAATTGACAAGAATAAAAGGGGAACTCGGCGATAAGTGAAGCACGCGTGACTGACAATCGATAAGTCGATAAGAAGAAAACGCGTCAAACATCAAACTTTGTTCATGATGCATGCATGCATGCAGAAAGAAACAGACAGAAAAGAGGAGGGGTAAAGCAAACAAGACAAGTTTCTGAAACTTGTTATTAAACACAAAAGTGATATGTAGACGTACAAAGAAAAAAGAGAACATCTAAAGAAATTTATCCGGGCGTTGAAATTTATATCGGAAAGGACCAGTCACAAAAGAGCGGCTCACAAAGGAGCATTTTACAGGAGAATTGATAAAATCGGTCGATAAAAATAATTGTTCCCGTTTTTGATGTAGACCCAGGTTAGTCGACTATCTCGACAAGAGGATAGCCTCGAGCATCGGACGATGATTTTGCTTCACTTTTTCGGTGCTCTCCAGCAAGTTCATCCATATCCGCTGTCTCCCGTACTCGTTCTCTTCCCAGTGTTGCAATTCCTCCGATACTTCCATCAGGAAAACTTGAGTTCTGTGCATGCGCACGTCGTCCTAAAGCTTCTAGATTGTGAACTATTCGACTGACTTCAATTACCTGGAATGTTCCAATCTTTTTCAAAGTGTTGGCACGTACTCCTGCTTCTTCCATCAACTCCCGATGTGCAGCTTCTTCGGCACACTCGTCTTTCTCGATCCCGCCTCCAGGAACAACCCACTTGCCACCATCTTTGCCGCCGCTGACCAGCAAGACAAGAGTCTCCTTGCCAGTCCCTAAAACATTACAAATGTTCTATAAGTTTATTCCAATTTATTTGTAGGTATTCGCTTCTCTATTTTTGTTTTATGCCATCTGGTCCCTTCTCGCTAAACATGTCAAAACACCAATGATGGTGAAAAACATTTTTTGTCTTGGAAATATCGTCTTATGTCCAAGACAAAGATAATGATATCTGTCTATTTCTCTACCCATTTGTAATCGTTCGATGATGCAAAATAGACACAATGAACAGTTCTACATTCTTCTCGAGTATTAGGCGACGAACTTCACACTCGTGACGTCATCTCACGCGCCCCGGTCAATTCTTTAAAAGTCGGGAACGACTTGTTTCAATGAACGCACAAAGATCATAGACGCAGCACCGAAGGATCTTTCCGCAAAGATGAAAAAGGCTTGGGAAATGGAACCACTTGAACTGGCAGAATACATGGCGCAGTTGAGAGAAATTGAGAGCGCGCACATCTCTTCAGACAAACAGTTTGTGCAGATTGCAGAAAAACACAAGAAAACAAATATAAGTTTTGAGTTAGGTAAAGAGATAATCTGCGTGGTTTCTGACTAAGCGACGTTTCGGAAAACACTATGAAAACATTTAAATATACTGACTGACCTTTGATGCAGAGAGCCGCAGCACGGATTCGATAGCCGTCGGTGTCACGAAGGCGTGTTTTGTTCCTCTCACTCTCGCGGAACTTCCAACGCGAATTCATGCACTGCCCAGCGGTCTCTTCTGCGCCCCCGCCGCTCGAGATGATGGTTGGTGAGCCCGTCGTTGTGCCGGCTGCGTCGCCACTGAGGCTGCTAGCGACAACAGGTCCGTTGCTTGAAGATTCTCCGCGACGACCGACTGTCGAAGTTATCGTGACTGAATCATGAAATAGAATGATTTAACAGTGAACGACAGTACAAATTGGAACAAAAACGCCAATTAACATCCATAAATATGGTGATTAGAAAACACGACTTTCAAATGATGTTAGTTATTATCAAAGGAGAATGGAAATGAACGAAGACAAAAGGAAACGTGTGAAAGACAAAAGGAAACGTGTGTTGCGATGGGACATCCAGTTGAGTTAAAGAGAGATTGCGAGCGTCTAAAGTACACACAAACAGAAATGAAAAGGAACATGAATGACGAACATTTCGTGAGGACTACCACCAATAAAACACAAATAAAACGCAGCTGATCTCCATTGGCAGCTATTGGGACCAGGACTCACTCAAAATGCCAAAGACTTCCTGATGATCTATTCGCTGACGTAAAACGACGGAAGGATATGCAAGATGAGAGAAAGAGTGTATGAGAGAGGGAAAGACTTAAACTCGAACTGCTTATTTATTAGATGGCCGGAGAAACGAAGAGTCAAACGCAGTGCAAGAAGACGGCGAGTCTGGCTTCTGTTTTCGACGTTGCTGCTGTTGGAGGAAAACGAGGAAGAGGGGAGTTGTTGGGACAAGAGACGGTGAGAGTGCGACGGCCCGAATGGCAGCCGCGACGGGCCCGTGGACGCCGTGTGGAGAGCGTCAGACGAGCAAACAAACGCACGCTCACGAAGAGGGTTATCTCCTCGTCTCCAACAGCCTGCGTCTCACAATAACGTGATAGCGCGGATGAATGACATCTTGATATATTTTGGAAGGAGACAGCAAAATACTACAAAAGTATGTACGGATTCGAAAGATTCGAACAGCAAGAAGGGCAGAAAAGTCAAGATCCCAATGCGAGGAAATAAGTATTCAAAGGGAGGTAACTCAGGACAGTGGAAGCATGAAAGTATCGAACAAAAGTTTATTAGCGAAAACAACGAGACACTCGGTAACAAGGTAACAAGAGGCCATGGGCACACGGCCAAAAACAGATACGACAGCTTGTTTTTTATTCATAGTAGACGATTCCGTCTTCATCTTCAATGGCTGTCCAGAGCTCATGGGTCACATCAGAAGTATCAGATGTGTACATGGGGAATGGGAGCCATTCGTCGAGAAAGCCGGGGAATAAAAACTTGTCGAACAAGTACATAGTAATGAGAGAAAGGAGGAAGACCGTCATTGGGTAGAAGAACATATAGTCTGGGGATTCAGATTTGAGCAGCTGCACGTTGTCGCTTATTGGTGTCGAGATCATGCTGAACTTGGTCACGGCGACGATCGTAACGTCAATCCACTCTCCCATTGTGCAGCTTTCCAGTGGCACCAGTATCTGCTCGTAGCTCTTGTTGTGACCAACTCCGTGACACTTATCTGAAAATTTGGAATACAGAAGTCCGGTATGAACGGATAGCGCCAACCTGCAGCAACTTCAGTCACCAGAACTCGATGAACTTCTCCAATTCGATCTTCTGAGAAGCGAGTATACGACCTGAACAATTCTGACATGGCAGCAGTCCTTTTCCTAGCTTCCACGGTATCAATTTTCTTCAAACGAGCCGCGGGAGTGCCACTTCTTGGGTAGTACTGATTGATGAACAGTGATGGAAACTTGTATTTTCTCACAAGATCCATACTTTCCTCGAAGTCTTCCTGAGTTTCCGTTGGGAATGCCAAAATCATATCCGTGGCAATGTAAATATTCGGAACACTGAAAGTTACGTTTTCTATCAAAATAAAATAAAATATTAAACTTTTCAATCATATAATCTGCAATTTGTTCGAAGTGTCGTCTCGAGTACTCTCTTTTCATGTCGTTTAAAACTGCATCACTTGCGCTTTGTACCGGAATGTGCAGGAAGGCGTAAACTTTCGGATGGTTGAGGATTTCCGCAATTTCCTGCAATTTTCGCTTAATGTTTAAAAAAAAGAGCGGATCTACCTCAAGATGATCCAGAATATATGGAGGGTTTGTCATTCCAAGCCTCATCATACTTCCATCGGGAATAACTTTCACCAATTCCTTCAACAAGTCCGGAAGAAGCAAACCGATATCTCTACCCCAGGCTCCCAGATCTTCTGAAGTCAACCACAATTCCTTAACTCCTTCATCATGGAATGCGGCTCTTGCTTGTTCTACCAGTTCCTCAAGTGGGTAGCTGACCAGGTCTCCTCTCGCCATTTTTGTTTTGCAATACGTGCAATTGTTGAGACATCCAGTTGAGATGGAAAGAACTTCAATGAGCTCGTTCTTCCGCATTTTCGGAAGACTAAGCAGAGCATCCGGTCGATTACGAGACAGCAGACGAACCTTGTTTCCTTTCAAACTCTCCCCAACAACCTCAACAATTCGGTCAATCTGTTTCACTCCAACAATTGAAACGTTTTGTAGCCAAGGTTCAGAAGGAGCTGCCTGGGAGACACATCCGGCCATAATAATTTTCTTTCCGGCTTTCTGGCCTTGAACAACCAGATTGTTCGCCTGCTGCTCGGATGGAGTTTTGACAGTACAACTGTTCAGCACCCAGACATCAGCATGCTCTCCCTCCTTCATGATGTCATAACCAGCTTTTCTAAGCAGTCCGCTCATGTATTCGCTGTCCGATGTGTTATGAGAGCACCCCCATGTTCGAACCCACACTTTCTGGCCGACTCCGGGAACGACTGAGTCTACGTTGGCTTCTTCATGTGCCTGCTTCGGAAGCTGCTTACGAGTGCTGAAAGGGAAGGATCAGAAAAAGGATTAGACGGGCTGGTCTTACCGTATTTTGATTTCAGAGCCATCTCTGTCTCCGAGTAGATCTCTACCAACAATGTCTTCGATATCCATTTTAGACCCAGCTGAAGATGTTTGGTTTTTAGAGTCACCTTGTAAAAAGTAAAATAAACAATCAGACGGAAAACAGTTAAAACGGACAAAAGGTTCGATTAAATAATAGTTTTTTATACAAAGTCAGTACATATTACATATTTCACAGTGTAAATGCGGAAAAGAAGCGAATATGACGATGAGAAAGAAAAACTGCACGTTGATAAAAATTTAGTGGGAAATAACTGTGATCAACGGATTGAACAGTCTATTATGCAAAAGGAAAAGGGCGAGGGGTTGACTAGTTTGGGTAAGGTTTCAAAGGTAACTGATAATCCCAAAGAGGTAGGAGGAGATCATTTTGAACTGTGAATCAGTTAAAGTACATTTTGAATGAAGGTGGTATCATAGTTAAGAATTAAAATTTTCATAAAGCTCATTTCACGACGGGTGTTCTCGAAAATCACTCGAGGATCTTCGCTCTCACACCTGAAAATTAGAAATGTTCATCACTTTTCTAATTTGTCGTGTACCTCAAAATGTTTGGAGCAATGACCATAGCCAAGTTAGAAGTGTCCATTTTCGTCTTGGCTACAACTTCTTCTCTGCTCAAATCTTGAAGCAGATCTATTACTCGAACAAGAACCAATCGGTTGATGTCAGGCAGTAAATCTACTATCCGGACGGCTTCCGCTGCATTTTCTGCTGCTGACAGGGCACGCTGGTAAAGATTGGGAAGAATTAACGGGACGGGAAGTTGGCGCAGCCAAAGTTTCAGAAGGCAGGCTGGAACGTTGGCATCGTGCATTTTTGGGGCGAGCCATCCGTCAAGTTGACCACGAGCTGTTGCAAGCTGTTCAGGATCACCAGCAACTCTGAAATTACTCAAAAATAAACAATGAATAATAGAATAAAACACTACCGGAATATTCCTTCAGTTCGCCGTCCTCCTGATTGATAAAGTAACTCTATTAGAGTGGTCAGTAGCCACGGAAGCTTGAGCTCTGGGAATTTCTCAGATTGCATTTGCATGAGCTCTTCCAAAGATGCAGAAAACAATGGAGGTCGGAAAATGTGCACTTTGGTTTCTTGAATGCTTGCTATTGTAGGTTTCAGTCGAGCTATCACTTTGCTCAACCTTTTCATGCACTGCTGGGAGAAATATGAAGTGGATACTTCGGGAAGATCAAAGATAGGATCGAGATGTTTGCTGAGAAACTCGTTCAACTTTTCACTGATGTTTTCAGTCGGAAAGATGTAAGCGAGAACGATAGTCAGCAGTTCCCATCCTTTTCTGCAAAACTAATTGTTAGGTTGAACGAGAAGAATAAGTTCTTACCGTAAGCTGTCGGGCCTGTCGTTATCGGACAACTGTTGAATTAAAAGAGCGATCGCCTCGTCTCCAATCTCTAGTTTCTTCACAGCCAACTCACAAAACGACAGCGCAATTTGTTCAGGATTAACTTTACTTTTCCGATCTCCCATGTACGACTGAATCAGCTTGAACAAAGCTGCGGTCTCTTTGCGTAACTGTTTATTTTCGGGTTGTGTCAGTGATGTTTTAGGTGGTTCTTTCGACCAACCATTCTTGTTCTTGCCCTTTGTTGAAGTGACCGAGGAGAATAGTGATCGTCTTCCAGGAGGCGGAGGCGATGCGGACCTAGAGGAACGTGCGGGAATTGAGTCGGAAGATGGTGCATGCGATAATGTTGAAGATGCACTGGCAGCAGTCGGGAAGGCACCATATGGTGGTCCATTCTTCGAAGCAGGATTAGCCCCGTATTCACTGGCGCCCCTTTCACTGAGTGCGCTGTCTTCGTCAACCGACATCCACTGCAAAAACAGGATGTGCAATGAATTATGCTAGCTAAAATGGGAAAATACACTCACCTCAAAAGAACTCTGCATTCCGTTTAGAGTATTTTGAGAGTTTCGACTGTTACTTCGGAAAGATACGACTCCTGCATCAGGCGAAATGTTTTGTGCGAAAACAGGACCTGTCACTTTGTTTGTAACTCTTCGAACAGAAGGCGATGTTTGGGTTTCACATGTTCTGCGAATCTTAAATTCTAATAATGAGGCATGTCGAAAAAACTGAAATTGGAGTACTTTGGCTGCTGCTCCTTCAGTATTCTCTTTCAGAGTTTGTAACTTCGCTAGGGGAATTATATCAATGTCGACTCCAGTCGGTTTTTGCCATTTTGTCACGCTAGACGAGGCATTGTAGTAATAATACCTTCCGGTTTTCGAATCAAAC
The DNA here is from genome assembly GCA_946814055.1 of Caenorhabditis sp. 36 PRJEB53466. Taxonomy (NCBI): domain Eukaryota; kingdom Metazoa; phylum Nematoda; class Chromadorea; order Rhabditida; family Rhabditidae; genus Caenorhabditis; species Caenorhabditis sp. 36 PRJEB53466. The sequence continues at coordinate 9,185,126 of CAMPFS010000001.1, forward strand.
AGCTCCCACCACTGATTTTGATGTGTCGTTTTTCTAAAAAATTTTATTGATGATGGGAAGACGAATGAGAAAGTCAAGTGCGGAATACTTACACATTGGCTCCAAGTGGTGGTTCCCATGCACACTGCCCGGTTACAAGATTGGCGTACATTGTTTGCCGTGATTGAGGTTCGACGATTTCTACCCATTCCACATTGGCAGCTCGAGATCCGGTCGAACCATTCTCGTAGAACTCTGCATTAGACGACGAAGATGGCATCGCAACTGAGTCCCCCTCATTATTACTCATTTTATGGCATCTGTCCGGAGGTTCTGAAAGAACTTCGATAAGCGCGGACTCAAAACGGACATCACAAGCTCGAGAATTTGAGAGGAGAACACCGGAGAAAAAAAAGAACACGCACTTAGTTGTGTAAACCTTAAATTGGCTTAAGCGGGTACCAGCGCTCTTAACAAACAGCACGATGCTTCTGGTTGAGTCTTTTCATCGATTTTCTTGTTGCCGTTAAACAGCACACTTACGCGTTATTTCGGAGTGTCGTTGTTTTTTTTACTTTTAAGGAATTGCCGGCAGCAACAAAAGCATATTTTAGATGTCATTTAATAATAATTGGACCGCGCCACCGAATCCGTGGCACAATTCGAATTATGACCCAGCATCTTGGCGACCGTATGCAAATAATCTATCTAGCGGACCGATCCGCAGACCGACAGAAATCGGGAACGCTAGAAATGGATGGTGCAGTTGGCTTTCAGACCCATATTTTGCACGAAATTCGCACGCACAGACACATATGATGAATTATGAGAGGTTTTTTTGAATTCCTGAAAACATAGTAGTTTTCCGGTTGCAGAAATCGCATGCATCTTTTCAATCAGCCCCCAGTACCCGCACTACCGTATCACAGACCGACAGATCAGCGCCCATTGAGAAAACCGCTTCTTGAGACTCCAATGAATGATTTTGTCAGGCAGACCTTAATGAACAGTATGGTATACTCAATTTACCGCTCTTGCTCCCTCGGTGTTCGCGTACTCAAGCCTAATTTCAGAAAATTTTGCTTGAGTCTTCAAACACCGACGGGCAATAGCGATGAATTGAGTTTAGTGCTTGACTCCTACTCTTAATTCACCGCCCTTGCCCCCTCGGTGTTTGCGTACTCAAGCCTAATTTCAGAAATTTTGGCTTGAGTCTGCAAACACCGAGGGGCAAGAGCGGTGAGTTGAGTTCACTGTTAAGAGTTCCTCTTCAGATGCCCATGTTCCTGGACTACGTACTGGTCTACAACTCCGTAAAGCTAAGCAGCAAGAAAATCTTATAAGGACACCGGCAGCAAATGAAAAATTTAATGTCAAGCCAATGGTGGTGAACGTTTCAGTACTTTCTCACAAGATTGAACTGCGATGGGAAAATCCGACACCAACCAGTATGAATCTCTTATTTTATCCAATTCAACAAAAAATTTTAGGAGACATTAAATATATTATAACTTGCGAACAAGTCAAAACAAAATTGATAACTTTATTTGAAAAGCCATCAACATCCGCGATGTGTGAGCTCCAAGTCACAGCCGGCGACACTTACCATGTAGATTTAGAATGCTGCTGTCTTGACAACGGAATGCCTATCGCAAAGTGGTCTCGTGAAATTCGTGCAGGTACTCTATAAACTAAAAATTTTTTTAAATACAACGTTTTCTAGAATTCAGCTATAGCGAATTAAAGCTTCTCCTGCAAAAGTGCTATAATTTCATCGGTGGTGGTGGGAAAAAAGATCCTCAAATGCACGAGTTCTGTGTAGTTTACCGATGCAAGCCTAAGGTCTACTGGGACGAAATCCATCACTACTGTAATGACGTCATGCAAAAATACATCAAAGATGACAACGGTCAACCTGGAAACCTAATCAATGGAAAGATCAACGGTCTTTTCTTCTCAGCACGACTTCTACCTGACCTCACTTTACCTCAATTCTCGCCATTCGGAAATGTGAGAATGATTATCAACGCATTTCCGCTGTTGAACCCAGAACGTCACAATTTCTATTTTGCTGATTTCTACTGTAACAAGAACATTCATTACGTTACTGTCGTCATTTGTGTCATAGACTCTGACACTGACATCTACTGTCGTGACCGTCTGATTAGACTGAATCCGCTCTCGAATCCTTTTGTCAAGCTAGTTCCACCCCCGGATCGCTTTGGACCATGGCGATTTTATGTCAATTACACCTTATGGGTCGAACTTTACTATACCGAAGACATACAACTGAACATGGGACAGTTCTCAGCAATTATGGCTACTGGAGCTGGAACTTCGAAAATTGGTGGTCTGCCGAATAACAAAGCGTGCAGCTTGTGCAATTTGTATCCACATCGCAAAAATATCAAGAGAGAAATTATTACTCCGGAAGAGATGAAGAATGCGTCGATCAGCACTGATTCCACATTGGCGACAATATTGCGAGAAAACAAGCCTGTTGATTCTGGAGTGCTCGACGTTCTCTGTTATTTGATAGACAGAGTGGAAGAGAGATGCATATCAGTGGAAGAACTGACTGCCAAGACAGATAAGGACTTGGTTGAAGCGGTTGAGAAGATGAATAAAGCGGTTTCTTCATCAAATAAGCTGAAGACGTCGATGGAATCCTTCTTGAATGGGATAGCCACTAATTTGAATCAGTTTGTCGAAAGTTTCCAAAGGTACTTGCGTGATACATTGAATTTGAAAAAGTGTTTGACTTTCAGACGCCGTGACAATATAATTGAAGACGTCAAAAAACTGAGAAACGATTCAGCTTAACCTTCGTTTGAGTTTGTTGTACAATTTGTTTATCACATTCTTGCATCACATTAGGCTGGTCGAATAGGCGGTTTCAGGCGCCTACGCCTGTTTTTTCAGGCACCTGTTTTTCAGGCGCCTGTTTTTTCAGGCGCTTGTTTTTTCAGGCGCTTGTTTTTTCAGGCGCTTGTTTTCTCAACGCAGGGACGCAGCGGCGCGTTGAAAAAACAGGCGCCTGTTCGACCAGCCTACATCACATATCACTTTTCCCATTTCCTCATGCTTTACGCGTACTTCCTTCTCTAGAACGGTGTATTATCTTTCCTAATGAACGTTTTTTATATAATCGTTTATTAAACATTCACCACCGTTGTCATGCCGTATTGTACCTGTCCTATCCAATGTACCACTTCGACTCGGGGGAGAAACTCCATCTGTGCAGATATGAACGAGTTCTTGAGCTGGTGTAAAGCACGTGGTTATCAGTTCGATGGGTTTGAAATCACTTGCCCTCCTGGAAACTGCGGAAATGGAATTTACGCAAGAAAGGACGTTCGGGTCGGAAAACCATTCATAATCATTCCGGAAACGGATATGATCAACGCGGCGCTGGTTGTTGATCTTCCATTCTATCGAAAAATTCTAACGAAAATAGATCAAAAGCTGAAGCCAATGGAAATTCTGACCCTTTTCTTTGCTTTCGAAGACATGGAACAATCCGCCTGGTCACCATATCTGAAAGTGCTACCGAAAACGTTCGATACTCCCGCTTTCAAAGGAACCGAATACGACACAGCCAGTTTGCCATTGTCTATCCGATCGTACTGGATCAATCAGAAAAAAGAGATAGCAGATATTTCTGAGAAAGTACTGTTAAACGTGCGAGCTCTTCTTACCCATAAACGATTTCAGCTGCTCAAATGGTATCCGGAACTGAGTCGCGACAAAATTTTATGGGCGTGGCACGTCGTGAACACTCGATGCATTTTTGTAGAAAATGAAGAACATAACAATGTCGACAACACCGATGGGGATACTATTGCAGTCATTCCGTTCGTTGACATGCTTAACCACGATCCCGATAAATTTCAGGTCATACCAATCAAATAGGTCCGACAAGACATTGTAACTTTCAGGGAGTAGCGTTGCATGAGAAACCAAATGGGCGATATGTTGTGCAGGCGAAGAGGCAGATAATGGAAGGAGATCAAGTTTTTGTATGCTATGGACCTCATGACAATGCCCGCCTGCTTGTTGAATACGGATTCACTCTTCCGGAGAATCTAAATGCGAAAGTTCTAATTCCGCAAGGTTTGCTGTTGTGATAGTTTGAAAAATGGAACAATTTTGCAGAAGTGTTGATTACTCTTGCAAAAATTGCCGGTATCAAAGTGACGAGAGAGCATGAAAGGGTTTTGGAAGAAGTTGGACTCGCTAGCCATCTATACGCAACGGATGAGGGTCCGAGTTGGTCATTGAGGACAAATGTGCGAGTGCTGCTTCTGGAGCACTGGCAGATTGCAAACGGACGATGGAAGAAAATAATCTATTCGCATGAGCCAATCGAAGAGGAAGTTGGTAAACAGATTGACGAGAAGCTGGTGATTATGCTCACGGAGCTGCGGAATGGTGTTTTTGAGAAAACGAAAAATATGCCGCAAGATGTTCAATGGATGTGGAAAGACCAGCTCAAAGTTTGTGAGACTGCTGTTGCCTCGTTCAACGATGAAACACAGGAAATTGTTATCTCTTGAGAATTAGTATGTCATTTTTAGTTTTCGAATAAATCGCTATTTTTAAAAAATATATGTCAAAACTTTTTATTAAAGATGTATTATGAGAACGAAGTCTTGTAACGTCTGCATGTGCGCATAAAAGCCCGGAGTGGAAAAAAGGAGAACGAGATGGATTGTGGGTCATCGTCAGTGAGCGAGCCATTCAAACTGTAATTGGCGGATGCTTCGGCTTTCTCATGTAGTCATCGAGTTCACGATCTAGTTCAGCGAGAGTTTTCTTTTTCGGCACTGATGGGAACGTTTTGCCCTGAAATGTATTTCCTCCTTGGAAACCGTTGTTGTTGATTCTATTACTGAAAAGCTTGCGCTTGACTTGGTTGAAGCCGGACCTGGAAGCATTAAAAATCAAAATACGAGTTCCTCTGACTCAAAAATTACCTAACAGCAGGCTTCTTGAACGTTTGGAATTGAGGATTCCTATTAACAAGGTTAGTGCGTGGAGCGAACCCTCTCTGAGCGGGAGCAGTCTTCACGAACGTCACACGGTTTTCTGTAAGATAGCGGAAGTCAATAAGATCAAATCTGCTGTAGCTTACGAATAGGTACAGGACGTTGATGGAAGGTTGGATGAGGGCGTGGGCGACGAATCACGGGTCTCGGAAAAACCTCAACCGGGTCTTCGTACTGAAGTTAACTGGTTGAAGCTGTATTCTACATTTTAACTTACTTCGACATTCTGATAAACTGTTTTTGGCACAAATTTCGGTTTCTTCAAGTGAGTTCTAGCTTTTGGAATAGAAGAAAACCTGACGTTTAGTTATGTTTTTAGAGTTTTCGCACGTTCGCATACCTTTCGTTCAACGACATTTTCGAATTGCCAGCGATGACAATTTTTGACGGAACAGTTTTTGGAGCCATCGCTCTGCAAAAAAGGTTTAAATATAATTTTATAAGAGCCGAAGTTTTGAATTGAAAAATAGAGAGAACAAGAAACGGAAAAATGTTAAACGAATTTGTTATTATCTACCAAAACAGCGCGAGCGCGAGACTAAATGTGCTCAAAAGTCAATTAAGTGCATCTATTCCCACCGCATTATTCTGCCGTTCGCGTTCGTCATTACGGCGCAGTTTTCGCAACCATTGACGTGCTGCAAGTGCGCTCTACTGAACTTTTCCGTCACGATTGCAATTTCTTGCTTTTCGACAAAAAACTTCGGATACTTTTTCTGTCTTTATTCTTTGTGTCGCCTGATTTTTAAAACGAAACTATAAATTCAGGCGATGAGGGCCTTGCTTGCCGTCGTAGCCCTAATTGGGTTTGTCGTTGGCCAGGATCAGAATTTCCATCTAAGCATCTGCTCTAACCCACCGAAGACGCCACCAAAGGCTCTCAGTGATAAAATCGCTTTGCCAGAATCTTACAAGGTGCTCAAAAAATGCTATCCGGACAGAGTGAACTGTGATTGTTCAGGTTTCTGGATCAGTCACTGATTGGATGAAATCAAGCACGTCGCTTCTCGTGGAAAGTGCCACGAAAGAGTATCGCGTGCTTCAAAAACAGACGCGAGACGAGATGCCCCAACGCTGGATTGAACGACTTACTGGTGCGAAGCAAACAACATCAGTTAACCTAAACAGTGAGTTGAAACCAAATTTTCAAATTCCTCAATCAGCTTTCAGCTGGAGAGTGCATTGCTGATGCTCCTGACCCAAACGTCTTCAACATCTCCCGCTTTGACAGCATCATTGGCTCTGACATGTCATCACTGTACAGCATTATTCAAGGACTCATTGCATTCAACAAGAATCACACCGGATTCTTGGTAGAAGATTATGTCGAAGTGGTTGGAGGAGTTAACTCTATGAAATGGGTTTCCTGTATCAATGGAACTACTACTAATGATACAAAAGTGGTTCTCGAAGTTCGATATGCTGGAGAAGCGACTATCCGCCCGGCACTGTCGGAATTTTCCAATCCGCTGCTTCTCTCGATCCGTCTCGCAGAACTCCCCGATTTTAACTCAACGGTCGCTCTTAATCACGTTTCTATCGAGTTGGATCGTTACGAACTGCCAACTGGTGACGAAGCAGCCATTTCTCATGGCGTTTACTGTCAGAATCTCAACAGCACCGATCTTCCATTGAAACCTTTGGATGAGTACGCCGCTGTTCTGAACTACTACGATTACTCGTCAAATCGTTCTGAAGTTGTGGAAATCCTCTATTCCAAGTCGCGGCAAATGTTCATTGTTACTGGAGATTCTTTGGATTACGGCTTGCAGCTTCTCCGCCCGGACAAACGTTATGAAAAAGGCACCGACTATGTTCTTCACGATTTCAAATACGGATACGAGTTCACAATGAGTCGCGAAGCATGTATGGGCTTTTCGGCACTGGACAATAGCACTCGCGATGTTGCACGCCTAAACGACACTACTCTTTCTATGCAGCCGATGCAATCAATTCTCGTGGATCCCTCTCTTCGATGGGTTGAGTATCAAAAGGATGTGGACGTGAATGGAAAATCGTTCAAAACATATCGTGCGTTCAGCACGAAAACGAACGATGAAATTGTCGAGCTACAATTGACCGACGACGGAGAACTTCATTCGATGGCCAAATTCCAGCCAGGCTCTCGTCGTTTGACACTGTCCTTAAGCGTGTCAAAAATGTCGGTCGAGTCTTCCCGGCTCAATCGTAGAGCAGCACAGTTTTCCGATTGCTATGACGATGGGAAGTTTGCTAACAACACTTGGATTGTGCAGATCAGAGACAGTAAGCTTTATAGAGAGTATTAGTATCCGATCGTTCTTGTTTCCAGAAAACACAACGGATCTCCGAAAAGTTGGATTGAATCGCCTGAACGAAGCTGTTGCTGATTCCATCTCAAAGAACGTTCATCCAATAATTCCGTACCGTGTTGTTGTCTATTGGGTAGAAAACAAGGATAACGGACTATCCATTATTCTGCGAATCGCCGAGAAGACCGTAAAACCGCCGGCAAATGTAGGCTACAACTACACTACTGAGCTTTCTACTGCCGATTTGTACAAGTTGCTAAATTACACAATTCTTCTCGACAAGATGCCGATTGTCGTCGAAAAGGTTGACGGTGTGAAAGAGGTGAAACTATTGCTTACATTTGGTTGTGGACGCGAGAAGCTTTCAGGAATGGATGGTTGATGGAAGCACTATGAAGATGTATCCTCCCGATAATGATTCTGGCTTCGTCGGTTACACGGGCGGTGCCATGTTCGTTCTCGCCATATTCTGTCTGCTCATTGGAATTTCAATCGGAGCTGTCGGTGTCTTTGTTGCTACCAGACGTCAGCGCATTTCAACTCTGGCTTATCAAGTGTTCGAGTAAACAGTCTCATTCACAGCTCAAATGTCATAGCATAATGATTTTTATACTTATTTGTTTTATCTAATTCTTCTGTTCATCATTCCTTCCTCGAGTTTTTCGACTGGTATTTTGATTGTATTCTGTTTGCTTCTTGTATAATGCCGTCACTGTAGTCCAGTGATATTTACTTTATGTGTACTTTTGAATTTTTTCTATGTTTAGAGAAGCAGTTTCTCACTTATCGCTCGATTTGCAACGAACCTCAATGAACCCGATTTAATTACTTATTTTTTCGATTCGCGTTCGTTAATGGTCTTTAGCCATTATATCGTAATTTTGAAGACGAAAGTAACTTGAAGTGACGTCGTTCAGATGTCACAGGCTCTGAGAAGCGCAAAAGAAAGAGCCCTTCAAATTGTGGAGCAAGCTTCTCGGGTTCGTATCCAGGATGCCAGGGACAACATCGGGGCAAGAACGACTGGAAGACAGCTGAAGAAAGGGCACAATCAGGTATAGCGTACTCCCCTGTCCATCGCATTACATCTGATTTTAGATGGGACATACTCAAGGCGCTCTGGAGAGAGCAGCCAAACCGCCACTCGGATGGATTTGGGGTGACTTCTTCAGACCGTGGCAGCGAATGTATCCCGGCGAGAAGTTATTTAATGCCGACATCAAGTTCGTTGTATTTGAAATGTCTTTTTAAGGATCCGATTTTTCAGTTCCCGTCGAGAGTACATTCCACTTTCTCTCGTCGAACTTGCCAGACTAATTGACCTGGGATGGATCAATCCACGCCAACCGATCGATGTCTCTGTGCTCTGCTCAACTCAAAAATTCAAACTGAATCCACGCATCCGGCAGTATGGATTTGATCTCACCGAAGAGGGTGCCGATTCCTTCCCGTATCCAATTGACATTGAAGTTCAATACGCGACTCAATCTGCAATTGCGGCCGTTGAGAAAGCTGGAGGACGAGTACGAACTGCGTATTACGATGTTCAAAGTCTTGAAGCGGCTGTCAACCCGAAATCGTGGTTTGAGAAAGGAAATGTTGTTCCGAAGCGGAAAGCGCCTCCTGCTAGCCTTATGGGATACTACATAGACGCAAAGAACCGCGGATACTTGAGCGAGCCGTCACAAATTGAACAAGAACGGGAAAAAACGGCTTCTGTGCGAGGATACACTCTACCAACATCGGAAGTTATAATGGAGCCTCTGAAAGCGATTGACCAAGTGTTCCATGGAATTCCATCCGGAAGCGTCATCTCCCTAGCCGACAAAAAGGTTTTTGCAGTGACCAACGAGATTCATCGAGAATATTTTAGCAATTTGAGATCGGATAAAATCTATTCCTGAATGGAATTTCGAAATTATAAATTAGACTTCTGTTTCCGTTTTTTTGTTTATCATTCTGTTGAAGTGATATTCAGGCTAATAAACTTTGTTTTCAAATCTTTTTTAGAACCATAAATACGTTGAATGGAATGTTTACTTTTTCTTCTTGTTCTTCTTTCCTGCTGTACTAGCAGAAGACGTCGCAGCTGTTGCAACATATCCCGGCTGACGAGTCTTCAGTTTCGGAATCATCTCAGCAACGTACTTGAAGATATCCTCTCCTAAATAGGAAAAAATAATTAAAACAGCCAAAACAGCCAAACTATACTTGTTTTCTGAGCGTGTTTCGGGGTGCCGTCATCATTATTCAGCTGCACACGAACTCGTCCTTGCACTTCTGGCTCACGGTCCCCCTCTCTTGGATAACACTTGTTCCGCTCAAGAAGTGGATTGAATCCGATTGCAGCCAGAACATCATGAATCTCTACAGAAGTAGGATTTTCCACAGCCTAGAATGCTTCGAATGAATTTTTGTGATTGTTTTTCAACTTACGAGCGCTTTTGCGATTCTGCGTCCCTGCTTGGCAGTCTTCTTCTTATCAATGTAGGATGGATAGATGACGACCCAGCGTTTTTGACTAGAAAACGGATTAGAAGATACGAGACTAGTCATCTGTAAAGCAAGAAATTACAGCAAGAAATAGCAAAGTATTCCGAATAGAGATGGAAAAAGGAAAAAATCAAGGTTCCAATTCACTGGCCACGCCCATTGCAATAGCGCGGCGCGCGTTTCCGCAATGTGCGTTCACACAGCACAGATTCCTGATCATTCCGTTTTTGGAAACGTTCCCAGAGCAAGTGTCTCAAGAATCAGAAACCGAAAAAAAATGATGCCCGCTTCTACAAGTTTGTCTCATCGCAAATAAAACGAATTGCAAAATCGAGAAACAAAACATCGACTGCAAACCAACAAATTAGTTTAGAGACACCGTAAACAGATGGAAAAGAAGAAGAAGACGGAGAAGAAGTGAGGAGGCACACTTTATGTGGGCCAAACTCCATCTCAGGCTCATTTCCTCCGTCCGAAAGGGCCAACACAGAAAAGAAAAAGAACTGCGCCGGTCTTAATTTTTGTCCGTATTCCTGCATTCAACCCCTTTAAACCACATCATAAAATTTTCTCGGGGAAAGTGTTTCCATGCAGTTAGCCTCGATAACTATGAAATAGCCTCGATAGCTAGAAATGAGTCATTCAATGCTCTTAATCCCTTTGTATTTTTCCACACCTATCCTCTATTCATCGAATCTCAGTGTTTACACTTCTTTATGAATTAGCATATTGAGTTCATAATAATGCTCAGAATAGAAAAACCTATGTTTGTTTGGACAATTATACTTCGTACTTGGCTTGTTAATAATTCATATTCATATTTCCTATGTGCGAGTCTAGAATAGTAACTCCATCCTCTAGGTACTTTTTCTCGGTTCAACAGGCATTTCGCAACCCCTTCAATAGATGTCGTTCGCTTTCCTTCGTCTCCTATTTTCTCGCGGAAAAAAGCGTGAGAGCGTATACATGCTCAATTTCGTTGAATACACCAGAAAAAAATCGATTCGCGGAGAAAAGCGATGTGAACGCGAACAAGGCGATATTAGTTCTGAAGTGGACGCCACTGTTTCTGATAGGGGGAAAATTCAAGAAAAGCCTGACGACGGGGGGTCATACTTGAACGCTTCTGTTCAATAATCGCCCCCCGGCAGTGCAAAAAAAGGGGCTATTCTTTAAGAACTAGGTATTCTTAAAGGAAAGCACCCACCCCCCTCCTTTTCAGCAGAGGACATATTAAATAAGACCCCCACCATTCATACACCGCCCCACACTTAGAAAAGCCCCAACTCGTGTGAAACTCATTAAATATCAGAAAAACGATCATAGCGACGAAAAAGTAGACAACAAACAACTTGTTTTCGTATTTGACCGGCCAAATTATGGTACATTGTTCCGATGTACCCGAGATGACGCGCTGATGGGGGCTTTCCTTTAACATCTTTGCATTTCATTTGACGACACATTGGGGAGCTTTCCTTTAATCCTAACTCGGTGGGGACTCAGTGCGCGGGATGGCTTTCTGATTCAAGTACTTCCGGGCGTTCTTGTTGTTAGGTAATACATCTGCTTCCAGGAGGCTAAGCTAAGGAAAAAGTTCTCAGTCTTTTCTCTTCTTCTCTAGTTCCTGCTTTTCTCGGATTATTCTGTCTAGTATTTCTTCTACCTATTATTCGATCTGAATAAACGTGTATCGAGATACACTCGTCTTCCGTCTTTTTCCACCTCCTCGGGTTCAATAACCCTCAAACTTATCACTAAGTTTTACAGCTATGGAAAGTAGTACAAATAGCTCAATCACTGCTGACTTTGGCCGGGTCGTTTGGGTTTCTGACCAGATCCACGGATTCGTAGCAGCAAGGATCACCGACTTTTCGAAAGATGGCTTCACTCTGATCACTGAAGGGACAAATCAAACTATAACCCGTCGCTATGACGAGACATTTGCATGCGAGGAGGATTCGCTGACGTCAGTGGAGGACAACTGCGGTCTGATGCACCTGAATGAGGCGACTCTTCTCAATAACTGCAGGTTACGGTACTTGAACAAGAACATTTACGTTAGTATATCAGCCCACTTCCCTCGAAAATTTGTTTTTTTTTCAGTCATACGTAGCCAGTATACTGATATCCATCAATCCTTACCAGCAGATTGATAACCTCTACTCAAATGAAACGATCAAGCAATACAGAGGGAAATCGATCGGCCTCAAACCTCCGCACATCTTTGCAATTGCTGACAACGCTTACAGAGAGATGCGCCGCAGTAAAGTATCTCAGTCTATAATAGTGTCAGGAGAGTCTGGAGCCGGAAAGACAGAATCTCAGAAGGCTATTCTTAAATTCTTGTGTGAAAATTGGGGAGCCGAGGCGGGACCTATTCAAGAGCGATTGCTTGAAAGTGAGCGTTTTCTCCCCGAAAAAACATATATTCGCACTTCTTTTACAGCCAATCCCATTCTGGAAGCATTCGGTAATGCTAAGACTCTTCGAAACAACAATTCGAGCAGATTCGGCAAATTTGTTCAAGTACACTTTGCTAAAAACGTAATGTCAAATTTATAGAAAGTATGTATGAATCGTGTGCTTACAGGGTAGTTTAACTGGAGGTTTTGTGTCGCATTACTTGCTCGAGACTACAAGAGTGTGTCGTCAAGCACCGGGAGAGCGCAATTACCATATTTTCTATCAACTGATCGCTGGCTCCAGTGACGATCTCTACAAGCAACTGATTCTCTCACCGCCTCATACTTTTAATGTAAGGAAGTAGAAGGACTTTCAAGTCTTCTTCCATTTTCACTGATTTTCAGTATCTTCGACACGGCGCCAAAATGTTCTTCGTGCATAACAACTCAGAGGCTCAGAAAATTGGAAAGGATCGAGTTTCTGCTTCAGGAGCAAACTTCGCCATTGATCCGGTAGTAGACGATTTCACGGACTTTACAAAGCTTGAAAAGGCCTTAGAATCGTCTGGAATAGGAGAACAAGAACGGCAGAGCATCTGGTGTACAGTGGCAGGAATCCTTCATCTCGGAAATATCAATTTCGAAGAGAGTGCGAGCGATTCCCGCGGAGGATGTGAGATCAGTGCCGACTCTGAAACATCTTTGGAGAATGCTGCAAGACTCCTCGGACTTTCTTCGCAAGAAATGAAGATGGGCCTTTGTGCAAGAATAATGCAAGCGACAAAAGGAGGAGTCAAAGGAACTTTGATTCGTGTGCCACTAAAAGTTCATGAAGCATCGGCTGGAAGGGACGCTCTGGCTAAGGGAATTTACTCAAAACTTTTCGATTGGCTTGTTGCTCGGGTGAACCAAAGCATCCCATTTGAGACGAGTTCTGGGTTTATCGGAGTTCTCGACGTGGCTGGATTCGAATTTTTCGCAACGAACTCGTTTGAGCAGTTTTGCATAAACTTCTGCAATGAAAAACTTCAAAACTTCTTCAACGAGAGGATTCTAAAACAAGAACAGGAACTTTACTCCAAAGAAGGATTGAACATTGAAAGAATAGAGTTTCTTGATAATCAAGATTGCATTTCTCTGTTCGAATTGAAGTCTTCTGGTCTTTTCGATCTACTTGATGAGGAAGCAAAGTTGCCACGTCCCACATTCCAACACTTCACCCAAAGAGCACACGAATCCAACAAGAACCACTTTCGTTTGGACGTAAGAACATGGTTCCGCAGAAAATTAAAATGTAGACTCACACAGACTCCACGCAAATCAAAGATCAAGTCTCATAGAGAAATGAGAGACGATGAAGGATTTTTGATCAGGCATTATGCTGGATCGGTGTGCTACGAGACAAGACACTTTGTGGAGAAAAACAATGACCAATTGCAAAACTCTCTGGAAATGCTAATTGAACAGTCTTCGTACGTTTGGTTAAAACACGTAGAACGAGGATTTGAACTATTTTCAATTCAAATAACTCATAAGCTCCAAATGTTCTCAATCAGTATAATTTAGGATTCCTCTTATCATATCTCTGTTCACAAAACCTTCATGTGATGGTCTTAAGAAGGGAGGAAAACTGAAAGCGCAGAGTGTTGGTGTGAAGTTCAAAGCTCAGCTGTCTATTCTGATGGAAAAATTAAGAGAAACGGTAACAAAAGCAGTCGAAAGTCGAATGATCTTCATTTGTTCAGGGTACACACTTCGTCCGTTGCATGAAACCGAACAACCAGATGGACGCGTGGGTATTTGATGGGTCGGTGTTGTTGGCCCAGTTACAGTGCGCTGGGATGACTTCGGTATTACAATTGATGCAGGAAGGATTCCCGAGCAGAGCATCATTCGCTGACCTTTATTCTATGTATCAGAAGAGACTGCCTCCGAACTTGTCCCGACTCGACCCTCGACTTTTTTCGAAATGCCTTTTCCGTGCCCTTGGTCTCAATCAAAATCATTTCCAGTTTGGGCTCACAAAGGTATTTTTCAAAGCCGGAAAATTTGCCGAATTCGATCAGGTATGTAGTGTCAATGGTTGTTTTGATGAAATTTCTTTTAAGATAATGGTACAAGATCCAGAAACTATGAATGAGTTGATTGCCAAAGTAAACGATTTTCTGGTCAAAGCACGATGGAGGAAGGCTCAGTATGGCGCCTGGATTGTTTTGAAACGTATGAGTGGATGAAGGATTTTATAAAGATTTAAAAAATTTTAAGTCAAAAATAAGATACTGTACCGTGCGAAGAAAATCAAAATAATCCAGGCATGGATGCGTGGATATCTAGTTCGCAAGAGGTTTCAGAGAAGGTGAGTTTCTTCCATCGGGAAACATCTACCAGTGGAGATTAGCTCTTTTCTCATCCAATTTTGTTTTGTTTGTCTTGGAACAAACCCGAAGAAAGCCCATCTCCATTTCCTTTGCTTTTTTTTAGGCTCCTTCTCTCCTCTCTCCGTTTTTCAGACTAACCTCGGCAAGAAAAACGATAAATATTTTTTCTCATCTTACAATTATTCTCGCTTCTTTTGCAAAAATATTTGCTCTTATTTTTTTCAAAAGCGTCTGAGAGTAATAATGAATCTGGGAGTTATTTAAGCTGTATCGAATAGAGCCCAGGAGAAGCAATGAGAAAAGGTGTCTCTCGCTCCCAAATAACTTCCGAATGTCATCCTTTTTATGGTCTCTTTGAGAAGAAAGACGAAACTCTTCTGAAATTAAGTTCGTTATGCGCGACGCTTCTTCTTCTCTTCAATGTTGCTTAGTCTTGTTAGTTTCCCATCTTAAGTTCTTCAATTTTTACTCATACGTAGTATTTCTTTCATGTTACACAAAAAACAAGCCAACTTAATGTTATACTATACTCTTTGTGTCCAATGCGTAGTGTTTCATAGTAGATACGAGTATAATTGGATTTTCAGTTTTTCAAAAATTTACTCGACCTGCCATTTTAGTTCATTCTCATAAAATTCCAGTTGAAAAAACTTAGATACAATACTCTGGTTCTCTCCCCTATCCGTGTAGATACTGTAGATACCGGCCCACATCGTGTAGATACCGGCCCACATCTCTGTGAATGACCATAAACTGAAATTCAGCCCACGTCTATTAGAATATGTCTACGTATTCATCCTGAGCCTGAAATTGATGAGAAAACGTGCTGTTCGGAAAGAATTTCTCTTACTATTTTCTAATTCACCAACTGCTCATTCTCTTTTATGGGAGCTTGTCGACCGAAAAACGACGGGTCACATTTATTGAGCCTCGAGGGAATTTCGGAGTGTGCTTTTTTGAGTCCACACGTTCCCCTCCTGTCTTCGTAGTTTTTACGTCCTATTTTCTGCTAAGCATCTCCGAGCAACCATTCTTAATTGTGTTGCTACGTATAGATTCAAACGGGAAATCGACGAGCCCCTCGATCGATTTTTGCTATTTCAAACAGTAATTTTTCAGGCTTGCTGTCTATAGGAAAGCATGTGTCCTGCTGGATCACTCGCGTGAAATGACTGATGTTGGTTTAGTGTTCTTCCTTCTTGCCTTCGTGGTTGGACACTAATTTGTTTTTGTTTTCTTTATTTGCAGATTCTGGCTCGTATGAATGAGTCGAGCAAAGATACATGGAGTAGGCCGGCGGAGGCAACAACATGTGACCTCGAAGAGCTGGTCTCGAGAATCAGAAATGTAGACGAGGAGACAGAAGTGGATCGGGCAGTCAAGTGTTATGAGGAATGTGTGAGGCGCGTTGACTCCATGATTGCCGAACTAAAGTAAGGCCACTTCGGTATATATAAATACTTTGCTTTCAAAGGAACCAACTAGAGAGCGACGAGTTTGCAGAAGTGGAAAGGAGAAGAATAGAAGCGGAAGAGAAGGAACGGCGTGATATTGACGAGAAGGCAGCTGCAGATCATGAGCGACTTTTGTTAGGCGTTGTTAAAAACAGTAAGATAGTAGTTATCTTTTCAGAAGAATAAAAATGGAAGAAGAACGGAAGAGAGTGCAGAAAGAGTACGAAGATCAGTTGGAAGCGCAAATCGGGAAGGAAGAAGCAGAGCAAGAAGAAAATGTTCGAAAACGGATCTGTGAGGATCGGGACCGTCTCGACATTATTGTCTCTTCCCGACTAGCTACTTCCGATGGGATTGCACTGGTTCCCTCCGATCCTCAACACGCGGTTTCTGCTCCAATACAATTGAAATATGACCTAGGAAACTGGAAATATGCGGATCTCCGAGATGCAATTAACACGAGCAATGGTGCGTTTGGAATTTTCATTCTCTCTTCTCTGCGCTTCGAGAGAATATGTTTTCTTTCCTAAATGTCTGTTCTCTAATTCTAGTTTTACATCTTATCTGTTTACAGACATGGACCTATTGGTGGCATGCAAGGATGAGTTTCATCGTCGACTCCGAATTTACAACGAGTGGAAGTCGCTCAACTCGGTGAATAGAGATGTGCCTCCGACGCGTGCTCCACTTGCCATTTATAATCAACGTTACTGTATACATGAAGATACAATTGAAAAATATGTTTTTTCCAGAAAAGAAGTCGACCTCGGTGATCTCACTTTCGCGTGGCTCAATCGCACCGCACTTGAATCCAGCTTTAACACAACAAAGATATTTCAAATTGTCGTTCACAACAGATGCTAACTCAAACAAAAAAAGTATCAGTCTTGATATAAGCCACACCTCCACTGAAGTATTTTTAGGTGGAGGAGCTCAATCTGGAATGTGGTACGCTCACTTCAACGGCCAGTACATTCAGAGGCAGCTCACACTGCGACCATCTCAAAAGCCTCAGCTTCTGGTTTCAGGTTGGTTGTCTTTTAGGAATGACGTAAACTCAAAAATGAAGTATTTTTAGGAAGAGATGACTTGCAAATGTGTGAACTTCCGCTTGAGCAAACTGGTCTCCTAAGGAAAAAGGGTGCCGAGATATCGGCGAATGACTTTGACACTATGTGGCAACACTACGGCGGACAAGTACTCAACAAATGGACCCCGTAGATTCAATATGAAAACTCTTTTGTTAGTATGTGTAATAATAAATTATCTTTATCTTTTTACGGTTGTTTTCACTACTTAACTTCTTCATCTCGGATTCTAAGGCTGACCACTGGCCAGTCGGTTCTCGTTTTTAAACTTGTCTGTTTATCTCGGACCTTCCGTCTTTACAGCTTTGTGCTGCTCTCACGTACCGATCACGTAGTGATTCTTTGCATCTTCTTCTGTTTCGAAATCTTGATCTGCGGCTGGTGCCAGTCTGCGTCTCGTTACTAATAAACAATCGCTGCCAGAGCCAGAAAACAGTTGGCGTTGGCGCGAAAAGTGGGACAACAGCCACCGTCCTTCGTAATATCTTTTTACTATTTGATTTGTGACGAAAATGGCAGAGTTCTTTCAACAAACGTACTGCATTGACTATAACGGATGGGTTACGGTAGGTGGTCACCAGTTATTATTAATGGTTTTCCATCAAGTGTTCAGGGTGTTTCCAAATCACCACCTCCGAAGCAGATAGATTTCGACTCCCAGACTATTCCCCAATTGATCTATACGAAGGTTTTTTTGAAAAGCATAAATTGTGTGTGTGTGATTCAGGTACGTTTTTCAGTTTGAAAATGACAGAGTGGCGGCTGTGTTTGACACTGAAACGCAGAGCTACACTTTCACAAAGATAGTATCGGAGATGGAGTCGTTGGCTTCCGGGTTGCTTTCGATCGGATTGAAACAAGGTGACAGAGTTCTAGTAGCTGGAAGTAATCATTCGCAGGCAAGAGAGAATACAAGGGAACATTTCAACACTATCATGTATTGCAGGTTATGATATGCGCATTGGCATGTTCCCGGGCAGGCCTCGTTTTTTCACTGGCGAATCCGAATTATTCGAATAGTTGCTCCTTGAAAAGAGCTATTGAATTGGTAAAACGTTCGAAAAGGTTCAGTATAAAAGTTACAAGGCAGGGAGAATTTCGATGTGTCATCTGTTTCCGCGCGCATCAGTATGAAGCTGATCACCTGAATAACCTGCTCCTGGAGATCGCACCGGAACTGATGAGGTCAAGAAAAGGCGAATTAAAGAGCGAGCTGCTGCCTAAGTTGACTCATGTCATTCTGGCGGAAGAAGAACATAAACACGCGTTAGTTCAACATCATATTAAAATTTCTACCTTAAAGTTGCAGTGGTACTTTCACACTTTCGGAAGTTTTCCTCAAAGCATCTAAGGAGAAGATTGCAAAACTTCCCGACTTCACCAAATGGTCTAGCCATAAGTTAGCTTGCTTACAGTTCACACTAGTGCGTGAAAAATAATATTTTCGGGAAATTAAGCATTATTGAAGGGTACAACATCTCAGCCAAAACTAGTTTCTTTATCCCATTACCAAATGCTGAACGGAGCCAGAGCCGTGGCAGCCGCGTTCGGAATTAATGACAAAGTTCGAATGAACATGTTAAACTATTTCAAACTCAAACAGTTTCAGCATGTCTTGGCTTGTGCCTTACCAATCTTCCGAATCGCCATCTTCAATTTAATCTGTCTTTCGCCATTCCTCACCGAATGCCGAATTGTCTTTCCTGATGCTTCGCCGCTACCAAAAAATTTATTCGGCAGTGTGAACAAGTACAAATGTACCACCCTTCTTTCGAATGGCGCCGCTCTTCGGCTTCTTTTGAAGATCAGTCAGACCCAAAGAGTCAAACTATCTGCATTGGAAAACATCCTTCTTATTGGAGACCGAGTTTCAAAAGAGGTATTAAAGCTGATAAAGCTTCAAGCGGAGAATGTAAAGATTATTGCGGTAGCTAAGCAGTCGTAAGGCTAGTTTCTTTAAGAAGATTTCAGGTCGGTTACTTGCTAACGGAAACTGGATCAATTCCTTTAATGGGTGACCAGGGCACAGACTTTACTAGAAACGTCGGCAAAGCAATAGCTGGGTATGAAGCTCATCTTCTTCCTCTCGATGACAGTGAATCTAAAGTGGACACTGGGAAATTAGGAAAGTTGCTGATCAGGGTGTACTATGGATCAACATTTATGGGATATGCACCTGATACAAAAGGAAAAGAGAAATGGATAAACACCGGGTAAGACCACTTAAAACCTTCTATAGAAGTTCCAACTTTGCAGAGATATAGCCAGAATTGATGAGAATGGGGCCATAGAAGTCGTTGCAGGAGAAGAAGATCTGATTTACGACAAGAACAACTGTTTAATAGAACACTGGAACGTTGAACGACTTCTGAACCAGAATGACCTTATCAAAGGAGTTCAAGTTGTGTCGAAAGGCCCAGGTCAGCCTGTTACAGCCGTTTGCGTGGCCAGAAGTACCCAGTTTCATGCTGCCAAACTGAAGGATGAACTGAAGAGCATGTGCAGAGAGCATAGAGTATGTACAGTTGAAAAAGAAAAGGTTCGACATTCGAGGTGTCCTTGGCTCGCTGCCAACTCCGATTTGAATGTCGAATTTTTTTCAACAGTAGTGGTCCGCAGACCAATTTGAATTATTTTGAGTTTTCAGTTCCCTGCACCCGAAGTGTTCGCTTTCGTTGAGGATTTTCCAAGAGTTCATACAAAAATTCAAAAGTTCCGAATTCGGGAGATGCTCGAAAAAGGTCAAATCACTGTTTTTTGATGTCCTTGTTCAATGAAAACACTTTTCTGTATTTACAATGAAATAAATTAATAGACCTAATTTCCTTCGGATGTGCTTCTCCCTCGTTTTCGTTTCGGAGTAGGCCGGAGCTTCGAAGCTGCCGTGTGCTTTCTTTTTCCATCACTCTTTCTCTCGTTCTCCTGCTTTCACTCTCGCTCTCGCTATGTGCTCACACTCATCTGCCCTTCGGCACATCGATCCGCCTGCTGCCTCTCGCTCTCAGACACTCTGCTTTGAAGCGGAAAGAGAATTAAACCCCACGCAGTTAAATGCGTATTCTGTGTTCTACACGAATTGAAAATTAATTCCAAAATTGCTGCCTTTTTCGTTATTTTCAACTCTTCCCCATGGTTCTAGGCCTTTAGGTTTGAGTCTCAAAACACGTTAAAAGTTTTTAGGAGCGTGATGCGAATCAGCGCATGCAAATCCCATTAGCCGCCTTGCTTTGTCTTTGCATCATCACCACAACTTTCGTATTTTCTGCCTTCCTTCCCTCTTTCTTTGTTTTGTTGAGAATAAACGTTTGAGTTTGTTCATTTAAAAGTCTTAATTCTCACAATTCCGAAATTTTAGAAGTCATTGGGCAGGTGGTTGGGAATGTGGTCGAATGGCGGTGGTGGACCACGAGATGTCACCGCACCCCCACCGGATACTACGATTTCGGTGGCAGGAATGGTGCCACCGATTATAGTTTCTGAGATGCAACAGCTGATTGACGAGATGCGTAAGTTGCAGATATATTTTGCATTTCGTAGAATCCATAGTTTCAGGATTGCAAGACTTTGACTCTATCCGATTCGCAACGTATCGAGCAGCGTGCAAGCTCCGGTTCATACAGCAAAAGACTAAAGTTCACTTAGTTGACATTTGGAACATGATAGAAGCTTTTCGAGAAAACGGTCTCAATGCGCTGCCACTCCATACTGTGGTAGAAATTGGAATCCTTCAATTTTTCAAATTATACTGTTTTAGATCAAAACATCACGTGCCGAGCTTCTTTTGACTACAGTATACCATAACTTGAACAAAAGGCTTGTGGCTTCACAACACGTTGATACTGATGTTTCAATATCCTTGCTTCTCGCATTCCTCTTAGGCGCCTACGATAAGTACGGTATATTTCCGTTTTTCTCATTCGAACGCATTTTTTCAGGCAGAATACTGGAAGACTCACTGTATTCTCCATTAAAGTTGGTTTGGCAACTCTATGTGCCGGAAAGCTTGTTGATAAGTTGAGATGTACGCCTGCGCGGAATTCGTCTCCTGTGTAACTTTTACTTTCAATACTTTCAGACATCTTCTCCCAAATCGCCGATTCGAATGGTCTTATGGACCACATCAAGTTCATGGACTTTCTTCAGCAAGTTTTGGCCCTGACAACTGCTGTATTCGAAGCACCAACTTTTGGGTTTTCGGAAAGCGCAGTGAATCAATGTTTTCGAAAAGAAGAGAAGGTCACTCTGAACGGGTTCCTGGATACTTTCCTAAGTGACCCTTGTCCTCCCTGTATCATGTGGTTGCCTCTTCTCCACAGGATGGCTGCTGTTAACAATGTTTATCACCCAATCGTTTGTGATGCCTGCCAAGTTCGGAGTTTCACCGGATTTCGTTATAAATGCCAGAGATGTGCGAACTATCAGTTGTGCCAAAGTTGTTTCTGGAGAGGAAGAACTAGTCAGAATCATTCAAATGAGCATGAGATGAAAGAGTATTCCAGCTACGTAAGATCTATTATATTTTCAGTTTTTTCAACTGAAGTTCCAGAAATCCCCCACTAAACAGCTTGTTCATTCTATACACAAAAGCTTGCAATGCATCCCGGCAACATCGACTGGAGAGGGAAACATTGATATGATAAACACGATGGGACCAGCAGTGAAACCACCGAGACCTTTAAATCTGAATAATATAGTTCCTGCCACACCGACTACTATCAGAAGGCAGCATGCTGCCACGTCATCAGCTGATTGGCCTACATCTCCAGTTCTTCTGCCAGGACAGGCGTCTCATGGCGGAATAATCGATGATGAACATAAACTCATTGCGAGATATGCAGCGAAACTTTCCGGAAGAGCTGATGTGAGTTTTTTTGCGCTAATGCCGGGCTTCCACAGTTGCGCTTACTGCGGTGGGACGTGCGGAGATACTGTAGAGAGCCTAAAATTCAAATCCACCTTACTATAACCTTACTAATATATTACAGTACCCACTTTCCAATGGTCGAAATATGAACAGCTCGATTGAAGACGAAAGAACTTTGATTGCTCAATTGGAAGAGGAAAATTCGATGATGATGCGAGAAATGGCTCGATTAGAAAGTCAAACCACTTCCGATGATGGGCTAGCAGGATTACGAGACCGGAAAATGGAATTAGAAGAGAAGATGTTCGAGATGCAACAGAGACGGAGAGAACTAATGATGCAGCTGGAGCATCTCATGGCTCAATTAAATGTAAGATTGCGTTTCGAAAAATAAAACTGAAAATAAATGCATTCAGACCGCTCCGAACCCGGCAGGAGGTGTCTCCTCGGCTTCACTGTCTCAGCTTCCGTTTATTTCGGATCAACAGTTAACCGGAGTTAACTCGAATGTTTCCAATGCATTCCGAGCTGGAAGTCTTCCCGCGACAAGTCTACAAGGCGATCTTCTGAGCGCTGCTGATCAGATTACAACCAACATGAGCGATCTTGTAAGACAGCTTGATCTTGGTATGTTTTTTTTCTTGTATTCACCATCACGGACGGCTTCCAGCAAATGCGGATGACAACGGCGTCACCATCAACGGATTTTAGGCTCCGAACACAAAAGATCACTAGCATGTCGGGTTGCTGACGATCTTTCATCTATATACTCGCACATCGTTCTCTCAACAATCAAGAAAAGAGCTCAGATTTTTCTAGGCGACAATTTGTCATCAATATGGATGACGGCTTAAACAAACAATTATAACATGAAAATACCAACCTAAATTTCCAAAACAACGAGGGTTGGAAAAACATCAGCGGGTTGTTAGAGCATTAATTAACCGATAAAATAAAAAAAAACGAGGATGTGAAATCATGAGAAAAAGAAAAATCATCGACAAAAACAGAAAAGTTATCACAATCGAGAGAAACTAGCGAAACACTCAAAATTCAATATCGTACATCTCTGAGTTCACTTCGCCTACTCCGAGACTTGACTCGTACATTCGGATGTCACCGAAGAACGCATACTCTGCGAATTGGTTGAGAGCACATGCATCAAAGAGATCATCTGTCTGAAATTTGAAATTATTTGTTTACTAATATTTTGCGAAAAAAAGACTAACTTCTTCCACATGTTTCTTCTCACAAATGTAGTCTGCCAGATTTTCGTCTCCCTCATTCAGGCACCATTTAATAATGAGCAAACGGCATATTGCTGGATTGATGGCCCCTTGACAACTACTTTTTATCAGATGACTCAAATAGAAGGCAGTCTGCAATAGCTTTTTTAGGAACACTGTGAGACTTTAATTGGAAGTGTATGTACGTTATGTTATGTACCTATATGTTTCCTCTTTTTCTGATAATCTTGAAATTTTAAGATGATTTGAAACATGCGAAAATCGTTCGTATACATAAACGGCGCTCAACTTTTGGAGTTCTTATACACGCAGGTTTTACGGTAAATAAAAACGGAATTTCACACTCACCCTTTGACGAAGAAACTCCGATTCGTCCTGAAGATAGAGCGAAACAGCGTGTATGAGATATTTTTCCAACTCTAAAACCACACAAATATTATTCCCTAGTTCGTCGTAACGATGATTATTACCAGTATAGGATTTTTTCATGGGCAACCGGAGAACAAACAATCCTCCAACATCTAGCGCGATCTTAAAAAATAAGCTCGTATGCCTATTGAACATGAGTTCAAACCTCTTTAGTTTCTATGTCATCAAGCTCGCAGCACTCTCGGATCCAATTTATCAACTCGAGATCCGCATTGGCAGTGGCATACTTCACCTTGAGCGCATAAGCCATTGTTGATGGTCTGAATATGTTGAATTCACAACAACAAAAAATGGAAGAACTACTTACAACGTCCAATTGAGATTTGGATCTTCTAGACGTTTTTCTATCAAATTCTTCAAGTTTTTGGAATTAACCTCGCTCATAAACTCCCTGCCACTAGAAAGAATCTCCAACATCTACAAACTATAAATTTAGGAATTTCAGAAAAAGTTATATTACTATCTTGGCATCACACTGCTGGGAATCCGGCTCAACGTTCAAATCATTAATGGCAAGAGTGATTATGCAGGCGCGAAGGTACTGTAAATGCAAATAAGTTTGACAGAAGATCAAAAATACATACCATAGTGCAAGCCTCCCATCCGTGTTTACTGATAATGCGGAAGACTTCTCGTCTGACTTCAGCGTCTTTTAGTGGATCACCCATTTCCGTTCTGAACACGTCGCGGTCTTGAAGAAGCTTCACGGCGACTGGACGCTTTGTTAAGCAAATTGTTGACAGTGGCACGTCCTCAACGTCGAATTTAATACCAAATGCGTTTGCGATTGTCAAAATCTGATTCATATTGTAGTCGTTCCACTTTTTGAAAGCATATTTCCGAACAATTTTTTCAACCACGTTAGCAATACGTTCAACATATTCGGCAATGTGTCCGAGTCCTTCAATTAGCATGAGAAAGCTATGAATATGATTTTGCCGAGCATTTTTATAATCAAACTTTTCGATCCATTTACAGAGATCTCCCTTCGAATAAATGTCCGAAATGGCAAGAATGGCCGCAACGGCATGCGATCGGAGAGTTTCTCGCTTCTCTCGTAAAGCAATTTCCAGAAGAGGTGGTACGAATGGACGGAGTGGATACAACTCAGTAGACGAAGCGGGAGTGTAGAGATGAGTGAGAAGAATGAGAGGTGGAAGCAGAGAGAACTCGGATCGTTCTATGAGCAGCTGATTGTATAGATAGCTGTAGAGGGATGGGAACTTCGAAAAAAATTCGTAATTGCTCTTCCTGTTCTTGGGGTCTACTGACAACGTTTTTTGAGCTGTTCTCGTCACTCCGAATATTTTCGTCAGGAGTGCAGCGAATAATTGTGATGCCGCATTCCGTTCACTCCATTCGGCTCGACAAGAATCGATTGCAACGAAAAGCGTCCGCTCGTAACAAAAAACAGCTCTTTCGTGCAGAGCTGCATTTTGAATTATTGTCTTCATAACATTCATCGAATGGATCATATACTCGCTGGTCTTGCCTTGACGGTTCATGAGTGAATCAACTGCTTTTTTAAGAGCACTGTTCCTTTTTTCTTTAGGTTCTGTAGCAACGATTGCAAATACAAGATGAGGAAGGCCAGCACTTCTTCTGGTAGAGCATAGATTTTTCAAGTCTTTCTCGCCAGATATCGCCGACAAAACATCATCCAGCCAAATATTCGGATCGGGCAAGCCTTCGATACTTGTAGTCCACAAGAACTGGCACAGGTGGGTGAAACCGTCAGTAGCGGATTCGAAAGCACCTCTATGTTTGCATTCGGTTAGTTGAGTCCAATAGTAGAGACCAATCGCTTCGACTTCGTCTCTAGTGACCAGGCTTAACGGTGCTAGCTGAAATAGTGAATGGTGCTAGCTGAAATAGTGAAAAGAAAATTTTTCTTACTGCTTCGATAATCCAGGAAAACATTCCAGACACATGCTTGTGAGCTCGCCAGCAACAAACAAGAAGATGCTGTGAAATTTCAGTCAATGCAGTGGCTGATTCATTGCAGAGCGATTCTGAGATTTCTAGAGGAATGCAGCCCTCCGGGGACATGTTGTATACTACTGGCGTGACAACTGACACGATTTGATGACATATGGGAAGTATGTTATCCAGAATCGAAGTACGATAGAACGAAATTTTCTCCAACGCCGTCTTTTCCCAGCTAGGATTCTTGAGCAATAACTCCAAGATGTTCAAAATTGGATGGAGTGGCAGTTTGGTTATGTTAATCTAAACAAAACAAAAATAGTTTTTGGACTGAAAAAACACTCACCAGATCCTTAGTGGTAGCATCTACCCGATATTTCAAGTCGGTAATGAACCGCTCCAGAAACGCTTCATATCGTTCTGGATTCTTGGCGAGATAATATCGGATACGATATCCGGCTGATAATGAGCTTCTCGATCGAGTCGAATTCATTAACTTCATTGCTTCACTAAGACAAATTTCCTCGTCCAGTTTGACGTTTCCAAAATCCAATTTTTTCAGCATGCTCAGCGCCGTTGATTGAACAATTTCGTATGAGTCGTCAAGGCAATCAACAACCAATGTATGACGGTCTGATCCGAGCGTGCTGTCGAGATTCAGCTTGTCAGCAAAAAGTTCTGGACTTCTATTAATTAAAATAGATAATATTTGATACCTTACTTTTTCCATCAATGATAAAGCTTTCTTTTGTGTAAAGAACGTCAATTTGCATTAAAGCCATGATACGACGAAAATAGCTTCCTTTAGAAGACAATGATTCAAAAGCAAGCTTAGCCATCCATTTTGTAAGTTGAAAGTAAGAATCAGGCACTGGATGAATGTTTGTATCGCCTCCTAGCTTCCATTTCGAGATCGCACGATTGTCATAGTCAAACGTAGAAGAATCAGGGCTGAACGAATCAGAGTCTCTGTCAGACGTCTGAACTGATTTCAGATAGTTTTCGGCAGACGCCCCGAGTCTCTGACACATGCACTTGAATGCAGAAATCAAAGAATGACGAGCACTCGGTGTCTGGAACGTCATGTTTGAGTCCAGGAACGCCTTTATGAATTCGATGTCAGTTTCATTGAATATCAGCGTTTTTCGCGGGTTCTCCACGAGAAGTCGGAATGCAGATAAACGAACCTGAAAAAAAGTTGAGAAAGACTATAAAACTACTGTTCGTACTTCAGAATCAACGTGGAAAATTGCGTTTGACATTAATGTCTCAGACAGGCACTGAGTCCAATGCGAAAAGTCTACAAGATTCAAATGTTCGCCTCGTTTCTCTGGTTTTCGTGGCCACGTTGTTGTTACTAGTGCATGCACGATCTCCAGATGTAATTGCAAGTCGCTGGCCGGTTGTTGACCTGAAACCAGAAATTTAATTTTTTCAACTGAAAAATCTTACCATTCAACTGATTAAGAAGTTGGTTGAGAAATTTTACCGCTGTGTCCGATTGTTTCGAATCGTTGGTCTTTTTCTTGCCCACAGAATCTGACGACTGATATTTTTGCAACATGGGAATAACACGAGTTTTGATGAGTTTCGGGTCCTGTGCAGCTGTACAGCAAAGAAGAAGATCACAATGTAAGTCCCACAGTTCGTCTCGATCAAAAATATTATCAACAATGAGTTGGCCAATGACAGTTGAAAATGAGGGGTTCGTCAGCAATGGATAAACTCTCCGGAAGAAATCTTCCCCGAGGTTAAGGCGCAATGTTGGGCACTGAGCAACAAGATGACTTATGCATTTGAATCTTGATCGGCACAACGAAGTTGGCTCTAGAAGCCACTGTGTGATCTCATTTATCCAGTCACAGTTAGCATGGCTGTCGATAGGTGCTCTTTCGAGACACTCGTTACAGCTTCCAAGATGAAGTGCCAAAAGAGATGTGAACGTTTCAACAGCGTCATAACATGCACAGTCTGCTGAATAGTCCCAGACTCGCTTGATATGAAGAACTATTTTATTCCAATAACGAATAGGGAGCGGTTGTTTGGCAGTTCTGAAGGTTATAGTAAAGAATCTCGCGTTCAGTGGTAGACATACTGAAAGATAATTAGAATTCGCTTCAAGGTGGCAGTCGCGAATATGACGGTGTCACTGTCATTCAGATACTGTTCGGAAGCATTCAGAGTTCGCTCAAGCTCGGAATAGATTTTAGGATTGTCTCCGGCGAACAGTTCTTCTGTGTTGACCTGCAAAATTTTACTTTCTAATAAATTCATCTCGCTTTTCAATAGTTCTCACCCTCGTATGGAGATATCCCAGATCAAGTATGGCCTTTCCGGCCACTCGAACTGGCATCTCTGAAAAAACTAGTAAATATGCGGAAAAGCATTGGTAAGAAAAATTCAATAAAGCGCCGAAAGCAGCGGGAATTGTTTTTAGGACAAGTGTGCGAGAAAGTTTGAAAGCAGCAATGAAAGCGCGCTCTAACGAACAACTTTTTGGCCGCCAGCAAAACAATTCGAATTGATCTGTTCGAATGAGAATTCGTAAAAAAAACCTTATTTAGAAGCACTGTTTGAATTCTCAACCAGAAAATACAAAAGCTTATTTTTTCAGAAAGAATGAGCGATCAGACAACACGTAGGATCCACAAATTAATCAAAATTAATACAAAAACAGAGCACCCGCCTGAACTTGTTGTAAAGTTCGTCAATGATTCAATAATGTTAGACAATAAGATTCAGGGATTATCAGATAAGGTGTGTTGGAGAGATTTAAGATCCGAAAAAGTTTTCTTCAGGAAGTCATCGACGTGTTAATTGCGAGAGATCAAGATCATGAGGCGAGATCAGTCGGCGTCATGTACCATATTCTCACTTGCGGTGAAAACCAAGACTTGTTCGCAAGGGTTATCCTTTTGTCATGTAATCTGTAAAGCACGCAAAAAATTTCAGATGATCCGGTACATCAATGGAGGAGGCGTAGAATACTGGCATACGATACTCTGCAACATGAACATGGCAATATTTGGTATCAATCGCTCGTTCTTCAGAATTGAATACATTTTCAGAACTTTGGCCGTTTATACATTGGCCTTGCAAAGAGCAATTAATGCGGCTGATCAGAGAAGGAGTGAAACAGAATGTAAAGCAGATCGAGAATGTCGTAATGAGTGCGTTCCGAACGACGATGAGTTCCAGCGAATTCACATCGAAGACGCGAGTTCTCACATATGTAAATTTTCGCATGGTTAAAATAAACGAGTATTTAGTTTCCATGTTTTCAGCTGTCTTCGATCATTCGCGAGTACGAAATGTGGTTCAAAGCACAAAAGTCTTGTTCTGCGCTTGTCGCTGCTATATTGAATTGTGTGTCGCACATCATCGTTTCCAGTCCCGCTCCACTATCTAAGGAGGATACTTTTCGCGAAAACATGATCAATTTTATTCATTGGGTGATCAAGTAAAAATTGCTTTCTGGTAGCTAAAAGTATAACAACTTTTAGAACGAGGAAAGGTGATTGTGGCGCTCTCGGTCGCGATTTTGTGTTGATTCTTATCAGATTGGGAAGAATACCTCAAATTGAAGGTATTTGGAAAGAGTTGATACAAAGTCCTGGAAACTACGGAGTATCTAGCCTTGAAGATTATTTGGCTAAACCAAACATGCTTCAACAAGTGAGATTAAGCATTGAGCTGATGCGGAGAATTGACTTCGTTGTTCATCATGGAGGAAAGAACATGCCAATTTATTTCACATGGCTGGTACAAAAGTTCTTCCGGTTTAATGACGGGTTGGGTTTACGAGCTGAGTGTGTACGGTACCTTGTGAATATGCAATTTGAAGCTGGAAAGGCTTCGCCGAATACGTTCGAGAATCGAATTCAACTTCTTCATCTTCTTGTTTCTACTGCTCCGGTCAGTTTTCACAGTTAGTATGTTATGAGTGCATGAAAGAAAACCAGTTTTTCCTTTTTTTTCCTGTTGTGGTCTTCCCGACTGAATGAGCACATTAGGATAGCAATTCTCTTTTACAGAGCGGTCCAGATCAACAATGGCTGAAGTTGTGTCTTTTCATTGACTGGTTTGGCTGTGACGAGAGAAATCCAGTTAACCTCAATAATATTGAACTCCCACTTTATGTAGTCAGGTTTGTTAGAAATGTTAAATCTGAATAGTGTTCATCATAAAAATTTAGACACGCGCTTTTTCTACAAGCACAACCACCACACCCAAACAATCTAATTCAAGCTTCTCAGTGCTCCGCGTTTGCCAATTCTCTTTTGGAATTTGTTTGCAAGGTGACCTATGCGTCTAAGCATCTGCAAATGATCAACCATGTTTTTACAGAGTGCCGACCATATGTTGCCAGTTTATTCCGACATTATTAAGAAAAACTTGAATCTTGCCATGAAAGTTAGCAGAGACAGAATAACAAATGGCGTTGCTCAGATTCTGGAACACCACAAGATTGATCGGCGAGTCAGTGAACTTATCAGACTGACATGGCCAGATTTTGTTAGAGTCCCGTAAGTCACCTTGGCTAACAATCCCAAATCTCTTTCTTTAACAGAGTCTCTCGAACTGCATCTCCAGTACCAGTCGCACCAGCACCGCTTCCTAAACTGAAAAAGAAGTCGGTGGACGAGAAAAAGCAGTCGCCATTTGCAACACTGGAAACGGAAGAGTCTTCTGTGGCAACTGGTAACGTAGTGAAGCTGGAAAAAGAGAATTTGCGAAAAGAAAAACAAGATAAAGAGGAGAATGAGTTGATATCGTCGATAAAGCTTCTGAAAGGAGATGTCAAGACAAAAATGGAGGCCTTGAAAACGCAGTGGAAAGAATTCAATGACAATGCAGACAAATGTGAAGCAGTTGAAGGTGTTTTGAATACGATGTTGAGCACTGATGACACGTTCGATGATGCCCAACAAGAACTGTCTGCTCAATGTCTTCTTGGAATTATGGGCTCTGCCGTTGTCGATGAAAAGTCGCTTCTGAGTGACGGTGACGGAGAAGAAGCCTTCACTCATCCCATCTATTCGTTCTTGAAAATGCTCTGGTAATTCCAATTCCTCAAAGCAGATGGTGTAGGTATTGTTTTAAGCTCTCCCACGAGTTCCGATGAGTCTTCCGCTGAAATTATGACGAATCTCATGGCGGCGATGAGGGAAAAAGATTCAAGGTTGACCTACGTGTTATTGTATTTCATCAAAGGAGCTGGTGTACGTCCGAAAGAAGCTTGTGAGAGCTATAGAGAAGTGGCGAGAATAATGGACAGGGGTGTTGACGAGATGCTCGCATCGGATCTGCAGATGTGTGCGGTGAACGACAACCGTCTTTTCGCATATCTTGTACCGTTTGTCTTCGCTAATTTTGAGGAAGAAGTAATGCAATCTCCTGAACTTTTGCAAACCTTGTGCGCTAATGCGGATGCTATGCAACTAAGATCTTTTATATCGGACATCGTCAGGTTTTATTAGTGACGCAGTATTCGGTTTAACCCTTCTAATTTCAGAGAAGAAATTAAAATATTCAGAAAGGATACTTTTCCGAAGATACTCATGGCGTCAGTGGAGTGGGCGACCACGGCTCAATGGGTCTTCTGGCACTTGATCAACGCGGATGGAGTACCAATTGAATGGTTTTTGACCAGTATTCCTAAACTGGATCCAACGAAACACGATGAAGCTATTTCTAACATTCTGTTGATGATGAAACGAATGGGTTTTGAATTGTTATCCTTTTTTATAGATTACATCCAATTTCTAGATCGAGAACCGTGGAATGGGTTAATTAGAGCGTTATTTAATAGAGTTCCAAACAGGGATGACAACTTCACAGCCGATGCTTTGAAAGTCTTGGTCGAAGATACGGATCAGTGTCATAAAGTGGCAGAGCTTGTAGCACAGACGATCAAAAAACTAATTGGAGTGGGTCGAAACAGATTGTTTTACCTCGTTTTTATATTCAGAGCAACGAAATTATGGGGGTAGGCTTGCGACTTCAAAAGAAGGGAACTCCTGTCAAGCTCACACTGCAACAAGTTCTCGAACACTTGCAGTTGTTCAGCAGTACTTACTTGCAGAAAAAACAGCGAGCTGTAGAGACTTTCATGGCAAGAAGTCACATGCAAGATGCTTTTGCTTCTATCAAGATGTAAGTTCAGTTTAGGAGATTTTGGCATAATTTGGAATTCAGAAACGACAAATGCACCGTGCTTCTGAAGAAATACAGCAACTTAATCGGAGCAATGGATATAATTGCACAAGATTCGAAGGAAATGTCTTCGTCCAGAACACTCCGAGGAAACCGGTAATTATTTTCGAATTGTGTGACAGTTTTTTTCTTTGATTACAGGCAAGGTAGCAACAGTGGTGGAGACAAACAAACGCTACAGCAAAAGCGAAAGGCTAGTGATACTGATGTAAGTATCTCATGATGAGGTTATTTGGAAAATATTTTAAGATTTTCCGATTGGACCAGAACTTTATGGGGCTATTCAGCGTATGTTTGTTTTCCGTTTTCCGTTTTTTTTACATAGTTTTTTGACGTAAAAAAACGGAAAACGATCATTTTTTTCACAGTCTGAATAACCCCATTACAGGCATGGCATGAATTATGTTGGGTCCAAGTTTCAAGTAAATTACTTCTAGGGGTCATATTGGTCATACATGTTTAACAGAAAATACAATAAAAGGAAGCCTGGATAACTCTGGCATTGCGTTATTAATCTAATCGTAGTCTACTCGAGTTATACGGCGGCCTAATAAGATTGATATGACACCTAATTAGATTAATAAATTGTCTAGCTAGATTAATAAATCTTCTAATTAGATTAATAAGTGCTCAAATCAAGTTTCACGCCAACCGTCTGCTGGCTCAAATCTCGATTGCGCCAAGAAAAAACAGTCCAATCTATTATAGGGGCACCGGACAGAAAAGGCGCGCTGTTCGCAATCTGGCAGAATTTCTAGGCCGCGAAGTAATTTTCCACTGAAAACGTGGCCTAACTTTTCAAACTCGGCCCCAAGGTCGCTCAATTTGCACTGCAAAAAGAGTTTCTCAACAGAGCGCTATTTCTGTTCGGTGCCCCTATAATAATTAGGTCGCGTTTAGATCAGTAACTTTCTAATTAGATTAATATCGAATTGCCAGAGTAAGCATTTTTGGAAAATTATTTATCCTTTTCCACAAGGGGGAGTGTCTTATGGTTGCCACTGGTTCGGAAATTTCAATCCGATTTTTTTGGCGTTTCTCAAACATCCCGAACCTATGTGCGGCTGGCACAGTGCCAGGCGATACGTAGTGTATTGTTCAATGGAGCGCACTTGCGGTACATACGCTTCAACTCGCCGTGAGATCAGATGATAGGAATGAAACACGGACCCAAGATATTTCAATCCAAGTCCAAGAAGCCTGCAAAGTTTGGATCCAATCGGAATAAGTCCTGGCCCTAGAAAAGCCCGGGTCGGTAAATTGTCCAGCCTGGTCATCATAGTAAACGGATTATAACATCCTCCTCTTCAGGATGACCAAAATAACAAAAAAAGGAAGTTACACAAGGATGTTATCCACTCGAGTGATTCGGACTCTGACTAAGGATTCTTATGCAAAATGAAGAAATGGTGATTTCTCATGATAGATTTGTCATTATCGCCACCCAGATCTTCTCCGTCTGTCAATCGTTTCCTTTCCGAGTGTCCAGTATCAACATTCTTCTATCCACTGCCCGTCTCGATCTCCTGTTCGCCCAAAATATTTCGCCTATTTGTGTGACTCTGTGTCTCTTCCCATGTACGTCTGCGTCTTTCGTGTTTCAACTCCTGACCACGGTTTCGTGGACACACAGAAGTCCCGTCACACAATCAAAAGAATGAGCTGTGCTGCAGAATCTTTTCCTCACTCTTCATAATTAATGTCACATGCACCTGGTTGTCTGATTTTTTTTTATGTTCTAGAGCGAAAACTGGAATGGTTTGCCCCATCCTTGTCTCCATATAGTTACCGTTTGGCGACACTTACAAAAAGAGAAGAGTAGGGAAAGACTGATCGATGATCAACATCGATTTTCTATCTCTTTATTTCACACGAACGTTATTTTTCACATTAAGGATGTAGTAACTAGTCATACTTCCTCTCGTATTTCGAAATATAAAAGTCGACAGGTCAAATAATAGAAACTAGCTAATGGTACATGTTTGCCTATCACTCGTTACTGTTTTCGCATTTAATTTTTGGAATATCTCATTTTACCATTTTCACTGTTCTAAGTGAAAAGTGGCACCGCGTGCTCCTTTCTGACACTCCCTCTTTTTCTTACACTCACATTGTGTCAATCTACACCTTTTTTTTCGATTTCATATTTGTGTAATATGAAGCTCAGAATAATAATTATTTCATTTAAAATGGTTAGTCGCTTCGAATCTCAAACAATGGATTCCAATTGCTTCGTCTAACCACTTATATTCTCAAAGTGAACACGTTTTTAATATTTATTGTTTTAAGATTTTTCTTAGTTTTATATCTGTTTTCCACGCGGACTCGTCTATGCGCTGATTCTGGACGAAAATTGTTCATTTTATTTTCTGAGTATACGCTTTCAATGGCCATTCAATCGGCTATACACGGATATCCAGCCAACACAGATGCCGTAAGTTCCAGAAAGTAAAGAAAGTTGGATGAATTGTTAAATTCTCAGGAAACTGAGCTCGTGCGGGTCCGACTCCAACGAGGTATTAAACTTGGAAAACGAGATCTGTTTGGTGTGATTTCCCCTTACTGTGTTGTTCGATTAGAGAATGCCAACGGGGATACCGTAGACGAAGTGCAAATAGAGACCAAGAAAAAGGTTTGCATTTGGTTACTCGCTACTTTAGAACAATTTTCTCAGACACGGAATCCCATGTGGAACAGTGTGTTCACATTTCGGTGCACGCACACTTGTCTGATCAAAATATTAATTTACGATGAAAATCGGCTGCGAAAAGACGTTCTAATTGGTATTGTGAGCAAACAGTTGGGAGATGGGAAAATAACTTACCTGGCGACGAATCCCGAAGAATATCCTCTACAAATGAGCGTTCCATCAAAGGGAAAGTGAGTTTATTTACTTTTCTCCATACTTGCAACCGGTCGGTCGGAATATTTATTTGAAGTCTGGTCGCGAGCGCTCAGGGGGTAAGCCTTTTTGTGATTTTCATTTCCAAAAAATGTGATTTTCCCAAATACGTTTTCCGGCTCGAGCTACTTAACTGATTTAAACGAACAGTTGTTTCCAGAAACATCGGCTCTCTGTTTTTGAGCTTCCAGTTCCTGCAGTCATCATCCGAAAACTCTCCCAGTGAGTCTTCCAACGATCTACAGCAAGCGACAACTGAAATGCCGCAAGGATGGGAAGAACGGGAAGATGGCAACGGTCGGACTCTCTATGTGAATCATGCACTCAGAACCACACAGTTCACAAGACCAGATGGGACCTCCAAGTGAACAAAAATTCCTGTATTCCTCTTTCATCTCTCCCTTATTCCAGTGATAATTCGAACGCTGTCACTGAGCAGTCTGTCATCGAAGAAACACGTCGGCGCCGTGATAATTACGAACACCGCAGCCAGGTCACAGACGAGTCACCGGATCCTTCTGTTGTCAGCAACGAATTGACTGCAGTAAGCTGATTATAAATTTAAATTCCATCGAAATAGCCGAAACTGTTGAAAAAGAGGCCCGCTGCGCGGGCCGAGCTATCGCTTGAAAGCGGCTACGCCGCTTGTTTCTTTTTTATAACCGTTTGAAAGTTCACCTTTGATTTCTTAATTTCTCTGTCACAATTTTTCGTTTTAGAAATGAGAAAGTGTCTGGACAAACGTAGAAAGAAAGAAAGAAACGGACAGACCCCGCTAGCTTTTTATCAGATAAGAATGATGATCATCATTCTTATTTAATAAAAAGCTAACGGGGTCTGTCCCTCTGTTTATTTTTTTTCTTGGTTTGTCCGGAGAAATTAAGAAATGAACACGTGAACTTTCAAACGGAGGCTACCCCGAATCAGAACTGTCCCGTATCAGAACTGTGCCGAATCAGAACTGTTCGAATCAGGACTGTCCCGAATCAGAACTGTCCCGGAGCAGAACTGTGCCGAATCAGAACTGTTCGAATCATGACTGTCCCGAATCATGACTGTCCCGAATCAGAACTGTCCCGGATCAGAACCGATCGGCAGGTGGTTCTTGTTACATGAAGTTATGTTTTGACCGGTTCTGATCCGGGACAGTTCTGATTCAAACGGTTCTGATTCGGGGTAGCCTCAAGGTTTCAGAACTATTTTCTTTGAAAAATGAAAAAGTAACCAGGCAAAAAGAGAAAAAAAGAAAGAAATGGACGGACTCCGCTCAGGTAAATCGTTTCTAATCTAGCTAGCTAATACACGTTTCTAACCGGACCTAGTTAGATTGCTAATTTACTTTGATTAGATTGCAAATTCGTCTAACCAGACTGAAAAATTTTCTAATTTGATGGGCGCAGCTAATTAGAGTGCAAAAAAACTGATATTAGATTCAAAATTTAGCCAATTAAATTAAAATTTCGGGCAAACCTAGCTAGATTATGTTTAGATTGCAAAATCAGCTAGCTAGATTCAGAAATCGTTAGCAATCTAACTTGGTCCGGTTAGAAACGAGAACTAGCTAGTTAGATTAGAAACGATTTGCCTGAGCGTTAGGTTTTGAACATTATTTTTTATTAACAAGAATGATAGTGCTTCGTAAAACTTCGAACTGTAGTATCGAAACATGCATCTCGAAAGGTGGGATCAAGAACAAAAACAGAATTTTTAGAGTGTTCACAATTTCTTTATCAGCATTGTGGTCTGGCTCTAACTTGCCAGTATTGTGCAGTAGCTATGTAGTTGTACAAATATTTGAGGCAGTCGAAAAGTGAAGGTCTATTGCTAGCATCATGCTCCGTAGTTCGTCTCACGCGGGTGTCTCAAGCCGGTTTTCATTCTTTTCCTGCTCTCTGCGCATTGTTCTCCCGTTTCCCACTTTTCACTAACAAAGCCGAATATGAATTTTAGTCTCAAACCTGATACTTGAAATTATGAAATTCTCTGTGAATTTGTTCTGAATTCCCAAAAGTTTTCGTACTTCAAGTACATAAGCCTATTTGAAAAGCAAGGATTTGCCACTGAATTGTTGAGGCGCATAATGTAATGTGTTGTACTTTCTGAAAGTTCAAACTGCCTTGGGCAGTGACTCCGCCACTTTTTGCTTTTTGTCTTTTTCTTTTCCAAAAAGGCAATTTTCTAGCTTTTGTGCTAAGTTTTCATTTTGCTGCTACATCGATAGCTATCAGATGACAATTCCCACTAAGTTGATTCTCGAAACATTCTGATGAAAAATTTTCAGATCGACAACGCGATGCGTGCCAACTTCGAACAGGCTGGGAATGACGAGGATGAAGACGAAGTGAGATTACCTGACGGCTGGGATATGCAGGTGGCTCCGAACGGACGGACGTTTTTCATTGATCACCGCACGAAAACCACTACGTGGACTGATCCGAGAACTGGAATCGCAGCCAGAATGCCGATGCGAGGAAAGACAGATGATGAAATTGGAGCTCTACCACCAGGATGGGAACAGAGAGTTCATGTAGATGGCCGCGTCTTCTTCATAGATCACAACAGAAGACGTACACAGTGGGAAGATCCCAGATTCGAAAATGAAAGCATTGCGGGACCAGCAGTACCGTATTCTCGAGATTATAAGAGAAAGGTTCTTAGAAACATCCTGTTATGAGGTTATTCATAGGATGTTTTTTACATTGCTGAAATAAGTTTTTGACATAAAAACAAAAAAACATGCGCTGAATAACCTCATAGTAATAAATAGTAGCAATGTTTTTAGGTGGAATACCTTCGATCCCGTCTACCGAAACCGAACAGCAGTAGCGGGAAGTGTGACATGGTTGTTCATCGTGACACTCTGTTCGAGGATTCTTATAGACATATTATGGACAAGGTTTCGTCTTTCTTGAAAAAAAACTGTCATTATTTCGTTCAGAAGGACTATGACCTCAGAAACAAACTTTGGATTGAGTTCTTTGGTGAAACAGGATTGGATTACGGTGGTGTGACCAGAGAATGGTTCTTCCTTCTCTCTCACCAAATTTTTAATCCTTACTACGGACTTTTCGAGTACTCGGCTACGTAAGGTTGATCGTCATATCTTCTATTTGGTTATTTTTCTCAGGGATAACTATACACTTCAAATCAATCCGCACTCGGAAGCATGCAATCCTGAGCATCTTTCTTATTTCCACTTCATTGGCCGCATAATCGGAATGGCCATCTACCACGGCAAGCTTCTAGACGCTTTTTTCATTCGGCCTTTCTACAAAATGATGCTGGGCAAAAAAATTACGTTGTTTGACATGGAATCTGTGGATAACGCTTACTACAACTCGCTCATTTATGTGAAAGATAATGATCCAGCAGATCTGGAGTTGACATTCACCCTGGACGACTCCATTTTCGGAGAAACTCAAACTGTTGAGCTGGTACCAAGTGGTGCGGTTATTCCGGTCACTGAGGATAATAAAGAGGAGTACATAGAAGCCGTCATTAGCTGGAGATTTGTAAATCGCATCGAAGCACAGATGAATCACATATTGAAAGGAATTCAAGAAGTTTGTAGACTCAAACGCCTTTATCTACTCATAATAGTAATTTGTAGGTTGTGCCTTCAAATCTTTTGCGACTTTTTGATGCAAACGAACTTGAACTGCTGATGTGCGGTCTCCAGAAAATTGACGTGAAAGATTGGAAAGCAAATACAATTTATAAAGGCGGCTATGGTCCTAGCAGTCAGGTCGTCCATAACTTCTGGAAGTGCATTTTATCGTTTGATAATGAAATGCGCGCTAGAGTTCTTCAATTCGTTTCTGGAACATCGAGAGTTCCAATGAACGGGTTCCGAGAACTTTATGGATCCAATGGACTACAGAAGTTTACTATTGAACGCTGGGGAAGCCCTGATATGCTGCCTCGAGCTCACACTTGGTGTGTTTTCGGAGACGAGAAATGATCCATTGTTATCTTTTTCAGCTTCAATCGCCTCGATCTCCCGCCTTACACGACTTTCAAAGAGCTCAAATCGAAACTTCTGACAGCTATCGAAAATTCGGAAATCTTCTCCGGTGTTGATTGACCACATCTCCATCGACATGGTTCTGCCTCATCTGCATCTCTCCCTTGCCATCATAATTCATTATTTTCATTTCCGATCCATTCATCCCATGCCATTATGAAAGCACTCTGCTGATATGTGATTGTACGTCTTTTAAACAGTCTACAGGTATTCTTGCTCGGAATAAACTGGATCAGAGCTATTTTGATTTTGTTTTAGTTGTGAAATAATTTCTTCTGATAAAAACCATGATTTCGTACGTTTTGGCCATTGCTTTTGTTGAAAACGAGATTCGACAGATGATGAGTCAGCTGAGCTCAGTGACCCTCTCTCGGACCACAGTAGACATGTGGCTAGCTGGTGCAACAACTGAGCGAATGGTTGTGTGACTGAGCACTCTGCGTTCTCTTGTGGAGGCTGTACTATTGAATAGTGAGGCTGACTGTCTGAGTCTCGCCGGTCATTATCCCTCTTTCTTTCGCTCACTGGTGGAGGACAACGCTCTT
The DNA here is from genome assembly GCA_946814055.1 of Caenorhabditis sp. 36 PRJEB53466. Taxonomy (NCBI): domain Eukaryota; kingdom Metazoa; phylum Nematoda; class Chromadorea; order Rhabditida; family Rhabditidae; genus Caenorhabditis; species Caenorhabditis sp. 36 PRJEB53466. The sequence goes on from CAMPFS010000001.1 coordinate 9,224,412, forward strand.
CTCTGCATCATCACGCACCATTGCGCGCCGGAACGACCTCCCGTTCACCCGTTTCGCTTGTCTCGGTATCTGCTTTTCTGCTATTTCCTGTCGGCAGCAAATAAGAAGAGGTTCTTTGTCACAATGACCACGTGGAATCTGCTTCTAGTTTTTTCTTTATTTTATACTGCGAGCACTTTCTATGCAGCAACTTTCAACAGGAATACTTTGCTCTCGTTAGCGTTGATAGTTTCCTTAAAAGTTTGAAGGTGGCCGTGGCCTATCGTTTTCCGTCCGCTGCATTCATCTTCCGATTTTGTTTTCTGAAAACATTTTGTTACCAGAAAACCTCTTAGTATTTCTCTTTCGAACGCATTCAAAATCAATAACGCTGTTATAGCGCTATTAATAGTAATATAAGTCTGTTGAGACGACGCAGCGACTGTTGGCCAAAATCGATCGATATTGCTCTGGTAAATATTTCCTTTTCGATCAAAAATAGAAGTCCACTTCACTTATGAATATATTTACGTGATTTTAAAATCAGAAAACCTCGATTTTTACTCTAATACAGTCGAAGTTCGAGATTTTCCAGTCTGATCTCAAGCATTTAGTCTTCGAATCGACGGTTTTAAGATCTTTAAAATCACGAGACTTTGACCGTTGCGTGGACAAACAAGCGGTGAAGCCGCTTTCGAGCGTCAGCTAGGACGCGCAGCGGGCCTAGTTTTAGAAAGTCTTGTATTTTTACAGATATCTTATTAGCTGAGCACATTACAATACGCTAGGTATCAAATATATCAGCATTTGATCTGGAACAATTCACCAGAGAGTCTAGACTATGCTCCTTTTCTGACATGTCTTTTTGCCTTACCCATTAAAAAATTTGTGACAATAAACTATGCAGTAGAAAACTAAAAACTGCAGTCTCGCTAGTCTACATTTCTTATCACGGGAAAATAACGATCGTATTCCTTTCGTTCCAAGCCGAACATCATCCGCACGCTGACCTGATCTATTTGTTCTATCATCCCCTCTGTTATCCGTCAGTATGTCGTCAAACTTCTCTAAAACTTTCTCGCAGTGGGTTCTGCTATTATCTTCAGTGCCGTTTTACAGAAGAGTATATTGTAAAGTCCCTATAATTCTCATGCATGCCAAATAATCGGTGCTGTAATCAAGTACTGGTTGATAACGGGGTAAAGTGTTTTTATAATTTTCGAGGAAATTTTTGCTATTCAGAGTTCGTAATGGGTTGTTTGTTTTCAAAGGAGAGAAGATCAGGCGGAAGTGAAGTGGGATTGTCAGATCGGATAGATGCCTCCAGGTATCCAATCGGCTTGTAGCTCAATCCTAAATGTCCTTCTATAGATTCACTGTTCCGCCGCAACAAACAGTTTTTCACGTAAACAATGGAGGGAACGAAGGAACAGTATCCATGACTGGGAACAGTGATGCTGGACTTAGTGGAAGACCGACAGGTAAAGTAAAAAATAAAATAACTGGATACCAATTTTCTTTTTCTCAGAACGAGACACCCTTGTTGCACTATACCCATATGACTCAAGAGCGGACGGGGATCTCAGCTTCCAGAAAGGCGATGTGATGTTCTTGTTAGACCACAGTAACTGCGACTGGTGGTATGTTCGGCATCAACGAACTGGACAAACGGGATATGTTCCACGAAACTTTGTCGCAAGACAACAGACAATTGAAAGCGAAGAGTAGGTTCATATTTTGAAGGCAGTTATACCGAGTGCATCAGTTTTGCAGGTGGTATGCTGGAAAAATTCCAAGAAATCGAGCAGAACGCCTTGTCCTTTCTTCGAATTTACCCAAGGGAACCTTTCTGATCCGAGAAAGAGAAGCAGATACGCGAGAGTTTGCTCTTACAATTAGAGATGCAGACGATTCGAGAAGTGGTGGTAAGAATCATAAAGAAATTCAATTTCCCTCCCAAATCTCCGTTTTTTCCAGGTACAGTGAAGCATTACAAAATCAAAAGGCTGGATCATGATCAAGGATACTTCATCACTACTCGGAGAACATTCAGATCGCTTCAAGACCTCGTCAGATATTACTCTGACATGGCGGACGGACTCTGCTGTCAGCTGACTTTCCCTGCCCCACGGCTTGCTCCGACTCGACCAGATTTGTCCCACGATACTCAAAACAACTGGGAAATCCCTCGGAATCAATTGCACTTGAAGCGAAAGCTGGGCGACGGAAACTTCGGAGAAGTCTGGTATGGAAAGTGGAGAGGAATAGTTGAAGTTGCAATAAAAACTATGAAACCTGGAACAATGTCCCCTGAAGCATTCCTTCAGTAAGTTCCAATATGAGAGGCTCGCTCAAATAATTGTTTTGTAGAGAAGCACAGATAATGAAACAATGTGACCATCCGAACCTCGTTAAATTGTATGCTGTTTGCACCAGAGAAGAGCCATTCTACATTATCACAGAGTATATGGTCAATGGCTCCCTTCTTCATTACCTCCGAAATGATGGAAGCACTCTCGGCATACAGGCTCTGGTCGACATGGCTGCACAGATAGCAAACGGCATGATGTACCTGGAAGAGCGAAAATTGGTGCATCGAGATCTTGCAGCTAGAAATGTACTAGTCGGAGATAAAATTTCTGGTGTTCCCGTTGTGAAAGTAGCTGACTTCGGTCTTGCACGAAAACTAATGGAAGAAGATATTTACGAAGCTCGTACAGGAGCCAAGTTCCCAATCAAATGGACCGCTCCCGAGGCAGCAACGTGTGGAAATTTCACTGTTAAAAGTGACGTGTGGTCGTACGGAATTCTTTTGTATGAGATCATGACAAAAGGGCAGGTTCCATATCCAGGTAATATTCTCGTTTCTACATAATTTTTTGAACAAATTAATTGTTTCAGGAATGCATAATCGGGAAGTTGTTGAGCAAGTCGAGCTGGGTTACCGCATGCCAATGCCGCGCGGCTGCCCTGAACAAATTTATGAGGAAGTCATGCTGAAGTGTTGGGATAAGAATCCGGAGCGTCGGCCTACATTCGACACACTTTATCATTTCTTCGATGATTACTTCGTGTCAACTCAGCCGAACTATGCACCACCAAGCGCATGAAACTTAATACGGAAGCGCCACTACTCTGTGACATTCGCGGCGCAAAAAAAAACGTGAAAATGCAATTCCTTCAATCTCAATTCTCATCGCGGGATAAGTGTCGGTTCGATCAGTAACATCTACTTACTTCCTCTCATACTTGTCCTCATGAAGAAAATAATGTCACGTTCCATACATACACATGTATTCATAATTTATGTCCCTTGTTTTTATAATTTTTGATTTTGCCAAATGAAACATAATATAAATAATACAGTATGATTTACATTTCTCGGAATGTACCTACGATTCTTTGCTCTTTTTGTTGTGCTTTTGAGTATGTCTGCCTTATCTGTTCTCATTGCGAGGTATTTTGAACAGACAGTTTGCTAGTTCAGACGCGTGCCAAACTGATAAAGAATGCAGGTGGCGATAATAATTAGAATTGAATGTTATTTTCGCAACTTCCGGTACATGTAGTTCGACGCCGCTCCCTAGTGTTCATCGTCATCCAAGTATTTTGGTCGTGTACGAAAGTTTTGAAAATGAGGGTGGCCTCTTGGGAGGAGCCGTGAGTTTCGTTCAAGTGTTAGGAGTGCCGTTTTAGCTCCGAAAGAGGGAAGGGCGCCAGTACATTTTTCATCAAATGTACTAGTCCGTAGATATGCACCAGCAACAATTCAATCCAACATTCAGATGTTATATAATTCTGACCAGTTTCTCAAAAGCCAAAAGGTGCGGTTTAGGCTGGTCAAACAGGCGATTCTAGGAGCCTGCGCCTGTCCTTTTAACGGAAGAACGGTGTCAAAAAACAGTGGAAAAAACAGGCGCCTGTTCGACCAGCCTAGTGCGGTGTCTTCTGCTTCCAGGCATTGATACGTACTTCTTGCCGTTTTCATAGCTAGTTTCCTTCCTCGGCAACCCTTCTCTTCTGCAGTCTTTTAATCCTTGTACCACGAGCACTGCACTTCATTTTATTTTTCTTACTAAAAACCAATGTGCACCGCGACCTCATTCGTTTGCTTTCTCTGTAGTTTTTTTTTTCTAGAATTCAATCATTGCAATCTCTCCCAATATTAGACGACGTTAATCGGACTAAATTTGATTCGTTTCTCTGATTCTCCTCCAAGCTGTCTCTTTTTCATTCTCGGAAATGTGTGAAAGGCTATTTCAGACTGGTCTCTTTCATGAGAAGTTCGTAAAATGGGAGGAGAGAGAGGTATGTTCTCCGGGCAAGCATTCCCAAAAGCTCTCTAGCAATTCTAGTTTATTCAAACTTCACAAATGATATCGCACTTTTCGTAATGAACATCCTGGGCGGTACTCCGACGATTTATTACACCAAGCCAGACTCTAGAGCCGGGAAGAGAAGAAGAAGAGAGATTGGTCAATTTAGTGTGTACTTGTGTTGCAGCTGACTCATTTTCGTATCATCGATCGGTTTACGACGAACACGCAGGGGAACGACGGCCGCTTGTAGACAACCTGCAATCCCGATACAGTTCAGAGAGTTACCGACCACACAGACCATATAGGTGTCCCGGTGATTACGGGGTAAGCTTGATGAAATGGGTAGTCAAATAAACCATTTTATCAGATGGAAAAGAACAAGGCGGATCCTCGGACAGCTCCCGAAGGACACCCTTCATTTCATCAGAATCCGCTCACCACCAACAGTCCCCTTGTTCTCTCTGATGACGAGGAAGATTCCATCAATTGTTCTCCGTGCTGCGATAACCCGAATATCAGGTTCGGGTTACCTTATCAAATCGCTCCCCACCGAGCTTCGTAATCACCCCCTAGGGTGATTACGAAGCCTGGAAATCCTGGAATCACCCGAAGGAAAGAAAGAAATGGACAGACTCGCTTTTTACTAAATAAGAATGATGATGATGATTTGTATCTTGGTTTGTCCGCACACGCTTTCATTTCTAGAACTGAAAAAGATGTGGACATTCGAACGGTTTTGCAAAGCAATAAAGCGGTGCGGGCCCAGGTTCGAAGTCTTGTAAAGTATTATGATTTGGAATCTGGGCGAAAGCCAAACAAATGGAATGTCTTTCGATTATTATAGGGGCACCGCACAGAAATGGCGCTCTATTCAGAAACTCTTTTTGCAGTGCAAATTGAGCGACCTCGGGGCCGAGTTTGAAAAGTTAGGCCACGTTTTCAGTGGAAAAACACTTCGCGGCCTAGAAGTTCGGCCAGATTGCGAACAGAACGCCATTTCTGTGAGATGCCCCTATAATATCTGTGAAAATATCGTGAACAGAGTTGAGCGGAATAGGTTTTTTGTAAAAGCGGAAAGCGGAGGCGGAATTCAAAATTTTTGGCGGAAGGCGAAAGCGGAGGCAGAATTCAAATTTGTTTGGCGGAAGGCGGAGGACGGAGGCGGGATCAGAAAAGTGTCAGAGGCGTAAGGCGGAAAGCGGAAGGCGGACTCAGGTAAATCGTTTCTAATCTAGCATTCGAGTTTCTAACCGGACCTAGTTTGATTGCTAATTTACTGCGACTATTATAGGGGCACCGGACAGAAAGGGCGCGCTGTTCGCAATCTGGCCGAATTTCTAGGCCGCGAAGTATTTTTCCACTGAAAACGTGGCCTAAATTATCAAACTCGGCCCGAGGTCGCTCAATTTGCACTGCAAAAAGAGTTTCTCAACAGAGCGCCATTTCTGTGCGGTGCCCCTATAATAGATTGCAAATTCGTCTAACTAGACTGATAAATTTTCTAATTAGATTGGCGAAGCTAATCGGATTGCTAATACACTGCTATTAAATTCAAAATTTATCTAATTAGATTAACATTTCGGTCAAACCTAGCTAGATTATGCTTAGATTGCAAAATCAGCTAGCTAGATTCAGAAATCTTTAGCAATCTAACTAGGTCCGGTTAGAAACGAGAACTAGCTAGTTAGATTAGAAACGATTTGCCTGAGGAATTCCGCTCAACTCTGATCGTGAACAATTGAAAACAAAACGTTTTTCAAAAAGACGCTCGCTGCGAGACCCTCCAAAGAGCTGTGTGATGCGCTCTGATAGTGAGCAAGGTAAAATTGACCATAAAACCCCCGTATTTTTTTCCCTAGTACTCTCAAACGGTTTGTGCTACTGATTATTTCTCGTAGTCTGTGCGATTGAATGTCTGCGTCTCTTCACTGTGCACTGCTGCCGTTGATAAAAAAGACATCAAAGTATAAGTGGGAGCTTTGGAACTACAGTGTGCTGTCACCAAATGCTTAAAAACTCGGCAGAGATACGGTACTTTCTTTATGGAGCTTTGCTGAAAATCTTTTTGAGAGAAACAAGAAAATTGCATGACTTCCCATGTTTGGCATCATCTTCTTGTGCAAATATGGTTTTTCAGCAGAACATTCAAAGCGCTACTTCTCGGTCAAATTCTTTCGTTGTGTCTTTGTGGAACAGGCGTATCTAGTCAACTTTTAGTGGACAGGAACATTCATGCACCAGCTGGTAAGGAAAATTCCACGAAGATTAATTGTACAAATATTACAGCTCAATCTTTTACCAATTACTTCTTACTCTGTTTTGTCTATTGCATTTCATTAGCATGTAAGCCAGATGAAAAAGGATTGGTATATGTGCTACGCAAACGAGGATGGAGGTACCTTATACTGGCCGTTATTGATGTTGAGGCTAACTTCATGATTGTAAAGGCTTACCAGTACACAAATTTGACATCAGTCCAGGTAAGGGTTTCTTCATAATTCCACCATACTACATGTTTTCAGCTTCTGGATTGCGCTACCATCCCAACTGTTTTATTCCTCTCTTGGTTGTTTCTGTCGGTTCGATACTTGGCTTCTCATGTCATCGGTGAGAATGAACTAGCTTCTGAAACTCTCAGTTTTATTCAGGTGTTACCATTTGTCTAATAGGAATTGCTTGCGTCATTTGGGCTGATGCATTGGGAGACAAAGGTGCTCTGGATGGCGGGTCTAACAAAGTTCTAGGAGACGTTTTATGCCTGGCTGCAGCCATGCTGTATGCAGTCTGCAACGTGGCCGAAGAGTTTTTAGTGAAACAATATTCTCGGACAGAGTATCTTGGATTGCTCGGTCTTTTCGGTTGCATCGTTTCTGGTGTACAGACGTAAGTCTTAAAAATTGTTTGTTAGACAATTCAGAAGTTCAGCGCCGTATTCGAGCAAGAAGCACTTTCTAAAGTGATATGGGATGGAGTAACAGTGTCCTACTTTCTTCTGTTTGCTGCGTCGATGTTCATATTTTATTCGCTTGTAACTGTCGTTCTCGAGAAAACTTCTGCACTGATGTTCAATTTGTCCACACTAACCGCAGATTTTTACTCTTTACTGTTTGGAATTTTTATGTTCAAAGATACCGTAAGTGAAACGGTTGAGAACGAACTCACGGAAAATTTTTCAGTTCCACTATTTGTATTTCCTATCATTCATAATCTGCATTATTGGATCTATAATTTTCTCCATGAAGGAGACCCAGGTTCGCGATGCAGATGAACCTAGACGAGTCTGCCCCTGTCTTTTTCTCTGCTGTTGTTGTTGTGGGTGTTGTTTTGAAGACGGTGATAGTACAGAAGGATCCATTGATGTAAGCTATCCGTGCGCGGTTTTTACTGAATAAATTATTTTCAGGTATCACCATCCCCAAACGAGAGAATGCAGATGGGTTTGAACCCACGCAATTCCAATTCCGCTTGTCCTGTGCATGGTAACCAACTTTCCCGGTTATAGTCAATATTGCAGTCGCAAAAGTCTTTCAGTCGCGCACTGCCGCTCTCCACGTGAAATCAGTGCTGAATTATGGAGTTATTCAGGCTGTGAAAAGAATTATTTTTTCCCGTTTTTTCGTTTTTTACGTCCGAAAATCCAATTCAGCTATGTAAAAAACGGAAAACAAACATACGCTGAATAGCCCTAATGTCGCGGCTGCAGCCGGGTTTTCACGTGGAGTTGCGGATGAGCGACACTGCCAGAATTTTAAGCTGATAATTGCTACTTTGATAGGTTGTCCTAGATTTATGCTAACTTAACTTTGTTGCTACGTGTTTTTCTGATACATGCTTTCGAATTTTTCAATTTCATTTACGTTTTCTCATAAAATTCACTTATCTGATACCCGACGGGTATAGCTATGTTCAAAATCCTTGAATGAATAAATATTTTATCAAGTTTATTTCCTTTCACATGTAATTAGACTTTCAAATCGCAGACGTGAAAGCTATTCTTCGTGAGGGCGAAAATATGGTTCTCAGTGAGATAAGCGCCACGAATCGATCCAGAGTGATCGAGCTTTAGCAAATACTGTTTCGAGATGTGAGTGAGACTTTTTTTGCGATTGCATAGTTCTGAAAAAAAAGATGTCTTCCGTACTTAACTTTTTTACTAACTTACGTCAAAGTCTACTTTTTGAGAGTAGCTACGTCTGCAAACACCGAAGGGAGAAGAGCGATAAATTGAGTATAATACGGTACTGAAATTTATTAATCAAAGTGAATGTAAAATACTGTCGCATACGGCATACAACATTCATAGACTCCAACAAATCAAAAAAAGTTTGGAGCATTTATCAGAGCTTATTTAGAACGGCTTGATAAAAAATAAAAGAATATCCAACAGAATTGTCATTGATAGCTTGTGATTATTAATCTAGATAACTAATTCGCGTTAATAACCTAATTAGATTGCTAATTTGTGGCGATTAGATTGAAAATTCTTCTAAATACACTTCGAAATTTTCTAATCAGATTTACAAAGAAAAATGTGTCTAATTAGATTGACAAAGAACTGATATAGGCATTTAATTCCGAGGGTACAACAATTTTGGGGCACAACAGGGTACAACCTATTTTGGGGTACAACTTTTTTAATTTTGGGGTACAACTTCCCCGATTTTAGGGAATAATTTCTGTCAAGTATTTTAGGGTACAATAATTTTAGGGTACAACACTTTTAGGGCACAACTAGCACATAATTTCAGGGCACAACTTCTTACAATTTTGGGGCACAACAACATGATTTTAGGGTACAACACTTTTAGGGCACAACTAGCACATAATTTCAGGGCACAACTTCTTACAATTTTGGGGCACAACAACATGATTTTAGGGTACAACACTTTTTTTCCTCATTTTTTTTGTATTTTCTTGCATTTTACTACAAACCCATATTCTTTTTATATCAATATTTCGCTGATTTTTTTATTTCAATGACTCATCTCTTGTAAGAGAACCAGTCTTTCGACTCGTGCTTTCTGCGGCAGTTCACACATTTTGTTTTCACCAAATCGTGAGGTTATTCAAAACCTTTTATTGCAAAAAAGCATATGACAGTAACAAGTTGAGCACAAATGAACGGATCTGAAATAACGAGTAGTTAATCTACTTGTTTGAAGTTTACGTTTAAAATAAACTGAGCTGTTCACTTGCAAAAATTAAACGAATTGCAACAAGAATAGCTCGGACTGTTATGTTTTCCTTTTGCAGGACTACCCGCACGAGAAAGGCAGAAAGATCTTACAGTCCGATATATTAGAGAGTAGAATAACAATTAGAACAGTTTACATAGAAGATCATTTTGTTACTTACATTTCACTGTTTGTTTTTGTCTGTTGTTTTTCACTTTGTCTGTTGTTTTTCTTGCAGTGCACCACAAAATATGCTCCCAAAGGGAAGCCTTGACCCTATTCTCATAAACCCGCCTTATTAATAGAGCTATTTAAAAACCTAGATTAACTACTCTTTATTTCAGATCCGTTCATTTTGTGCTCAACTTGTTACTGTCATATGCTTTTTTTGCAATAAAAGGTTTTGAATAACCTCACGATTTGGTGAAAACAAAATGTGTGAACTGCCGCAGAAAGCACGAGTCGAAAGACTGGTTCTCTTACAAGAGATGAGTCATTGAAATAAAAAATCAGCGAAATATTGATATAAAAAAAGAATATGGGTTTGTAGTAAAAATGCAAGAAAAATACAAAAAAATGAGAAAAAAAGTGTTGTACCCTAAAAATCATGTTGTTGTGCCCCCAAAATTGTAAGAAGTTGTGCCCTGAAATTATGTGCTAGTTGTGCCCTAAAAGTGTTGTACCCTAAAATTATTGTACCCTAAAATACTTGACAGAAATTATTCCCTAAAATCGGGGAAGTTGTACCCCAAAATTAAAAAAGTTGTACCCCAAAATAGGTTGTACCCTGTTGTGCCCCAAAATTGTTGTACCCTCGGAATTAAATGCCCTGATATATCATGATATTAGATTCATAAGTCATCTAACTAAATTTCGGCAAAACTGTTAATCTAATTAGACGAATTATGAATCTAATATCAGTTCTTTGTCAATCTATTTATTAAATGTATCAGTTTACCAGACTTTTGAAATCGGGCTAACTCTCGAAAGCGGCTACGCCGCTTGTTTCTTTCTCATTTTTGTTTGAACGTTCACATGTTCATTTCTCAATTTTTCCGTCACCACTATTTTTTCTTTAGAAATGAAGCGGGGACGGACAAACGAAGAGATAAACAAACAAACAAACAAACAAACAGAGGGACAAACCTGTGAAGAGTTATATTAATAAGAATGATTATTTGCGAGAGGTTCGCCGAGAGCACCCTGAAATTTAACTGATCCGGAATGGAACTGCCCCGAAATGGAACTACGTATTTTCTGTGGGAGTTCCATTTCGTGGCAGTTTCATTCCGGGCCAGTTCCATTTCGGGGTGCTCCCGAATTTGCAATCTAATCGCAGTAAATTAGCATTTTAATTATTTAGAGCCGGTTATAAACTCGAATTAGCTATACTCAATTTACCGCTCTTGCTCCTCGGCGTTTGCAGGCTCAAGCCTAATTTCAGGAAATTTTGGCTTGCGTCTGCAAACACCGAGGGGCAATAACGATGAAATGAGTTTAGCTAGATTATTAACGATTTTCCTGAGTGAGGCATCTTCGGTGTGTTCATTTGTTGTCAAAAGAGTCGTCTTGAAATTCCATCAACTCTTCGTTCGGGACTAGCTTCGTAACCTGCACTGGTCCCGCATCAAATGAATCAACATCTTCTTCTTCATAGTTGTCCTCGCCATCAACATCTTGATCCTCCTTTAAATCATCCGCAGATAGCTGAGCTGCCAACTGCTCAAGTTCTTTAGGCCATTTCCCCATGTTGTTCACAATAGAGGAAGATTCTTCGAGCATTCCGATTGGGAAGCGGTTCATGGCAGCAAACTTCATTTTCATTCCTACTTTCTTGGATAGTGTAAAACTATACGCATTTGCAATTTTCGCTGTTTTCTGTGAACGCGTGTTTCTTTTTTTTTCTACATTTTCCAAACATACTTCTTCGAAGAAGCGTTCTGCGCATCTACAAATCGATTGGAAAGCGGCATACTGTTGAGGCGTGACATGCAGGAGCGCAAACGCGTTTAGAAACATTTCTGAATCTGTCACTCGAACTTTTCCGAAAACTTCAACGTAGTCACCGATGGCAATTATCTGAGCCTGCTCTGCAGTGAAAGAAGCCTGAATATTGTCATTTCTCTTTGCAATAAAGTTGCTAGTCTTCACATCTACTAATTAGACATTTTCTGTGTTCTAATCATTCTAATCATTTTTATTTAATAAAAAGCTAACGGGGTCTGTCCGTTTATTTCCTTCTCCGTTTGTCCGGCCATTTTTTTCACTTCTAAAACGGAAATAGTTGTGACGTAAACATCAAGAAATGAACACGTGAACTTTCGAACGGTTATGAGAATTCAACAAGCGGCGAAGCCGCTACCCCGTGCAGCGGGCCCAGGGTGCAAAACTCAGGCAATTCGTTTCTAATCTAGCTAGCTAGTTCTCGTTTCTAACCGGTCCTAGTTAGATTGCTAACGATTTCAGCTTGCTGATTTTGCAATCTAAACACAATCTAGCTAGGTTTGACCGAAAATGTTAATAGAAATGTTAATCTAATCAGCTAAATTTTGAATCTAATATCAGTGTTTTAGCAATCCGATTAGCTTCGCCAATCTAATTAGAAAATTTATCAGTCTAGTTAGACGAATTTGCAATCTAATCGCAGTAAATTAGCAATCAAACTAGGTCCGGTTAGAAACTCGAATTAGCTAGCTAGATTAGAAACGATTTACCTGAGATGATTTCAACAAAAATACTAGAGTTAACGCTTGTTTTTTTTCAGCGAGCTAGCGAGGAATGAAGCGTACACAAGAGAAACAGGATCATCTTCCCAACTTGTCTCTTTTTTCTACAATAAAATTTTCTTTTCTTTTCCACGGGCAGGCAAAGCATACGGAGGACTGGACATTGTGAAGCTGTAACTTCTCACAGAAACCTTACATTTACCTCTAACCTGGCTCATTTTGAAGAGCACGGTAAAATTGAAGTTTTATCAAAAAATCAGAGATCCCTATGTCCGATTTCTGGAGATAACTTGAAAAAACCGAAAGTCCCATGTATGAAAAGCCGGGCCGTGTTTTCGCGTTCAAATGATGTACCTAAATAGGCTTAGACTTTTCTTTTGATGCTTGACGATTAGGCACATGTTTCATCTTTTTAATTTTAAATTGTTTTTTGCAGGGCTGGGCAATTGGCCGGCTTTTCGTTGGCCGACCCTTGACCTGGACTTTTGAACCACTTGAAATATTACGATCGGACCCAAACTTTGCAGGATTGTTGGACCTGGAATGAGGGCTATTGGGACCACGTTTCAGCCCGATCAGATCGTGGGGTCCCGAGATATGTGGATCATTGGCCAATTTTTTCCAAAAGGCCCGGGCTTCCGGCCAATTTCGGCCAATGATCCACATATCTCGGGACCAGATGATCCGATCGGGCTGAAACTTGGTCCCAGTATGCTTCAACCCATGTCCAAGAAGCCTGCAAAGTTTGGGTCCGATCAAAATATTGCAAGTAGTTAAAAGGTCCAGGCCAAGGGCCGGCCAACGAAAAGCCCGTGCCAGCCCTGGTTTTTTTCTAATTTTACGTTTACATTTCTGTTACGTCGTTCTAGACGTATGATAAGTGTAGGATAATGCTAAATGATCTACCTGTGATCTACCCGCTAGGTTTTGTGTTATTCTCGCTTATTTGTCATCATTCGGGTCGCCCTCCCTCTGAGGACGAACCCTCTATTCATTCTATATTCTATTATTCTGCTAGCCCCCGCTAAGGTTTCTTTCTCTGAATAAACCTATTGCGGACTCTCTTGTCTGACACGACTCTTCCCTACCAACGCGGTGGAAGACGTTAGAAATACAACAATTTCAATATTTTCAAATAAAAAAATCTTTTGAAAAGACTTTAACTATTTTATAGGGGCATCTCACAGAAATGGCGCGCGTTGTTTGCAATCTGGCCGAATTTCTAGGCCGCGAAGTAATTTTCCACTGAAAATGTGGCCTAATTTTTCAAACTCGGCCCCGAGGTCGCTCAATTTGCACTGCAAAAAGAGTTTCTCAACAGAGCGCCATTTCTGTTCGGTGCCCCTATAATATTAATAAGAACAAGACTTTTGGAACCCGGGCCGCTTTTTTTGCTTTACAAAACCATTCTTAAACATGTTCACGTGTTCATTTCCTAACTTTTCAAGAAATGCAGAGATGATGATGAGGTCAGCATCTAATTATGAAATTTGATCAAATTTGATATTAATTTGGAGAATTATCGAATTCAACTTAAGAAAGTTTCACGCTTATGGGGTTATTGAGGCTGTGAAAACAAGCATACGCTGAATACCCCCTTACTGTGTCATTTTTTAGATGTGAATGAGTTGCAATTCAATCGCAATCTATTCACAAGAGTTTATCTACAAGGTTATCTTTAACTCACCGTAAATATTTTCATTATCATCAAATTATTGTTGCTCGTCTTATCGGTTAATTCGTACACCACATCGGATTCATTCACAGTGACGCGTCGGATTATTCCCATTACATGAACCTGAAAATGACTCCCGTATCGGCGGCACAACGCAATAGAATTGGGTAGAATATAACTGCGACAGAAACTGCGACATCAGTAACTTTCTAATTAGATTAATATCGAATTGCCAGAGGAATAGAACTGCGACACAATAGAACCGGCCATAATAAAACTGTGACAACACCGGTGATTCGCGATCGGTCTATTGAGAACGTGGACCTGTGATAGGCCTATAATGTGCCTATTCAAGGACCTGCTCCGAGTTCTCTATCGACACATCCGCGAACTTGTAATAGACCGATCGCGAATCACCTGTGAAGATAGAACTGGGCAGAATAGAACTGCGCGGAATAGAACTGTGTTTCGGTGGTGTGCGTTTGCATCTTGTTTTTAAAAGTCAGCAATTGCCTATAATTAGATTTTATAACTCGATAGCAAGCTTAAAAAATTATTTTACTTGAGAAAACGATTATTCTACAGAAAGGCGCTCCAAACAGTTCTATTGTGTCGCAGTTCTATTATGGCCGGCTCTATTCCGCTCAGTTCTATTCTGCCCAGTTCTATTACGTCGCAGTTCTTATCTGTCGCGGTTCTATTCTGCCTAGTTCTATTACGTTGTACCGCCGAACTGTCATGTTTTCCATGTGTAAAAACTTACACGAACGACTTCCGACGTTCCGAATCCAATCCTCTCGTTCGTAGCGTTCATCTAGAGAGCAACAAAACATGAAGATTTGAAGATATTGTATATCTCTCTTACCAGCCTTGATATGGCTAATGGGACTGTGTGATCCGGAATATAACGGTACTGCTCATCAGTGTCCATATTTGAAGCCTAATTAGCTAAGACCGAACTATATATTTTTTCACTTTGGATCAATGTATTTCAAGGCACCTTAACTCTTGCAATTCACATACTTATTTCAATAGCATTAAATAATAAAAAATATTATTATTACAAGAATATTTAACACAGCAGCATACTCATTTTACCGCTCTTGCCTCCTCGGTGTTTGCGTACTCAAGCCTAATTTTAGAAATTTTGGCTTGAGTCTGCAAACACCGAGGGGCAACAGCGATGAATTGAGTTTATTTGTAAAATATACGAGTAATGGACACATTAATCTTCCTCGGAGCTTTCGCTGAGAGCCAAACCATATTTTTCTGAGTCACTGAAAATATGATTCGTCAGGTATATTTTATCTTTGAGAAAGTTACCCCCTGTTTTTGCTTTTTGAGGAACCCGTTGTACTGTATTGAGACTTGCTTTCAAAATTCGAGGATGCGAAGGTCGGAGCTGTGACTGGAGCAGAGGTTGGAGCCGACGTAGGTTTGCTCTGCATTTGTTCAAGGAGAGCACTTACATCTTCGTCGTCGCTTGAGTTCGATCTCTCCGAACCCGTGGAACCATCAGAGTCACTACTCGAATCGGAAGAATCCGGCGAATGTTGAATTTTCGTCATATCCACTGCCGGAGCTGTCGGAGAACGACGTGTCGAAGTCCTCAATCTTTCGATACCTTTTTTCAGAGCATGTTCGGTTGCTGGGTCCAAATCTCTTGAAAATTTTTGTTGAATTTTGTTGTTTTTCAGGAACTAACCTCGTTTTCTTCACGTTTATATTACTGGTTATTTTCTCCAGTCGAACACTATTAGTAGTCTTATCAAAGAAAAGCAAGCATTCTTTCGGCTTCGCCTCTTTTTTCGATCCTTTGTAAACTGTCATGTTATCTCCTTCATTGGGAACCGAAACCTTCAAAAAGCACAGAAAAAAAAGTATATTAGTGGATCGGATATCTTACGTGAACATCTCCAGTAGATCCGTAGGCGATGTACGTTTCTGCTTCGTTTGAAACCGAACTAGGCTTGAAATCATCTGAACAATTCGTTTTAACTAAAAGAAAGATCAATTGCAAGTTCTGACATCGTAAAGTATGGAATTGACCGGGGACCTGATCGCTTCGTTTTCCTTTTTGTGGATCGAATGAACTACCTAGAGTTAAGGTGTAAGTCCCAGTCGGAATATCGCTCGACTCTGCCATCAACAAATCTGAAAATTATTTTTATGTATAAAAGTCTTCACGGGTATGTCCGTCTGTTTTCTTGTTTGTTCATTTCTCCGTTTGTCCGTCTCCAGTTTTTTTCATTTCTAACAAAATTATTGACGGAGAAATTGAGAAATGAACAAAACTTTCAAACGGTTCTGAGAAACAAAGAAGCGGCGAAGCCGCTTCCGAGCATCGGCTTGGACCGCGCAGCGGCCCAGTTTTAGAAAGTCGTTTGAAGATAAGAAACACGCAAAACGAGAGAAAAGAAAGAGAAGCAGTGCCCTATGAGAGAATACTTGCAAACGGAAACTCATGATTCACAAAACTTTTGTTTCTCGGCCACATTCACCCAAATCTTTGCATTTATACAATCCGCCTTCATCACGGAGTATTTTATCTTATTTTTATAAAGCAATAAATGCAATACAATTGCAATCGTAATGGGGTTATTCAGGCTGGGAAAAAAAGAATTTTTTTTTCGTTTTTTTACGTCAAAAAATCTAATTCGATGTAAAAAAAACGAGAAACAAAGATACGCTGAATAGCGCCGTAAGGCGACCGAAGGGTTTTCTGACTTGACACTTTGGAATAGTGCACGACGTTGAATGACGGCCGAGGAAATTTTGTTAAAATTCGGCCGCCAGTAAGCTTCCAATGTTTTTCACAGCATTAAACAATCTCATTTTCTCGATTTCTATGGTTTGTAAATATCAAATAGTCACTTATTGATAAAAATGAAGCTATCAGCATGCTTAATCCTTGTTTCCACAAAGTCTGTAATATTGCTGTTTGTTTTGTTGGAAAATCGATACCAATTCAGACACTATAATAAGGACTTTATTTTGCATCCTATTTTTCTCAAAATGAAATACTTTCCTTTAAGTATATAACTTAATTCATAAACTAATAACAGCAAGACTCTACCTGGGTCCATTGCGCGGCGTTTCCCTGCCTTTTTTGCTTGGCAAAACCGTTTGAAAGTTCACGTGTTCTTTCTCAATTTCTCCGTCACAACTTTTTCGTTTTCGAAATAAAAAAGTTGCCGGACAAAGAAAGAAAGAAAGAAAGAAACGGACAGATCCCGCTAGCTTTTTATTAAATAAAAATGATGATGATAAGAAGTTCAGGTTCGAATGGAGACCGAACTGCTGGAAAAATTCAATTTGGAACTTTCTTCACTACTCGATAGCAAAAATCTGAGCAAAAACAAGATTCAAGATATCACAAGAGCCGCAATTAAAGCTAAAGCACTATACAAGCATGTAGTTTACAGTATTGAAAAAAGCATGTCAAAAGTTAGTCTTCCGCACTTACTCGGAAAACGAAACCTGTTTTAGTGCAAGCCGGACCATCGATTGTATCTTCTTTACGTCATCGATAGCATTGTTCGTGCGTCAAAAAATCAACTAAAAGAAAAAGACGTGTTTGGACCACGCTTCATCAAACATTTCGATAAGTTTTTGGAGCCTTTGTTGCGATGTGAGCAGAAGGTGCGTCTGAAAACTGTTCGGACGCTCAATCTATGGATGTGTAACAATGTGTTCGCTGGAAACAAAATTGAGCCCTACCTTGAGAAGTGTAAAAATGCGGGAATGAGTGAGTTTTTTTGAGGCTACGCCGAGCCAGAACTGTCCCGAATGACAGTTCTGATCCGGGACAGTTCAGGCTTGGCCTAGCCTTTTTTTTTAAATATGTTCACAAGGCTTTCTGAAACAGGGGCCGCTGTGCGGACCGAGCTGCCGCTTGTTTGTTTCTACTAACCGTTCGAAAGTTCACGTGTTCATTTCTTAATTTCTCCGTCACATTTGTTTTCGTTTTCGAAATGAAAGTGGGGACGGACAAACGGAGAAATAAACAAACAAAAAACAGACGGACATACCCGTGAAGAGTTATATTAATAAAAATGATGATACTCTGGCAAATCGATATTAATCTAATTAGAAAGTTACTGATCTAAACGCAACCTAATTAAATTCAGCTGTTTTTTCTTGGCGCAATCGAGATTTGAGCTAACAAACGGTTGGCGTGAAACTTGATTTGAGCACTTATTAATCTAGCTAGACAATTTATTAATCTAATTAGGTGTCATATCAATCTTATTAGGCCGCCGTATAATTCGAGTAGACTACGATTAAATTAATAGCGAAATGCCAGAGTATGGGTAATCGGCAAAGGCGCGCCACTTTTGCGCAAACTTTACGCAGCTTTCGCGCAATGTTAGCGCAGCTTCTGCTGGCTAGTTCCGCAAAAGCTGCGTAAAGTCTGCGCAAAAGCTGCCAATTTCAAAAGTTTGCGCAAAAGCTGCTTAAAGTTCGCGCTAAATGCTCATTTTGTTTTCACTTCATTCGTGCATGAAAATACAACTTTATTCGGAAAAAAAGTAAAAAAAATTTAAAAATACTTTGAAAGTGAACATAAGAATTACAAATCAGTGAGTGTGTAATCTTCATCAACATCATAATTGGGCATAGTTTCGGATGTGGACGGACGTCCGAAGTGTTCCGCGGAGGGCTCCAATTGCCTGTCCTCTGTGGGACGGAAAAAGAGCAATTGTTAGCGCACTGAGATAAAGGAGATGTCACCTTTCGTAATACAAATGTTCTCGATCAAATGAACAAGCCAGAGGAATCATTAGTTCCTCTGCAAGTGCGCGACCGAGCGGAGGCTCCGACGCACATTTCTGCTTCCTGAAAATTAGGTTGTACAAATGTACTACAAAACTTTTGTCTTACGAGCGAATCAAATTTTCCGGATTGAACGAGCGCAATAGTCCGTTCGGTACGCATTCGTTCTCTCCGTCGGATCACGCATTGTATCTGCCCACACGGAAGACTTTGTTGAACTTGAAATGTGTTCACCATCACCCATTTCATGGAATGCAGACGTAGCTCGATCAACATTCGGTTCCATCTTCTTCCTGCTGAACTGCTGTTCCACTCCTCTTCTGAATAATATCTCACGTAGTCACATAACACTCTTAATCCGAACGGAACTCACCGAGTCTCCGTTTCGAGACAAATCACTTTGGAACTTTTTCGCTGAAGTCGATAGTTTCGTCCGGATCCATTTTTCTCTTCACAGTGGTTTTTTTCTATCTAAATAACAAAAGAATGCGAAATAGTACAAAAGTACGAGCATGTGAATCGTTCGAACCAGGGTTGGGCAATTGGCCTGCACGGGCTTTTCGTTGGCCGGCCCTTGACCTGGACCTTTGAACCACTTGCAATATTCCGATCGGACCCAAACTTTGCAGGCTTCTTGGACATGGGTTGAAGCATACTGGGACCAAGTTTCAGCCCGATCGGATCATCTGGTCCCGAGATTTGTGGATCATTGGCCGAAATTGGCCGGAAGCCCGGGCTTTTTGGAAAAAATCGGCCAATGATCCACATATCTCGGGAGCCGACGATCCGATCGGGCTGAAACTTGGTCCCAATGGCCCTCAATCCAAGTCCAACAATCCTGCAAAGTTTGGGGTCCGATCGGAATATTGCAGGTGGCTTTAAAGTTCAATGGTCGGCCAACGAAAAGCCCTGGCCGGCCAATTGCCCAGCCCTGGTTCGAACATCTTAAATAATGCGGTTATTCAGGCTGTGAAAAAATGTTTGTTTTCTATTTTTTTTTCGTTTTTTTACGTCAAAAAACCCAATTCAGCGATGTAAAAAAACGAACAAACAGAAAACAAACGTACGCTGAATAGCCCCATAACTGTGAAGTACTCCGAATTCACGTGATTTTATCCATATTTTCAATAACACTCGCTTCTAAACGAAATCCGACCGAAATTTCGCTTGAAATGCGCTCAAACCGAGGAAATACGGAAAAAGACAAGTTGTTTCAATTTGATAAGCAATAAGACGCATAAAAAAAAGCTGAAAAAAGCAAAGAGTACTGAAAATGCAATGTTTTCACAACAATTTCGTCATGCCTTAAAGTTTGCGCAAAACCTGCGAAAACACTAAAAGTTTGCGCAAAACCTGCGAGAACACTTAAAGTTTGCGCAAAACCTGCGAAAATTCTTAAAGTTTGAGCAAACGTGGCGCGCCTTTGCCGAGTATGCTTGTCGCAAAATTCTGGCAATCGCGCTCGTCAGTGCTGAAATAGAAAAGCCTTTTTTCAGTTGTCGGAGTAGAAGAAGTCGAAAAAGCTGTGAAAGGGGATCAGGCAGACATGAATCTTTACAATGGCGAATACAGAAAAAAACAGAAAACCACGAAGACTCCACCATCATCCGATAACGGTTTGCTTGGAGCTGGACCATCGACAAGCCTTCTTTCATTGTCTCACATTCCTACTTTTCCGCTTTCTGAAGAATGCGTTGATGAAACAATTAGCGAAAGAGAAATGCTTGAACTGGTGCAGAAATGTGGAATTGATCGTCAAGGACTGTTAAGCAAAAACAAAGAGCTTTTGCAAAAAGTACTCTGTTTCTTTTCGGGTACTTTGAAGTCGAAAATCACTGAGATCAATCTCTCAAGAAATGAGAAAGATAATCACTCGGGAAGCAGTATTCAAAACGTACTCACAAAAGATTTCGAATACTCGGACGACGAAGAAGAAAAAGAAAAAGAGAAAGAACAAGATGAACCCAAGCGCCCAAGTCACGACGAAATTTTTGGGTATCTAAGAAGTTTTAACCTTTTTTAATACTGTTCCTCTCAGATTAGCGCAAAAGATATTGGCTGTGCCTGCCGTCCTTTCTCAAATTAACGAAATTTTGAATCCTCGTTCGACGTCCTCTCAGCCGATTCCAAATCAGACTTCAAAATGTGATCCTTCTTCGTCTACAGGCTCATTATCTATCGGTCATGCGCCCACTCTCTTCGGCTTACCATCGATGCCCGGATTCCCGGCGCTGCCAAATTTATCACAGTTGAACGCAGCTCAGTTGTTAAATGTCCAGAACGCTCAGAATCTTATCGTACGTAAACTAAATTCATCGCTATTTCCCCTCGGTGTTTACAGACTCAAAACAAAATTTCTGAAATTAGACTTGATTACGCAAACACCGAGGGGGCAAGAGCGGTAAATTGAGTATAGTAGTTAATAGATATACCCATTTTTTGAAACATATTTTCAGTTGCAACAGCGAGCTGCCCATTTCCAAGCTCTTCAAAGTCTTCCTGGTCCGCAACAAAATCTTCTGATGCTGGGGGCCCCTATAATAAACGCTTTTGGTATCCCAACGAATGTAAACCCACTTCTTCCTCCTGTCGATTTGCAAACTGCTTCTGCGAAGCAACAGGCAGTCACTGTCGGCGAAGGAGCAATTAGCGAAAAACAAGAGCTTAACGAGGTCTGTTTGGGAATGCATTTCACCAAATAAATAAGTTTTTTTCAGGACTTATCTCGATATCGCTCTTCTAAAGAAAGCCGTGAACGTAGAAAAATGGGGCTTCCTTCAGTAAAACAGGGTTTCACAATCAGTAAGTGTTTTATGGGGTTATTCAGCGCATGTTTGTTTTCCGTTCATCGCTCAATTAAGTTTTGTGACGTAAAAAAACGGGGAAAAAACATACGCTCACTTTAAACTTTAAATCAATTTAAACTTCTTTTCAGTTGCATCGCGAACTCTGTGTTTGAAGAAGGTCCCGGCTAATGTCACAGAGAATGAACTGAAGCAATCTGTTGAATCATGTGGTGAAGCCTCGCGTATTAAAATCATTGGCAATCGAGCTTGCGCATTTATCACAATGGAAACTCGCAAAGCAGCCAACGATGTGGTTCAAAAACTTCGTGAGCTTAGCATAGCTAAAAAGAAACTGAAAGTGTATTGGGCAAGAGGGCCGGGAACGGACTCGGAGCTTTTCACCGATTTATGGGACTCAAATCGTGGTATATGGGAAATCCCATACAGCAAGCTACCAAACGATCTCTTGGCCGTCTGTGAAGGAGCAGTTCTTGATCTTGAATCACTTCCGGACGAGAAAAGAAATCTATACAAAGAAGATGGTGAACGGATTTTATCTGTTCCGCCTCCGATCTCCTCCATGCAGCCACTAGTTCCGCAGCCCCCAGTTCCGCAGCCCCCTCTTGGATTTCATTTCCCAAGTAAAAGAAACGACAAAACCGGAAAGAAATACTTTGTTTCAGTGCTAGGACAGTTTCCTGGACATTCGAATTTCAGTAGCATCGGAGCGCCCAAGCCGAATCCGCCTGGCGTCCCTCCATTGGTTTGGTACCAAACAGAGTTATGCTCGCTAATCACATTGTTTTGCAGCTGAATCTGTCAATTCCTCCGCCACCTACTACTTTAGGTGGATATCCGCCTGCACCACCGCCGCCTGGTCTCGGAGCCCCTCAGAATATTCCTCCACCTGGATTTGATCCGAACAAGCCACCTCCAACGGTAGTTTTTTCCCGTAACAACAAAAAATGTTTGTTCAGTTCCAGCAAACTTTCAATACCTCTGCTCCACCACCACCGTTTGCTCACAACGGAGGAGCTTCAACAATGTTTGGAAATAACAGTGTTCAACCTCCGGCCCCATTTCGTGGAGTACGAGGAAATGGAGTACACATCGACTCGCCAAGACGAGGAGGGTCTTCATTTCGTCCAGATGGACATGAACGGCCTCGTTTAATGGATCAGAGCGAAATGTGGAGGTAACGCGGCTTATTGGTCTTGCTTCCTTGTGTTTGGGTACTCGAACTTTTCAACTGTGACATTTTATTGGGCACAACGGCTGAATTCATTATTAAATTTTTTGATTTTTCCTGTACTTTTCTCTCATCAATCTCAATGATTAGGAAGACTAGTATTTTCAGTCGGGAACGAGATCGTGATCGCGACCGTTTGCATGGAGATCGGCGCCGATTTGAAGCTGACTATAACCGAAATGGTTCTCGACGACGCACTTCGCGTTGGGGCGATGACGAAAAACGAGGTGGCGACGGCGACAATTATTCAAGGTGAAACCTTATGCCGTTCACAAGCTATAATGACATTATTCTTGTAGGAGGAGATTATCGGAGAAAGCACTAAGACGCTCACCGAGTCGTGATAACGAACAACCCACAACTAAAAAAACCAACGGTAACTAATAATAGTCACGATGTTTAGTATTCCTTTGATTTCCAGCTGACGATGAAACGGTGTCTTCGACGACTTTAGACGAACTCAAACCGACTGGCGAGGGAGAAGTAAAAAGAGAACCGTTCGCGAAGCCCGAGGAACATCAGAGAGATCAAACTGATGAAGTACCGATGGATGTCGAATGAAAATTAAGATTGCCCGATTTGTTTGTTTACTGATTTTACCACTACTTTGCTATGCAGTAATCTCACATTCTGCATCTCCCTTTCTCTCAGGGGTTAGACATGCTATCTCTGGGAACTCGATCGCAATCTAATTAGAAAACTTTGCAATCTAATACTAACTCGTTTGAAATAGAATTTGTTTTAATTAGATTGCAAAATCTTCTAATTAGATTGCAATCACTGAAAATTTTTCTAATTAGATTGCATTTTTTTTGTTATTAGATTGCAATTCAGGAAAAATATATTGTAATCTAATACGATTTTATTGGAACTTCAATTAAATCTGATTAGGTTGTAAAATAGAGTTTTTTCTTATTAGATTGCAAACTCTTCTAATTAGATTGCAATCGAGTTTCCAGAGTATTGGGGATTTTAAAAGTAAACGCGCTCTGTTGAAATGGTGATCTCCGGCCGGGCGGCAACACAGAGCATAGAACGTTTTTTCCAGAATTAGATGAAAAACAAGTGAAATTATTTTCGCGGCTGAAAAACTGGGGCCCAGAGAAAGAGGAGTTTTCCAGCAGAGCGCATTAACTTCGAAATTCCCGGATAGTTAAGAATTATCTTTTTCCCTGCTTTTACCCATTACTCCTGCTGCTATCATCTGAGTAACATAGCTTTGATACTTCTTTGAAAATAACAAATTCTGCGATTATTTCTTTAAACGACATCATGAATGATTGGTCAACTGTCGTCAATGCTTACCAGTTATTGGCTAATAAAAAGTACATAGTTAGACGACATGCTCCGGGTTCCAAGTCAACGTATACTTACTCATAACAGACACTTTGTTTTTATGCTTGAGCTTAGACCTAATATTGTCGCGACAGTTTATAGATCAGTCTGATCAGGGTAAACCATGATAAAACTAGAATAATGCAGTGACATCTACAGTAGTCCCAAACAATTAACGAGGAATTCACTGACATTTTCAAAATGATTCTGCATTAAGGAAGTTGTTGTTTATCTAGTTGTTAGTGGTGGCCTGAAGTATGCCATAGTAGTAGTATTTGTTCTAGTCAAAAATGCATTTGAAAGCGGATCAAAAAATATATTGAATAGCTATCCGTAATTGGTATGCCTTGGAAGAGAATACTCTCTAACAACAGAAATGAAATTACTACAGACCCAGGCAAATCGTTTGTAATCTAGCCAGGAGATTTCGTAATCTAAACCGAGTTCCGAGTTTAGCTAGGTGAAAAATGGAATCTAAACTAAACCTAGCTAGATTTGACTGTAAAAACGAAGGCGCGATCTCGGATCGCGCCAGCAGACATAATTGTTAATCTAATTAGAAAAAATCCGAATCCTCCATCTTTACGTGAATATGCCTTTCATCAGAGCCCTCTCTCCCGCAAGTAAATCTCAAATTCGTAACGATCAACAACATTTATTACAAGCAACAAATCTGAGAACGTTTATCGCTTTCCTCCGACACGTGGAGCAGCAGTCTTAACGCTCTTGGCGGTCTTCTGTTGCTGCTTTGGTTGCGAGGCCTTCTTCTCCTGAAAAATTCAAGCGAGTTATTGTCCAATTTTTGTATATGTCGAGTTCACATCGGCCTCATGGCATAAAAATAGTTTGGTCTGCTGAGGCCTTTTCTGAAGAGACGGCCTAATACTAGGCCACAGCCCTGTTTTCGACAATTTTCCTGTCGTCTGAAGAAACCAGTCGACCGAGTAAATTGTCACATTTCAAACAAAACATGCTTAACGACCTTCTACCACAAGAAACTTGAAAGTAGTAAGCTAACACATGTTGCGATTCGATGTGTTTTTTATTTAGCACAACTTCGACACTCGTAAGCTTACAACGTTTCTCACGAGCTCTAACAGTGTGCATAAAATTCTTCAAAAACACTCGGAAACTGTTTTATAAATGAAAAATTTACTTTGTTGGCGGCTTGCTTAGCGGCACGGGCAGCTTTGTTGGCGTCCTTGGCAACCTTAGCAGCTTGCTCGCGTTGGTGACGACGGAAGTCTTCGGTTTGATTTCTCTTAGCAAGAAGAGCTTCAAGAGATAGCCCGGCGACGGCGCGGTTGACGACCTGCACGGCCTTCTTAGTCTTCTTTCTCTGGACTTGCTCTTGTCCATGAGTTCCCTAAAAAAAAACGTTAGAATCAACAGTTACGGGGGAAAGCAAACCTTCTTGTTCTTAATTCTGTAGAGAACAGTCCATCTGATGTCACGCGGGTTACGACGCAGCTTGGCTCCCTTCAGACATTTGGCACTTAGGAAGATTTGCACCTTTAATAATCTTCAATCTTATAATTTCGCAAATACAGATTTGAGTCTTAAGAATACCTTTCCATCAGTACGAACAAGTCTCTTTCCATGACCTGGGTGGATTTTGTATCCAGAGTAAACGCAGGTTTCGACCTTCATTGCAAAACAGCCCACGCTTGACAAACCTGGAACAAAACAAAAAAAAACATGAGAACAGAAGGAAAAGCGTAGACCTCGACCGTATTAAAATTACCGCGAAAAGCAATTTGAAAATCATTTTGTACAACAAAAAACGGTAAAACTTAGGCCTTTGAAAAAAGGAAATTTTCTTCAATTTTTCGGCCATCAATGCTGAAGGATAGGGGCGCTACGCAGCGAAAGTACGGTAACACTCACTTCAGCTGTGTAGCCCCACTGTTGCTGTTCTGCGTGTGTGCCCTTTTCACTATTTTCCACTCGATTTTCTGGTTTCGCTTCCTTTTTCTTATGGGGTTATTCAGGCTGTGAAAAGAATGATTGTTTTCCGTTTTTTCGTTTTTACGTAAAAATATCCAGTTCAGCGATGTAAAAAAAACGGAAAACAAACATACGCTGAATAGCCCCATTAGTTTACGTCGATTTAGTTTCGTTTTCATTACAATAATTAGTTTTTTAAACTTCTGTTCATTTAGTTTGAAAGATAACCGTCCAGTTGTACAATTTACAGTTAGTTATTTTATGTTTTTGTTGAATTCTCCATCTACCCGTTTCTTCGTTTTTGTTCAAGGAATCCAAATTTTCAGGAACTTGAGGTCAAAATGTTCATCCCGAAAAGCCACACCAAGCTCATTTATGAGTACCTCTTCAACGAGGGCGTTACTGTCGCCAAGAAGGACTTCAACGCCAAGACGCACCCGAACATCGAGGGTGTTTCCAACCTCGAAGTCATCAAGACTTTGAAGGTATGATTTCCGGAACATTGCAATGTTCGTTTTTCTGCTCTAGAGAAATAGAATATTTAGCTCTGACTACACGTTGTCATTTTTCAGCCCCATTCTAATCCAAAGCAGAGATGGGCGCCGATTGGCGGCCGGACGACAACTTTCGAGGGAAAAGTTGCACGTCCGCAATTTTGCGTGAGGTGCACCAGCGTTAAATGTTCACACGTGATTGCGTACTGCAACTTTTCCCTCGAAAATTTCGAGGGAAAAGTTGCATTCGACCACACCGCGCCCATCTCTGATCCAAAGCGTTTAAACAATTTCCGCGATAACAAATACGAGAGAGGAAATTTTAATCACCTCGGTTATTTGAACGAATTCCGCTGACCGATAATCAGAATTCAAGTTGAAATGAGCATGCGCATGTCTAAACTGTAATTAATGTGACACGTAGCTGCAGCTTCCGATTGTTTTCAGTCTCTTGCTTCGCGTGAGTTGGTCAAGGAGCAGTTCGCCTGGCGCCACTACTACTGGTATTTGACCGACGCTGGAATCGCTCACCTCCGCGAGTACTTGGCTCTTCCGGCTGAGATTGTTCCAGCTACCATCAAGACCAAGCCAAGAGAGATCCGTGTTCCAGCTGAGGATAGAGCCCCACGTGCCGGTAATAATAGTTTTCGGCAATCTACGAGAATCTTCTGCGAAAAGCACTAAGAATATGGCTCCCGCAGAAGTGAAAATCTAACTCAGTGAATTTAGTGCAAAATGAACGATTGTCGTTTTTTCAGCTCAAGGCGAAAAGGGTGATCGTGAAGCCTACAGAACCGAGAAAGTCACTGAGGCCGGACCAGGAGGAGCTGGAGTCTACAGAGCTGGATTCGGACGTGGTGCCCCACCACCGCAATAAATGTTACTGCTTTTTAAATAAACTTGTTACATCCGATAGATTTTACTACACTGACTATCGATCGGTAATGTTTCCATGTGTACATCGAATCACTAGTGATAATCATTAATGATTTGCACACAGAATGGCCCCTCGGAAGAGGCAAAATCAGATTCACGGTGTTCAGCCACCAGCACCCTCTACATTGAGAGCTAGTGGCGTGACGCTTTCAGTACATCCAATTTGGCCTGATATGCAATTCACTCAGGGGGAGCTGTTTTTTGAGTGCACCCTATTCCTCTACTCGGTTCTAGCTTTGTTTCTACAGTACTTGAACATTTATAAAACTCTTTGGTGGCTCCCAAAGTCGTACTGGCATTACTCCCTTGTGAGTAAACGCGACGATTATATATATATATATATATATTAAAAAAAGACTGTTATTCAGAAGTTCCATCTAATAAATCCTTATTTTTTATCATGCGTCGGTTTGCTACTGGGCTGGAGGGTTACTCTCTGCTTCTGGAAAACGGTAGTTTGTGTGTTAATTTTAATAGAAATTATTCAGTTACAGATAACGGATGTGGTTACTGCTATTTCCTTGAAACAATCACATTTCGTTCAGTCAAGCCTGATGATCATCGAATACGCTGCTATAAAAACACCAGTGATGACACTCATTGTGACGAGCTTCTTGTTCAGTTTCAACAGAGTTTGCCAGGATTTTCCCCTTAGATCAGTTCTGTGGTTCCTCTTCCCGTGAGTTACTCAATGGATCACAAATATTGTAAACTTTTTTTCAGAGTAGTAATATATGTTTTCATATTCTGGTCTGAAATGATAAATTGGCTCAAGAAACTGAAAAACTCTGCGGGTCAATGGCGTAGGAATGAAGTAGAGTTTGCGGAAGTGAGGTTGTCTACAACGTTGAAAGCATAAAAGTTTTAACAGGTTTGCGATCGTTTGATGGATTCACCCCCGGCACAAATCGATCTGGAATCAGTACTACACATGTGCAGTGACAATCCGGCACAAATCAGAGAGGAGATAAGCGTACTAATTGACGACTTAATTCTCAGAGTGAAGAAAAGTGTTTTTGCTGGAGTTTCTACAGCATTTTTCAGTATTATGCTACCTTGCATTTTTGTACCTGTTAGTTCTGTAAACAATTGTGCCTTTCAGTGCATTTTTTTTTCAGTTCAAAACAAGTCAAGGAATTCCTCAAACGATTCTGATAAACGAATTCTGGGAGTTTCAGTTGGGAGTCGTAGTAGGACTGACCGCGTTTTCCCTCTATGTGGCTTATTTATCTCCTCTTAATTACTTGGATCTCCTTCATCGAGCAGCGATTCATGTGGGTACATGGGAGCAGATCGAAGGACCACGAATTGGACATACAGGAAGCATGAGGCAAGAAATCGGAATCCACAAGGCTGAACTCCTAAGATTTTGTTCTAGCTCTGCTCCGTCTCCATGGCACGAGTATTGCCTTTATAATGATGGCGAAACAGTCCAAATGCCTGATGGAAGATGCTATCGAGCTAAATCATCCCGACTCATCAGAACAGTGGCAGCTAATCCTGAAAGTGCACGCCACAAGTCTTTTTTTGTAAGAATGATTTAAATTCTCAGCCTCTAAACCTTTTTTCAGAAAGTACTCGAGAAGCCGATCAATTTAATCAATATCATGTGCGCGTTGGAGTTTTTCTTAATATTCGTCCAGTTTTGGATGCTTGTTTTAACAAACGACTGGCAGCACATTGTTACTTTTGTTCTCCTCATGTTCGCCAACTATCTACTGTTTGCCAAGTTATTCAAGGATAAAGTATGGATAGAATGGATAGTGATGTGAAAATGTTGATAGAATATTTGTTATTTCAGATCATACTAAGTCGAATATACGAGCCATCACAAGAAGATCTCCTTCTGATGCATCAACTGCAGCAGGAACGATAAACTTGAATTTCTTCTGCACCCGTTGCGATTCAGTAAATTGTCTTCCAGGTTTCACTTTCCTTCTATGCCGGGCTTATCAAAACGCCTGCCTGGGCCTCTCGAAAGCCTTTCGAGACCTGAACTTTTAACCGAGTTGCAGTATTCCGTTGCGAATATTTGCAGGCTACGTGGACCAGGATTTAAGAAATTTGAAGAAGGTTCTATCGATCAGACTGATCGGATGATACTAGAGATATGTGGACGAGGCCGGAAAATATCGGTCTTAAACCAGTAAATCTCCGGACCAGAAAATCCGATCGGTGTGGAACTTTAAGTCAAGATACTTAAATCCATGTCTAAGAAGCCAGCAAAATTAGGGTCGAATCGAAAAATTGCAACTCGGTCAATAGTTCAGACCTCAAAAAGCCGACCATTTGACAAGCATTGCTTGAATGTATTAACTGGCTCATGAATACTCCAAGTAAGCATTATACGTTCGCGCGAGTGTGTGACTTGGCCTTTTTATCGATAAAGTCCCGCACGTACCGTTGAAAAAAAGGTTCGACGTTAGAATCGGAGTTGGCAGTGAGCCAAGGACACGTCTCCCAAATAGCGTGCGGCAGTTGCAGCAAAAACTATTTGCGAGGCGTTTCCTTGACTCGCTGCCAACTCCGATTCTACCGTCGAACCTTTTTTTCAACAGTAATGGGTTTCTTAACACAGGTTGTCGTATCCGATTTACTTTCGATATCAATAAATTTGAATTTGTTCTCACTCTCTCGCTTAAGACGGCCTAATTTTCTCGTGTTCTCAGTTTCTCGGTCTAGCTTTCGCTGGCTCCGGGCTAATGGCCTGTAATTCACCCGTTGAAACGTTGTTATTTTTTATGCAGGTCGCTTCGAGCAGTCTACGGCCTTCAGTTCCACGACGTTTTTTCACTTCCAAATTAGGCCTTTTCGAATTTTCTCGAAAACAAGTCTGACGATTTCTTCTTTCCGCCGACATTTGCTTATATAGGTGCATTTCACGGCAATCGTGCTCCGTTGAAAAACTCTTTTAGCTGTGCAAAATGCCTCGGGGCCGAATTTGAAAAATGAAAAAGTTCGGCCACATTTTCAGATGTGAAACAACTAAAAATCACTTCGCGCCGGAGAAACTCTGCCCCATTAGGACCAGAGCGCGATTGCAGAGAACTGCCGCCATGATATTTTTTTCTCTCATTTATAGGGTTTCCATCACAATACGAAAGCCTTATTCTCTGGCAATTCGATATTAATCTATTTAGAAAGTTACTGATCTAAACGCGACCTAATTAGATTCGACTGTTTTTTCTTGGCGCAATCGAGATTTGGGCCAGCAGACGGTTGGCCTGAAACTTGATTTGAGCACTTATCAATCTAATTAGAAAATTTATTATAGCTAGACAATTTATTAATTTAATTAGGTGTCATATCAATCTTATTAGGCCGCCGTTAGATTAATAACGAAATGCCAGAGTTAGGAAGTCTTGTTTAACAATCTCTGGCATTTCGTTATTAATCTAACGGCGGCCTAATAAGATAGATATGACACTTAATTAGATTAATAAATTGTCTAGCTAGATTAATATGTGCTCAAATCAAGTTTCACGCCAACCGTCTGCTGGCTCAAATCTCGATTGCGCCAAGAAAAAGATCAGTAACTTTCTAATTAGATTAATATCGAATTGCCAGAATAAAACTGGGCCCGCTTCGCGGTCCCAGTTTTCTTGTTTTCTTTTTTCCAAGACTTTTATTAAATAAGAATGATGATATACAAAATTTTCAGAAAAATGATATCCGTTGGTTCTTGGAGTATTATTGGACACGCAGTAACCGTCGTGTTGGACAGTGGAAAGCCAAAAAAGAGAGCTGCTGTGAGTGGATATTTGATTGGACGCGATCCTGTCGATCTCGGTTTAATTTTGATAAAAGGCGAGTTCAAAAAATTTTAAAATTTGATTTTTACATCAAAAGAAAGTTCGGTTTGCAGATAACATGGAAACACTTGAGTTGGTTCCCGGTCCCTCGGTGAAAAAATTGAAGGAAGTCGACATCGAAGACGTGGACCCGAATGTTCTCAACATTACACTGAAGAAAATATCAGGCAGTAGTCATGACATTGAAGCGGATTCAGAAAGCATCATTAGAGAGAGGTATGGTTCACACAGTAAATCCAGATTTTAATTCGAAAAATTTCCCAGATGTCTAAAAATCATCAACTATCTTGCGTCACATCATTTAGAAGTTGAGAAAAAAACAGAAAATCTGTATGTGATTGCGGGAGCAGTGAAGTTCGAGCGACCGTTCCGTCTGAATAACTTCTACTGCGATATTCCAATTGTCCTGAAACGTATTCTGAAGCTCGTTGAGGCGATCGATAATTGAATCAAGTAATAAAAATTCATAGTTTCGTTATTTAATGAAAATTATGAAGCAATTCTATCCACTTCTCGAGAGTCATTTCTTTCCCACTTTCCGGCCTTTGTTCTTCTTGCTGCTGCTTCTTCTTTTTTTTCTGTCAAGCTCCGAAATCCCCGCTGGTTTTTCTGCTCCTGTATTTAATTGACTTAGATCTCAATACATGTCGATAATACCTCTTTTTAACAGCTTTATTATGACGTCTAGCTTCGACTCTGCTTTAGTGTGTTCAGATGCAGCTTCCTCATTCTCCAAAGCGAACAACACTTCAAAAAAGTTATTTACCGGAACACATCAACTGAAACTCAACTGAAACAACTGAAATTCAACTGAAAAAACTGAAATTCAGCTGAAACAATTGAAATTCAACTGAAACAACTGAAATTCAACTGAAACAACTGAAATTCAACTGAAACAACTGAAATTCACAGTTTTAGTCAAAATTTTTACAAAACTATAAACGGAAAAATCTTTAAACTTAATACATAGATTGAGCGGAACGTACACTACTTACCATTGGTCAAAACTAGAAGTAAGACGAAAACTTGAAAGTTTTTCATATCCATACGGAAGAATGAGAAAGCCGTCTTACTTTTCTTCTTTCAGAAAGAACAATGTTGTCGTCAAGGTGCCCATCGAGTCCATTGTCAGGAAATGATTGTCCATTCTGGCACTCTTCTTTCTAGGATACACAATAAACCCTGGACAGAAGTATTGAAACTATTGTGCACGATGAAAGAATTGTTCAGAATAAAGAATGGGCGTTACTAGAGTTGAGCGGAAGAAATTGCGGAATAGCAGGGAATAATTTTTATCTTTTTTAGAAAAATTTTTCATGGGATATGATCAACTGACAAAATGTGCAGCACAGTGAGTTCTCTTTATAAAAAAATAATGAGAGCCTTTACTTTTCACATAAAAAAGTTATGCAAGTTCTTCCGCCAAAAATTCCGCCACCATTCCGCCAGCGGCAGAAGGCGGAAGAACCTTCATAACTTTTTTATATGAAAAGTAAAGGCTCTCATTATTTTTTTTATAAATAGAACTCACTGTGTTGCACGTTTTGTCAGTTGATCATATTCCATGAAAAATTTTTCTAAAAAAGATAAATATTCCGTGCTATTCCGCCAATACAGCAGCGGAAACGCACCGACATTCCGGCTCCTTGCAATGGAGCCATTTTATAAAATGCCGAGTTCTCCGCAATAATCAGCTGCCGTATCCATTTCCCAAACCGCTTGTTCAAAAAGATTGTCTTTCAGGCTGTCATTCTGCTCCCACACGATTGCCACGCCAATGCGGAGCATCACTCCTTTTCTTGTGAGTGAAACTCTAGTGTTGTTCCGTATCCATTTTCCAAACCGTTTGTTCAAAAAGAATGTCTTTCAGGCTGTCATTCTGCTCCCACACGATTGCCACGCGGATCAACGAGCGGAGGATCAGAAGTTCGACACTTCAGCTGTTTTCTTCAAATTTATCAAATTCTTTCCCACAAAACGCACTCCTTGTTTAAGAATAATTCATTTTCATGCAAAAACCAATTATTGTTAGAGTTCCCGGTGTGATCCTCCCAATTCCCCAATGCTCTTCCATCATTACTTACTTGTCTGAAATAAATGCAACAAATTAATGATTCTCTCTTCTCTGCGCTTCGAGAGAATATGTTTTTCTGCTTCCTCACTTCGAAAAAGGTTCATCAAACAGCCTTCATTCGACAAGATTAGGTTTTTTCGGATTAGTTAGGTCGTTTTGTAGTCGCCGACGAGCCGGCGTCGACGACGACTTGGACACAAAACAATAACAAACGAATTGAAACAGATCGCCCAACGGCTAACACAAACCTAACATGATTAACGGGGATGTTAGCAAACAACAGTAATGGACAGAAAGCGAAAAATTCCGCACAGCCCTACTTCCAATTTATTCCTCGTCGGACTCCTCGAGTTCCTCCAGACCTCCACGCGTTCGCATCGTCGACTTGCATCCTTGCGCCTCCGGGATGTCCTTCAGATATCTTTGAAGGCCTGTCATGGATCTCCAACGCCCTCTCGTACGGATCTCCTCCAACGAGTGCCCTTGTGCTCGCAAGTGGTTGGCTCCTCCTCTCCGGAATCCGTGATGAGTCGCTCCTGCTTTCCCGACCAACTTGAGCATCTTCGTCGCCGCCGCCGAAATCGATTGCTCCGTGAGCCTTCTCGAGCCATCCGCGTTTGAGAACACGTATTCGCACGTCCTCTTTTTATTCCTCAATCGCCACCGGCACATCAGGATGTCTGCGTCGCTGCCCGGCGTGTAGTGGAAGAACGACGATCTTCCCAGCCCCATCTGGTCGTTTTTGGTTCTCTTCACGACTACTTCGATCAGATCTCCTGACTGAATGACGTCGTCCCATCTGATCTCCTCCGCCTCTGAAGCTCGAAGCATCACGTGGAACGACAAAATTGCCAACAAGGCATCTCTGTCGCACGTGGGGCTGTTGGATTGCATCGCGATCTGCGTGATCTTCTCGACGTCCTCGATCGTCACCTCTATCGGCTTCTTCTTCACGGGGCACTCCAGCCTGCGCTTCGCCTTTATGACGTCCGCCACAAAGGTCGCTCCGATCCTTGAGATCCCGTCGTTCACCGCTTGATAGGCCGCCGAGATCCTCGCCAGAGCGCTGCTTCCGATTTCCGTCGCCCTTTCGAGCAAGTATAGTAGGAAGCAGAGATGTTGGGAATAAAAATTTTACTCTACGGAACACGGAACACGGAAAACGGAAATTTTTTTTTACGGAACACGGAACACGGAAAACGGAAAAAACTTATTTCTACGGAACACGGAAATTTTTTTTTTACGGAACACGGAACACGGAAAACGGAAAAAACTTAATTCTACGGAACACGGAAATTTTTTTTTTAACGGAACACGGAAAAAAGCGTTTTCAAGAGAATTCCAGTGATTTTTAAAAAAATAATGTTTTGTTTAATTCGATTAACTGACTGACAAGGCAGCTGTTTGACTCATGTGAAAGTTTTACTGAAAATTTCATAAAAATAACAAAACCAACAACACAACAGTAAACAACTACAGTAAAAAACGACTGAAAATGGAATCCACTTTTCACGAATATGGTCCGAATCCGAAAATGTTCAAATTTTGACCACAAAACGTCAATTGTCCTAATCTTTCCGGAGATAAATTTGATCTACGAGGCGAGCAAACCAAACCAGAAAAACTGAAAAGCCTCTCCGATTCCGAGGGAGTAGATGGAACAGAGAGATAATGGGATGCTAAAACAAGGGGGAATTTGAAAATAATAATGAAAAAAATAAAATTTGTGATCGAATTTTTCCGCGGAAAATATAGTTTATACGGAACACGGAACACGGAAAACGGAAAAAAACTTATTTCTACGGAACACGGAACACGGAACACGGAAAAAATATTGAAAAAAACGCGGAACACGGAACACGGAATTCCCAACATCTCTGGTAGGAAGGACGACTCGTTTTTTGGAAGGTTCTTCTCCTTCTCGATACGCCTTTGCCGTGGATGTAGCTTTCGAACGATAGGGCATGTCCATCAACATTTTGACGAGGTGCTGAAGGCCTGGGCCTGCTTGCATCCCGAGTTGCTCGACGTACTGCCGCTTTTCTCCTTCTGCAACAATTCAACATATGATTTCTCTTCCTTTTTGTGGGTGGGTGGGCCGGGGGACTCGTTAATTCCGTAGAATGGCGTTTCGAACTCAAATTTCGCCCCTCTCACAGCCATTCTCTCAATTCGCTTCGGGACCCGCCCCTCCTAAAAGTAGCTGCGCCTTGAAAGTTCGCTCGCCGCGCGCGACCTTTTTCTCAGTTTGTCAACGAAAAACACACTATTTTTTAAACTATTTTTGTTCATTTTATTTTTCATTCGGCTCATACTTCGAAATATTAAGTTGATTGGCTGCCGCAGACTTGCGTAAAATAGTCTTCTTCGAAAGGACTGTGCAAGTGCGCTCCATTGCAAGGACTGTGCAAGTGCGCTCCATTGCGTTTCCGCTGCTGATTCCGCCAATCACGGAACCCCAGCCTTCCAATAAAAAATTCCCTTGGCGCAATTCAGGTGCGCTAAACAAGGCGCGTAACGCGTAATTTCGGAACGTCGTTGTAGAGTTTCTCATTTCAATTTTCCCTTTTTTTGCATTATTCCCATCTTTTCAGAACCAATCAGTGTCAAAACTTATGATAATGATTAGAAATGAATAAAAAATAAAATTTTAACTGCTTCGTCATCAATTTCGAAACGTTTTATGTGAAAATGACAGAATTTTTTTCCTGTTGGAATCGAAAATTTGCCTCAATTATCTCAATTCTGTATATTTTTCGACGGTTGAGCGCTTAAAAGATGCGCAATAAACTCCTTGTTGACTGGACGGTTCGAATGCTAGTGTCCGAACTCGATTCGGCAAATGATCGTTAAAACTCCGTTTTTTCAGTAGTTTTCGACAAAATCCCTCAATTTGGTCAATTCTGAACGAATCTGCTCCGTTTCGCGCTTAAATCGATGCTTTTACCTCACACAATCGCCCCACGGTTCGCAAAGAACAAAATTTAAGTGTTTATTAAGAGAAAAACGAAAGAATTATGGGTTTCAATTGAAAAAAGAAACTCCGAGCCGACGGTGGATGCAAGCGCGCCCCATTGACAACTTGCTTGCGCATTGGAATGCTGGGGTTCCGTGCCAATTTCTTCCGCTCAACTCTGGACGGTACAACATAATAGAACTGGGCAGAATAGAACTGCGACCGAATAGAACTGGGCGGAATAGAACTGCGGCACGATAGAAATGGTCATAATATTATAGGGGCACCGAACAGGAATGGCGCTCTGTTGAGAAACTCTTTTTGTGCAAATTGAGCGACCTCGGGGCCGAGTTTGAAAAATTAGGCCACATTTTCAGTGGAAAATTACTTCGCGGCCTAGAAATTCGGCGAGATTGCGACCAGCGCGCCCTTTCTGTCCGGTGCCCCTATAATAGAACTGCGACAAAATAGAACTGCGCGGAATAGAACTGCGACACAATAGAACTGTTTTTCGGGGGTGTGAGTTATCATTTTGTTTTTAAAAGTGAGCAATTGCCCTATTTCGATTTAATAGTTCGATAGCAAGCTTAAAAAATAATTATAATTTACAAAACGGTTATTCTATAGAAAGGCGCCCCAATTGGATTAATCGGTTTTGTTGTGTCGCAGTTCTACTCCGCGCAGTTCTATTCCGCGCAGTTCTATTGTGTCGCAGTTCTATTCCGCCCAGTTCTGTTACGTCGCAGTTCTATTCTGTCGCAGTTCTATTATCTCTGGCAATTCGATATTAATCTAATTAGAAAGTTATGGGGTTATTCAGGCTGTGAAAAAAATGATTCTTTTTCGTTTTTTTTGTTTTTTTACGTCAAAAAATCCAATTCAGCGATAAAAAAAAAACAAAAAAAAAACGGAAAACAAACATACGCTGAATAGCCCCATTACTGATCTAAACGCGACCTAATTATTATTGGGGCACCGGACAGAAAGGGCGCGCTGTTCGCAATCTGACCGAATTTCTAGGCCGCGAAGTAATTTTCCACTGAAAATGTGGCCTAATTTTTCAAACTCGGCCCCGAGGTCGCTCACTTTTCACTGCAAAAAGAGTTTCTCAACAGAGCGCCATTTCTGTTCGGTGCTCCTATAATAGATTCGACTGTTTTTTCTTGGCGCAATCGAGATTTGAGCCAGCAGACGGTTGGCGTGAAACTTGATTTGAGCACTTATTAATCTAACTAGAAGATTTATTAATCTAGCTACTGTTGAAAAAAAAAAGTTTCGACATTGGAATCGAAGCTGGCAGCGTGCCAAGGCCCGGCCTCCCAAACGCATATGCTGCGCGGGGTTGTTGCAACATTGCCGCACGCTTTATTGTTCTTCGTTTTTGTCTTTATTTTTCGGCTAAAAATCAGCAGAAATTTGGTTTTTTCCCATTTTTTACCCCTATTTATTCATTTCAATCGGCTTTTGCTATAAAAAATCAACTTTGAAAACAGATTTATCGATTTTTAGCTTGAATTTTCGAACATTTCTTGATTTTGTGTTTTTCTCCTTTCGATTTCGGTGAATTTGAGAATTTTTTTAGGATTTCCACCTACGGAAAAAGTCGAGACAAGCAACAAAAGGGCATGGATTTCTTCTTTTTCGTGTTAGTTTTTTTGACGTAACAATAATTTTTCTCTCCGATCAACGTTTACAGACTCCACTCCTCCGCCGTCTTCTCCACTCCGCCGTCAGCACACAACGGTATACAAAAACTTGTCGTATTAGTTTGAAGAGGAACGAAGATATTTTTCTCTCCGACCGTTTTTTTCCAAAGTCCGTGGACGCTTCAATCCGGAAAAAAAGGAGAAGAAAAATTGAACATCACTGATAATAACATTCTTACACTTGTCATGTCATTTAATTTATTGGAGAACGTTATAAATACATCTAAAAATAATTGTTATTAGTGCCAATCATCCAACGGGAGATGCTTCTTCAACTTTCCGTTGTGTGCTGACGGCGGAGTGGAGAAGACGGCGGAGGAGTGGAGTCTGTAAACGTTGATCGGAGAAAAATTATTGTTACGTCAAAAAAACTAACACGAAAAGAAGAAATCCATGCCCTTTTTGTTGCTTGTTCGACTTTTTCCGTAGGTGGAAATCCTAAAAAAATTCTCAAATTCACCGAAATCGAAAGGAGAAAAAAACACAAAAATCAAGAAATGTTCGAAAATTCAAGCTAAAAAAATCGATAAATCTGTTTTCAAAGTTGATTTTTTATAGCAAAAGCCGATTGAAATGAATAAATAGGGGTAAAAAATGGGAAAAAACCAAATTTCTGCTGATTTTTAGCCGAAAAAAATAAAGACAAAAACGAAGAACAATAAAGCGTGCGGCAATGTTGCAACAACCCCGCGCAGCATATGCGTTTGGGAGGCCGGGCCTTGGCACGCTGCCAGCTTCGATTCCAATGTCGAAACTTTTTTTTTTCAACAGTAGACAATTTATTAATCTAATTAGGTGTCATATCAATCTTATTAGGCCGCCGTTAGATTAATAACAAAATGCCAGAGATGTTGTACCGCCAAAGAATGAAAAGCTCATGCTCAACTGGGCTCAACGTGATCGGTGGGCTACTTGCCAAAATTTCCAGGGCTCTACAAAAAAGACTCAAAGAGAAGTTCACCTACAGTGTGCGTTCTCTAGTTCTTCTACGACAAATTTCGCAAGATTATTGCGCGGGAGTCTCTGTACTTCACGCGCTTCCCCCAACAGGTTTTGGTTGCCAAGTAACGGAATGGGTGCGCGAAAGAAAGCCGCTAGCAAAAATATACGTTTGGTTGCCGATTGATTTAACTCATTTCGATTGCATCGGAATGTCTTCGAAAGGACCCGTCTCTTCGATTTGCTGTTGTACTCGTTTCTTCGGTCGCTCGCCACCACAGTCGTCTTTAGCTCTTAATGAGAGAGAATCGATCGAGATCAAAGTGAACGGAAAACCTCATCTCATGGTACCGCACGTGGCAATCAAACAAAACAGTTCGGTCTCTACTATTCCTGTTTCTTTGGCTATTCCAGCTGACTTGTTCTCAGAAAGTCAAGTCGACATTTTCGAAACCGCCAGAACTTCACGTAACTCTGTGGGAAGGTACAGGAGCCTAACGCCATTCCATCCTTCCCCCGTTGTAACAGTTTGCAGCAAAATAATTCCAATGGCCGAACTCATCCGGCTAACTAGAATTGAGGAAGGCCTGGAAATCACAGCTCGTTCACTACAAGAAACAAGTAAATCTGAAAACTAATGCACTCCAAAAAGTCTTTAGGTGAAACTTCGCTACACTAACTTTTGGCAAATACTGAATGAGTACCGGAATTTGACTTGCTATATTTATGACTTTTTGTGTTTTTTAACTTAACAGATTTTTGATTCCAACATAAATTTTTGACTTTATTTATTTGGGTATTTAAAAAAGTTAAAGGACCAGGGAACCCAAAAATTTTTTGATTTTTTTGTGAAATGTTTTTGTGACTGTTTGAATTGTCTCTTATTGCCTCATACACTGGTGAAATGCTGCCTCTCAAAAATGCCAATGAACGAAACGGCATGCAGTTGAAGTTGTGGCCGTGGCCTAGCGCCAATGGCCGAAAAATATATAAAAATGTATGCGCTTCTCGGCCATTTTATTTTTTCCGCTTTTTTACCGGTTTTTTTTCCAAAAATTCACGGTTTCTCCCATTTTTCAGTTGATTGACATTTGTTCGGCACTTACTTATTTTTTCACTGCTAAAAAATTGTTTTCATTCACAAGGGAACCTTTTAAGTGATTAAAGGAACCGGCCTAAGCTAACGACACAGTTCGAGAGAGGGACTTTCAAAACCTATATTCCAGTTTTCAAAAGCTGCTTTCGAGACCTCTGAAATGCTGAAATTCCAGTCCGAAGTTTGACATTTCTTAACCATAGATAGGGGGCGCAACAAAGGGGGCGTGGCCTGACGAATTTTCTCCCGATTTTCGCGCGCGCGTGTTTGACGGTCTGTACCGAGGTCCCCAAATGAAGTACCATACCCAAAAAGTTTTACTTTATGTAATCGACCATGCTGAATCCAATGAACAACTCCATTTCACGTGAAAACGTACCGTTCTCTTGAAAAACCGCGAAAACGAAAATGGAAGTCAGTCTGAGAGCCTGTGTGGCCAAGTTTATGGCTACACGCGCCTACTTTTAACTGTTTCCGACAGTTTAAGGGATGGGGAATCCGTTTTTTTGAAGTCAGATTTGGGCTCCCTAGTACCCGAAAGTTTTTTTACAGATCCTCAAACTGCCAGAAAAAGTTAGCGGAAAAATTTTTCAGCGATGACCATACTTTTTTTATTTTTTTGGAATCCATAGATAAAGTCAATGAGAACCCAAATATAAATTTTTCAGAGCTCTAGACCCACTAGGACCAGATTTGTGCTCGTTTGAGTAGGGGCCCAATCGGCCGAAATTGTAGTTTTCGGGAGATTTGAGGGTCACAGGTACCTTACACGCGGCTAATTTTTACAGAATCGGATTCAGCATCAAATTTCCGACCGATCCATGTTAAACTTTCTCATCTACCTAGTACCCGAAAAAAGTTACAGTCAGTTATGTTATGGATTTCGGCCCGCAAAGGCACTAATTTCGCAGCTGGAAAGGGCCGCGCACAGCGAGCTTCTCTACGCCAATGGCGGTGGGCGCGCCTCCGCCCGGTTGGCGCAGTGGCAAAGTGATCGCTCGGCAGTCTGGAGGTGCCGGGTTCAAAACTTTTGTCCTCGAAAGTTGTTTAGCTTTTTAAGAACATCATGTCTGTTCATTTTTTTTGTTGCATATTTGGCTTGGTCCGTCAGAAAAGGACAAAAACCGCGCGCGGCGCACTTGCTGGCAAAGCTCCGCCCCCTCCTCGACCGCCGACCGGGGAGAAAACAGGCCAACTTTGAAGGGGTGTAACTCGGGATGTACCGAAAATTTTCGAGAAAAAAGTTGGGAGCGTACTCATATAGAGTAGGGGAACACACTCCAACAAGAATTTTGTGGAAATTCGGAGTTTTGCGAAACCCGTTGCGGTCCCTAACCATAGATTTCGCATTTTGGTGGCGCGGCGACCCACCCTCACACCCTCGCCATGCGCCACGATTGTCACCGCCCGCAACACCCTACGAAAATGTCATCGAGTGGCGCAGGAGTTAACGGTGGGGATGAGGTGAGTGTGGTCACGGGTTCGACTCCCTTGTTATGCTTTTTCTTTTTTCTTTCTTTTTTTTATGTATTATTGACGAAATGGTTTTGAAATGTTGATTTTTGAAGAGATTAAAGTGGCCAACTGAAGTTCCTCATCGTGTATGCGGAAATTCTTCATCAACACATGAATCTTTTTCGCGATGTTTTTTTTCAGAACAGCATTTGAGTGCAGTTGATTCTTTGATCCATAACTCGAAGGGGAATTTTTGTAGAGAATAATGCGCAACTACAAAGTTAATCAGCATGACATTTGCTACAACTTTCCTGTTGACCACTTCTTTCTACAATTTTTTGTTTTTGAGATACAGGCTGTTAAAGATGGTAGTGCAAAATCTTGCTGTATCTCGCGAATTGAATGAGATATCAAAAAGTCGTCAACTAAAAAAACATTACTGAAGACATTTTCCATACTTTTTTAGTTGACAACTTTTTTGAAAACTTGCTGATTTTTGTGATACGACCCACTTTTAATCAACAGCCTGTATCTCAAAAACAAAAAATTGTAGAAAGAAGTGGTCAACAGGAAAGTTGTAGCAAATGTCATGCTGATTAACTTTGTAGTTGCGCATTATTCTCTACAAAAATTCCCCTTCGAGTTATGGATCAAAGAATCAACTGCACTCAAATGCTGTTCTGAAAAAAAACATCGCGAAAAAGATTCATGTGTTGATGAAGAATTTCCGCATACACGATGAGGAACTTCAGTTGGCCACTTTAATCTCTTCAAAAATCAACATTTCAAAACCATTTCGTCAAAAATACATAAAAAAAAGAAAGAAAAAAGAAAAAGCATAACAAGGGAGTCGAACCCGTGACCACACTCACCTCATCCCCACCGTTAACTCCTGCGCCACTCGACGACATTTTCGTAGGGTGTTGCGGGCGGTGACAATCGTGGCGCATGGCGAGGGTGTGAGGGTGGGTCGCCGCGCCACCAAAATGCGAAATCTATGGTTAAGAAATGTCAAACTTCGGACTGGAATTTCAGCATTTCAGAGGTCTCGAAAGCAGCTTTTGAAAACTGGAATATAGGTTTTGAAAGTCCCTCTCTCGAACTGTGTCGTTAGCTTAGGCCG
Source organism: Caenorhabditis sp. 36 PRJEB53466 (assembly GCA_946814055.1). Taxonomy (NCBI): domain Eukaryota; kingdom Metazoa; phylum Nematoda; class Chromadorea; order Rhabditida; family Rhabditidae; genus Caenorhabditis; species Caenorhabditis sp. 36 PRJEB53466. The sequence continues at coordinate 9,266,969 of CAMPFS010000001.1, forward strand.
GTTCCTTTAATCACTTAAAAGGTTCCCTTGTCAGTCGATATAAGGGCCAAAATGGGAGAAACCGTTAATTTTTGGAAAAAAACCGGTAAAAAAGCGGAAAAAATAAAATGGCCGAGAAGCGCATATATTTTTATATATTTTTCGGCCATTGGCGCTAGGCCACGGCCACAACTTCAACTGCATGCCGTTTCGTTCATTGGCATTTTTGAGAGGCAGCATTTCACCAGTGTATGAGGCAATAAGAGACAATTCAAACAGTCACAAAAACATTTCACAAAAAAATCAAAAAATTTTTGGGTTCCCTGGTCCTTTAAATAGAATCTAGTGCATTACAAAATGCCCCCCCCCCCTACTTGGAAATAAGAGAGGGGGCGGCGGGGACTAATGGAATAGGCATCATTAGGTATCATTTTACAATATAGAAATTCAAACTTTAACAGCAAAATTTCTGTTTTTTGCCAGATTAGCCACGAAATACCGATAATTTCTCATTTATCTCTCGATAGACCGATTGTATAGGCTATTACGAATTTTTTAAGCGCAAGAGCGTTAAATTTGGTCAAGTCGCAAATCACATTTACCCGTTTGAAGGTTTTTCGCTAAAACTGCGTGAATTTCAGTTGCTTTTCGGTAATTTTCGCTGTTCGAGCGCTCAAAATGCTTGTATTTACGTGATTTATCATTCTCAGAACCAATTATGTCTGAAAACAGTCAAGAAAGCGCAAAATAAGAAGTGCGGTTTTGAGGCGGCCATCGGCGGCTACCGACGGCGAAGGCGAAAAAGCAAAGTCCGCGAAAATTGCGCCAAAACGTCATTAATTCTGAGAATTAGTGTGTTTTCATGTCTAACGATCATTTTTCATCGAATTTGACCACAAAAATTAGAGAAAACCTGCTCAATTCATGAAAACGCCATTTGGCCGAGGCCACGCCCATATAACGGGGCCATATTGACAGCTCTGTAGGCCGTGCGCCCGGAAGTACTTGAATCAGAAATTTTTTGAAAATGAACAGGCCAAATTCAAATTGTTGTTTCTGTTTTTTCTTTCGAAATATTCACGGCGCGGCTTTCGCAACATACGCAGCCAAATGGTATGCATTTTTGCGCGTCGGTGTGGCACTGCGTACAGTGCATTTTATGTTACGCGCAAATTTCTTTTTTTTTAGTTTTTGATGAATTTTCTCCAAATATTCATCTCTTTAAGGCGTTTTTCTCCACTTTCTACCTCAATTAGACCTTCTTACAGATTCCAGGTGAAGTAATACGCGAAGAGAAGTCGATGCGATGAAAAGAAACGCGTAAGTAAATGAAAGTAGTGTTTTATTCAGAAAATATACGACTTATCGAAAAACGTCTCTAGATTTACTAATCTTTTGATTTAAAAAGTTCACTAATATGACTGCAAATGTTTTCGAATGAAAACAAGTAGAGTGGCAGTTCACTTTCGCGTAAAAATTGGCCTTTTGTCGGAAAACAGTGACGTTTCGTTGAAAAAAAAGATTTCTCAAAAACCGTCTCTAGATTTTCTTATTTTTTGTTTAAATAGTTCACTTACATGACTGTGAACGCCTTGGAATAAAAAAAAGTAGAGTGACAGTTCGTAGAAGCAAAAAAAAACTTTTTCAACGAAATTTCACCGTCTTCCGGCAAACGATCTGTTTTTCCGCGAAAGCGAGCTGTCACTCTACTTATCTTTGGTTCGAAAACATTCTCAGAAATGTAAGTAAAGTTTTTCAACCGAAAGATTAGAAAATCTAGTCACGTTTTTCGAGAAATCGTGCATTTTCTGAATAACACCTTACTTTCACTTACTTACGCGTTTCTTTTCATCGCTTCGACTTCCCTTCGCGTATTACTTCACCTGGAATCTGTAAAAAGGTCTAATTGAGGTAGAAAGTGGAGAAAAACGCCTTAAAGAGATGAATATTTGGAGATTCATCAAAAACTAAAAAAAATTTCATCAAAAACTAAAAAAAAGAAATTTGCGCGTAACATAAAATGCACTGTACGCAGAACCACCCTACCCGCCGTCGATAAAGGAAAAACCGGTCGGAAAACCAAAAAGGTCGGAATGACAAAAGGTCGGAAAAATGCCCAAAGGTTGGAAAAAAAGGCCAAAAGATCGGAAAAAAATGCCAAAAGATTGGAAAAAATGACAAAAGGTCGGAAAAAAGTGACAAAATGTCGGAAAAAATGCCAAAAGGCCTGAAACCCCCCAAACAAAAGTCAGAAAACAGGTATTTTAGCAGTTTTTCCGACCTTTTGGCATTTTCTTCCGACCTTTTGTCACGGACTGGATAAAGGAGAAAACAAGAAATGAACACGAGTGTACACGTGAACTTACGAACGGTTTTGAGAAGCGAAAGAAAGCGGCCGAGCGCAGCGGAGCCCGGTTCAGATTCAAATGTCTTGTTTCAAAAATAAACCCGTTAAGAAAAATTTCAGCGACAACCGAAAGCAAGCCATCAACTATCCTAAATTCTTGGCGAACTAAGCCAAGACGCGCAGTTTTCGACGAGGAAGGAGATATAACAACCAGAAGTTCAACAAGCAAGAAAAAGGAAATTGAAAATATGTTCAGGTGAGATACAGTAATCATTCGAAACCTGATAGAAAGTTTTTGTGCAGCATACACTATAATCGGAAGTTTTCATCGAGCAGTATTGAACTACCGGCTGTCGTTCTTCCAACATCGGATACGATAACAAGGGCTCCTTTCTTTTCACGATCAAACATCGCGTCTACTCCACAATATATTTTGATAGTCCTGGCATATACATCCACATTGGTAACTTCTCTATTCACTTCTTTCACTAATTTGTTTCCTAAATCAAAATAATTTTTATGTAATGTGGAGAAATGAATGTATGTTAAGAAGTGGCTGCATTAATTGTATTCCTCCAGTGAGGAAAGCCTTGGCTATGTCAACTACTTGTTTGGAAACGCGTAATTAACTTCATCTCTTTGCAGTATATAACTGTCATTTGCTTTCGTTTTGGTTTGTATTTTCCAAATGCAAACCAAAACAGTAACATTAACTATATATTTAGTCGTTTCGCCAATTTTTATATGTACTGCTATGCTAATTATTAACCAAATACTGAGAGAAATACATTCTATTCAACATATTGTGACTGTAGAAATGATGGAGTTTTCAGTAAGTAACACAGGTTCTTTTAATTGAACATTGTCAAACTACAGTATGCTTCAAATGAGGCATGGAACGAGTTGGCAATGTTAGCGAACAAAAGAATTCCACGAATGGCCCATATGAAACGGTTTGCCCACACAATGTATATTCCAAACCAGCAGTCTAACTTCTGAAGATTATTAATTTTGGTATATCTTCAGTGAAGGTTCTATTGACTTTCAAATTGGATTGTCCTCTTGCTAAAATGTTTACTGAAAATACGTAATAGAAAGACTAATATATGAACTACTCAATCTTGTCAAAAGTTCACCAAAACGAATACAAAACGGTTTTAGTCTGATAGTCTTTCTATTAATTTTTTAAACTTACAGTAATCAGGGATACGCCAACTCAAAAACTGATGGTTCTATTCAGCAGTATGATCGTGTCTCTATAGATAACTATGAAGGTTGGAGTCTGATCTCACTAACCTATGTGCATAGTTTTCAGAATTAATTGGCTCCTTTCCAGAGCCAGTGACTTCTATCGATGGATCATCTCCAGGATCCGCTAACGGAAAAACTGCTAGAAAAAAAGAAAATTTATTGAAATCAATGAAAAAACAAGAAAAGAAGAAAATTGCATCACAAATGTGCTTTAAAGGTATTCTAACAATGAAAACATTGGCACCTTAGCTAAAACTTCAGAATGTGCTCAGAAATCTGGAACATGCCCACCAGGTCCTCAAGGACCACCAGGAGTCATCGGAAAGCAAGGAGAGCCCGGCTTAAACGGACAGGATGGAGTCCATGGACTTTCTGGAATTAGTATCTCGGTTGCTGGTGGATGCATTGTATGCCCTGAAGGGAAGAAGGGGAAACGTGGCAAACAAGGAGCTATAGGCAAGAAAGGGAAGAATGGAAAGGCCGGACGATCTGTGAAAGCTGTCGTTGGAATTCCCGGACCGGTCGGCGACAGCGGATACATAGGCTATCCTGGACTTCCTGGTGAACCAGGATCACGAGGACTGTCGGGGCGGAATACAAACAGATATATTAATCTGATGGGACCAGTGGGACCACCTGGAAAACCAGGTTACCAAGGAGCGCAAGGTCCTTCTGGATTCGGTTGGTGAATTGTAAACATTTTCTAATCTCATTACACCTGTGTAAAGTTTTACATAGATGTCATGTCTTGTAATTTCCTTGAATATGAAATCATTTTAGAGTACAACACGGGGCTTCTAGGACCCATTGGAAATTCAGGTCGTGATGGAACACATGGCAGGATAGGGAAATCAGGAAATGTAAGCTACTTCCTTTCACAAAAATTCTTTGTCGTTTTTTATTCATTCATTGTATCTTTTAGACTGGTGTGATGGGCCCGCCAGGCCGTGATGGCAACTATTGTGAATGTCCGCCGACATCGAGAAGACGTCCTTTTTAGTCATGTTAATCCGATAAATGATTTGGCTTTCCCGCTTTCTGTTGTATGTTGTGCCACCATTTTGTTGATTACGCACGCTAAACCGCCACTAATTTACCGTAGTCCGTTGGACAAGCGCGGAGTATCACGCGCAAAACACTTACGAAATGAGATGTCAAGTACACGTTTGTACAAGCTGGTGCCTACATGTGCTCGCGAATAAAGATTTTCTTCTAAAGTGGTTCTTGCATCGAATACCGTAGATACATATTCATTTTTTTTCATATACCGCAAGTACTGTAATAGAACGGCACCTCTAATAGAACGGCACCCAGAAAAGTTGGCTTAAGCAGTTTCAAGTCAATTTTCGGACGTTTCACACGATTTTAAAATAACGAAACTTTGAAAAAGGTCTTAGAAGAGCTTATGCCGCGTCCAATGTCTCGGAAAAACCGTAAAAACCGCAGATTTTGCTGTCCAAAGTCGGCCGAAATTTGCGTGAAAAACGGGGGTGTGCACAGCTCAATGAGTGTAACCGTACCCCTAAAACTACGGTATTTTTTGAAAATTTGTTAATTTCTTGAGGTTATTTGAAAATATTCAAATTTTTTGCGCAAATTTTCAAAAAATACCGTAGTTTTAGGGGTACGGTTACACTCATTGAACTGTGCACACCCCCGTTTTTCACGCAAATTTCGGCCGACTTTGGACAGCAGAATCTGCGGTTTTTACGGTTTTTCCGAGACATTGGACGCGGCATTAGGAAAGTTTGAATTTTTAACTGAGAAATTTTTTTCGTAATTTTTGAAAATTTCAAGAAGTTTTAGGATACATTTGCAGCCCACGAAGCCGGACCGGGGAATTTCACGTTTCGATCCGCGTGGGCCGTTGCAAGTCTGAAAAATCCATGATATGCAGTTCTACCGTAATACATCATGGTTCCGCCCCTCACTCTGTAGTGTAGCTCCACCCACAAACCTCCCAGAAGAAAGCATCCGAATAATACATTTTCTACCAAATTTATTCTGCTTATCCAATTTCTGAAATGTTGTGAATGTTGCCAGGCTAAATTATCTCGTTTTATATTATATCTACAAGACTTTTGAAACAGGCCGACGCTCGAAAGCGGCTATGCCGCTTGTTTCTTTTTTATAACTGTTCGAAAGTTCACGTGTATATTTCTCAATTTCTCCGTCACAATTTTTCGTTTTAGAAATGAACGGACACACAGAAATAAACAAATAAACAAACAGACAAACAAGCAAACAAAGAGACAGAGGGACAAACCCGTGAAGAGTTATATTAATAAAAATGATTATCAGAATTTTATTTATAACTTTAACTATAACTTTAACGTTTGAGCCAATTAAGCTTGTCCGAATAACTGAAACTTCTTTTTTTCGTTTCTGGGGATCATTTAAAAAATTTAAAGATTTCTGAGAACCTAAAAATGTTGACTTGTTTATAGCGTTTCATTCTTTTCTAATTTCGAACTTTTCAACTATTCGGACTACGGCAGAACATTTTTCCAGAAACTAATAAAATACACAATAGTGCTCATGAGCACGTTTTAATTGTCGCAACAATCATCAGCTTTCCTCGATTATTACTGTAACCCGGAGCGGGTTACCATAGGCTCCTAGGGAACACGTTGTTCGAGAGTTGGGCAAACGAAGATTTCGGCAAAAAAATTTCTCTCAGGATGATGATGGAATACGGCGGATATTTTTCTGGTGGAACTGTTCCACAGCAGAGTGTCGACTCTTCAACCACTGTGAATTCATCAGTTGCGAATTCGTTTTTTTATACTCCACAAACACATAATCTTTATCATCAATACACAAATCCATACCTGCCAGGTGGACGGTAAGATAAATATGAAAACGTCTGTAAATGTCTGTATTTTGAGGTGTCTCAATTCGACCCAAAATACGACTTCATCTTCCACTGTCTCTTCGTCGTCAACATCCAATTCTTCCAACTACCGGAACTCCACGCATGAGTCGTTACAAGCTTTTTTCAATACTGGGCTACAATATCAACTTTATCAAAAGTCACAACTCATCGGAAGTGACAACACTCAAAAAACCAATAATGCTGTGCTATCAGGAATTTCTCGTGACTCTTTAGTTGGTGAGTCCAGTTCAAATTTTTGAGGCGGATTAGGCTGGTTGAACAGGCGATTTCAGGCGCCTGTTTTCTCATCGCAGGAACGCAGCGGCGCGTTGAAAAACAGGCGCCTGTTCTACCAGCCTAAGGCGAATACATTTTCTTGACTAAAAACCGGCTTCAGGCGGCGTTCTATTACAAATGCACACTTTTTTTATTATAGGGGCACCGCACAGAAATAGCGCTCTGTTGAGAAACTCTTTTTGCAGTGCAAATTGAGCGAGCTCGGCGCAGAGTTTGAAAAGTTAGGCCACGTTTTCAGTGTAATATTACTTCGCGGCCTAGAAATTCGGCCAGATTGCGAACAGAGCGCCATTTCTGTGAGATGCCCCTATAATAAACGTTTAAATGTTTAAAAAAATCGGACTTGCAACGGGCCGGGCCGGGCTGGGCCGGGCCGGGCCAAAATTGGAAATTTTCCGGCCCGGGAGGATGCACCTAAAAATTCAAAGCGAACTAGAACTTCGAAACGAACATAATTTTATAGACTTAACATTTTATAGACTTAAAAAGGCAATGTTATAGCATAAAAACCTGTTAAAAAATAGAAATTGCTGTTTAAAATCGCAAAATTCTCACAAAAATTACGAAAATTTTCTCAAGAGTGGGCGGAGCCGGGCCGACCGGGCCGGGCCGGGTCGGGCCAAAACCGGGCCGGGCCGGCCCGGGATTTGGCAAGTCTTAAAAAAATAGACTGAAAACAGCTTTATATGCAATTTTCTCTTTATTTCTGTCCTAGGCTACTCCGAACCAAAACTTTCCCAAATCAGAACTGTGCCCCGGATCAGAATATTCCCGTATCAGAACTGTCCCGAACGAAACCTATCTGCGCGTGGTTTTCGTAATAAAAAAACCACGCGCAAATATTATAGAGGCACCGAAAAGAAAGGGCGCTCTGTTCGCAATCTGGCCGAATTTCTAGTCCGCGAAGTAATTTTCCACTGAAAACGTGGCCTAACTTTTCAAACTCGGCCCCGAGCTCACTTAATTTGCACTGCAAAAAAGTTTCTCAATAGAGCGCCCTTTCTGTTCGGTGCCCCTATAATAGGTTTCGTTCGGGACAGTTCTGATTCGAACATTTCTGGTTCGGAGTAGCCTCCTAAAAATGAATCTGAAAGCGGTTTTTTGTTAGAAAATGGGGAAATTTGTGATCTACCGAATTCGTCTCAAAATTTAAAAACGAAGAACTCCAATGCGCGTCTCTAGCTTGAAAAGTTTCGCTCCGTGCGAGATCCAAAATCGAGTAAGGTGTCAAAAAGTTTATTTTTAAGTCGCACACTCCGGCAAATACAAATTTGATTTTTAGGCGCACTGTGCTCAACAGGAGCAACTTCTAATCCATCCGAACGGCGGAAACAACGTAGAATTCGTACCACTTTCACTTCTGGACAACTAAAAGAGTTGGAAAGTGCATTCTGTGAGACTCATTATCCTGACATTTACACACGAGAGGAAATTGCAATTCGAATAGATTTGACCGAAGCTAGAGTACAAGTATGGTTTCAGAACAGAAGAGCAAAGTACCGTAAGCAAGAAAAGCTAAGAAAAGTGAAAGACGATGAGGGTTCTGGAAAGCAAGTTGGACATAATATCTTGGATGATATAATAGATCAAATATAAAAGGAGATGTGTGATCTCGAGTTTTCTTCTGAAAAAATAAATTATTATTGCTTCAATAATGTATAATTATCACCGCGTGTACTCAACTTTTCCCTGATAAGAATATGTACCAGAAACGGCAACCTATCAATCCGACGATCACAACAAGTAGTATAGGATGGAGGGATTACAGTCCGTTTCAAAAGTATAGGGCCACCCCTGAAAATCACCGGCACGTCTTCCCCAGGTAGTATCATGCCTCCGCACCTTGAAAATCGGATTCAGCATGAAAAGTTATCTCTGGATAACTATTTTGGGGCCAGTACATTGGGTGCTGAGGCCATGGTGCTGGAAAATCTGAAAAAGTGGCTTCTGCAGGCGTTTCATAAGTATAGTGCCACCCCTGAAAACACGCTGGAAGCCTCTTAAACTGATAAACATGATCTTGAATGGGGTGCTTTGCACCTTTAGGATGTCCAAAAAGCCTTTTTGAAATCATGTGCACTGACGCCGACGCCACCTAAGGCCACTCTCCCAGGTTTAGCCTCATGTTCTGTGTGGAGCTCGGGAGTGGAGCCGGGGGACTCCGATGATCTCAAATGAGTCAAATCTTGTTTGAAACAAATTTTTTGAGCATTTTCAAGTCAGATTCGTTCAAGCCTCTCGATTCGCTAGAATCTGATATCAGATTTTTGACCAAAATGAAGCCGGACCCAACAAGGATCAGACTGGCTTGAGCGCCAAACTCCAGGCTGACATTGCACACTTTTAAGACTTCATAAGGAAGGTTTGAAACATTTTTCAGTACATTTCTGTTGATTTTGTTCACTTCAACAATCGGGAGCTCATAACTCGGTTGAAACTGATCCGATTGACACCAAACTCAAACATTCCATGTTTAAATCGAGAGGCTTGAACGAATCTGACTTGAAAATGCTCAAAAAACTTGTTTCAAACAAGATTTGACTCATTTGAGATCATCGGAGTCCCCCGGCTCCACTCCCGAGCTCCACACAGAACATGAGGCTAAACCTGGGAGAGTGGCCCTAGGTGGCGTCGGCGTCAGTGCACATGATTTCAAAAAGGCTTTTTGGACATCCTAAAGGTGCAAAGAACCCCATTCAAGATCATGTTTATCAGTTTAAGAGGCTTCCAGAGTGCTTTCAGGGGTGGCCCTATACTTATGAAACGCCTGCAGAAGCCACTTTTTCAGATTTTCCAGCACCATGGCCTCAGCACCCAATGTACTGGCCCCAAAATTGTTTTCCAGAGGTAACTTTTCATGCTGAATCCGATTTTCAAGGTGCGGAGGCATGATACTACCTGGGAAAGACGTGCCGGTGATTTTCAGGGGTGGCCCTATACTTTTGAAACGGACTGTATAATACCACTTCGACATCTCAATCATTTTCGACACATTTCCATTCTCTGAAGTCAGAGAATCACCTCATTTACAACACTTTTGAAAAAAGTAAGAAAAAAGTAAATTTTAAAAGTAAAAAGTGCTTATTTTTAACAATTTTGTACATTTTCAATCAATTTTTTGTTGAGATGTCGATTTCATTTCTCATTTCCTATTTTTATGTTTAAATGATATGTTTTCATCTTATTTTCATACTTTTTACAAAATCACTGGATGTCGCTTTTTTTAGAAAAATGGTATTATAAAAATAAGCCTAATAAATGATTCTTACAAAAAATCTGAAGCCTCTGACCAACCTAGACCTCGAAGAGCTTATAAGAGGCAATGTCTGAGAAGTTCAAAAACTGCAGGTCACTAAAAATTCAGAATCAGCAGACGGTTGGCGTGAAACTTGATTTGAGCACTTATTAATCTAATTAGAAGATTTATTAATCTAGCTAGACAATTTATTAATCTAATTAGGTGTCATATCAATCTTATTAGGCCGCCGTATAACTCGAGTAGACTACGATTAGATTAATAACGAAATGCCAGAGTTCCCCCACCCACATTCCCCCTCTTTTTCTCTTCTTTCTTTTTTTGTTGTTGTTAATTTAATCCTAGGTGGCTGAAGAGAATAAATGTGTTATTATTATTATTAGAAGTGAGATAACATAGCGATAAAAGAAAACAAAGAATATTTTCAATGAGCTTCATTCAGTAATCAAACAAAATTTAGTGTTCCGTTTAAAATTTGTTGCTGGAGATTCCTGGTTTTCAGTTGAATAGTGCTTTTTTCTATTCGCGTGTCCGCCGCAATCCGGTAAAATTATGGGGAAAACCTGAAAATATTTATCGGGGAAGAAAATAACTGTTCTTTTTTATTCTAACCGCTACTCCGTGCCGCTCGGCAATTTCCATCAGCGTCGCGCCTTTCCAACTGCAGAAATTGTTGCAACGAGTCCTGAAAATTCAAAATTGAGTTTTTTGCAACAAATATGTAACGAAAAATTGCGTTTCGACATGTTTTAAAAGATAAAAACGAGAAAAAGATTTTAATTGCGAAACCACAAAATCCAATAGTGCGCCAAGTGAGTGCAAGATGCGCCAGCAGTCTCCTTTGGTCTCATGTCCACGCTGTGACTCAGTGTGCTGTAATTTATTATTCTAATAATAGAAAGAAATCATACCGTGTCGACGTCTGGCTGGCGAAGAGTTGGAGCGAGATGGCCACGCACTGAAAGAAACTTTTTAAAAATAACTCTAAAAAGCCTCTGAATTTCTCCAATAGCAATATTGAACTTTCTGACTATTAATATTATAGGGGCACCGGACAGAAAGGGCGCTGTTCGCAATCTGGCCGAATTTCTAGGCCACGAAGTAATTTTCCACTGAAAATGTGGCCTAACTTTTTAAACTCGGCCCCGAGGTCGCTCAATTTGCACTGCAAAAAGAGTTTCTCAACAGAGCGCCATTTCTGTGCGCGATTGTTGAACAGAAGCGTTCAAGTATGACCCCCCCCCGTCGTCAGGAAAAAGCCCCCACTTTTTTTGTACTGGTGGGGGCATTTCTACGGTTGTTTATAACCTGGGGGGTTCGAACTGCTGAGGTGGGGGGCTTTTCTTGAATTTTCCCTGAAAAGGCTCACATTTTGCAGGCATGTTCATCCGGCTGGCCATGTCCGTTGCTCTGAAAAGAAGAGAGTGCAAGTTCGGGAAAGAGATGATCGAAAAGAAAAATCTTGAAGAAGAGAAGAAAAAGTTCAAAAATGAGAAGACGGCGAGTTTCAAGAGATATTGTCAGCGGCTGCGTTCTCTCCCCGATTTATACACGATATTTCATAATTCGCTTTTCTGAAATAAATATTCCCTCCAGAAAGAACTCTTCGTTTCGGGCGAAGTTGTCGAAATCCGACTGAAATTTCGCTTGAAATGCGCTCAAACCGAGGAAATACGGAAAAAGACAAGTTGTTTCAATTTGATAAGCAATAAGACGCATAAAAACAAGCTGAAAAAAGCGAAGAGTACTGAAAATGCAATGTTTTCACAGCAGTTTCGTCATGCCTTAAAGTTTGCGCAAAACCTGCGAAAACACTTAAAGTTTGCGCAAAAGCTGCGAGGACGCTTAAAGTTTGCGCAAAATCTGCGAAAATTCTTAAAGTTTGCGCAAAAGTGGCGCGCCTTTGCCGAGTACTCTGGAAACTCGATTTCAATCTAATTAGAAGAGTTTGCAATCTAAAAAGAAAAAGCTCTATTTCGCAATCTAATCAGATTTAATCAGACTTGCCAAATCCCGGGCCGGCCCGGCCCGGTTTTGGCCCGGCCCGGCCTGGCTCGCTCGGGCCGGGCCGGGCCGGGCCAGCAAATCGTCGGCCCGGCCCGGTCGGCCCGGCTCCGCCCACTCTTGAGAAAATTTTCGTAATTTTTGTGAAAATTTTGCGACTTTAAACAGCAATTTCTATTTTTTAACAGGTTTTTATGCTATAACATTGCCTTTTTAAGTCTATAAAATTTAAGTCTATAAAATTATGTTCGTTTCGAAGTTCTAGTTCGCTTTGAATTTTTAGGTGCATCCTCCCGGGCCGACCGGGCCGGGCCGGGAGGATGTTGCAAGTCTGGATTTAATTGAAGTTCCAGTAAAATCGTATTAGATTACAATATATTTTTCCTGAATTGTAATCTAATAAGAAAAAATTGCAATCTAATTAGAAAAATTGCTGTGATTGCAATCTAATTAAAAGATTTTGCAATCTAATTGAAGCAAATTCTATTTCAAACGAGTTCGTATTAGATTGCAAAGTTTTCTAATTAGATTGCGATCGAGTTCCCAGATATTTTTTCGATAGTACACAGTGTACTGCACACTGCAGTGCACTGCCACGGCACGGCTTTTGCCATGATGAATGATGACAGGGTCCGATGTCTATCGAAACCGTCTTAAGTGTGATCCTCGTCAATCTTCATTTACATTTGTTATTGTGTGAGAAAAAATGTGCAATAGTGAGTAAAAAAATAAAATATGACATGAGCAATTTGTCTACCGTAAGACTTGAGCTAACTACATGAAAAACCCGTCAACAGGACCAAGAGAAAACCGAACCGTAAACGTGCAGTGAAAAAAGACTTCGAAAAAGGCTATTGGGAACTTTTTGAGATCTGTGGTGTATCAATTAGAGTAGAACAAAGTTGAGGCTGTCCGAATGTACTTTCGAGGGTTCGATTTTTGGGTGTCTTCGGAATGGACATCAGTGGTGGACGAATAGGCGATGGAGCAACGGATGACCTCACGGATGTGCTTCCACTTGCGGCAACAACATTAGTCGGTCCAGCAAAGCTTCCCGTTGAAGAGTTTTGATAGTTCATGCTGCAACTCACTAAATTATTTAGTTTCGGATTCCAGGCACACCTTTTCCGTGTTGAGCGTTGTTTCTTAGTATACTTAACAAAGAAAATAAGAACGAACACGGTAACTGCTCCGACGAAAGCAAGTGCGATGGCAGTTACGAGTCGAATGTTCCGATGTCTCTCATTGACTTCTTTTTCCAAAACCATCTCGCTGGTGAGTTCATTAATGTCGTATGGTACAAAGGTGGAAAGCTCTGGGCGCACAAACACTGGTAACTTCTCTAATATTTCTTCGATTGAAATATTTTTAGCAGTAGCCCCCGCGAACATTGAAGTTAGCGACGATGTATGTTGCTTGAAGTGTTCCAGTAGATCGATTGGCAAAAGCCGCATGTCGGGAACTTCTCCACGTGTCACTGCGTTGATAACCTCCATCGGAATTTTGCTGAGGTTATACCCGGGTGGAAGCATTTTAAGCAAATCAAAAATGGCAGGATTGAACATGATGTTGGACGAATTGCCATTGCTGTTGACAGGACGAGCCGGCACTCCATCCATTCCCGGCATTTGATGAGTATAGTATTCCTGTAAAAGCACTACTATTATTAAGCACGGAAACTCGTGTCTACAATCTCTGTTAGCAACTGAACTCTGAGAGTACCGATCTGAGCAAAACTTGGACGACCTTTTTAGCAGACTTGCAATGTTTCTGGCCGAAACTTAAAATTATCCGACCCAGTCGGCCCGACGAACAAAAAGTCGTTCAAAAAAACTTCCAAATTTTTGAAAAAAAAAACGAAACTTTGTTCAAAAGTGGGCTGTGTGGGTAAGGCAGATCAATCGAATATTATACTCTCGGGATGAAGCTTGCATCTCCATTAATACTGGATATCACAAACTTTGTGTTTTGTAATGTTCGGAACAATAGAGGAGATTTATACCGTCAAGAATGGTGCCGTCTTTATTTCATTTTGCACGAATGAGAACATCCCGCACGGACGTATTTGAACACCCAGTAAAAATATTTTTAACTTACCATGATTGTCTTCGTTTGTTCTTGATCTAGTCCAGGCAGTGATTCGCCTGACATCACTTGCGTCACAAGTTCTGAAGGAAGTTTTTCCAGAGGAGGCAAAACCTTATCTTGGCCTTCCATAGGATTTCCGGCAAGATTGGCTGCAGCTGCTGTGTGCATTTTTTGCATTGCTTGCTTCACTATTGCATCAAGGGTTGCTTTATCTATTCCCGGCACTTGTCCCCCGTTAAGGATATATTGGATCATCGATGGATCCATTTTGCTCAGATCCACGTCCCCAAATCCGGGAACATTAACAACCATATTAGGAATAGAACGAATGAGCTGCTCTATATCACCAGCAACAGGTTGGCCTCCGGTCGCAAATCTCACAAGAGGGCCAGTGAACTGAAATTGGGAAAAATCGTGAAGACTTTCATTAATAATTCCAGTCTCTGATCAACACTGATAAAATAAAATAAAACCTGTTCTATAGCGTCGTTAAACTTTTTGTTGGGTAAAGAAGATGCTCCATTGGTTGCATGGCTGTTCCCATTTATGCCGGGAATGGATCTAAGAGCGGGAATAGCCTGAAAAAGTATTAGATAGCTTATTATATTACTAACCACTTACATTGGTTATTGTGTTAACCAGAGGAAAACTATTCGCTGAACCAGGCGCTCCTCCGTTCATGCCTCCCAGAGGTCCGAATGATGGTAAGAATGAGGTAAGCAATGAATTTGGATTATTTTGGTGTTGAAGACCGATCAATCGTGATCCTTCACGTATAGTATCGTTCGCTTTTTTCATCATCAAATCTTTAAGTCTAACTCCGGCGTATTTTTCTGGACCCGCACACACAATCTCCTGTTGAAATGGCAAGAAAGTTCGCACTTTGTTTGTAATCAAATAGCTCAGAAATTGATTTATCGTTTCGTCACAAACAAGATGGTTCCCTAAAAGTATGTACAACATTAAAATATATATTGGAAAGCATCAAAAATATCTGACACCACGAAACTTTAAGCGGACATCACAGAAATTCAACTAACGTGCATTTTACAGGCTGATTCTATTCCTTTTTTTAAAATCTATTTCTCAATCAACGAGAACTGAATCGCTCGCCCAGCCCTGCGCCAAGGTGCATTTTCCAAGTGTCAAATATAACTGGACAATAGTCGACTATGAGAACTTTAGAGTAGAGAGTATGACAAAAGGGTGATAAGCCAAAAAATAGCGGATGCTAAAAGTTAGGAAAGGTAACGTTTGTGCATGCAGTTTAAACTTCAAATTTAGAGTGTACCGATTAACGGTTCAGCTTTTTTAGGACAGGAAATTGTGGTATTATCTATTTTGACCACGTTAAGGAGAAAAGTACGGCAACTCACTGCCCTGAAATATCTGAGTGCCATATGTAAAGCGATTATTTTGCAATTTATGTGAAATTCAATGGCGCATGCGCAAATGTTCATTACTTTGAAATCCACGATTCCAAGTTTACCCCCACTTTTGTCACACTCTGAAACTTTATGCTTACCGTCCAATAGTACGTTTGATATTTTTTTAGTGAAAACGCCTGAACGGAAACCACGTAGCATGTTGTGTGATAAATCAAGCCAGAATAATTTTTCCAGAAAATAGAACGTCCTCTGAATTGATAAAACGTGAATTACGCTTCGTTTTTTGCGAACCTCTTCAATGTCACTTATTTTGTTGTATCCCAAATCGAGTGTGGTCAGATGCAGGAGTTGAGGGAAAGAGAGCGTATCCAAAGAAGTAAGCGAATTATTGCGAATGCTGAGTTGTTGTAAATTTCGAATTCCATCGAACATGCCACGTTCTGAATAAAATATCGATCAGGATTATCCTAAAATGTGTATAAGCACCTATTTTATGGAGAGAATTATTGCCGACAAGTAGCACTACAAGCTTATCCAGTGAATCGAAAGCATTCCTTGATATTTGAGCTATCTTGTTGTTCTGAAATCCAAAGTCGCGCAAATGAAGACACGATGAGAGGACAAAAAACCTGGATGCTTATTAACTGTAATTTCGGATTGTTGGAGAATGCTAGCGTTTCTATTTTTTTAATGCTGTTCCCGTCAAGACGAACTTGCTTGAGTTCTGGAAGGTCCTTCAACGATGGAAGCTGGAAACGGACTAAATTAAAAAATAACTTTAAAATTTAACCGTTTGAATAGCATTATTGCTAATGTCCAGAACTTCAAGGTGTTTAAATGCTTGTAAACGATTTCCATCCAAGGAAGAAATAACATTGTCTTGAAGATAAAGATATTGAAGTTGTGGGACGTTCATAAAAGCCATCGGATGGATCCTCCGCAGATAATTGTTCTGTATCCTGAGCTCTCGCAACAGAGGCAGGTTCATGAGCTCAAAGTTGTTTATCTGAATGAATTTCTTGAAAAATGATCAAAATAAATTTTAAAAAACCTCGCTTATATTGTTGCTTCCCAAATCTAAATACATCAAGCCAGCAGCATTCCGGAGAATTTGAGCGGGTATCGAAGTGAGACAATTGCCACTAATATCCAGTAGTACTAACGATCGTTTCACACCATCTAGAGCTTTACTGAAAGGAAAATGATTAATATTGGAGGTTAACTGTTTTAATCGGTATAAAGTTGTCGGCCGTGCGCTATTGCTAACCCGTATCACCAAGCAAACGCGCTCTGCTGCACTCAGTACTTCGCCTTTTTCGAGTTCGTGACAAAAGGTAGGAAAACCGAAAAGGTCGGAAACCAAAAGGTCGGAATGAAAAAGGGTCGGGAAAAAAAGATAAAGGGCCTCCGACCCTTCGACCTTTTGTCATTTTTTTCCGACCTTTTGGCACTTTTTCCGACCTTATGTCACGGACTCCCTTTTTCAGATTCGTCGCCAAATGCAGTTACTATCCTTTGCGTTAATTTTCATTTTAAAAATTCTAGTTTTTTCCACTTTTCCAGTTTCAAAATCGATGACACATCAGCAGATGTGCTTACAAGCAGCTGTTGAATTTTTTTCAGAATTGAGAAATTCAAAAAGTCCGAATTTTTGCAATGTTATTTTTCGTAGAAAGTTCTATTTCGTAACAGTTATTTCTCGTTCGAGGTCCATTCCATTATATCGCTTCAAAGGGTTGTTTTTTTTTTAAACAAAGCTTTTAGAAGCCGGGCCCGCTTCGCGGTTCAATAGGCATTTAAGCCAAAGTTGAAAAATTACGAAAAATATTAATAAAAATTGAAAAATTACGATGGGAACTCGCAGATCTTGTTGTTCTCGATTCGCAACTGACTCAATGCTGGCATATCAGAGAATGCAAATTCGGAAACACTCGTGATCTGAAATAAGTTGGTTAGAAAACATATTTCCACTACTTGTATGTATTCAACCAATCGCTGATGATGGCAACTGCCGAAACGTCCATGCACGTATTTCTAAAGCATACTCTACCGAAAACAAAAACGGGCCTACCTGGTTATCGTTCAAGTTCAGTGACATCAACGAGGTCATGTTTCCAAAAACGGGAACGCTTCTGAGTCGGTTTCCGCTTAGTGTTATATGCTCAACTGTGCTCGCAATCGTCTCCCATGCCTGTGATAACATCATCATCATCATTCCGATCATTTCACAAGACTTTTGTTTTTTCGTTTATCACGGGTCCGCTCTGCGGGCCGACTTTACGCTCGGAAGCGGCTTCGCCGCTTGTTGGGTTCTCAGAACCGTTAGTTTACTTGTAATTTCACCGTCACAACTATTGTCGTTATAGAAATGAAAAAGTTGACTTCGCTAGCTTTTGTGTACTAAAATGGAAATATTTAGTTGTTTCGGAGAAAATTATAAATGAACGTGTGAACTTTGTAACGGTTTTGAGAAGAAAAATGCGGCTTCCCCGCTTCTAAACGATAGCCATGAAGCATTTACCGAAGAAATCACTGAAAAGACACTGTATGACTGTGCCATGAGTTTTTCGTGCCAGGCCTATCTCGGGTCTCTCAGAAATCGCCTCTTATAATTTTTTCTTCTGTCGAACTGCTTTCGAAATCACACACTGGTACAGGTATCCAAAGAGTTAGGACGCGGGCGACGGGAACCGGGGGAGTGCCTGCACTGGGTACCATGAGTCAGGAAAAACAAATTGTAACATTGAAGATACTTTTTGGTACCACGAGACGGGACCATCCCCGTTCCAAGCCATTTGGATACCTGAATACTGTAGACAGATAAGCTTTTCACAACTGCCTAGATCCGAGTCAAGCGTAGCTGGATCGGAATGATGCAAATGACGGAATGAGATCCCTTACGTTTGAAGGCCGTACAGTCTCATTGACCGCACTTGTACAGCCTCTCACATTTGACGCGGTGACCCACTTTTCACTTTCACTGTTACTTCTTTTTCTCCGGTTCGAAAAATTTGTGGATTCCTGTTTATCTGACTCACTTTTGCAGTGAATGAATTGATCCGCGATTTGGTGATAGTAATACTGCGCAATCCACGAAAGGGCAGCGATTCGATATTGTCACTGGTTTCATTGGAAATATACAGTTCGTCGATATAGCTATTACCCAGGGCCTGTAATGAGAATAAAATATGAATGATTACCAGAATATTTTACCTTGGCTACATTCAACATTCCAACATCTTCACATTCCAGGGTTATCAACTTTTTAGCTATCTGAATATTTTCGTTGAACATTCAAAAAGAACTTTTTAATGGTACTTTGCAGACGCATTTTTTTGGAACTTTCGGGCACTTGACATCAACTGAGTTTATAGTTATGATGCATAAAAGTGTTAATTCGATAATCAGCAATCGCATTTGTTTACTGTAAAATGGATTTCAATATTTCAAAGACAAAAAACCATCACTTACCGCAATGTATAATCACAATGGAGTATTTGAAGGATCCTGGAACTTGGATGGACCTGGAAAATAAAACAATTTTCGTTCCTTAAAAGAAAATATTCAAAATAGAAAAACCAAAAGCGATGTTTCTCGAATAGAGTTTTTGTAGTGTATCTAACTCCCAGCCAAAAATTTTCTTACCGAATTTTAGCGGGTTGTCGAAAACACGTTCGTTGCGGGACCAAAAGATTGAACGTGATGTTCCTTTAAAGTTGAGTACTGTAAATAAGAAAAAAATTTTGGAGGTTCTCATGCAAATTCGTTTCGAACGTTTCAATGAGAATCTCAAATTTCGCAAGAATTTATAGGTCCTTCAAGAACTGCAAAAAGTTACGATATGCGAATCTTATAGGGTTATTAAGTTCATGTTTTTTTTTCCGTTTCTTTTGGTTTTACATTACTCAATAGAGTTTTTTGACGTAAAAAAACGAAAAAAAAATACAATGAATAACCCATATTTTTGATTTTACGGCCCCGCTCGGCCATTCCGTGATAAATTGTATTTGTAGGAATTATGATAAAAATGATAATTTTATGTTTTAAATGTGAATTATTGAAATACTATTCTTTCGCTTGCGCGTTGGAAGTTGTTGGCGTGTTGAATGGGCGGAGTTAGGTCAATAGGTCGAAATTTGAGGGAGGTGTTCTACGACCTCTTCTATGCGGAGAGGATGAGATAGACGAGAGAAATAGTCTTCACAGGTGATTCGTGGTCGGTCTATTGAGAACTCGGAGCTAGTTCTTCAATAGACGCATGATCAGACTTGCTAAATAAGGGCCCGGCCGGGCCTTGTAGAATTTTTTTAAAGCCCGGCCCCGCCCGTTTCAAGTCAGCGCATGATGGACCGATCACGAAAATTTCATGTTTAGTGGACCTATTGCGAACCCTTTTCAAGGTAAATAGGCCTATGATAGGCCTATCATATGCGAATTCGAGAATTTTAGCGATAGACGTGTTGTAGGCAATTTTTCCTCGCGATTGGTTAATGATAGGCATATCATAGGCCTACGTTCTCAATAGACCGATCGCGAATCACCTGTGTTGTCTCTCTCACAACCAGGTGTATAGATACCATTGGAAACGACATGCGCTCGGCAAAATTCCTCTAGTAAATCTTGCGTAGTTATGTACTTGTTGCCACAGACCGAGCCAAGCAGATCATCCAATTTTCGTTGGTCCGGTCCAAACTTTCGAGCAAACGTTTGGAATTAACAACTTCTGCGCAGAATTCTAGCAATTTTCGAGCAAACATTCAGCGCCATCAATTTTTGATCAACAGTTCAGCAGCTGTTGAACAACTGCCTAGCAACTTTTGAGCAAACTTTTTGGCGATAGCAATTTCTGCGCAGAACTCCAGCAACTTCTACGCATAACATCAGCTGCGTTTGTGCAGAAGTTAGGTAAAAGTTGCTTAAGTTCTGCTGAAAAGTTGCAGAGGTTTGCCGAGAGAGGCCCAAATGCATGGACATTTCATGTTTTACTGAGATGGTAGCTTTCAGATTTTTATCATTAAAAAAAATGAATGTACCATAATACAATGTAAAGAAATAAACAGCTCAAAAATGAATAAGATAATTTCAAAACAGAATCATTCATAGAATCAAAATTGCAACCATCTTTATCGCAAGAGCAAACTTGGACTAACTCGTTAGCTTGAACCTGTGGATAAATTTGAGTTAGCTGTAGCTTGACACATATTGGTGAGCGATGCAAAAATTCCACTTCTATAGGACGATTCTTCATTGCAGAGAAAATATGATCAGCACATCCTCTTATATGCAAAAACGGCCTTTCCAACGATTGCAGACCTGTAATACGCGTATTCTCCAAGAAACTTTATTCTAG
This sequence comes from Caenorhabditis sp. 36 PRJEB53466, assembly GCA_946814055.1. Taxonomy (NCBI): domain Eukaryota; kingdom Metazoa; phylum Nematoda; class Chromadorea; order Rhabditida; family Rhabditidae; genus Caenorhabditis; species Caenorhabditis sp. 36 PRJEB53466. The sequence goes on from CAMPFS010000001.1 coordinate 9,287,804, forward strand.
AAAAATTCTCGAGATTCGAACGTCCACTGGTTCGAACTCGCGTTTTAAGAAAAGTTCACACAGACTTTCAGACTTTAAAAGCCAATTACCTCCATGGAGATTGACGTGATTGACAAGCCGATTTCCGCACACCACATCGCACACGGCGACCATTGGTGAACATGCTCGGGCCAGTTTTTATCGCTCCGTATCGCAAACCGTATCCCTTTAGCACGCGAGTGAGCAGCGATTTGCAGCGACAAAATACGGGAGGGAAATTCGAACCATGTTCACAAATGGGCAAATACCACAATAGTAGTTCAGTACTATGAAAGGATGCATTTTACCTCCAAAGTATTGTGGTTCAAAAATTGTGACACAAGTGGAATGACAGTTCTCCACAGGTGCGAATCCTTGTACCATCTCTTCCAAATCACATAATCTGTCAAACTTGGGTATGCTGTAAAAAAACAATAATCAATAGAAAGAGTATCTACCAACCTAACTTTCCTGGATATAGACAGGTCCTGGTCGAAAAGAATTCGATACTCTAGTGACGCACATGAAAAACATCTGAAAGTCAATTTTTATCTTTTAAAAAAAAAACATAATTTTTCAGTACTTACAAGAGAAATCCTGGAGTTTCAGAAACTTGGATTCAGCTCGATGGTATTACTTTTTTTACATTTTGACGATATTGCGATTCAGGGTGAAAAATTTCAGAAATTTCACATACCGCACCTCCAGAGTTTCTCTTGTAAGTACTGAATAGTGATGTCCCCTGTGAGACTACTGTTGCCTCCCTAGGAGTACTCTGGCATTTCGTTATTAATCTAATCGCAGTCTACTCGAGTTATACGGCGGCCTAATAAGATTGATATGACACCTAATTAGATTAATAAATTGTCTAGCTAGATTAATAAATCTTCTAGCTAGATTAATAAGTGCTCAAATCAAGTTTCACGCCAAACGTCTGTTGGCTCAAATCTCGATTGCACCAAGAAAAAACATTCGAATCTAATTAGGTCGCGTTTAGATCAGTAACTTTCTAATTAGATTAATATCGAATTGCCAGAGTATGGTCTGATAGCCTTTTATGAAATACCTTTGAATGCCCCTCTGGTACATGAGCTACTCGGCAAAGGCGCGCCACGTTGCGCAAACTTTAAGGATCCTCGCAGATTTTGCGCAAACTTTAAGGCATGGCGAAACTGTTATGAAAACTTTGCAATTTCAGTACTGTTCGCTTTTTCCAGCTTGTTTTTACGCGTTTTATTTGTTTTTTGTTGCTTATCAAACTTAAACTACTTATCTTTTTCCGTATTTTCTCGGTTTGAGCGCATTTCAAGCGAAATTTCAGTCGGATTTCGTTTAGAAGCGAGTGTTATTGAAAATTTGTATGAAATCACTTGAATTCGAGCTACTTCACAATTATTTAAGATGTTTGAACGATTCACATGCGTTACTCCTCCGATTCATGAATCAGAAGAGTGTTTCAGTGAGTTAGCAGAGAATTTTATAACTCGTAGATGAGAATTTCAGATTTTGAGGATGGTGTCTCCTACATCGCCTGCATTTTCACTTATAACAACGTGTCTTTTTTCACTTATGAAAGTGACGAAGACTATACAATCACTACTCTCTAAATGGTACTTGTTTCTGGTTTTTATACTATCAAAATAAAATTGTTTTTTCATGCAGAAATGAAGTGGAAATAAACTGAACATTTTTAAGCAGCATTTGGGCAAACTTTTAAAAGTGACAGCTTTTGCGCAGACTTTACGCAGCTTTTGCGCAACTAGCCAGCTGAAGCTGCGCTAACTTTGCGCAAAAGTGGCGCGCCTTTGCCGTGTCAAGAAAGCGCAAAATAAGAAGTGCGGTTTTGAGGCGGCGAAGGCGAAAAAACAAAGTCCGCGAAAAATGCGCCAAAACGTCAACTAATTCTGAGAATTAGTGTGTTTTCATGTCGAACAATCATTTTTCATCGCCTTTGACCAAAAATCAGAGAAAACCTGCTCAATCCATGAAAACGCCATTTGGCCGAGGCCACGCCCATATTGTCAGCTCTGGAGACCGTGCAACGGTGGATTGCGTAGCGCCCCCTTTTTAAAGCATTAGGCCACAGCGAAATTTTTTTAATTTCATTAGAGCGCACTTGCGCCAGTGTACCCGCCACGACTCCGTGGCTCAACTCGTCTTCGGAATCCCGTGCTAAGCCGCAGTATACAACACAATTTGTGCAACTGCAAGAATGCACCGCATAAACAAACATTGTTTATAAATGAAAAATGTGACAATGAGATGAACTTATAAATAGAAGCATGTGATCGAGTGTCTGGTAAAAACAGGATAATAAGTTGTGATCGTTTGTGATTAGTGAGGAGACATGCAAACGTTGGGGTGATAGCTGCTCTTGAACAAAAGTTGGGCAACTTTCGAGCAAACGTTTAGGATCAGCATTTTTTGTTTTGTTTTCAACAACACTTCAGCAACTTCTGAGCAAACGTTCAGCGTCATCAACTTTTCAACAGCACTTCAGCAGCTTTTGAACGACAGTTCAGCAACTTTTGAGCAAACGTTTTTGCGATAGCAACTTCTGCGCAGAGCTTCAGCAACTTTTGTGCATAACATTAGCTGCGTTAGCGCAGAAGTTAGGTAAAAGTTGCTTAAGTTCTGCTGAGAAGTTGCAGAGGTTTACCGAGTTTGGTACGACATCAACGTCAATGTCATGTATATGTAGTTCGTTCTTTTCGGTATAGTCTTTGTATACAGCTTTTCTTTGTACTCCCCTTACAAAAAGCTTTCAGCGGAGCTATTCATCAACTCTACTGGCCCGATTCAATTTGACGAAAAGGGCCGCTTCATCAGGTACAAAGGGATGGTCCTAATTGAATTCGAATGTCTAAGAGGTTTACAAATCTTATTGAGTGAAGAAGAAACGTAAGTGGCGCATTGCAGTAATTTTTACTCACTGATTCTCTCGAATATGATGGACGCGTTTCGAAAATGATCATTCTGTTAAGCACATGCGTGTTGATATTGGCTTTTGAATGCTAACAAGTCATATAACAATAAGACATTAATTTTGATTGTTACATAAAAACGACGTGGTGAACACATTTGAATGGTGTCAATTAGGAAATTTTTAAAGAAGCAAATAAAACGTACAAGTTTCCAAGACTTCATATACATATACCTCTGTGCGGGCGAATTCTGTTTAAGCAGACGCTTGCCGGCGGTTTTTCTGCTTATTAAAATTTAACGTTTTCATTTCTCAATTTCTTCGTCACATCTACTTATTCTGTTAACAATGAAAAAGCAGTGACGAAAAAACACGGAAGGAAACAAATAAACAGAGGGGCACACCCCTAAACACGTTTAGTAATAAGAATGATGATTCCAAACTTATCATACTTTAAGGATTCGGTACATCCTAGAAAAATATTGAACAAGAAATAATAAAAGAACGTGATCATGGCAACAGAAGCCCGCAGCTGGCACATCTTCCGGTCATCAGTTGCTCGATTGTGAATGTAGTCTTCAGCTCGAGGAGGCGGAGTCTCTCTTTTGTAGCAGAGACAATTGACGCGTTTGATGCTCCGCCCATTGAGTAGTACAAAATGTAGTACAAGTACAATATGTTATAACTCCGCGTAATTGAGATTTATGGGGAACGAATACACACAAAATTTATTTTTTTGAAAATTAATCTCGAAAATTAAAGAAACTATGTTTTTAAATTGTTGTTTGTCTGTTTGATGTTGGTGTTTTCAACATTCAGGTCAGCGTTAGCTCGGCCCGCGCAGCGGGCCCCCGTTTCAAGTCTCATAAAAATGAGACAAAAAAGGGTAATTGAGATAACACGGGCCGGCAATTCATACATTGGCCGAGAAAATTTTGCGCCTTGCGAAACTTCGGCCACGTGTGTTTTTTCAACACACGAACTGGATTATCTGCTATAAAAGATTCTCTGGCAGTTTTAAGTTATTCATTCGTGTTTTGTCATTGAAGTTAATACACTTCTTTACTTTGACTTCCGTTTTTATTAATTTTCACAGGTTTTCCATCGAAGTTTTTGTAACATTCGCTAAACATTGAGATTTCCGCTCCGTGACGTCTTCAGAAACCTTACATCGATTGGAGTCCTGGCTCAAATTATCGAATACAATAGTGAGAAACTTTTGGCAAAAAATCAGAGCCCTCTGTGATCAAAATCTCAACTTCTTTAATCGAAGTTTTTGTAAAATTCACTAAAAATCGATAATTCAGCTCCGTGACGTCTTCAGAAACCTTACATCGATTGGAGTCCTGGCTCAAATTATCGAATACAATAGTGAGAAACTTTTGGCAAAAAATCAGAGCCCTCTGTGATCAAAATCTCAACTTTTTTAATCGAAGTTTTTGTAAAATTCACTAAAAATCGATAATTCAGCTCCGTGACGTCTTCAGAAACCTTACATCGATTGGAGTCCTGGCTCAAATTATCGAATACAATAGTGAGAAACTTTTGGCAAAAAATCAGAGCCCTCTGTGATCAAAATCTCAACTTTTTTTTCGGTTTTTCATAAATTTCCCGAGATATAAGGGTGTGAGGCCGAAAAGGCCGCAATGTTCGCAAAAATTCGGCTTTTCCAGCCTCTAAACGTGGATCAAAGATGTTTCAAGCCAAGTCCAAGAAGCCTGCAATGTATGGACCCGATCCGGTTATTGCGTGGAGTCAACACTCTCATCAACAAGTCAGAACGCTGATTATCGTCAATTCAGAACGCTGGCATGTGAATGCTCTACATCGAAATGATATGCGCCGGAAACTCTCCTCTCAAATATAATAAAAATTGGAAGACACAATTCTCCACAAATTAATAAATTTAGGGCTAATTATGGCTAGGGGCGCTCCGTTCATGAATTCGCCTCGAGTTCCGCCGGCGTTTCCAACGAATCTCCGCTAATATTTTGATGTCATTCGTAGTTTTCGTTCTTTTATTATATACTTTTAACATTTTTTACACATAGAACGTCTAGAGATGCCGAAAAATGTATTTTTGGAAGTGTAACTGAAAAAATCAATTCTAGTCGAAAATTTCTGCAATTACTGTTAAAATCACGTTTTCTTGTATACTTTCGACGTTTCCCTATACTTTCGATGAGATTAGCACATTTTTCCGTCTTTCTGCGGCTTTTTCTGTACTTTCAATAAATTTTTTTTTAATTAGCCGCATATTTTTGGGTTACGGTATGCAGAATCTGCATACACCGTTGTACGCAAGTCCACAGCAGCGAAATCGCTGGGCTGAGTATTTAATCCACGCATTTTTCTCGGCCACTGTATGAATTGCCGGGCCGTGGATAAATTAAGTTACTTTTACAATTTGTCAATATTGTAGTAGCTGAGATATGGTGAAGTAATTGAGAGAAATGGAGTAATTGAGGCAATATATTATAGGGGCACCGGACAGAAAGGGCGCGCTGTTCGCAATCTGGACGAATTTCTAGGCCGCGAAGTTCGGTGCCCCTATAATATTATAGGGGCACCTCACAATGACGCTCTGTTGAGAAACTCTTTTTGCAAAGCAAATTGAATGACCTCGGGGCCGAGTTTGAAAAGTTAGGCCACGTTTTCAGTGGAAAATTACTTCGCGGATTAGAAAATCGGCCAGGATGCGAACAGATCGCCATTTCCGTGAGATTCCCCTATAATAGTAATTGAGGCAATATAGTGATTGAGAGAAGAAAAAGTAGTTCAGCATGTAGTAATTCAGTGTTTGGCAAAGATTTTTATGTGGAATTTATCTTTGGTAATTCATGTGCAAATTGGTGGCGCGGCTACCCACTCTCACACCCTCGCCGTGCGCCACGATTGTCACCGCCGGCAACACCCTACGAAAATGTGGTCGAGTGGCACAGGTGAAATACGGTTTAGCAATTATACAATTGCGCCAATTCTAGACAAATCCCGAACAAATATTAGGGAATTTTTGTTTAGATTTGCCGAGATTTGTCTAGAATTAGCGCAATTGTATAATTGCTAAACCGCATTTCACCTGTGGGCGCAGGAGTTAACGGTGGGGTTGAGGGGACTGTGGTCACGGGTTCGACTGTTATGCTTTTTCTTTTTTCATTCTTTTTTCATGTATTTTTGACGAAATTGTTTTGAAATGTTGATTTTTGAAGAGATTAAAGTTGCCAACTGAAGTTCCTCATCGTGTATGCGGTAATTCTTCATCAATACATGAATCTCTTTTGCGATGGTTTTTTTCAGAACAGCGTTTGAGTGCAGTTAATTCTTTGATCCATAACTCGAAGGGGATTTTGTGTAGAGAATAATGCTCAACTACAAAGTTGATCAGCATGACATTTACTACAACTTTCCAGTTGACCACATCTTTCTTCAATTTTTTGTTTTTGAGATACAGGCTGTTGATTAAAAGTGGGTCATATCACAAAAATCAGCAAGTTTCCAAAAAAGATGTCAACTAAAAAAGTATGGAAAATGCCTTCAGTAATGTTTCTTTACTTGACGACTTTTTGATATCTCATTCAATTCGCGAGATACAGCAAGATTTTGCACTACCATCTTTAACAGCCTGTATCTCAAAAACAAAAAATTGTAGAAAGAAGTGGTCAACTGGAAAGTTGTAGTATTATAGGGGCACCGCACAGAAATGGCGCTCTGTTGAGAAACTCTTTTTGCAGTGTAAATTGAGCGACCTCGGGGCCGAGTTTGAAAAGTTAGGCCACATTTTCAGTGGAAAATTACTTCGCGGCCTAGAAATTCGGCCAGATTGCGAACAGCGCGCCCTTTCTGTCCGGTGCCCCTATAATAAATGTCATGCTGTCATGCTGATCAACTTTGTAGTTGAGCATTATTCTCTACAAAAATTCCCCTTCGAGTTATGGATCAAATAATCAACTGCACTCAAACGCTGTTTTGAAAAAAACCATCGCAAAAAAGATTCACGTGTTGATGAAGAATTTCCGCATACACGATGAGGAACTTCAGTTGGCAACTTTAATCTCTTCAAAAATCAACATTTCAAAACAATTTCGTCAAAAATACATGAAAAAAGAAAGAAAAAAGAAAACGCATAACAAGGGAGTGGAACACGTGACCACACTCCCCTCAACCCCACCGTTAACTCCTGCCACAGGTAAACCGCGATTGATCTATCGGGTGTAGTCGATTAATGAATCGCGAGCCAATTATCCGTAAATATTAGTCAATCATATGTATAGCAAAGTGAACTCTGCTCATAAAAAAATAATTGTAAATTTAGCTTTTCATACAAAAAAGTTATTCGAGTTGTTGCGTAAAAATGTCCTTCCGTCTTCCGTTAGCCCTTTTTTCACGGAACAACTCGAACAACTTTTTTGTATGAAAAGCTAAATTTACAATTATTTTTCTATGAGCAGAGTTCACTTTGCTATACATTTCGTCAGTTGATCACATGCCATGAAAAATTTTTCTAAAAAAGATAAAAATTCTTCCGTGTTCTTCCGTTGAGCTCTTCCGCTCAACTCTGTCGCGAGCCATATCACTAACAATTGATGAACCAGCGAGCGGCCGTGTACAATTGATCAATCCGCGAGTATCCGGCTCGCGGATTGATGCATCATTCGTCAACCATTGATCCCCACGTATAATTGACCAATCGCGGGTTACCTGTGGCGCCACTCGACCACATTTTCGTAGGGTGTTGCGGGCGGTGACAATCGTGGCGCATGGCGAGGGTGTGAGGGTGGGTCGCCGCGCCACTAAAATGCGAAATCCATAGACTATAGTTAAGAAACGTCAAACTTCGGACTGGAATTTCAGCATTTCAGAGGTCTCGAAAGCAGCTTTTGAAAACTGGAATATAGGTTTTGAAAAACCCTCTCTCGAACTGTGTCGTTAGTTTAGGCTGGTTCCTTTAATCACTTACAAGGTTCCCTTGTAAGATTAATGACCCCGATGAAGCAGCGAGTTGCCGAGGGAATCCATGATAATCTTCTGTCGCAGGCTCACATGAACACATTTCCGCACCTTGCTTTCGTTTTCTGCGTACATTGGCACGCCTGCGTCTCCGCTGTTTTTTCATGCGCTTTTCAATCCTTGCTGTACCAGTGCTATCTAAAGTTGTGCGCACTTTACGAATTCTTTTATTTGATCCAAAGTTATGTAATGAGTTTCCTCATATTAGCAAAGCTGCATCCGTTTGAAATCATTAAATGTGTCCTACCCTGTTTGTGTAGAGACGGCTCCGAGTCCGTGAAGCGTGATTTCTATCTCCATTCATTTATTTCGTTTCATTTCGTTCATTCAGTTTAGATTAAGCATAGTTGTGATTTTTCGACCCGCCCCGCCTGTGCATATGCATTCGCCGGAGTGTGCTACTTGACGCGTATCGCCTGGCACTGTGCCAGCCAACTCAAATGAGTCGCTTTGCAGCCAATTCAAACGAGCGATTTTTCCCGCGAAATTCAAATTTTATATTTGCACATGCGCTTCAGCACGCCGTGAAAAGGCTGATTTCAGACGGCTTTCTGATACAAATGCTTACAAACTGGCGGACTTTGTATACAATTTTCTTTTCGTTTTTCCTTAACAATCCGTCTGAAATGGGCTTTTCTGTGAAAAAAAACGACGAATGTATACTCTCGGCTCAGGCAAATCGTTTCTAATCTAACTAGCTAATTCTCGTTTCTAACCGGACCTAGTTAGATTGCTACCGATTTCTAAATCTAGCTAGCTGATTTTGCAATCTAAGCATAATCTAGCTAGGTTTGCCCGAAATTTTAATCTAAACAGATAAATTTTGAATCTAATATCAGTGTTTTTGCAATCTAATTAGCTTCGCCAATCTAATTAGAAAATTTATCAGTCTAGTTAGAAGCATTTGCAATCTGATCGCAGTAAATTAGCAATCTAATTAGAAGCGCGAATTAGCTAGCTAGATTACAAACGATTCACCTGAGGGGGTATTTCAATGTGAATTCGCTCTGTTGAGAAATTCCACATTTTGTGATCTCCGGGACCTTGTGATCTCCGGATTCTCTCTTTTTTTGATTGGCGCCGTTCTCGAGATCATAATTGCAACAGAGCGCATTCATTTTGAAATGCAGCGAAAGCAGAAAACGGGTCTAACTTCAGAATTTGAAAACTACTGTAAAGGCACGGCAGGAAAATTTTACTATTGAAAAAGAAAAGGTTCGACATTCGAATCAGAGTTGGCAGCGAGCCAAGGACACGCCCCCCAAACAGCGTGCGGTACTTTCAGTGAAAACTGTTTGGGGGGCGTGTCCTTGGCTCGCTGCCAACTCTGATTCGAATGTCGAACCTTTTTTTTTCAACAGTAACACGCGAAGCGCGTCATCTGTTTCTCGGATTGGAAGGCTGGGGTTCCGTGGCCACCTTTTTGCGGGGCTAACATTTATATTAATGTCTTCATAATCTCATAATCTCCTCATAATGTTCTCAAGTTATTCATGTGAAAGGGATTTCGTGAGACTCTCGTGCTTTCATATCAAACTTATTGACTTAAAAAAACCACTTGCTCAGACTAGGCTGGTCTAACAGCCGATTTCAGGCGCCTGTTCGACCAGCCTAGCTCAAACTAAAATAAAGAAAGATTCCCTTTAAATGTTCAGTATGTTATCATCATCATTCTCGTTTAATAAAAAACTGATTTAATAATTAAAAAAACTAGCGGAGTCTTTTATTTCTCTCTTTCTTTCTTTGTCCGGTCAGCTCCCCGACGTTTCGCAACCCGACATTTCGAAACCGCGACGCTCCGCAACAAACGTGAACTACTTACAATTGCACCGTGAAAGTTCACGTGGGTATCGAGACGTCGCGGTTTGGAAACGTCGAGTTGCGAAATGTCGGGGAGCCGTCCGGTCACTTTTTCATTACTAACAGTAAAACAAAAATATTTGTGACGGAGAAATTAAAAAACGAACTCGTGAACTTTCGAACGGTTCTGAAGCAAGCGGAAAAGCCGCTTCCGAGCGCCAGCTTGATCCGTGCAGCGAGCCCAGCTTCTAAAAGTCTTGTGTTGTAATGATCTTCCTTTACTTAATTGTTTGTATGGATACTAGTCATTCTGAAAAGTGATACGTTACTCTGTCAATATGAGATTGAGGCTAATTAGTTCACAGTTTCGTATATCTATTTTTCGTAAGGCCATTTATTTTTTATTTGAAAGTACGTATGAATTCTGCTTTTTTTTATTACAACAAGCTTGATTACATGGCAACGCCGGGATCAAACTTGGCAACGGGTGTGATCGTACTAAATCGCTAACTAATTACTGCGCCGTCGAGTCGAATGATCGCCAATTGTGGGTACTATGCATTCCCGCACTTTTAATGGAGCCCACCAGAGTTGAGCGGAAATGGAATTTTGAAATCCGGAAGACGGAAGAAAATTTTTCTCACGGAAGACGGCAGACGGAAGACGGGAGAAAACTTTTTTCCCGGAAGACGGCAGACGGAAGCTCTGGCAATTCGATATTAATCTAATTAGAAAGTTACTGATCTAAACGCGACCTAATTAGATTGGACTGTTTTTTCTTGGCGCAATCGAGATTTGAGCCAGCAGACGGTTGGCGTGAAACTTGATTTGAGCACATATCAATCTAATTAGAAGACTAGACAATTTATTAATCTAATTAGGTGTCATATCAATCTTATTAGGCCGCCGTAGAACTCGAGTACACTACGATTAGATTAATAACGCAATGCCAGAGTTGATATGACACCTAATTAGATTAATAAATTGTCTAGCTAGATTAATAAATCTTCTAGCTAGATTAATAAGTGCTCAAATCAAGTTTCACGCCAAGCGTCTGTTGGCTCAAATCTCGATTGCGCCAAGAAAAAACAGTCGAATCTAATTAGGTCGCGTTTAGATCAGTAACTTTCTAATTAGATTAATATCGAATTGCCAGAGTAGCGGTATCACGTGACTCCACGGGCCGGCAAAACCTACGGGGGACAGAAAATTGTGAAGCTGTATTATAGTCTATATAATTTATAATTTATAGAGGCACCGCACAGAAATAGCGCTCTGCTGAGAAAATCTTTTTGCAGTGCAAATTGAGCGACCTCGGGGCCGAGTTTGAAAAGTTAGGCCACATTTTCAGTGGAAAATTACTTCGCGGCCTAGAAATTCGGCCAGATTGCGAACAGCGCGCCCTTTCTGTCCGGTGCCCCTATAATTACTTCCCACATAAACCTTACATTTCCCGCTAACCTGGCTCATTTTGAAGAACACAGTAAAACTGAACATTAATCAACCATAGAGACTCTGAATGGCAGCATCCTTACAAGTCTACTGGGTAATTTTTTGGCGTGATATTTAAATGTTTGGACCGGGCTCTAGTCAATCCTCCAACGGCGCGGCCCGGCAAGCGACAATTCTGCTCACTTCGTTTTAATAAACTTATTTTTCAAAGTTCATAAACATTCCGTTTTATTTCAGAAGTTACAACACGAATCGGATGTATCAGGGAATTTATCAACTGTAAGAGAGTTGAAGGACAAAACTGAAAACATTCGTAATTCTTACAGAAACATCAGTTAGTTATGATTTAATCTGATGATGGCGAAATGTGGAAAGGTGGTACAGTTGCGAGCTTAATTCAAATTACTGTTTGTCTCCTCGATTTTCCTATTTTTGTATCTACGGAACGTTTTAGGGAGGTGAGTATTTTGCAAGAATTGGCATTCTACTGCAAACGTGCTCTGTTGCCCAGACATGCAACGGGCCGGGCTCATCGAAAAATCCAGAAAAGCCCGGCCGGCCCAGAATTCCCTGAAAAGCAAGGAAATTTGTTCTGACGAATAGATTTTTTTCCAACTTTCGTAATCTAAACCGAGTTCCTAATCTAGCTAGATGAAAATTAAATCTAGCTAGATTAGACCGAAAGGTAAATCTAATTAGATGAATTTTGAATCTAATATCAGTGTTTTTGCTAGAAAAAAAATTTAATTAGAAACATTTTTCTTTGTCAATCTAATTAGAACATTTATTAGTCTTGTTAGAAAAATTTGCAATCTTATCGCAGTAAATTAGCAATCTAACTAGGTCCGGTTAGAAACGCGAATTAGCTAGCTAGATTAGAAACGGTTTCCCTGAGCAGTAACCGCCAAGCTTCCAATTTTTCTTCGGAAATGATCTGAGAAATCGAACATAGAGAACTCTGTTTTTTTATAAAGTTCAATTTTACTGTGTTCTTCAAAAGGAGCCAGGTTAGAGGTAAATGTAAAGTTTTTGTGGGAGGTTACAGCTTCACAATTTTCTGTCCCCTGTAGGTTTTGCCGACCCTTGACTGGGTGTCCTTCTATTAGAGGTGCCCTTCTATGACAGTACTTACGGTAGCTATATAATTTAAAAAATAGCAACTACTGGGCATACTAGAGACCCGCAACTATAGCGAAAACAACGTCGTGCTCGACACTCCGTGTAAGCCCCCAGGAAAAATATTTTACAGGTCTCAGCTGTGAATCCCGTTCATCTCGTGATTCCATTGCCGGACAATGACGACTTCAGTAATGGAAAAAATCCATTCCTGTTTTCTTCGCACAAAGTTAAACCTTTAGCAGATTTAGCGTTGGAGAGAGTATACAGGGAAAGGTAACATTCTACATTCGAATCGAGAGTTGGCAGCCCGCACACTTTATTTTACATCGTTTTTCCCTGTATTTTTCTAGCTAGAATCAGTTTAGCAGACGCGCTCCATTGAAATCACACCCGTCGCGTGCGCTGCGACGCGGTTGGCGCTATGCCAAGTTTTCAATTTCAATTAGAAAAAGGTGACTGAGTCGCTACGCAGCTAATTGTGAAAACGACGGGAAATTTTGAATGAGTTCGGCCGCGTAGTTTTTGGAACCCCGTGTCTAGAGCAGCAAGCGGTACCTGCGTTTCGCCATTTACTTTTTTAATTCCAGGATCTTGCCGAATAACTCTATAAATTTAATCTATCGTAATTCGAAATTGTCTGACGCTATCGGACCTAATGTAGCTGTCGAACAACTTTTGGAGGTAACATCAGAGCACATGTACAATACACAAGACTGTAAACCTGAGCCTGCTGCGCGATGTCGACTTCAGTTTTGCTGATTTTTCTCGACTTTTCGACAAACTCTCAAGTCGACACTTCGCTCTACTTATTAATATAACTCTTCACGGGTTTGTCCCTCTGTTTGTCTCTTTGTTTATTTCTCTGTTTATTTCTCTGTTTGTCCATCCCCACTTCATTTCTAAAACAAAAAATTGTGACGGAGAAGTTGAGAAATAAACACGTGAATTTCCTAACGGATCTGAAAATCCAACAAGCGGCGTAGCCGCTTTCGAGCGCGCAGCGGGCCCCGGTTTCAAAAGTCTTATAAAAATAAATCTTTTTTTTTCATTTCTAAAACAGGATAAGTTGTAACGGAGAAATTAAGAAATTAACACGTGGACTTTCAAACGGTTCGGAGAATCAAATAAGAGGCTAAGCCGCTTCCGAGCGTGAGCTCTGCCCACGCAGCAGGCCCTGGTTCCAAATGTCTTGTAAATAAATAAATAAATAAACAAAAGGACAGACCCCATAAGACTTTTATTAATAAGAATGATGGGGGAATTTATCTGCAATCGCGCTCTGTTCCTAATCTGGCCGAGATTTCCTGCAACAGGTCTCAACAAACGGTTATGGGGCTATTTGATGTATTATGGCGGTATTTGACTGCAATCGCGGTCCACCGCAATCCCACGAAAACCCGGCCACGACCGCGACCTTTTCCAATTTATGCCCTGTCCAAAGTCAAAAAATCTGTGAAATCGAATTGAAATTGAAATTCTACAGAATCTGTGAAATCGAATTTAAATTGAAATTCTACAGAAAAAAGGGGTGCGCACAGCTGAAACGAATGTCGCCGTATACGGTATACCATAAAACTACGGTATTTTTTGAAAAAGTTTAAATTTAGTGAGAATATTTGAAAATATTCAAATTTTTTTGGGCAAATTTTCAAAAAATGGTATATGGTATACGGTGAGATTCGTTCAGCTGTGTGCACCCCGTTTTTCAAGAAAATCCAGACTTGCCAAATCCCGGGCCGGCCCGGTCGGCCCGGCTCCGCCCACTCTTGAGAAAATTTTCGTAATTTTTGTGAAAATTTTGCGACTTTAAACAGCAATTTCTATTTTTTAACAGGTTTTTATGCTATAACATTGCCTTTTTAAGTCTATAAAATTTTAAGTCTATAAAATTATGTTCGTTTCGAAGTTCTAGTTCGCTTTGAATTTTTAGGTGCATCCTCCCGGGCCGGCCGGGCCGGGCCGGAAAATTTCCAATTTTGGCCCGGCCCGGCCCGGCCCGTTGCAAGTCTGAGAAAATCTCTGCCGACTTTGGACAGCGAAAACACTATGGATTTCGTGATTATTGTGACTTTGGACGCCCACGGCCCGACTTTTGATACATAGGACTTTCGGTTTTTTCAATATATCTCCAGAAATCGAACATATAGACCTCTGATTTTTTGATAAGAGTTCAATTTTACTGGGTTCTTCAAAATGAGCCAGGTCAGAGGTAAATGTAAGGTTTCTGAGAGAAGTTACAGCTTCATAATTTCCACTTCTCCGTATGCTTTGCCAGCCCGTATCCAAACAGTTGGGACGGGGACGAAGGAAACCACGAGACGGGGGGACATGCTGTACTGGGTATCATGAGTCAGGAAAAAGAGATGGCCCCTATTCCATTTCCTTTTCCATTTCCTTGGTACCACGAGACGGGACCACCCCGTCCCAAGCCGTTTGGATACCTGTTCTAGCTCAGGTAAATTGTTTGTAATCTAGCTAGCTAATTCGCCTTTCTAACCGGACCTAATTAAATTGCTAATTTACTGCGATTAGATTGCAAATTTTTCTAACTGGACTGATAAATTTTCTAATTAGATTAGCGATGCTAATTAGATTGCAAAAACACTGATATTACATTTAAAATTTATCTAATTAGATTCAAATTTCGGGAAAACCTATCATCACTTCACCGCTCCTGCCCCCTTAGAAAAGCCCGCGAAGTTCAAATGGGGCCCCGCCCCTTCAGCGTTCAATTCTTGCAAGTAGCGCGCGCAGTTTTCGCAACGGTGCCGCACGCATTTTGCTCTTCAGTTCGACAGTGAAAAAACAAGTTAAAAAACATTTGTTGTCGGTTTTTAGTGTTTTCTTTCTGAGAAGAAGATGCAACAAGGCGAAAGAATAGGTTTTGATAACAAAAAAATAATTTTCTGCTTTAATTTTCAAGTATTAGTGTTCAGATCAATGTGTGCGGCAGCGTTGCGAAGACTCAGAGTGAGCTCTCGAGACCAAATCAACAAAATTGGCGAGACTCTCGGTAACCGAGAAGTGTGAAGACTTCTCGTTCTCGGTACCGAGAAGTCTTTAGACTACCGAGAAGTCTCGGTACCGAAGACTTCTCGCCACCGAGAAATCCGAGAAATTACGAGAAGTCTGTGTTGAAGGGCTTTTCAGCCTGAAACAGACTGAAACCGCTTTTTTTGTGGAAATAAATGTTTTTATTTAATTTAAAAAATTAAACAATTAAACAATTAAACAACAAAATAAAAAGCAGAAAAATTAAACAACAAATTTAAATGTAAAAAAATTATTTAGAAAGAAATAAAATTAATTAAAAATACATTTTAAGTTGTTTTTTAATTTTTTAATTTTTTAAATTAAAAGAAAACATTTCGTTCCACAAAAAAAGCAGTTTCAGCCCTTCAACACAGACTTCTCGTAATTTCTCGATGGCGAGAAGTCTTCAGACTACCGAGAAGTCTCGGTACCGAAAACTTCTCGGTACCGAGAAGTATTGATACTTCTCGTTCCCGGGAACGACAAGTCTTCACACTTCTCGGTACCGACGCTTCTCGGGAAGTTCTCCCATTACTTTTCCCGGCAATTCCCGGGACTTCAATCTCGGCAGCTCACCCTGCGAAGACTGCGCGCGCTACTTGCAAGAATTGAACGATGAAGGGGCGGGGCCCCATTTGAACTTCGCGGGCTTCTCAGGGGGCAGGAGCGGTGAAGTGATGATAGTACTACTGTTTTTGTCAATACATTTTTGTAAAAACTTTGCGTTATTTTCATTATACTCAATTCATCGCTATTGCCCCCTCGTTGTTTGCTTACTCAAGCCTAATTTTAGAAATTTTGGCTTGAGTCTGCAAACACCGCGCTGTTCGCAATCTGGCCGAACTTTCTAGGCCACGATGTAATTTTCCACTGAAAACGTGACCTAACTTTTCAAACTCGGCCTCGAGGTCGCTCAATTTGCACTGCAAAAAGAGTTTCTCAACAGAGCGCCATTTCTGTGCGGTGCCCCTATAATGCCACGTCCAATGTCTCGGAAAAACCGTAAAAACCACAGGTTTTTCTGTCCAAAGTCGGCCGAAATTTGCGTGAAAAACGGGGGTGCGCACAGCTCAATGAGTGTAACCGTACCCCTAAAACTACGGTATTTTTTGAAAATTTGCGCAAGAAATTTGAATATTTTCAAATAACCTCAAGAAATTAACAAATAGATTATGTTTAGATTTCAAAATCAGCTAGCTAGATTCAGAAATCTGTAGCAATCTAACTAGGTCCGGTTAGAAACGAGAATTAGCTAGTTAGATTAGAAACGATTTGCCTGAGAGTGTCGTACCTTATTTTCAACAGTAGATGCATTCTTGCTAATTTTTTAAGAGAAAAATCGATTGCATCATCGGCTATGCATATGGGTATGCGCTAGCGCCAGTTGCGCGTATGTCGCCATATTGGAAAAATGGAATCCCAATAATTACCCCTATCGGTTTAACAATGAGCCTAGATGACAAGAAAGAATATCAGCTGATGACAAGAATAAACAGTCCCTACAAAGTGAGTTTTATAGTTTCTCCTTATTTTTCATGCCCACATTTAGGTCGTTTCAAGTGCTGTTTCTTCCCTTTTTAAAAGTTATAACTGGAAACGACATATTTTCATGTTTCATCACGCCAAAAGCCCGACGATTGCTGTTGGCGAATGTTTTCTATTAATGGCTAGTTTGCAGCATCCGCTTCGCAACGTGAGTTAGTAGAAGTTCTGAAGTTCTACTGTAGAACGGCATGATTTTGGCAACCCGGCTCCGCCATTCCTATTTGCGTGCTGTCGCGCGGTGTACTACGCTTCTTACTTTCAATCTATCCGGTAGTTAAAAATCTATCCGTTATACAAAAATGCTGGTAGTCGAAAATCCGGGTAGTCACACACAGGTGATTCACGATCGCTCTATTGAGAACGTGGACCTGTGATAGGCCTATAATATGCCTATCCCGAATAAAAAGTTCGCCGATAGACGCAGTGTAGGCAGTGGGGCGCACTCTTTTGAAATAGACTCTTCGATTGCAATCGAATTTCCAGAGTTATGATCATAATCTCGATATCGAACGTTCGCGATTGGTCCACAATGGGCGTTCGCGATAGGTCTATAATGCGTGAAATTTTCGTGGTCGGCCTATAATGTGCCTATTCAAGGACCTGCTCCGAGTTCTCTGTAGACACATCCGCGAACTTGTAATAGACCCGTCGCGAATCACCTGTGCATAAATCTATTTGGGGAGTCTCTGTTCCTATCTAATTTTGACGCAAAAATCGGAAATTTTTTTTTTCATACGCTGAATAACCCCATAAGCGTAAAACTTTCTTGAATTGCTGAATTTCTCTGATTGTAAATTTTGCAAATTTGATAACATTTCATAATTAGATGCAAAATTAGCTCCTTCTGCTATTCGAATCTAAAGAATACAAAACGTTTTTAATTAGAATCGAAATCTAATTATTAGATGTAAAAATTGATCTAATGGCAATTAGATTCTAACGCTTTTTCTAGTTAAATTGCAAATGATTTACCAGAGAAGAGTTCTGATTCATTCGAGCTAGGCTGGTCGAACAGGCGATTTCAGGCGCCTGCGCCTGTTTTTTCAGACGCCTGTTCGACCAGCCTAATTCGAGCTGATTTTCGGAAACGTAATCATTATGGCCAATTCTAACAAAGAGCGCATGAGAAGCTATTTAAGAGAAAAGGTATTTTTAGTTTTTTGTTCAGCCGGCCGGCGAACTCGGCAAAAACCGTGGCCTAGTTTCCATGCCGCGACCCCGGACCAAATAGACTAGAATTTACCCTCGCAAAGAATCACCGTGACCGAGTGATAAACAATATTTGAAGTACGTTTTCAGATAATTGAAATGCAACACAACTTCTTTACTTTTAATGAAGACAGTGGAGGAAATGCAACAGTCGAAAGTCGTCAAAATCAGTTCAGGACTTTTCTGAGATCCAGCAGTTACATAGCAAAAGGCGAGTGAAAAGTGATACCCTCCGTAAACTCGAATGAATCGCGAAGAAAAATTGTTGAGCCAGATTGTTCTAGGCCACGGACGGCCACGACTTTGAGAGACAAAGCGAATTTTTTAAAAACTTTCGTTCAAAAGCTTGCAGCACGAAATTTTGCGTGAGGTGAGCCCGCACTACTCTGGCAATTCGATATTAATCTAATTAGAAAGTTACTGATCTACACGCGCCCTAATTAGACTCTGGCAATTCGATATTAATCTAATTAGAAAGTTACTGATCTAAACGCGACCTAATTAGATTCGACTGTTTTTTCTTGGCGCAATCGAGATTTGAGCCAGCAGACGGTTGGCGTGAAACTTGATTTGAGCACACATCAATCTAATTAGAATATTTATTAATCTAACTAGACAATTTATTAATCTAATTAGGTGTCATATCAATCTTATTAGGCCGCCGTATAACTCGAGTAGACTGCGATTAGATTAATAACGAAATGCCAGAGGATTCGACTGTTTTTTCTTGGCGCAATCGAGATTTGAGCCAACAGACGTTTGGCGTGAAACTTGATCTGAGCACTTATTAATCTAGCTAGAAGATTTATTAATCTATCTAGACAATTTATTAATCTAATTAGGTGTCATATCAACTCTGGCATTTCGTTATTAATCTAATCGTAGTCTACTCGAGTTATACGGCGGCCTAATAAGATTGATATGACACCTAATTAGATTAATAAATTGTCTAGCTAGATTAATAAATCTTCTAATTAGATTGATATGTGCTCAAATCAAGTTTCACGCCAATCGTCTGCTGGCTCAAATCTCGATTGCGCCAAGAAAAAACAGTCCAATCTAATTAGGTCGCGTTTAGATCAGTAACTTTCTAATTAGATTAATATCGAATTGCCAGAGCAATCTTATTAGGCCGCCGTTAGATTAATAACGAAATGCCAGAGTAATTGCTTACCCAAAATTGCTGAAATGTTTTGCAAAAGCTGTCATCACCCGAAAGTTTGCTCAAATGTTGCTGAACTGTCGTTGAAAAGCCTGAAAACCTGAAAACACTCTGGAATCGTCTTAAACTGATAAAAGTGATCTTGAATGGGGTTTTTTGCACATCGTGGAGGGAACCTCGCCCTCTAAAATTTGAATTTACGCCAACGATAGTTAGATATGCAGGGTGCTTCAGGTTCTCGTCACGAAAGAAAAGATTACTGTAGTACATACACCAGAAAGCCCGTAAATCGACACAGAAATTGCGTCATATGACGCAATTCGGCGCTGGCCTAAAAGTGTGCGGTAGAGCGCACTTGCGCCAGTGTACCTCTCCACGACTCCGTGCCCGACGCCACCTAGGGCCACTCTCCCAGGTTTGACCTCATGTTCTGTGTGGAGCTCGGGAGTGGAGCCGGGGGACTCCGATGATCTCAAATGAGTCAATTCTTGCTTGAAACAAGTTTTTGAGCATTTTCAAGTCAGATTCGTTCAAGCCTCTCGATTCGCTAGAACCCGATAGCAGATTTTTGGCCAAAATGAAGCCAGGCCCAACAAAGATCAGACTGGCTTGAGCGCCAAACTCCAGGCTGACATTGCCCACTTTTAGGACTTCAAAAGGAAGGTTTGAAACATGACATGTTTGAGTTTGGTGTCAATCGGATCAGTTTCAACCGAGTTATGAGCTCCCGATTGTTGAAGTGAAGAAAACCAACAGAAATGTACTGAAAAATGTTGGTTTTCTACACTTCAACAATCGGGAGCTCATAACTCGGTTGGAACTGAACCGATTGACACCAAACTCAAACATGTCATGTTTCAAACCTTCCTTATGAAGTTCCTTTTTTATAAAAATTTTTATGAAGTTCAATTCTACTGTGTTCTTCAAAATGAGCCAGACTAGAGGTAAATGTAAGGTTTCTGTGGGAGATTACAGCTTCACAAATCTGTTCCCCGTAGGTTTTGCCGGCCCGTGTACACAGACTGTTCGAAAACATTACATTTTTCCTGATCGGCGAGAAAACATAGAATTTTTGCAAACTTCTCTAGGAAACTTTATCGGATCCTAGGCCAAGTTTCCAAAAATGCGACTTACAACGCATTTTTAGCCCCAAATTATAGTTAATTTAACGTTCTTGCCCTCTCGGTGTATGCAGTCTCAAGCCTAATTTCAGGAAATTTTGGTTTGAGTCTGCAAACACCGAGGGGGAATAGCGATGATCTGAGTTAAGAAATATCACTTTTTCGTGCACGCCATGTCATACATAGGACTTTCGGTTTTTTCAATATATCTTCAGAAATCGAACATAGGGACCTCTGATTTTTTATAAGAGTTCAATTTTACTGGGTTCTTCAAAATGAGCCAGGTCAGAGGTAAATGTAAGATTTCTGAGAGAAGTTATAGCTTCACAATTTCCACTCCTACGTATGCTTTGCCGGCCCGTGCTCTCATGTAGTTGTTAGGGGCCGGGCCGTTGGAAAATGTTCATCGGCCGGGGTAGAAAGCTTTACAAAGCTACGAACATTTTATTAGTGAAGTAAACAATCATACAAATGATTCGAGGCACGTTTTCACTCACAATCAGAAAGAATGATGTCAAATGGCTAAATAGTGTTCAAGGTTATTTAACACATGCGTTTTCATTTCTTTTCTCCTCTAGTCATTCTCGTCGTGCAAAAAGAGGAGGAGCGTCATTCTGCTTCTTGAAAAACATTCATAGCAGACAACTCACTGCATCATAGTCTTACCGCAGATCTAGTATTAAATAACAAACTACCTTCCCACTCTGTTCTTCGCCGTGAAATGCCTTATAGCGACGTAATCTTGAACTCGTTCTGTTTTTACCTCTATGAAATCATCTTTGCTTAATTTGCAACGGCTAAGAAAGCTCGGTCTGTACTATACTCAGCATGATTAATCTGTACAGCGTTCTACGTCGATTCCTTGTTTCTCGAATGGTAAAAAATGTGATCGGATTGGAAGCACGCATCGAGAGACTATGCAAAACTGAGGAGAGTGAAGGGCATAGAGAGAACGGCTGGTGGTAGGCGGCTGACCGAGCGCGTGTAGAGTGAAAAGACGGAGACGGCCCAGCCCGTCTCACCTTTTCTTATCGGCAGCTCTCTCACAATTTTATTTTTTTGTGTTTCTAGGTAGGGATTAAAAACAATATAAAGAAAATGAAGTTCTGCGTGTTTTGTCGAATTCTGGATTTTTCTTGTCTTCTTAAAGAATTCTTTGTATCTGACTGCTTTCTATTATTTGAATTGAGCGTTCCTATTTACTCTCGAATATGTCTCACTTCACAACACACGTAATTATTTTTACAGTGTTTTCGGAAGAATCGTGAATGTACCTATGAGGCTATGCTCAAATGGGTCTCTCTATTTGCATGTTTACGGATTGCAACGCGAGGAGGAGGAAGTGTTACTGGAGAAAAATCGATGACGGATGTTCAACTGCCTCCATTTCCATTCAATGTTATTGTCATTTTGCCGGGACGAGAATCAATTTATGACAACTTCGGCATGACTCTTCAAAAAGCAATGCCTGTTATCGACATTGCCGTTCAAGAAGTGATAAAAAGCGAGAAAATGCCGCCTGGGTGGATCAATTTAACATATTGGGATTCTCGTCTTTACGAAGACATACTGCTTGCGGAGCGACATGCAACTGTTGGAGTGATTCAAGCTTACTGTGAGCACAGATTGGATGCTATTCTTGGATTTGCGGATAATTACGGACTCGCAACAGTTACAAAGGTAACAGCCGGCCTCAATGGGGGTATTCCAATACTTACAACGTCTGGAATGCCTTCACTTCTGAACTCCAAGAAAGAATATCCCTTTCTTACAAGAATGCAAGGGAGCTACCGACTTCTCGCAGATTCAATGTATCAATTAATTGCTTATCACGATGAGGATTCCGTCTCGAAGTCCAATTCATCTCTGAACTATCTGAATCTTCTGTTTTTTTACCACGACAAACGGAGAGCCGTTAATCGGCAAGTTGCCCAAGATGAGAGTCAGGAAACAGGAGCAACCTCATCTCACTGTTACTTCTCACTTTACGCAATAAAACGATACTTCACTGAGAAAAGCAAAACGTTCAAAAGGGAATGGGCATTGAATACACCCCAATTTCCGTTTGATGAAGATTTGTCGATTGGAAGAGAAACATTCAAGCAATGGTTGCGCGACATTTCACTGCAATCAAACGGTGAGTTTTTTTTCAACGTCGATTTTTCTCTTTGGTGTTTTTGTACCGGGCTTGTATTATGGCGATATTTCACTGATCATGGCCCGGCTTTTCATACATAAGACTTTCGGTTTTTTCACTACATCTCCAGAAATCGAACATAGGGACCTCTGATTTTTTATAAGAGTTCAATTTTACTGAGTTCTTCAAAATGAGCCAGGTCAGGTTTTCTGAGAGAAGTTACAGCTTCACAATTTCCGCTCCTCCGTGTGCTTTGCCGGCCCGTGCTGATTTGAACAATGCAGAAATGTACCTTGACGTTGTTCCGTATCGTTCCGTATCAACCCCAAAAGCACCGATTTTTGCAATTGCTTCCCGATTTTTCTCGATTTTTTCAGCAGCAAATTGGTGTTTATTTACTTTTTCAATTTTCCGAAACATTTTGACTCCAGATTCAGACGGTCAAAAAGGTTTTCCCTCCGGGCACATTACTTATTCGTTATTATTCAGCTTCTTTCCACTGGTCACTGGAAATGACCCAACTCGACAAAAACATTCTGTTTTCTACAGTAATCTACCGTAATCTGTTTTTTTGGCGGTTCAACATAATAGAACTGGGCAGAATATATTCTGCCCCTATAGGACTGCGACAGAACAGAACTGCGACGTAATAGAACTGCGACACAATAGAACTGTTTTTCGGGGGTGTTCGTTTTCATTTTGTTTTTAATGGGGCTATTCAGCGTATGTTTGTTTTCCGTTTTTTTTTCGATTTTTGGCACCGCTGAATGGATTTTTTGACGTAAAAAAACGAAAAAAAAAACATTTTTTCACAGCCTGAATAACCCCATAACAGTGAGACATTGCCTATATTTCTATTCAATAATTCGATAGCAAGCTTCAAAAATAATCTTATTTAGAAAACGGTTATTCTACAGAAAGACGCTCCACTCAGGCAAATCGTTTCTAATCTAACGATAGCTAATTCTCGTTTCTAACCGGACCTAGTTAGATTACTACAGATTTCTGAATCTAGCTAGCTGATTTTGCAATCTAAACATAATCTAGCTAGGTTTGCCCGAAATTTGAATCTAATTAGATAAATTTTAAATGTAATATCAGTGTTTTTGCAATCTAATTAGCTTCGCCAATCTAATTAGAAAATTTATCAGTCCCGTTAGAAGAATTTGCAATCTAATCGCAGTAAATTAGCAATCTAATTATTATAAGGGCACCGCACAGAAATGGCTCTCTGTTGAGAAACTCTTTTTACAGTGTAAATTGAGCGACCTCGGGGCCGAGTTTAAAAAGTTAGGCCACATTTTCAGTGGAAATTTACTTCGCGGCCTAGAAATTCGGCCAGATTGCGAACAGCGCGCCCTTTCTGTTCGGTGCCCCTATAATAGGTCTGGTTAGAAACGCGAATTAGCTAGCTAGATTACGAACGATTTACCTGAGAAATCAGTTCTGTTGTGTCGCAGTTCGGACCCATGTTCTGAAAGTCTTGTTTCGTAAAAAATGTACAAAAAAAAACTCGAAAATATTATAGGGGCACCGAACAGAAAGGGCACTCTATTGAGAAACTTTTTTGCACTGCAAATTGAGTGAGCTCGGGGCCGAGTTTGAAAAGTTAGGCCACGTTTTCAGTGGAAAATTACTTCGCGGACTAGAAATTCGGCCAGATTGCGAACAGAGCGCCCTTTCTATTCTGTGCCCCTATAATACTATCCACTCTCGACAACAAGAGCCAATTAAGTAGAACTAGTTTTTTAAAGTCCAGAAGTGAATAGACGCGCAACGTGACGGAAAACCAGAACTGCAAGATTGAGTAGTAGCAATTGATTTCATAGTTTAAACGTACGTTTAGATGATTTCGTTGAAATAATGTAGCAAAATGAAGTGTAGAAAATTTTTTCTTTTGTTTATAGAAGATGAAGTTGGAATGCTTCTAGTCTCAGGGGAGACTTTTGAATAGTCGTCGAATGTTGTAGTCACAAAAATACATGGGTTGCCGCTAAAGTATCCAACCACAAACATGATTCAAATCTATGTGCTCCATCTCTTTTTTTTGTGGTCCTTTCCAGCAAGGCAAATAGTGCGAGAAAGAGGGTCTCTTTCGCGTCTGTGAGTGAAGTGGGCGGAGTCTAGTTGTTCGTTTTTTTTCCCGCAATGTCTTGCGCCGTCGCAGCCCGTTGCCTCCGCATTTTTTTGCTTTCTCGTCACTCGTCTTTCCGACTTTGTCTGTCTCGTGAGCCCTTGTGGTACCAACACGAAACTTGTATCAGCAAGTGACGCCCAAATTGAAGACAGACCAGGCAATGGTATCCTGATGATTGTAAGCAACATTCTACTATTATCGTTGGTTATAAGCAATTCGGCTTTTCGTTCATCATTGCCTGTTGATATCGTAGTAGGGCTACCGGAAGAAGAAGGAGATCGAGGCAAAAATCCATTTCTTCTGACACTTGAAAAATCAAAGCCTGTGTTTGATGTGGCCCTGGAAGACGTCTACGAATACAAACTATTACCCCTTGGAGCAATAAAAATAGTCTTCGAAAATTCTGGTCTGTCAGACGCCATTGGTCCGCAGAAGATGATCGAGCACTACTGCAACAAAACCGTTGATGCAATAATGGGACTTCCGTATGTATATGCTCTAGCCCCAGTTGCGAGAATTACTCGCTTTTGGGGTCTAGGTGTCCCAGTTTTCACAACAACGGCACTTGTTGACGAGCTGGGAGATCGGAACGAGTTCCCATTATTAACGCGAATGATGGGGAGTTACAAATCACTCGGAAAGCTTGTGACACGGATTGCCGAGCTGTTTGAATGGCAGCACTACTTCTTCATGTTCAATGATGAGGTGGCAAGAGGGAGTAACAAAGGTAGATCGGAGTGCTACTTTTCGCTTTCTGCCATCAAAAATCTTATTATGAATAACAAAACTTCCACATGGAATGTGAAAATGTTCAGTGAGTTCGAGGCTGGCCGGCAACAGTACCGAACCCTTCTGAGTGAGGCGTCCGTGATGAGCAACCGTGAGTATTTTTAAGAGCCATTATTGTAATAAGGGGAAGCTTTGTACCGACCAGATATCAGTACAAACTTAAACCTCTTTATTTCAAAGCAACGAAAAGCATTCACTGAAATCACTAAACTGTCCTTTTCGATTGTTTGTGAGCATTTTAGTGTGCAACGTAATTATTTTCTTTTCAAAGGTCTCATTAGCCATCGCGAGAGATTCACGCATTTTGTAAATTACGGATTTCCTGCCTGCGTTTCGTAAGCAACTATCTCACTTTATTGTCTTGACAGTATTTAATATCTTGGTTTCGAAAGACTTAGATCTTGCATGTTTCCTGAGATATGAGAAATTATACTGTTTTTTTTTTTACAAAACCGTTGTGCCATAAAAAAAAGATGTTGAATAGACTCAATGCTATTCCGCAATTATTCTATCTTCTCGGCTAGGACGTTTATTTTTCGCCCCGGGCAAAGCGAAGACGCTGCTAATGCCGAAATTTTATTTCCGAAAAAGGATTGAAAAAATATATTAAAATAGAAGAAATTGTTGTCACTATTTCCGCCAAATACTTCTACATGTCACTCTTAAGGTTAGACTGTTACCGTACACTATTGAACTACGGAAATGTTTCCAAAAAATTTAAATAATTAAGAAATACCACTGTTTAATGGTGTACGGTAAAACTCGCTCAGCTGTGCGCACTACTGTTATCTGTAAAATTGCTGCGTACTCTGGACTGGAACAGATATCACAGATTTTTTTAAAGATCTCGGAGTCCATGTTTGAACACGGCTAATCTGGGCGAACAGGCGATTTTAGGCGCCTGAAAAGCACCCAAAGAGTCGAATAGTATACTGTTTGACAAACCATGTAAGGCCGAAAACCAACGAATAGACATGCGAGCGAAGCAAGGCTTTTTTTGCAAATGAGCTCCATTGAACATTTTTCTGCGTCCCTCATCTTAAAAATAGCGTAAAGAGTGAAAGAAAATCCTCTGCGTTTTACCATTATATGCATTAGAATAAAATTTACAACAGTTTTGTTTTTCAGTTATAATACTATGTGCATCCCCGGATACAGTTCGAGAGATAATGCTAGCTGCACATGATCTTGGAATGGCAACCAGTGGCGAGTATGTTTTTATCAACATCGACGTATCAACAGGGTAATTTTCTGAAAGGAAAAATTTTATTACCATAATGTACACCCAGCCGGGGTATTTTTTTAATGTTTGCAGACTCCTGTTGTATCCGCCAAGCTCCTTCTCTTGGCTTCTCGAAATTGATGATTCGGTAGAAAACAAGATTTTGTCCTAATTTCGCTGTTTTTTTCGCTCGTTTTTGACGAAAATGAACTGGCGCTTGAATTCACTAAATTTTGTTGGAATCTGGTAGAAAATCAGAGAAATTAGTTCAAAAATAGTTTTCTCAGTCAAATCGGTAATTTCGAAAATTGAGGGAATCGGATCTTGGCAGATACGGCTGACAACAGGAGTCTGCAAATACCGCAATAATCATCATTAATTTTATTTAATAAAAACCTAACGGCGTCTGCCCATTTCATTTTTGCCAGGCCGCTTTTTTAAGTCTTGTAAATAAAGAAAGGGTCAGACCCCGTACGACTTATTAATAAGACTGATTTTCTATTAGGGGTACATTTGACTGAAATTGCGCTCTACCGCAAACCACGTGAATTAAGTGCCAAATTGGAAAAGGTTGCGGTCGCGGCCGGGTGTTCACATGGGATTGCGGCAGAGCGTAATTGCAGGCATATGGCGCCATAATAGCTAGTAATTAAAAATTCGATTTAAAAAAGTGGGAAATTATGAAATCTAAACAAAAATTCCCAAATATTTGTTCGGGATTTGTCTAGAATTGGCGCAATTATATAATTGCTAAACCGCATTTCACCTGTGCTCTGCCACTGCGCCAACCGGGCGGAGGCGCGCCCACCGATAATGGCAATGAGAAGCTCGGTGTCTGTCGTTCATTTTGGATGCGACTTTTGTGGAGTTTCAGCACAAACATCTTAAAATTTAAAGTCATTGGCCCCGTAGAAATTTTGAATTGTAAAAAAGTAGGGTCATCGCTGAACATTTTTTGCTAACTTTTGTGGCACTTTGACGGCCTGAAAAACATGATTGGCCCCGTAAAAGTTCAAATTTTATTTCAAAAACGGATTCCCCATCCCTTAGACTGTAAGAATCACCTCAGAAGCCGCGTGTTGCACAGACTCCGGCCACAGTGGCTCTCAGACTAACTTCCATTTTCGTTTTCGCCCTTTTTTGAGAAAACGGAGTTGTTCATTCGATTCAGCATGGCCGATTACATAAAGTAAAACTTTTTGAGTATGGTATTTGGTTTGGGGACCTCGGTACAGGCCCTCAAACATGCGCGGGCGCGATTGAGGAGAAAATTCGGCATGCCACGCCCCCTTTGTTGCGCCCCCTAACCATATTATAGGGGCACCGGACAGAAAGGGCGCGCTGTTCGCAATCTGGCAGAATTTCTAGGCCGCGAAGTAATTTTCCACTGAAAACGTGGTATAACTTTTCAAACTCGGCCCTGAGCTAACGCTCGGAAGTGGCTGCGCCGCTAGTTTCTTTCTCAGAGCCGTTCGAAAGTTCACGTGTTCATTTCTTAATTTTTTCGTCACTACTTTCAGAAATGAAATGATTTTAGAAATGAACGTGTAGACGGACAAACGGAGAAATAAATAAACAAACAGACAAACCCACCAATGGGGTTATTCGGGGTGTGAAAAAAAATATTTTTTCCTTTTTTTTGTTTTTTTTTAAACTCAATTTACCGCTATTGCCAAAATTTTCTGAAATTAGGCTTGAGTCTGCAAACACCGAAGGGCAAGAGCGGTAAATTGAGTATACGTCAAAAAACCAATTCGACGAATTCGAGAAACGAAAGAAAAAAAACGGAAAAAACATACGCTGAATAGCCCCACAGGCGTTATATTAATAAGAATGATGTTTGCACTTAGATCGCATGCCGAGCAGCCATGGATAAGAGCAAATGATACCAACAACGAAGAAAATGATAAAGCAAAAGAAGCGTATCGAGCTTTGAAGACAATTTCTCTTCGGAGATCAGATTTGGAGGAATACAAAAATTTTGAACTTCGAGTTAAAGAACGTGCTGAGCTCAAGTATAACTACACTAACATTACCGGAAAAGATTATGAGGTGATTGACTGGTCGGAAAGAATCCAATTATTTATAGGCTTGTTACGACCCGGGCCGACGGGCACATTTTCCTAGGTCAAAACCAATTTTCGAAACGTTTCAATATTTTGTCATGACCCGGGCCGGCAACTCTCACCTGAATTTGACAAGTCTATTAGTTTCAATGCTATTTGATCCTCAATTAACATCTTTCATTAGATGAACAACTTCATAAGTGCTTTCTATGACGCAGTTCTTCTATACGCTATCGCACTCAACGAGACTATACAAGCTGGTCTTGATCCTAGAAATGGGCATAATATTACGTCCAGAATGTGGGGAAGAACATTCGTCGGCATCACTGGAAATGTGTCCATCGACCTCAACGGTGACCGTTATTCGGATTATTCATTACTTGACCTCGACCCAGCGCAGAACAAGTTTGTGGTGAGTTTTGTCAACAACCATTTCACCAGATATCCTTCATCTTTGCGTGATGTCCTGCGGTGTTCACAGACTGCTTTTGCTGTGGCAATTTTGAAAGGCGGAGCAGAGGGCTGAGTTTGGCGGTTACTGTTGGCAAAAGCGGTCTGCGTACATCACGCAGAAACAGGCATCCAAATCGCTTGAGACGGAATGGTCCTGTCTCGCGGTACCAAAGAAGCATGTTGCATGTTCCGGGGAGCATTTATTCTTCCTGTCTCATGGTACCCAGTGCAGGCATTCCCGCAGTCTCGTGGCTCCCTTCGCCCGCATCCCAACTCTTTGGTTACTTGACGTAAACAGTAACAATATTTATTAGCTTACGTCTTTCAGATTAGCAAGAAACCAAAAAAGTGAATGCCGTAGGTGCAGCTGCTTCCGACAGGTATCCAAACGGCTTGGGACGGGGTGCTCCTCCAGTTTCGTGGTACCAAAAGAAGTGTTACATGAAACGGGGACGATTTATTTTTCCTGACTCATGGTACCCATTGCAGTATTTTCCCCGTCTCGTGGTTTCCTTCGCCCGCGTCCCAACTTTTTGGATACCTGTGCTCAGGTCTGGGCGAGCGATCTGCTTCCCGTTGCCTGAAAAAATTATGACAAAAAATCTGCTGGCGAGGGAAATACCACTTGCGCCATGGAAGAGAAAGGCGCAAACGGTAGACAGTTGAAGGCGCATAGCTAGGTACCGCAACGGGTTTCGCAAAACTCCGAATTTCCATAAATTTTTTGTTGGAATGTGTTCCCCTACTCTATATGAGTATACTCCCAATTTTTTTTTCAAAAATTTTCTGTAAATCCCGAGTTATACCCCTTCAAAGTTGCCCTGTTTTCTCCCCGGTCGGCGGCCGAGAAGACGGCGGAGTCTCGCTGGCAGGCGATTCGTGTCGCTGTTTGGTGGAAGACACCAAAGAGGCAACATATTAAGTGAACAGAATTGATGTTTTAAGAAAGCAAAACAACTTTCGAGATCAAAAGTTTCGAACCCGACACCTCCAGACTGCCGAGTGAGCACTCTGCCACTGCGCCAACCGGGCGGAGGCGCGGCGAACGCCAATGGCAATGAGAAGCTCGGTGTTCGCCATTCATTTTTGATGCGACTTTTGCGGAATTTCAGCGCAAAAATGTGAAAATTTGAAGATGTTTGCCGGGCTGAAATTTTGAATAAATAGATGGATTTTGTAGAGAATTTCACGCTGAATCCGATTCCGTGGAGAAAAGCCGCGTGTTGGCTGTTTCTCACCTTCAAATTATCGAAAAACAAGAAATTCGGCCGAATGGGGCCTACTCAATCGAACACAAAAATGCTCCTAGGGGGTCTAGAGCTCTGAAATTTTATATTTGGCTTCTGAGAGAGTTTATCTATGCATTCCAAACATAAAAAAGTGGGGTCATCGCTGAAAATTTTTCGCTAACTTTTTTGGCACTTTGACGGTCTGAAAAACAATGTTTGCCGGAACGAAATTTGAATTTTATTTCAAAAACGGATTCCCCATCCCTTAAACTGTCAGAATCACTTCTCAGAAGCCGCGTGTTGCACAAACTCCGGCCACAGTGGCTCTCAGACTAACTTCCATTTTCGTTTTCTCCTTTTTTTGAGAAAACTGTGCGTTTTCACGGAAAACGGAGCTGTTCATTTGATTCAGCATGGCCGATTACATGAAGTAAAACATTTTGAATATAGTACTTGGTTTGGGGACCTCGGTACAGGCCCTCAAACATGCGCGGCGCGACCGGGGAGAAAATTCGGCAGGCCACGCCCCCTTTGTTGCGCCCCCTACGCATAGCATGAAATTTATTTGTATGCGCCTTTAACTTTCTCGTCTGCGCCTCTCTCTCTCTCTCTCTCTTCTACCGCGCAAATGGTATTTCCCTCGCCCACAGTTTTTTTTTGCGTTGGCCAGATTTTTTCTCAGCTTGAAGCGCTAATCCGCCCCCTTGCCTGTGCTTCCGAGCCTAAGCTAATACTTATGCTACTCGGTAAACCTCTGCAACTTCTCAGCAGAACATAAGCAACTTTTACCTAACTTCTGTTCAAGCGCGTCTAATGTTATACGCAAAAAGTTGCTGAAGTTCTGCGCAGAAGTTGCTATCGCCAAAACGTTTGCTCAAAACTTTTTGAGTCAAAAGTTGCTGAAGTGTTGTTCAAAAGCTGCTGAAGTGTAGTTGAAAAGTTGATGGCGCTGAACGTTTGCTCAGAAGCTGCTGAAGTGTTGCTAAAAATGCTAATCCCAGACGTCAGCTCGAAAATTGGCGAACTTTTGTTCAAAAGCTGCTATATATCACCCCAACGTTTTCTGAGAAGTTGCAGAGGTTTACCGAGTACAAGGCACGGCGTGGCTTTTGCGACGTTCACCAAACGTTTGATCCTCAGTCTGTGCATTTTTGCATGCCGGTGTTTCTCTGCGTACAGTGCATTTTATGTTACGCACAAAGTTCTTTTTTTTTTTTAGTTGTTGATGAATTTTCTCCAAATATTCATCTCTTTAAAGCGTTTTTCTCTACTTTCTACCTCAATTAGACCTTTTTACAGATTCCAGGTGAAGTAATACGCGAAGAGAAGTCGATGCGATGAAAAGAAACGCGTAAGTCAGTGAAAGTAAGGTTTTATTCAGAAAATGCACGATTTCTCGAAAAACGTGACTAGATTTTTTAAACATTGGGTAAAAAACTTTACTTACATTTCTGAGAATGTTTTCGAACCAAAAAGAAGTAGAGTGACAGCTCGCTTTCGCGGGTAAACCGATAGTTTGCCTTTCGTTAAAAAAAATTTTTTTTTTGCTTTTACGAACTGTCACTCTACTTTTTTTTTGGTTCGAAAACATTCACAGTCATGTAAGTGAACATTTCAAACCAAACGATTAGAAAATCTAGAGACGGTTTTTGAGAAAGATTTTTTTTTCAACGAAATGTCACTGTTTTCCGGCAAAAGACCAATTTTTACGCGAAAGCGAGCTGTCACTCTATTTTTTTTTGATTGGAAGACATTCACAGTCATGTTAGTGAACTTTTTAAATCAAAAGATTAGAAGATCTAGAGACGTTTTTCGAGAAATCGTATATTTTCTGAATAAAACATTACTTCCATTTACTTACGCGTTTCTTTTCATCGCATCGGCTTCTCTTCGCGTATTACTTCATCTGGAATCTGTGAAAAGGTCTAATTGAGGTAGAAAGCAGAGAAAAACGCTTTAAAGAGATGAATATTTGGAGAAAATTCATCAACAACTAAAAAATGAACTTTGCGCGTATTATAAAATGCACTGGACGCAGAGCCACACCGACGCGCAAAAATGCATACCATTTGGCTGCGTGTGTTGCGAAAGCCGCGCCTTGCAAGGGTTTTGGAACCTAGGCCCGCTGCGCGGGTCGAGCTAACGCTCGGAAGCGGCTTTCAGATTATCAGAAATGTAAGAAAGTTCACGTGTTCATTTCTCTAATTTCTCCATCATAACTATTTTTGTACAATTTTGTTTTAGTAATGAAAAAACTGAACCCCCTTTGTTTATTTCTCTGTTTTTTAAAACATGCATCGAGAATTTCAAAAGATAAAAAAATTTCAAATGGTTGGAAAAACAGGCAGTGACAGTCATTCGCAAATGCGTCTTTATTATGGGGGCATCTCACAGAAATGGCGCTCTGTTCGCAATCTGGCCGAATTTCTAGGCCGCGAAGTAATTTTCCACTGAAAAAGTGGCGTAACTTTTCAAACTCGGCCCCGAGGTCGCTCGATTTGCACTGCAAAAAGAGTTTCTCAACAGAGCGCCATTTCTGTGCGGTGCCCCTATAATAGATTTGAACATCTCTTCAGATGGTCCCGCAAAGTAGTGCGCATGAACTCAAAGACACGCCTCTGGTATTAATTTTGAGAGATAATGTAGAAGCCCCTAATATATCATCGACCGACTCAAAGCCTTTGAAGAGGGAAAGAGAATTAGGTCTTTTGTCTTGAAGGCAAAAATTTAATTAAAAGTATTGCAGGAAGTGGCGTACTACAGTGGAGCATCCAATCAGCTGAAAACTGTCGGAAAACTACACTGGGTCGGTGGAAAGCCGCCTAGTGATCTTCCCATTTGCGGATTCGATAAAAGTAAATGCCCAGTAAGTCGTTCCCATATGAGCGCAACTAGAATTTTTAAACAATGTAAAGCAGGGTTATCCTCTACATGTATACTTGCTCATGGGATCGTTCCTTCTAATTCTTGTGCTAGTATGCTTGTTTGTATTTTTCTGGCGCCGATACAAACTGGAACAAGAACTGGCTGCTATGAGCTGGAAAATTCGCTGGGAAGAGCTGGATGGGGATGATACCCAGAAAAAAGAAAGAAAGAAAACGAAAAAGAGAAAAACGCACGAAGGATATTTACCAGAATCGGATCCATTGCTGAGATCAACTTCGCGCTCATCTGTCAATTCAGATAAGGTAAGTAATTTGTCATAGTAGCTTTTAACGGGAATTTATTTAATGAATTCTCTGTAAAATTAGAGGATTTCATAGTGTGAAAAAACTATATTGGTGGTAGTGCAAGGGGACAGTGTTGAGCGGAATTCCGTCTGCCGTCTTTCGTCTTCCGTCTTCCGTCGATTTTTTTGTTCCGTCTGCCGTCTTCCGTCTTCCGGGAAAAAAGTTTTCTTCCGTCTTCCGTAAAAAAATCTGCCGTCTTCCGGGATTTTTTCTTCTTACCGTAAAAGAGCAATAGCTTTTAAGAAGCCATTTACTAGTCCCGAAGAACGCGAATTTCCACGGGCAGTGACCCAGATCCAAAATTTTTGTTGCTTTAGTTATTTAAAAAAACCGGAGAAAAAAAGGCTCTGCATTGACGATTTTTTGTTCCGTCTTCCGTCTGCCGTCTTCCGGGAAAAAAGTTTTCTTCCGTCTGCCGTCTTCCGCGAGAGAAATTTTCTTCCGCCTTCCGTTTTCCGTGTTCCGTAAGAAAAATTTTCTTCCGTCTGCTGTCTGCCGTCTTCCTGATTTCAAAATTCTATTTCCGCTCAACTCTGCAAGGGGATAGTCGCGGAATGGTGCTAAAATACCTCAAACAAGCCTGATCACCGCGGCTACTCGGCACTCAGGCAAATCGTTTCTAATCTAACTAGCTAATTCTCGTTTCTAACCGGACCTAGTTAGATTGCTACCGATTTCTAAATCTAGCTAGCTGATTTTGCAATCTAAACATAATCTAGCTAGGTTTGCCCGAAATTTTAATCTAATTAGATATATTTTGAATCTAATATCAGTGTTTTTGCAATCTAATTAGCTTCACCAATCTAATTAGAAAATTTATCAGTTCAGTTAGAAGAATTTGCAATCTGCTCGCAGTAAATTGGCAGTCTAATTAGGTCCGGTTAGAAACGCGAATTAGCTAGCCAGATTACAAACGATTTACCCTTGTGGGAAGTATGACTGGCTACGGGCTTGCTAGGGTCCTCCTTGTGCAAATGGAGCACATGGAGCACTCGGTAGATAGCTATCCGCAAGTTGCCGCCTTGGTGTAGTGGCTGGCGCTACCTGCTCAGCAATTTCAAATTATAATTTACAGGCCCCAACTAACTGGAGGCCGACACTCCCAGGGGGCAACAAAGTAGATGGCAACTCGGAAAATTTGTCTCAGATGGGGCATTTACTCAGACGGGGCAAAGATTTTATGGGGAAAAAAAGGCTGATTCAGAGGGGGCAACCTTCATTGCTCACAGAGCTCAGGGCAACTTTTGTTGCTCACAGGGGGCAAAAACGGCAAATTGCTCACAGGGGACACTTACCTTGTTTATTGGAGCAAACGCAAAAACTTCAAATTATTTTGCTGACGTGAGTACAAACGCTAGATTTAATACACTGAAAAAAAAACATACACTAAACAACCCATCAGCCAACGGTTAGAATATTTTCCGAAATATATTTTATATATTTCAGAACCTTCTGATGCGCAGTCAGAGTCAAAGCAAGAGTAATATATAAAACTAGAGTCAATGAATGTGAGTCAATGATGAATAAATCGAAGAGTATATAATTTTTGGGTTGTCAGTGATCAAAAAGTAAATGAGCAATTTTCCGTTTTTGCCCCAAGGTTGCCCCCTCTAAATCAGCCTTTTTTGCCCCCTAAAATCTTGTGAGCAACAAAAGTTGCCCCTGTGAGCAACAAAAGTTGCCCCTGTGAGCAACAAAAGTTGCCCTCTATGAGCAAGGAAGGTTGCCCTCTATGAGCAAGGAAGGTTGTCCTCTTTATGCCACGTCCAAAGTCTCGGAAAAACCGTAAAAACCGCAGGTTTTTCTGTCCAAAGTCGGCCGAAATTTGCGTGAAAAACGGGGGTGCGCACAGCTCAATGAATGTAACCGTACCCCTAAAACTACGGTATTTTTTAAAAATTTGCGCAAGAAATTTGAATATTTTCAAATATCCTCAAGAAATTAACAAATTTTCAAAAAATACCGTCTCACAGAGAAGGCGTTATGTAAAGTCCTGTTAAATGTTACTTTTCAGAGATCATCGAGCTCAGGAACAACTCGTAAAATATCGGCAATGATTGATCGCAAGTTGAGCATATTTACCAGGAAGAAAAGCTCTCCGCCTTCTGATCCTTGTCAGAAAAATGGCGGACTCACACCATGCTCTCTGCAAAAAGCTGAAAATGGGGACTGTTCTCCATTAAATGAAGTTCAATTTCGGTTGCCACTGCATGATCGGAGAGTTTCCTCGCCATCATCAGACTCTCTGATGAAAAAGAAAAACAGCAATGAAGAAGATTCAGAAAATGGCGCGAAAAAATCACTGAGCTTGAAGAATCGTAAGCTTAGTTTTGGGATGGTTTCATTCAAGGTGAAGAAATGAAAATGTTTATTCTTGACTTTTCAATGTTCAGAGTGGAAGTGGTGGATCGGTAGAAACGATTGCACAGAACAACACCCAAATATACACAAAAACGGCGATATTCAAAGGTGTTCTTGTTGCAATAAAAAAACTCAACATCGATCCGAAAAAGTACCCACGTTTGGATTTATCGAGGGCGCAGCTAATGGAATTGAAAAAAATGAAAGATCTACAACACGATCATATTACAAGGTATTTGATAAAAGTCTTGGGGGTGATATGTCCCTCTGTTGTGTTGATAATGCCGCGTCCAAAGTTAAAAATAATCTGTGAATTCTTATGTATTTTTTCCCGAAATTTTAAAGAAAATACTGATGCGCATAGCTGAACGAATTTTACCGTACACCATAAAACTAAGGCATTTTTTTAAATGTTCAACTTGAAAAAAAGGATTTGGACACGGCATAGAAATCGAGAATGAATAATGTCTAAGTAATGACGCTCAGTTTTCTGAAAATTTTCCCAGAGAGCAAACATCTTTCAACACTGCTAAATTTACAGATTCACCGGTGCTTGTATCGACTTTCCACATTACTGTGTGGTTACGGAATACTGTCCAAAGGGATCACTCGAAGATATATTGGAAAACGAAAAAATAGAGCTGGATAAAATGATGAAATATTCTCTTCTTCATGATTTAGTCAAGGTAAATATTTTTTAATAGTTCTTAACATTTTATCATTTAAGGGTCTATTTTTTCTACACAACAGCGAAATAAGGTCTCATGGTCGTTTGAAATCTTCAAATTGTGTTGTCGACAGTCGGTTTGTTCTTAAAGTGACTGATTTTGGCTTGCACAAACTTCACTGCTTGGAAGAAATGAATCCAGAAGAAATCGGAGAACACGCGTTCTACAAAAGTTAGTTCAGATTTTTTACCGAACGTTCCCAGATCAGTACTGCCTCAAATCAGAACCAATTAGCGCAGAAAATTGTTCTGATCGGAGAACGTTCTAAATGGGTGATAGCGATCCGAATCGTTCCCTTAAATATAACTTGATTCCACTTGAAACATCGTGCAAACAGGGCTGGGAGAGACGACTTTTCGTAACAAAAACCACCTGCAGATAGGTTCTGATTTGGGACAGTTCTGGCTCAAGGTAGCCCCCTTTTTTCAATTAAAATTTGAAGCTAGGAATATCGCCAACCGCGTCGCAGCGCACGCGACGCCACGTTTTTTTCTATTCTATGTTTTTTTCTATTTCTACTTTGTAGCTCAATATGACCTTTTTACAGATCAAGTAATAGTCGAAGAGAAGTCGATGTGATGTAAAGAAACGCGTAAATACGGGAAAGTAAGATTTTATTCAGAACATACACAATTTCTCGAAAAACGTCACTAGATTTTCTAATCTTTTTCTTCTCACTTACTTTCTAATTTTCTAATCACTTACATCACTGAGAATTAGGCTGGTCGAACAGGCGATTTCAGGCGCCTGGTCGACCAGCCTACTGAGAATGTTTTCAAACCAAAAAGAAGGCGAGTGTAAGATTTCGCGAAAAAACCGGTTGTTTGCCGGAAAATTTCACTCTACTTCTTTTTGGTTCGAAAACATTCTCAGTAATGTAAGTGAACATTTCAAACCAAACGATTAGAAAATCTAGTGCCGTTTCTCGATAAATTGTGTATTTTCTGAATAAAATCTTACTTTACCTTAGTTACGCGTTTCTTTACATCACATCGACTTCTCTTCAACTATTACTTGATTTGGAATCTATAACTATAGCCAATAAGACTATAAAATGGTCATTTGGAGCTAGAGATTAACATAGAATTGAGAAACACACCTTAAAAGGTGAATATTTGGAACAAATTGAGAGTGTGACAATCCCATAGAAAATTCGAAGCCCGTAGATAACAAAACCCGTAGAGTCAAATCCCGTAGAGTCAAATCCTGTTAAAAAAAATGGCGGTCCAACATAATAGAACTGCGCAGAATAGAACCGCAACATAATAGAACTGCGCAGAATGCAGAAAACTCATAAACTTCGGAAAAACATGCCAAAAGGTCGGAAAAAAATTGCCAAGAGGTCGGAAAGAAATGCGAAAAGGCCTAAGCCTATTTTCGGACCTTTTGGAATTTTTTCGGACCTTTTGTCATTTTTTTCCGACCTTTTGGCACTTTTTCCGGCGTTATGGCTTCCGACCTTTTTGGTTTTCCGACCTTTTGTCACGGACTCCAAAAGCTACGTCGTGCGACGCGTGTGATTTCTATGGAGCCAGGTTTCAAAAGTCTTGCGCATGATAATTTTTCAGAGAAACTGTGGACTGCTCCGGAGTTGCTCAGAGATGCTAATGCTCCTCCAATGGGGTCTCAGAAAGGCGATATTTACTCATTCGCAATAATTCTGCATGAAATGATGTTTAGAAAAGGAGTGTTCGCTTTGGAGAATGAAGACTTGTCCCCAATAGGTAGGCTTTTCAACTTGGTGACCAAGTCAAGTCTTGGCCCGAAAATTAAAAAAAAATGACGGAATATTGTTTAAAAACGGAAAATTTTAAAAAGGATTTTTCAAATGACACATTATTGGCTCCGTAGTTGTTATAGGGGCATCTCACAGAAATGACGCTCCGTTCGCAATCTGGCCGAATTTCTAGGCCGCAAAGTAATTTTCCACTGAAAATGTGGCCTAACTTTTCAAACTCGATCCCGAGGTCGCTCAATTTTCACTACAAAAAGAGTTTCTCAACAAAGCGCCATTTCTGTGCGGTGCCCCTATAACACATGCACGGGCCGGCAAAGCATACGGAGGAGTGGAAATTGTGAAGCTGTAACTTCTCTCAGAAACCTTACATTTACCTCTGACCTGGCTCATTTTGAAGAACCCAGTAAAATTGAACTCTTATCAAAAAATCAGAGGTCCCTATGTTCGATTTCTGAAGATATATTGAAAAAACCGAAAGTTGTATGTATGACATGGCGTGCACGAAAAAGTGATATTTCTTACCTCAGATCATCGCTATTGCCCCTCGGTGTGTGCAGACTCAAACCAAAATTTCCTGAAATTAGGCTTGAGTCTGCATACACCGAGAGGGCAAGAACGTTAAATTAAGTATAATTTGGGGCTAAAAATGCGTTGTATTATAGGGGCACCGCACAGAAATGGCGCTCTGTTGAGAAACTCTTTTTGCAGTGCAAATTGAGCGACCTCGGGGCCGAGTTTGAAAAGTTAGGCCACATTTTCAGTGGAAAATTACTTCGCGGCCTAGAAATTCGGTCAGATTGCGAACAGCGCGCCCTTTCTGTCCGGTGCCCCTATAATAAGTCGCATTTTTGGAAACTTGGCCTAGGATCCGATAAAGTTTCCTAGAGAAGTTTGCAAAAATTCTATGTTTTCTCGCCGATCAGGAAAAATGTAATGTTTTCGAACAGTACACGGGCCGGCAAAACCTACGGGGAACAGAACATTGTGAAGCTGTAATCTCCCACAGAAACCTTACATTAATCTGGCTCATTTTGAAGAACACAGTAGAATTGAATTTTATAAAAAGGTACCGTTTAAAAAATTTTCATCTTAAAATTGAGTCTGTCTTTAAAAATAGGCGGAGCAAGATTTCAAGTTTCGTCCCCGGCCCAGCCCGTTTCGTGTCTGCTAATACTGTTTTTGTGCAGAAATTATTCAAAGAGTGCGCAAGCCTATTGAATCAGACGACCAGGACCCATTGAGGCCGTGGATATCAGAATGTGGAGACGGTGACGATGGTTTGAATGACACTCTTTTATCATTAATGGTTACGTGTTGGTCGGAGGATCCACATGAAAGGCCGGAAGTGTCGCATGTTCGCAAAGCCGTTAGAAGTTTGAACAGGTAAGTCGCATGTAGTGTTGTACGGCAAACATTTGTGAACATGCTCGGCTGCGCACAAAATATTTGTGTTTCTGTATTCATTAAAAAATGTTTGCAAAAAGCCGCGTTAAAAATGTTTTTTCTACACAAATGGTGTGGTTAAATTCATTCCAAAGTAAACTAATTCTAAGGTGGTAAAGTGGTAAGAGACGACAATATTAAGGTTCCGAATGAAAATTTTTTGACCGAATTCATTTCTCACTGAAA
Organism: Caenorhabditis sp. 36 PRJEB53466; assembly: GCA_946814055.1. Lineage (NCBI taxonomy): Eukaryota > Metazoa > Nematoda > Chromadorea > Rhabditida > Rhabditidae > Caenorhabditis > Caenorhabditis sp. 36 PRJEB53466. Next base: position 9,327,912 of record CAMPFS010000001.1, read on the forward strand.
AAGTCATTTTCTCGTTTTCTTCTTGAATTATAATTCGTCCATTTCTGCAGTGTCTGATTATTCTCGTATTATCACTTTCAAGGGGATTTTTCTTTTCAGTCGGACTCTGCGTCGATCCACGTAGAACATCGATACTTTTGGAATTAGCTTGCTATCCATTTAAACTTTGATTTTTTCTCTGTTGAATGAGCCCGTAAATGTCTTCATCACAATGATATTGCTTGAAATGAAAACTAGTTCCTGGACCTGTTTTTTCAAACAGTAGTAAATTATAGCGATTTATAGAGACAACGAGACGTCTAACCTAGTCGACAATCTCTTGAAAAGGATGGAGCAGTACGCGAATAATCTGGAAGGCCTGGTGGAAGAGCGAACTCAAGAATATTTGGCTGAAAAGAAAAAGGTTCGGAAAAGAAAAAGGGTATGACGAAAAGTCCAGAAAACCGGATGCTGGAAAATAGCAAAAGTGTGGCACACGCGTGAGCAGAAGTTAGCTGATCTGAGATCATGGAGCATATTTTTCGGTCAATTTTTTAAAACAAAGCTTATCGAATTTCTAGCCAGATTTTTTGTTTAGTTCTACTTTAAGGTTTCAGAAAACTCCCAGAGACCAAAATTATCAACAGTGAGCATGAAAATACAAGTTAATCTCAGTCGATATTCAGCGTATGAAAAATAGAAGATTTTTCCGTTTACAGCTGATTCGCGACCGGTCTATTACAAGTTCGCGGATGTGTCTATAGAGAACTCAGAGCAGGTCCTTGAATAGGCACATTATAAACCGAACTTCACGCATTATAGACCTATCGCGAACGTTCGATATCGAGATTATGATTATAACTCTGGAAACTCGATTGCAATCGAAGAGTTTGCAATCTAATTGAAGCAAATTCTATTTCAAACGAGTTCGTATTAGATTGCAAAGTTTTCTAATTAGATTGCGATCGAGTTCCCGGTGAAACTCAATTCATCGCTATTGCCCCTCGGTGTTTGCAGACTCAAGACAAAATTTCTAAAATTAGGAAAATTAGGTTTTCGCGATGGGCCTATTACAGGTCCATCAAAGGCTCATCGCGAACGGTGCGCCCCACTGCCTACACTGCGTCTATTGGCGAACTTTTTATTCGTGATAGGCATATTATAGGCCTATCACAGGTCCACGTTTTCAATGGACCGATCGCGAATCACCTGTGTTTTTTTACGTCAAAAAACACAATTCAGCGATGTAAAAAAACGGAAAAAAGAAACACGAAACAAACATACGCCGAATAATGGGGCTATTCAGCGTACTGTTGAAAAAAAAAGGTTCGACATTCGAATCGGAGTTGGCAGCGAGCCAAGGACACGCCCCCTAAACAGCGTGCGGCAGTTACAGTCAGAGTTGAGCGGAAATGGAATTTTGAAATCCGGAAGACGGCAGACGGCAGACGGAAGAAAAAAATCGTCAATGCAGAACCTTTTTTTCCGGTTTTTAAAAAAAAATAACTAAAGCAACAAAAATTTTGGATCTGGGTCACTGCCTGTGGAAATTCGCGTTCTTCGGGGCTAGTAAATGGCTTCTGAAAAGCTATTACTCTTTTACGGTAAGAAGAAAAAATTCCGGAAGACGGCAGACAGCAGACGGAAAAAAAAATTTTTTTACGGAAGACGGAAGAAAACTTTTTTCCCGGAAGACGGCAGACGGAAGACGGAAGAAAACTTTTTTCCCGGAAGACGGCAGACGGAAGACGGAACAAAAAAATCCACGGAAGACGGAATTCCGCTCAACTCTGGTTGCAGTGAAAATTATTTGGGGGGCGTGTCCTTGGCTCGCTGCCAACTCCGAATGTCAACAGTATGTCTGTTTCCCGTTTTTTTTTCGTTTTTTTTACTGAATTGGAATTTTTGACGTAAAAAAACGAAAAAAACATAAAACAATCATTTTTTCACAGGCGGAATATTCCCATAACCTATTCATCATCATTCTTATTTAATAAAAAGCTTATAGGGTCTGTCCGTAACTTTCCCTCTCTCTCTTTCACCGTTTGTCCGTTTCAACGTTTTTCATTTCTAACGAAATTATTGTGACGGAGAAATTAAGAAATGAACACGTTAACTTTCGAACGGTTATAAGAAGGAAACAAGCGGCGATCGCCGTTCCCTCGGGACCCAGGATTTAAAAAAGTCTCAGGAGTGATAAATTGATAATGACGCTAGATAATCTTTATACGGTGCAGTAAATCTACAGGTAGAAGATCTTCTTCATCAGCTGCTTCCACCTTCTGTTGCCGATCAGTTGATTTCTGGACAAGCAGTTCAAGCGGAGTCTTATGACTGTGTCACCATATACTTCTCGGACATTGTGGGTTTCACTTCGCTCTCATCACAGTCTACACCAATGCAAGTGGTCACACTACTCAATGATTTGTATCTGGCATTTGATGGTGTCGTAGATAATTTCAAAGTGTATAAAGTAGAAACAATAGGTAAAAGTCAAATTCAATATTCAGTTAAGCTATCGTTTAGGTGATGCTTATATGGTTGTTTCTGGGCTTCCTGAACGGCGCGAGGACCACGCTAACCAAATTGCTCAAATGTCCTTATCGCTACTTCATAAAGTAAAAAACTTTGTAATTCGACATCGGCCTCATGAACAGCTCAAACTTCGCATCGGAATGCATTCGGGTATGGTTTTCTTCTATTGACCTCAACAAATTGGTTAGTAACAAATTTTTGGTATTCCGGCCCGGCTTGCCGGACGGGTATTAATGCTCCCTTTTTTTAATAGATTGCAGGACTGGACGAAAGGGGCTGACTGGTCCCGAGATATGCATATACGGTGAACATTTGTGAACATGCTCGGGTCCGTTTTTATCGCTGCGTATCAGTGTGTTTTCTCGAGAAGTTCTTGAAAAATGCTATTTTTAGAACACACACTGCTGCGTATTGCAAAACGTATCCCTTTTGAGTCGCTACGCAGCGACAAAACACGGGCGGCAAGTTCAAACCATGTTCGCAAATGTTCGCCGTGTGATTTCTATGGAGCGCGTCTGCTGACGTAGTCTTTGGACCGTCGTGCGCAGCAGGGTACGTCGAAAATCAAAATTTGAGTTCGCGCCAATTTGACTGTCCCACGGCGAAATTCGTTGACTCAGGTAAATCGTTTGTAATCTAGCTAGCTAATTCGCGTTTCTAACCGGACCTAATTAGATTGCTAACTTACTGCGATTAGATTGCAAATTCTTTTAACTGGACTGATAAATTTCCTAATTAGATTGGCGAAGCTAATTAGATTGCAAAAACACTGATATTAGTTTCAAAACTTATCTAATTAGATTAAAATTTCGGGCAGAACTTAGCTATTATAGCATTGCAATCTCTCCCAATATTAGACGACGTTAATCGGACTATTATAGGGGCACCGGACAGAAAGGGCGCGCTGTTCGCAATCTGGCCGAATTTCTAGGCCGCGAAGTAATTTACCACTGAAAACGTGGCCTAAATTTTCAAACTCGGCCCCGAGGTCGCAAAATTTGCACTGCAAAAAGTTTCTCAGCAGAGCGCCATTTCTGTGCGGTGCCCCTATAATAATAGATTATTTTTAGATTGCAAAATCAGCTAGCTAGATTTAGAAATCGGTAGCAATCTAACTAGGTCCGGTTAGAAACGAGAATTAGCTAGTTAGATTATGGGGGTTATTCAGGCTGTGAAAAAAATGATTTTTTTTCCGTTTTTTTTTCGTTTTTTTTACGTCAAAAAACCCAATCAGCGGTGTAAAAAAACGAAAAAAAACGGAAAACAAACATACGCTGAATAGCCCCATTAGAAACGATTTGCCTGAGGAATAGCGACTCAATAGTGTTGTGTTGATACGGACTCCGTATTATGGGGTTATTCAGGCTGTGAAAAAATGATTGTTTTCCGTTTTTTTCGTTTTTTTACGTCAAAAAATCCAATTCAGCGATGTAAAAAAAAAACGGAAAACAAACATACACTGAATAGCCCCATTACGGAGGTCACGTTTGACCAAAAAAGAACGCGCGAATTAATGCAATCAACACTGAGTTGGCCCGATGCCAGCAGACATTTTTAACGTGTACGCTCGTAAGTAGGCTGGTCGAACAGGCGATTATTGGCGCCTGCGCCTGTTTTTCAAGCGCCTGTTCGACCAGCCTACCCGTAAGATTGACAGCCCCAAAAGTATTCGATAGAGCAATTGCAACAAGGTACCCTTCTTCGCCCCCGTTACTGCACGACACCTTTAAATAAAAACTTTGAAAAGTTGACGTTTTACAGGCTCTGTTGTATCAGGTGTAGTTGGTTCCAAGATGCCGAGATATTGCCTATTTGGTGATACCGTAAACACGTCTAGCAGGATGGAAAGTAATGGACTACGTGAGTGTTTGCCGTTTGTTTCCAGAAAATTCGATTCAACACGGCCAAAATTTTTGAGCATGGTTTCATTTTGCCTATGTGTAGCAACACCATGAGCTCGCTTGAGGAATACGGTTTTTCATACGGAGCGATACAAACGTTGTCGGCTATGTTCACAAATGTTCGCCTTGCTCAGTTGAAGTTAACGGCTTACAGAGACAGTTACATTACCATTTTTAACACACCTAATTTACGCCTAATAAAAATTGTCGCGCCTATTTACTCATATCAGGCATTGTGCGATACTATGTGTTTCAGCTCTGAAAATTCATGTGTCCCAACAAACACATGATATTTTGATGATGGAAGCTGGATTCAAATTGGAACTGCGGGGCTCAGTGGAAATGAAAGGAAAAGGAATGCAAACGACATACTGGCTACGTGGTTACAAAGATGTGGAAATTCCTGATTTCGGGGAGGAATTTGCTTAACCAGCATATATATTGCAATTCTTCACGGGTTCTGTTTATGTGTACACGACATCCCATTCTTCCCAATTTTGGTGGCCAAGCTCAGGGAAAATGCGATCCGAGTGTTGTATCTGCTACGAAACTCGCAAGACATCTCCGTTGGACACATTCCATTTCAAGTTAATTAGATCTGTTTTATCTGATTTTCCGGTTTGACATCGATTACTTTTTTGTTCTGTATTTACATGTTTACTTTACCTCTTTTCTGATCAACAACAATAAACGCAGTATCAACAAACAATGAGTACCTGCAGTCACTGGGAGCACTCGAACCGAGACACCCAGGTCCCAGGAGAATCTGGGAAAGTTCGGAAACAGTTCTGATTCGGCGTAGCCTTAGAAAATGCCAAAAGAGCGGAAGCGATGATCGTTCTAAGTGACCTTTTGAGCCCAAGTTCTATGTGCTGCTCGCAGCTGCGCATGATGGACGTACCCCCTAATAGAACTGATAGTGAGCGAAATAGAACAGTGCGGGATAGAACAGTGCGGACCAGGGCTGGGCAATTGGCCGGCACGGGCTTTTCGTTGGCCGGCCCTTGACCTGGACTTTTGAACCACTTGCAATATTCCGATCGGACCCAAACTTTGCACGCTTCTTGGACATGGGTTGAAGCATATTGGGACCAAGTTTCAGCCCGATCGGATTATTTGGTCCCGAGAAATGTGGATCATTGGCCGAAATTGGCCGGAAGTCCGGGCTTTTTGGAAAAAATCGGCCAATGATCCACATATCTCGGGACCCGACGATCCGATCGGCCTGAAACTTGGTCCCAATGGTCCTCAATACAAGTCCAACAATCCTGCAAAGTTTGGGTCTGATCGGAATATTGCAAGTGGTTCAAAAGTCCAGGTCAAGGGCCGGCCAACGAAAAGCCCGTGCCGGCCAATTGCCCAGCCCTGGTGCGGACCAAATAGAACTGCGACACAATAGAACTCCTGGTGGAGCACGTTTCAATATCCCCTTTAAAATATCGTTTTGTAAGCCATGTCAATTGTCAAGCCATGTCAATTTTTTAAAGAAAAACTGCAATGGGGCTAATCAGCGTATGTTTGTTTTTTGTTTCTTTTTGTTGGTTTTTTACATCGCTGAATTGGGTTTTTTGACGTAAAAAAAAGGAAAAAAACGGAAAAAATCATTTTTTCACAGCCTGAATAACCCCATAAGATTTTGCTCGTTTTTGATTCCGCGCAATCATGCACTGAATCATGCACTGCACCTGTAGAAAAAACCAACCACCGTGAAATGAACGAATAATGGCCGTGGCCTAGGAACCTTCAAGTCCCCAGCCTGTGCGATGTGCATCAATTTGTTTTACTGAAACGAAAAATCTACCAAATAACTTATTTCCAGTCCATTCAGCCGCAAAATTTTTCTGTGCAAATGCCTAATGGGGTTATTCAGGCTGTAAAAAAATGATTGTTTTCCGTTTTTTTCGTTTTTTTACGTCAAAAAATCTAATTCAGCGATGTAAAAAAACGAAAAAAAAACGGAAAACAAACATACGCTGAATAGCCCCATAACGCAATCTCTTTAGATTCGAAAATTTTCTAATTAGATGCGAATTGATTTGTCTGAGTCTTTGCGCGGGCACACGGGTTGAGAAGTTTGGCTGACATCCATGGTAAATTGATCGATTTTGTAAAATTTTGAGATTTTTGCTCTTGGAAAATCAACTCTTCACTGAATTTAACTATTACCAACGGAATATCTTGATTAATAGCTTCCGGCCCGGCCAACTTATGTATTCTCAAAGAATATTTATTTTTATTTTTCTTCTTTCTGGAAGTCGTATAGAAAATTAAAAGAAAATTTTCAGAGATGTTTCGCTCAATATCTGGCAGTTTTCCGAAAGTTTCGACTAGGCTGGTTTCTAATGGAATTAAATCGAAGGCAACGCAATCTGGTGTTCTCAATCCAGCACTTGCCTCTACGGGAGAGCTTCTATCCTCTTTCCCGTAACGTAAAGACGTATTATCCCCTTATCGTTAAATTTTTAAAGAGATGCGTATCCGGACTTTCTCCAGTCGTCCGTTTGGAACCGTCGTAATTCTTTGAAAAATGAACTTGAGCGACAAGATATGCTGGAAAGACGCATGAACATTGATATTCCGGAGTTCTATGTTGGTGAGTGATCATTGGCTATATTTTTCCAATCAGTCGGGGACTTCCAGGTTCTATTGTCGCTGTAACAATGTCGGATCAAAACTTAGGTTCGAAGGAACACAGATTCGTTGGCATTTGCACTCGCAGAGAAAAGGAAGCACTTCTTCATCAGTTCACTTTAAGAAATACAATTGAGAACATGGGTCAGTTTAGTTTTTCAATATTTTTTTTTTGAAATTCGGGTCACAACCATGATTTTTTCCAATTCTACACCATAATTGCGGTAAAATTTTCGCGTGTACTCGAAAATTCTCAGTGGACACAATGAAAAGTTGAAATTTTTTGAGATGATTTTTCTCAAAAAAAAAAACGGGAACTATAATAGATATCAAAAAGTTATTATTTAATTAATCTTTCTTATATATAAAACACAAGAGGCGTCTTACGGTGAACATTTGTAAATATGGTTTGAATTTCATGCCCGTATTTTGTCGCTGCGTAACGACTCACGCGCGTGCTAAAGGGGGTACGGTTTGCGATTCGGAGCGATGAAACAGACTCGAGCATGTTCACAAATGTTCAGCGTGCGTCTGCTCAGGTAAATCGTTTGTAATCTAGCTATCTAATTCGCGTTTCTAACCGGACCTAATTAGATTGCAAATTTACTGCGATTAGATTGCAAATTCTTCTAACTGGACTGATAAATTTTCTAATTAGATTGACAAAGCTAATTTCGCAAAAACACTCTCAGCGATTTGAAGTGAGGAAACAGCGGCGGAAAGCGTGTCGAACACACTTACAACCGTGTTTCGCCACAGTGCCGCCGCTGTTTCGCCAGAACTCCGCCAGAACAGTGCGTTGTTTTCCGTTGAAACGGCGTTCCTCCGCCGTTTCGACAAAAGCGCCGCGGCTGTGGTCTCGCCACGAGCTTGGCGAAACAGCGGTCATCCGCGGTTTCCTCAAAACGCCTCTTTCGCCGCTTTTTCCTCACTTCAAATCGCTGAGCTGATATTAGATTCAAAATTTATCTAATTAGATTAAAATTTCGGGCAAACCTAGCTAGATTATGTCTAGATTTCAAAATCAGCTAGCTAGATTTAGAAATCGGTAGCAATCTAACTAGGTCCGGCTAGAAACGAGAATTAGCTAGTTAGATTAGAAACGATTTGCCTGAGTGTCTGTCTTTTTGTGAGTCCGCTGAGCGCAACAGAAAGAATGGCGGACCGGACAAAACCGAGAACGTGGCTTTTTAGGACGGTTAGCGGACCCACTGTGCTCGGACGCAAGAGATATACAGTTACCTTTTCAGTAGGTACCCGTTACGACCTCATGTTAAACGAGAATGATGATACTATGTATGATTTCAGGAGTCGAGGTCGTATATGATTTATACAATCCAACAATCAGAAAAATTGAAACACTGAAGTTGGAAAAACGAATGGATGACGATTTAAAATATCTCGTTGATGCTCTTCCAGAGTATTCGACATTTGACTTCCATATGGAACCGCAGGCACATGCAGCTGGCGCGCCTATTCCTGTCAATGAACTTAAGGTGAATCGGCGCTACAGTATAATAAAACTGGGCAAAATAGAATAGAACCGTGACAGAATAGAACTGCGACGTAATAGAGCTGCGCGGAATAGAACCGGCCATATTATAGGGGCACCGGACAGAAAAGGCGCGCTGTTCGCAATCTGGCCGAATTTCTAGGCCGCGAAGTAATTTTCCACTGAAAACGTGGCCTAACTTTTTAAACTCGGCCCCGAGGTCGCTCAATTTGCAGTGCAGAAAGAGCTTCTCAACAGAGCGCCATTTCTGTGCGGTGCCCCTATAATAATAGAAGTGCGACAAAATAGAACTGCGCAAAACAGAACTGCGACACAATAGAACTGTTCAGAGCGCCTTTCTGTAGAAAAATCGTTTTCTAAAGTACTCGGCAAAGGCGCGCCACTTTTGCGCAAACTTTACGCAGCTTCTGCTGGCTAGTTGAAAAAAGCTTCCGTTTTTTTCGTTTTTTTACACCGCTGATTTGGGTTTTTGACGTAAAAAAACGAAAAAAAAATCATTTTTTTCACAGCCTGAATAACCCCATTATAAAATTCTCTGCTAATTCACTGAAACACTTCTGATTCATGAATCGGAGGAGTAACGGCCGTGTCTATGCCGCGTCTTTTCGCCTTCCGCCAAAAAAATTTGAATTCCGCCTTTCAAAAAATCGATTCCGCTCAACTCTGGTTCCACTTCTCTTCTGAATCATATCGCACGTAATCATATAACAGTCTTAATTCGAACGGAACTCACCGAGTCTCCTTTCGAGACAAATGACTTGGACACTTTTTGACTGAAGTCGATAGTTTCGTCCGGATCCATTTTTCTCTTCACAGTGGCTCATGTTCTATCTAAACCAGAAAAGAATGTGATATAGTACAAAAGTACGAGCATGTGAATCGTTCAAACATCTTGAATAATTGTGAAGTAGCTCGAATTCAAGTGATTTCATACAAATTTTCAATAACACTCGCTTCTAACCGATGATCTCAAATTAGTCAATTCTTGTTTGAAACAAGTTTTTTGAGCATTTTCAAGTCAGATTCGTTCAAGCCTCTCGATTCGCTAGAACCTGATATCAGATTTTTGGCCAAAATGAAGCCAGGCCCAACAAGGATCAGACTGGCTTGAGCGCCAAACTCCAGGCTGACATTGCCCACTTTTAGGACTTCATATGGAAGGTTTGAAACATGACATGTTTGAGTTTGGTGTCAATCGGTTCAGTTTCAACCGAGTTATGAGCTCCCGATTGTTGAAGTGTAGAAAACCAACATTTTTCAGTACATTTCTGTTCAGTACATTTTTTCAGTACATTTTTCAGTACATTTCTGTTGGTTTTCTTCACTTCAACAATCGGGAGCTCATAACTCGGTTGAAACTGAACCGATTGACACCAAACTCAAATATGTCATGTTTCAAACCTTCCTTATGAAGTCCTAAAAGTGGGCAATGTCAGCCTGGAGTTTGGCGCTCAAGCCAGTCTGATCTTTGTTGGGCCTGGCTTCATTTTGGCCAAAAATCTGCTATCAGGCACGGCCCGGCGTTTCATACATAGGACTTTCGGTTTGTTCAATATATCTTCAGAAATCGAACATAGGGACCTCTGATTTTTTGATGAGTTTAATTTTACTGGGTTCTTCAAAATGAGCCAGGTCAGAGGTAAATGTAAGGTTTCTGAGAGAAGTTACAGCTTCACAATTTCCACTCCTCCGTATGCTTTGCCGGCCCGTGATCAGGTTCTAACGAATCGAGAGGCTTGAACGAATCTGACTTGAAAATGCTCAAAAAACTTGTTTCAAACAAGAATTGACTCATTTGAGATCATCGGAGTCCCCCGGCTCCACTCCCGAGCTCCACACAGAACATGAGGCCAAACCTGGGAGAGTGACCCTAGGTGGCGTCGGGGTCAAGGCTTCAAAAAGGCTTTTTGGACATCCTATATGTGCAAAAAACCCCATTCAAGATCACGTTTATCAGTTTAAGACGATTCCAGAGTGTTTTCAGGGGTGGCCCTATACTTATGAAACGTTTGCAGCTGCAACATTTTTGTTTGGGAAAGACGATATATTCAATTTTAGGGGTGGCCCTATACTTATGAAACGCACTGAATAATATGTTTGTTTTCCGTTATTCTTACATCGCCGAATTGTGCTTTTTGACGTAAAAAACGGAAAAAATAATTTTTTTCACACCCTGAATAACCCCATTACTTTGAAATGCCCCGATAGTACACCACTTGGGTACAAAGGGAGCTTTCGAGACAAAGACTCAAGCTTAATAGAATTTTCATTTTTCGAAAATTTGCGTCGAAGAATTCTCAAACTGAACTTTTGATTTTCACGCGATTGTCAATAGACTTGTTGTTCGTGCCGCGTCCAAAGTCTCGGAAAAACCGGAAAAACCGTAGGTTTTTCTGTCCAAAGTCGGCCGACATTTGCGTGAAAAACGGGGATGCGCACAGCTGAACGAATTTAACCGTACCCCTAAAACTACGGTAATTTTTGAAAATTTGCGTAAATATCCTCAGGAAATTCCTCAGAAAAAAAAACCTGCGGTTTTTCGGTTTTTCCGAGACTTTGGACGTGGCATATTCAACGAGCGTGAGTGTCGGAAGTGATTAAGCACGTTAATACAAGTATTTTAAGCGTTCAAACGGGAAAAAGTATCGGCGAATGACCGAAATTCGCGCATTTTCAGCACAAAACTTAAAATCGATTCAATTGATTCATTTCTGAATGAAACGTGCTCGTTTTAAGCTCAAAAAGTGCGCGATGATTAGTTTAACCAAGGTAAGCAATTACATCGTCGAAACCCGTACAAAATTTGGGTAATTTTTGACGAAAAACATGAAAAATGGGGTTAAATTTCGAATTTCGCGCCAAATGGTGATAAACCGTGCACGCTAGGCCACGCCCCTTTCTACGTTTTTGGTCGCCGTGGCGAGCTAAAACGTAAATTAAACGTTTAAAAACATGCACTGCATGGTGTAGCAAGAAATTTAATTGGCATTTTAAGGTCAAATTGAAAAATAATCCGTGGACTCGGCGCTGGGAGTTGTTGGGTTACCGTGGAATTCAAGATCTATGGACACAAGTGACTCCTTGGTACAAGAGAAAGCTAACGAAAACCAAGGTATTTAAATTTGACCATCCGTCAATTCTTGTTCATTTCAGGTTACTGACTACGAAAAGTATGATCTTATCTACCACTACAGAACTTCGTCGACTGCTGAACAAGATAAATTCGTCCAAGTAAAAATTCAAGAGTGAGTTCACTCACTTGTCGTTTAGTATTAAAAAAAAATGACAAGAATGATATGAGGAAGAAAAACTTCGTTTCATTCTCGCTTAAATTTCAGATTCGAGAAAGAGAGACACTCTGCAGGACTAACGCGTCGTCGTATCCTTAAAAGTGCATCGGCAAATAAATAGATTTTCTTGAAAACTGGCAAATTCGTTTTCAATGTTACATTGAGTTTCAACAATGTTGCGACAAGATTCGCAATTTCTGTTGTAGGATGCTCAAACACGGTATATCGAGCACGACGTCGTCTCATTTGCGTTGACCAACAACTTTCTTATTAACCTGAGATACTCTGACTCACCATACTATTTTTACGATTACGGCAAAAACTGTCTTACTCCCGTTTCACGTGATTTGCGCCTCCTACTAACTACTAAGGAAAAAAAGACGTCAATTCGGCTCCAAAAACGGAAACGGCGACGGCGGTGTCGCTCGGCGTCAATTCGGCTCCACCCTGGCACAGGCGCATTTTCCGAATTCGAGAGAGACACACAAAGTCGAAAAGGCGTCGGCGGCGACAATTCGGCTCTACTTCGGCGCCATCGCCGGCGCCTAGTACGCCAAGAAAATCATTACTGACTCGCAATTCTCTGGCGCTTTTCTTTTTCACTGTCACATTTTTTCATTTTTTTGACAATTCTTTTTTGCCTTGCTCTCATTTACTTGCAGGATTGAGAGATGATCAACTTTCAGAGCAGCACATGACAAAAGAACAAGCGACAACCGTTGGATACCGGGAAAGGTAATGAATAGATCTAATCCGTGCTTTCATTTAATTTTTTTCTATTTTCAGAACTGAAAAAACAGCGAAAAAAGCAAGGAGACGTCGTGAATCGGTGCCAGTGAAGACGTAAACGAGCGGAACCCGAATACGAGGCCACCTTCGTTTTAATGTAAATTTTCGACTTTCTCGGCAAAGGCGCGCCACTTTTGCGCAAACTTTAAGGATCCTCGCAGATTTTGCACAAACTTTAAGGATTCTCGCAGCTTTTGCGCAAACTTTAAGGATCCTCGCAGCTTTTGCGCAAACTTTAAGCGGCTTCGAAGCTTTTGCACAATCTTTAAGGCATGTCGAAATTGTTATGGAAACTTTGCATTTTCAGTATTGTTATCTTTTTCCAGCTTGTTTTTATGCGTTTTATTTGTTTTTTGTTGCTTATCAAATTGAAACTACTTATCTTTTTTCGTATTTCCTCGGTTTGAGCGCATTTCAAGCGAAATTTCAGCCGGAATTCGTTTAGAAGCGAGTGTTATTGAAAATTAGGAAGAGAAAAATGGATCCGGACGAAACTATCGACTTCAGTCAAAAAATGCGCCTGAAAAACGGGCACCTGAAATCGCCTGTTCGACCAGCCTACTTCCGGTATCCCTGGGGACAGGAAAGTTTTGAATACAATTCTGTACCGCTCCCAGTCTTTATCATTTTGCTCACCTTCATCATGATTGCTTATTATGATTACCTATCAATAAACTGTGTCTAAGTATTCACCCTCCTTATGCAATTAAGAAAACACAATTGGTTCACTAATTCCTTGAAGGAAAGAACTCCTGTATTTTAGACAGAATTTACGTATTGTAATCGGCAATGTTTTCTAATTAGATTGCAATTATTTCTTATTAGATTGCAATTCAGGAAAAATATACTGTTGAAAAAAAAAAGTTTCGACATTGGAATCGAAGCTGGCAGCGTGCCAAGGCCCGGCCTTCCAAACGCATATGCTGCGCGGGGTTGTTGCAACATTGCCGCACGCTTTATTGTTCTTCGTTTTTGTCTTTATTTTTCGGCTAAAAATCAGCAGAAATTTGGTTTTTTCCCATTTTTTACCCGTATTTATTCATTTCAATCGTCTTTTGCTATAAAAAATCAACTTTGAAAACAGATTTATCGATTTTTAGCTTGAATTTGCGAACATTTCTTGACTTTGTGTTTTTCTCCTTTCGATTTCGCTGAATTTGAGAATTTTCAGGATTTCCACCTACGGAAAACACGAACAAGCAACAAAAGAGCATGGATTTCTTCTTTTCGTGTTAGTTTTTGAGGTAACAATAATTTTCTCTCCGATCAACGTTTATAGACTTCACTCCTCCGCCGTCAGCACACAACGGTATACAAAAACCTGTCGTGTCAGTTTGAAGAGGAACAAAAATATTTTCTCTCCGACCGCTTTTTCAAAGTCCGTGGACGCTTCAATCTGGAAAAAAGGAGAAGAAAATTGAATATCACTGATAATAAAATTCATACACTTGTCATGCCATTTAATTTATTGGAAAACGTAATAAATACATCTAAAATAATTGTTATTAGTGCCAATTCATCCAGCCCGCTGCAGCAGGAGATGCGTCTTCAACTTTCCCTTGTGTGCTGACGGCGGAGTGGAGAAGACGGCGGAGGAGTGAAGTCTATAAACGTTGATCGGAGAGAAAATTATTGTTACCTCAAAAACTAACACGAAAAGAAGAAATCCATGCTCTTTTGTTGCTTGTTCGTGTTTTCCGTAGGTGGAACTCCTGAAAATTCTCAAGTTCAGCGAAATCGAAAGGAGAAAAACACAAAGTCAAGAAATGTTCGAAAATTCAAGCTAAAAATCGATAAATCTGTTTTCAAAGTTGATTTTTTATAGCAAAAGACGATTGAAATGAATAAATACGGGTAAAAAATGGGAAAAAACCAAATTTCTGCTGATTTTTAGCCGAAAAATAAAGACAAAAACGAAGAACAATAAAGCGTGCGGCAATGTTGCAACAACCTCGCGCAGCATATGCGTTTGGGAGGCCGGGCCTTGGCACGCTGCCAGCTTCGATTCCAATGTC